>CM070873.1:161058932-161692265 GCA_036365515.1 Torymus aiolomorphi | reverse complement strand
TAATTATAATTATTAATAATAATAATTTAATAATTTTAAAATTTTCCCTAAAATATTTAACAAAATTTTACTTATGTATTCATTTTATCGAAGTACTTCAACAAATATTAAAATTTAAAATTTTGTTAATAACAATATTCTACTATACTATTTAATAATTTTACTGATAATATACTATAATAAACAGTGATAACGTTCTTACATTATGCAGTTATTAATTTCTCCTATACAGTGTGGAATCTATCAAAAAAAAAAAACTTTTTAAAGAAGTTTAAACTAAGGCAAGTATTATAGTCTCTCTCTCTCTCTCTCTCTCTCTCTCTCTCTCTCTCTCTCTCTCTCTCTCTCTCTCTCTCTCTCTCTCTCTCTCTCTCTCTCTCTCTCTCTCTCTCTCTCTCTCTCTCTCTCTCTCTCTCTCTCTCTCTCTCTCTCGCTCTCTCTCTCTCTCTCTCTCTCTCTCTCTCTCTCTCTCTCTCCCTCTCTCTGTCTCTCTTCTTCTCTCTCTCGATATCCGTCAAACTTTGTACCAACCACTTTAATGAGAGCTTAAATATTTTTTTAATACAATGAACACGTTTAAAAGAAAAAAAAATTTCTTAAGTACGTTTTAACAACACAATTTTTGTCTACTCCTTTTATTTCTTCGAATTTCATTTATTCAATAAGCACTCTATGCAAATGGTAATAATTTTTTTCATGACTGTACAAATAATAATATTGTTAATATAAAACATTCTACGAAAGTATAAAATAAGGCAAGTATAGACATTTTTTTGCATAATCTATAAAACACAACACAATTTCTCTAGTCGTTTTATTTCTTCGAATCTCATCTATTCAATAAGCACTCTCTACAAATGGTAATAATTTTTTTCATGACTGTACAAATAATAATATTGTTAATATAAAACGGATTTACTCTATTTCAATTTTTAATTTTCAATTAAATGTTGTGTAAAAAAAATGTTACGTAAAGATTTGTTGTATATATTTACATTTATCTTTGTCTAATATTGGTTATGTTATATACTGTATCGTATGTTTAACATATATAATAACAACTGATGAATTTTGAAAAATCTTATTTGTAATAGAGTAGCCTTCTTATATTCTTATGTATGTACATACGGATGATTTGAAAATAATTGAACACCTGTAATAAAATCAAATAATGTATATTATGGATACGAATACATGAAAAATTTACTAATAAATTTAAATCAGTTTAATGTACATTATATAATTTAACTATTTTAATGACAGTTATCATTACGTAAAATTAAAGCAAAATTAAATCGATCATAATTATTAAAATGCTTTTTACCTTTAAAATGTCACTAAAGTGTATTTATACCAATAAAATTTGAAGACCTGTAACAAAAGTAAATAATACATACAAATACTGCTTACGATATGACTCAATGTAGAATAAAATCTACTACTATGTATGTACAAGTAATTATTCAGTTACAGATACGTGAAAATTTTAAATCAGTCAAAATGAATCGGTTAGTAAATTAAATATGTTATATAACTTCAGAAAAATTTAGAAAAATTACATTTGAGTAACATTAGATTTTTTTTGTGTTAAATCTATTTATGTTATGTTATGGCAACATATTCTTAATATTTTTTTTACCAACATAAGAAATCTATTTTTGATAGACACCAATCATTTTTTAATTTTTCTATCATAAAATTATTCTTAATTTCTTGTACTATGAGGGTAGTTAGACAATCGCTTTAAAATTTAATACAATTGAAAATAAATATATTGCGATACACATATATTGTACAAAGTTATCTTTTTCTTATTAAGACAAATAAAGAGGTTAGAAACTAAAAGACAAAGTGGTCTAATAAATAAAGACAATAAATATTAAATGTAATACATTAAAACAACACAAGTTCAGTCCTTTTGTATTTTCAGATCTTAAATCATTGTCATTATCAATCATTGTAATTATTAAATTTTTAGAAATAATGCCACAAAATCTTAGTGAAATCGGAGGAGTTTATGCCTTTGATGCTAAAATTTTGATATTGTTTTGACAGGCTCCACCTATTAGAAAATCGAGAAAGTTGTCAAAAATAAATAATCACCACGTTCCTTAAAAAACTAATTTTTTAAGTATATTCTAAGTAGAAAAGCTATGGCAGTTCTGGACCACTTCAAGACCTGACCTGGTGGTCCAGAACCGGCATAGGTTTTGTGGGTCCCCCTCCCCTCCCCCCTTTCCCCTTCCCCTCCGCCGCTATTGGTGACCTGGTGGTCCAGAACCGGCATAGGTTTTTTGGGTCCCCCCTTTCTCCCTCCCCCTCCACCGCTATTGTTGACCTGGTGGTCCAGAACTGGCATAGGTTTTTGGGTCCCCCACCCCTCCCCCCTTCCCCCTCCCCCGCTATTGCACGGGGTGCCATTAACCCAAAAACAGATCCTGACCTGTTTGAGCCAGAACCGGCATAGGTTTTTTGGGTCGTCCGCACGGGAGCCAATAACCCAGATCTGCTTGATCTAGAACCGGCATACTGGTTCCGGCTCACCCGCACGCCAACGAGTTGAGCCAGAACCGGCCTACCGATTCTCGATCATGGTCAGGTCTTGCCCGGTTCTAGGCCAGCCGTCGCTTTAGGGCTGGGGAATGGACCGATGGCAGCGAACGGCCATCGGCGAGCGACGCGGGGGCTTGCTGCCAACGGGCAGCGGTAGCAGCCAGCGGTGGGCAGTCGGCGACGGGCGGCCTGCTGCTTATCAGCCTGCAGCACTCGGCCAGCGGTTCTTATCTAGTAGTAAATATTTAGAACTTTTTATAACCCTTTTGCTGGGGCAAAGAATATGTGTTTGTGGAAATTGTTTCCGAACATTTGTTTGTATCAGTTGTTGTTGCTCAGGAGTAACGGTCGAGCTGCTTTGACACATTGTTATGGAATGAAAGCTTCTAACGACCGCAATACGCTTATATAACCGAAGCCTTGGCTAACTGTTTGCGAGAGCCATCTAGCGGTCAGAATTTGAAGGAGGATAAGAGCCCCACCTCGCTCCTATCCTGTGAGGTTCTTATCCTTCAAATATTTCTTTATTCGTTATTTTCTTCCATGTTGGAATCGTTTTACAGAGCACAATCAGTTTTATACACTCTATTATGGTTAGTACCATTGCGAATATTTAAAAGTTTTCACGAAAAAACGCCGAAGGGTGGATTCGAACCTACGATCTTCAGATTACTGAGCAACCACCTTACCACTCAGCTATCGAGACATATGTATACTCACAGCTTAATTTGTATTCTTATAGCGCGACGCCTTCACGGTGGTGCCGTCGGTAAGGTAGAACACTGTAGATAAATTAACATAATTTACCGATAAACATTAATATTTTAATATAAAAAGTTTTCATGAAAAAAAAACGCCGAAGGGTTTCGAACCTACGATCTTCAGATTACTGAGCAGCAACTTTACCACTCGACTATCGACACATATGTATACTCATAGATGAATTTTTATCTAATAGCACGCGCAAGGCCTCAATGTTCACGGTGGTAAGGTAGAATGCTGTATTAATATACTTTACCGATAAACATTAATATTTAATATAAAAAATTTTTAAGAAAAAAAAAATCACCGGAGGTTGGATTTGAACTGATGATCTTTAGATTACTGAGCAGCCACCTTACCACTAGGCTATCGAGTCATATATATACTCATAGCTGAATTCTGAGGACCCTGCGCGAGCAAAATATTTTGCACAATTTTGAGGTTATGAAAATTTTTATATAGCATATGATTCTATGTAGAAAAGTGATAGCCCCCCTATTGGAATACACCCCCAAAAATTTCATCCGTTTTTCGATCCGAGCGCTCCTTCTCGAGATATAAGCAAAAAACCAAATTTCTACCCCCACCACCGATTTTTCGAAATTCTGTCAACGTTGTTGGATAGTATATTAAAAGTATGTTCCCCCTATTGTTGTACCCCCAGAATTTCGTCCGTTTTTCGATTCGAGCGCTCCTTATCGAGATATAAGCGAAAACCAAAATTTCTACTCCCACCACCGATTTTTGGAAATTCCGTCAATGTCATTCGATAGTATATTAAAAGTATGCCCCCCTATTGTTACATCCCCAAAATTTCGTCCGTTTTTCGATCCGAGCGCCTCTTCTCGAGTTATAAGCAAAAAACCAAAAGTTTTACCCCCACCACCGGTTTTCGAAAATTCTTTCAATGGATAAATATGAGATCACGCGCATGTACCCCTCAGAGGTAGATAAAACGCCCCGGCCCTGCCAGGATGCGTACGGCAGGCCTTGAAAAGGTTGCCTAAAAATTTTTATGCTTGTTCAATACTTATCTAAACCTACACTGAAAGAAGATTGGCGCATCAGCAGCGCTCTCTGCAGTGTAACGGGTGCGCTGTAGGTTAAGGAGTATAGGCCGCCCGTTTAGCGCCTTTGTTGTCCTTTTCAGCGCACCACGCGTCCGCTCAAGGGCACGCACTGCCTCACGGGTCTGTCACTGCTTGCTTTGAACAACTCGTACGTCGCGCGTGCGCTGCAGTTGCGCGGAAGAGAGCGGTATACAAGCAAAGACGACGGGGCGTTAGACGCCCTGTAAACAGGAGCAGCTGAGAGCCACAGAGGGCAGCCGACGCGCCAATCTTTTTTCAATGTAGGCATATGCCCTATTTTTCGAAGTATCATCCAAATAACGCTTCCGAATTTGACAGTTCCATATACAGCCAGTGTAAATATTCATGGGAAAATTATAAAAAAATGGGCTGGCACCCGCCTGGCAACATGTTATGACCAGGCCGCATGACTCAACTGATGTGGTTAGGCGCGAAAATTTTAAATATTTAACTCATAAAATAGAAAATAGTTTGAAACCTTTGTATTATAAAAATAATACTGACATTCTTTTACGATTACTCCAACATTTTTGCATCACAGAAGTTTAAATTAATACTTTTTTAATATTTAGAAAAGAAATGTAATGTATTAAAATATATAAAGTGTGCGCTTGGTTTCAGCTAGTTTTCTCTTTTGAAAATAATACCTATGTTTGAATGCAAACTATTCGAGTCACATATGATTTATTTATAGTGTTTAAACCTTCCCAAAGTGAAATAAAAATTGCAGCAAATAAAATCAAGTCGGGAAACATATCGGACTTTCGGACTTGATGGGAGTCAATTCCGAAAACTCGTTGGAATTCCGGGCTTGACAGTAGTCAAGTCCGGAACTACGTCGGACTTTCGGACTTGATAGGAGTCAACTCCGAAAACACGTCGGAATTCCGGACTTGCGAGTAGCAAAAGTGAGACAAACAGTCAGTAGTAGGATAATTTGAGTTTCTGAAACTCAATATTAGATTTTAGTAAGTTTTCAACACTCTAAAAACACTACAAATAATGTTTTTTTTTGCCGGTAAATAATTATTGCAAAATTATGGTAAAAAGAAACATCATAGAACAACCTCTATTCAGAATATAAAAAAATGTATTTAGCTACTAATTTGTATTATCCTATCATAAATAGTTTATACGTGTAATAAATCTTATAAAATAATAAATGTTGAAATTTATTGTAGAAAATGGTAATGCTATCCGTAAAATAAATAAATACAACTCCATTATAGACACCCTACATATTTAAAATTTAGCGAGGCATTCAATTTTTGTATCTTGAATAATAATTGAATGTTTATAAACGAACTGAAAGTATAAACATTATTCAAACAAAGAAAGATACATAGTTTTTCAGATGACTTTTATCGTTTTAAAATTTAAATGAATGAGGTAGTTGAAAAGGGAATTTTTACTTTTATGATTTTATTTATTAGATAATCAATTTAATACTGTCCCAGACACCCACCTGTTTTGCAGATTAGGGCTTAACATGTAAGCATGGTGGGAAATAGAAAATAAAATGACAGGCTATATATAACTTGTTTTGATATGAGTTAAACACGTGATGGTGTGAATCAATCATTATTATCTGTTGAGGCCACCAAAAGATTATGTTCAAGTCTGTAAAAACATGCAACCTCCTGTAGTAAAAACAAAAAGAAATACTGCTGCGGATATTTCTCTAGCAGATTATTAAAACTCGAAAATAGTAAGACGTAAGATTTTCTCAGATTTTATTTTAGAAGTAGATCATGCTCAAGTATTTTATATAAAAAAGTTATATCCATACAAGAATGTGAAGAAAACTTTTATTCTTTGTGATTCTTAGTTCATAAACTGGTTGTGATTTTAATTTACAAGACTATGTGTGGGTTATTAATTTAAGTAGTTTCAATCAATAATAATTTCAGGAAGTTATATCTACTATAAAAGAATATCGAGAAAGATTTTTTTCTCACAATGATTCTTAGTTTATAAACTTCTGTTTTTAATTTTATAAGATGTGTAGCAAGTGATAATTTCAACAATTCCAAGTATTGAGAACCTTCTCTCTCTCTCCCTCCCTCCCTCCCTTCCACCCCCTCTACCCACTTCCCTTCTCCTCTCCCTCGCCCACTCTCTCAACATCCGTAACACTGAGTACCAAAAACTTTAATGAGAGCTTAAATATTTTTTTTAAACAATCAACACGTTTTTTAAAAGATAATTTTTTAAGTACGTTCTTACAAGACATTCTGTCTAGTCCTTTTAATTCTTCTAGTCTCATCTATTCAATAAGCACTCTTTACAAATGGTAATAATTTTTGTCATGACTATTAAAATAATAATATTGTTAATATAAAACTTTCTACGAAAGTATAAAATAAGGCAAGCATAGACGTTTTTTCTATATAATATCTATCTATAAAATAATAATAATATTTATGATTTTGTAAAAGAAATTCAATAAATACCAGTGAAAGTCTTTTACTTCTTTGAGTCATTGTATGCTGAACAAATTATACGTAAGTAAGTACATTCAAATTTTTCACTGCAAATCAGACAAACGAACGATGTGAAATCAATTATCGATAGTCAAGAAATTTTTTTTTCGAATAGCTTTTTGGACGAAGATCTTTTTTTCCGAATGGCATTTTTTTCGATAACTTTTATTCTAAATTTTTTTCTTTGAAATGTTTCTTTTCGAATAGGTTTTTGTTCGAAGCACTTTTTTTCCGAATGGCGTTTTTTTGGAAAACTTTTTTTTCGAAATTTTTTTCTTCCAAATGTTTTTTTTCGATTAGGTTTTTTTCCGAAATTCTTTTTTTCCTAATTGCATCATTTTCGAAAACATTTTTTTCAAAATCATTATTTTTAATCTTCTTTTCATAATAAATTTTTCCCAAATCGCATTATTTTCTAAATCTTTTTGGTTGAACTAATTTCGAATAATGGAAATTTTCTACTTCTTTAATTTTTTATTTCATTAAAAATACGTTAATTCAATCAACGCACGCAATGTTGTTAATGACATTCAGACTGTTCTGATAATGCTTTTTTATTCTACAAGAATACAACCGTGATTTATGCAGGCATAAGTATCTACAATACTTCTAGACCCCCTGCGAATGGCAATACCCTGACGGTCATTATTTCTTTAGTCACGTATATGAGCTTCGTAAAAAAACTTATTTGAAAAAAAACATTTCGAAGAAAAAATTTTCGGAAAAAATGCCATTCGACAAAAAAGAGCTTCGGAAAAAAACCTATTCGAAAAAATACATTTCGAAGAAAAACATTTCGAAAAAAATGATTTCGAAAAAATGCCATTCGATAAAAAAAAGCTTCGGAAAAAAACCTATTCGAAAAAAAAAATTTCGAACAAATGGCTTCGAATAAATGGTTTTCGAAGAAAAGGTTTCGGAAAAAAGACCTAAAATCCTCAGAAATGCATTCAAATTTGTTCATCTTTCTATACAAATTAAACACCAGAAAATACTGAAATCAATTTATTGTAGTCAAGTACCCATAAGTTAACTTGACTGACATAATACAACTTTTCGTACCTACTCGAACATATTCAGCCAGCACGCATAAAGTAGTACTTAACGCCCAAGAGGCGTAATAGCTCCCGTATTCCTACAAACTTTATAGAACCTACGCACTTTACGCTCGTGTGGGCAAAAATTATTTCAATTTTATAATATTATGTAAGTACATTCAAATTGTTCATTGTAAATCAAACAAACGAAAGCTTTCAAATCAATTACCGATAGTCAAGTAATACAAACAACTCTCCGAAACAACTGTATGACTGTTCTCAGAAATGTATTCAAGTTTGTTCATTCTTCTATGCAAATTAAATACAAGAATGTACTAAAATATATTTATTGTAGGCAAGTACCCATAAGTTAACTTGACTGACATAATAGAACTTTTAGTACCTTGCGTGTAAAATTACATTTTACACCTACGTTGTAACTTCAAAAACATTCAACCAGCGGGCATAAAGTACAACTTAACACCTAACAGGCGCAATAGCTCACATAATACACCTACAAAACTTTATAGAACCTACGCACTTTACGCCCGTATTTTATTTCTAAAATTCATAAGAATTTTTTCTGATATTTACGAAAAGTCAAAACCTATATAAAAAAATTACATAGTTACCACCACATCACCATTTTTCATTATTTTTTCTCAATTTTGAAATTTCTATAATATTACGCATCTTAGGAGGACAATAGACGTCTATAGAGCTGCTCTAGCAGGGGTGGTCCTCCAATCTCCCATACATACTTGGCGGGCCCGACGGTTTGCAGTTTACCGGTGGGCTTTGTAAATGTAGAATACTAAATTTTTGCATAAATTCATTAACAATGTTTATACCTATAAGTCCACTATAAATAATTATGTTGGCTCTAATTTTTAATTGATACCGTTTAAATATAATATCCCTACATGTGTAAAATCTCATGATTTACTTCCATTACCCAAAATATTTATCCTTGTGTCTGTCTTTTTTAAGAGGGAATGAGATAAAAAAATGCATACAAATTTATAATCTACTTAAAAGTGCCTTACTAGATTTTACTAACCATTTTATAAGCCACCTATTTTTTATCCTTTCCCCGCGTGTAAATATCATGAGATCTCATATCAGATATCATATATGTGATGTCATCTGCAATTTTATATATTATGAGAGCTCATGAGATCTCATATCAGATATCATATATGTGATGTCATCTGCAATTTTATATATTATGAGAGCTCATGAGATCTCATATCAGATATCATATATGTGATGCCATCTGCAATTTTATATATTATGAGAGCTCATGAGATCTCATATCAGATATCATATATGTGATGTCATCTGCAATTTTATATATTATGAGAGCTCATGAGATCTCATATCAGATATCATATATGTGATGTCATCTGCAATTTTATATATTATGAGAGCTCATGAGATCTCATATGAGATCTCATATGATATTTTCATGCAGGTTTGCACTTTCTATTTAAAAACAGAGTAATACATTCAACACGGATCAGTATTTAATATGTAGAAGCAACCTTTTTATTCATTTTATCTGATATTTAAACATATATGAATATTTATATGAAAATGATCATGTCTACACCTTAAACTGCAAACCGTGGGGCCCGCCAAGTATGTATGGAAGATTGGAGGACCACCCCTGCTAGAGTAGCAGGTCCTCCCAAAATGCGTAATATTATAGAAACTTCAAATTTGAGAAAAAATAATGAAAAATGGTGATGTGGTGGTAACTATGTAATTTTTTTATATAGGCTTTGACTTTTCGTAAATATCAGAAAAAATTCTTATGAATTTTAGAAATAAAACACGGGCGTGAAGTGCGTCGTTTCTATAAAGTTTTGTAGGAGTATTATGTGAGCTATTGCGCCTGTTAGGCGTTAAGTAGTACTTCATGTCCGCTGGCTGAATGTTTTTGAAGTTACAACGTCGGCGTAAAATGTAATTTTACACGCAAGGTACTAAAAGTTCTATTATGTTAGTCAAGTTAACTTATGGGTACTTGCCTACAATAAATAAATTTCAGTACTTTCTTGTATTTAATTTGTATAGAAGAATGAACAAATTTGAATACATTTCTGAGAACAGTCATACAGTTGTTTCGGAGAGTTGTTTGTATTACTTGACTATCGGTAATTGATTTCAAAGCTTTCATTTGTTTGATTTACAATGAACAATTTGAATGTACTTACATAATATTATATAATTGAAATAATTTTTGCCCACACGGGCGTAAAGTGCGTAGCTTCTATAAAGTTTTGTAGGAATACGGGAGCTATTGCGCCTCTTGGGCGTTAAGTAGTACTTTATGCCCGCTGGCTGAATATGTTTGAGTAGGTACGATAAGTTGTATTACGTCAGACAAGTTAACTTATGGGTACTTGACTACAATAAATTGACTTCAGTACTTTCTTGTGTTTAATTTGTATAGAAAGATGAACAAATTTGAATACATTTCTGAGAATAGTCATACAGTAATTTCCGGGAGTTGTTTGCATTACTTGACTATCGATAATTGATTTCACATCTTTCGTTTGTCTGATTTGCAGTGAAAAATTTGAATGTACTTACTTACGTATAATTTGTTCAGCATACAATGACTCAAAGAAGTAAAAGACTTTCACTGGTATTTATTTAATTTCTTTTACAAAATCATAAATATTATTATTATTTTATAGATAGATATTATACAGAAAAAATGTCTATACTTGCCTTATTTTATACTTTCGTAGAAAGTTTTATATTAACAATATTATTATTTTAATAGTCATGACAAAAATTATTACCATTTGTAAAGAGTGCTTATTGAATAGATGAGGCTAGAAGAATTAAAAGGACTAGACAAAATGTGTTGTAAGAACGTACAAATTATCTTTTAAAAAACGTGTTGATTGTTTAAAAAAAATATTTAAGCTCTCATTAAAGTTGTTGGTACTGAGTGTGACGGATGTTGAGAGAGTGGGCGAGTGAGAGGAGAAGGAGAGAAGGTAGAGCGGTTGGGAGGGAGGGAGGGAGGGAGGGAGAGAGAGAGAGAGCTTCTCAATACTTGGAATTGTTGAAATTATCACTTGCTACACATCTTATAAAATTAAAAACAAAAGTTTATAAACTAAGAATCATTGTGAGGAAAAAATCTTTCTCGGTATTCTTTTATAGTAGATATAACTTCCTGAAATTATTATTGATTGAAACTACTTAAATTAATAACCTACACATAGTCTTGTAAATTAAAATCACAACCAGTTTATGACCTAAGAATCACTAAGAATAAAAGTTTTTTTGACATTCTTGTATGGATATAACTTTTTTATAAAATACTTGAGCATGATCTACTTCTAAAATAGAATCTGAGAAAATCTTACATCTTACTATTTTCGAGTTTTAATAATCTGCTAGAGAAATATCCGCAGAAGTATTTCTTTTTGTTTTTACTACAGGAGGTTGCGTGATTTTACAGACTTGAACATAATCTTTTGATGGCCTTAATAGATAATAACACTGAAAAATGTTTCGGGGAGCAGCGCCCTCACAGCTGGGGAGTAGCTCCCCAGTTACTTTCGGGGAGCAGCTCCTCTATATTCGAGGAGCAGGCACTCGAAGGAGATCGGGGAGCAGCTCCTCTATATTCGAGGAGCAGGCACTCGAAGGAGATCGGGGAGCAGCCCCTCTCTTTTGTCGGGGAGCAGCACCTCGACTCACGCGGGGAACATAATGACCGCAATTTTAAGGTAAACGGCCTTATTGTGAGACACTATATCCGATAAATGGGACACTTAAGAAAACATTAAATTTGGTAATAATTATTGCATATATTAAAAAAGAAAAAAATATCATTAAAAGCATAACTTCTTAATGTATAAATGTGTATACTTGTATTTTGTTTAGACACATGTAATATGAAGCAAAAAATTATTATGCATTTTCACTTAGAGGTTATGTTCAACGTATTAGTTATTGACCGGTCTATTAATAATGTAGGATATTTCGTGAAAAATTCCTCCATTTTCCTTTTTATGACTTATCTTCTTAAAAGTATTTTCGCACTTATTATCTTTTCACATATAAATCTTATAAATCTGCGCGCAAAGCCTATAGTTTCTAATACGCGCCGCGCGCCTCTTCGCGACTCTCTGCCGTGCCAAGTATCAATCACTCGATTGCCGAGGAGCTGCTACTCTTCTGTTTTGAGGGGCAGTCCCTCTATATCGAGCGGCTGCTCCTCGATAAGAGAGTAGCGGCTCCTCGAAAGACAGTGTAGCAGCTCTGCGGCGCTTCGTGTTGCCGCTCCACGGGCCAGAGGAGCAGCTCCCCGAAACTTTTTTCAGTGAATGATTGATTCACACCATCACGTGTTTAACTCATATCAAAACAATTAACTTAAACCACAAACAATTAAGGTTATCTATGAAAATAAGATACAGTCTAAACAGTTTGCTAATATGTTTGCGCGTTGTTTTCTCAAAATAATGAACCATCACTTAATGTATTAAAATACCTGATAATTCATTCTTTAATGCATTGACATGCAATGAACTTCATCAGTTTTTAGTTTGTCTGTTTTTATGTTAATATCTTCTTTTATATTAATATAGTTGTAATTCTTGTATAGGTATAACTTTTTGAAAGTATTATCTGAATCTTGTGTAGAAAAATATTTACTGATGACTCCTCTGAATCATTTTGATGTTTATTACACCAATATCCATAGCAGTGTTTTGTTAATGTCGCAAACATGTATTATACTGCATATTTTTATCGTACAGTCCATTTGAAATTGAAAATTTCCTTGTAAAAAAAGCTGTCAAGATATTCACTGATATTATTGCTTACTGAGACACATCATCATTTATTTTGAAATACGTTTTTTAATAAATTCACTTATTTATCCCCTTATTTTATTTTAGCCATTTATGTTGTATTAAACAACACTTTTATCTAAATATGCAAAATTAGCTGTATTTTTTATTGACCTAAAAGTCCACAAATTTACTTCACTGGAAAACGTCATGGTTTTATGTTACAAAAACAATTTATTTGACAAATAGCCGATATGTCTTTCTCTATGCTAAAATTTTCATTGTTTATTAATATGTGCTCACATACAATATAAACTCATTGCAGGAATTTTTGTCGTATTGATTCCGGATCCATATAGATTATTCAATGTTTTAATAAATTTATGCTCTGTATCTGAAATATTACTTTAAGTAAAAAACAAAGATGAACTGAACTATATTCCGTTGACAGAAAAGCTTACAGATTTACTTCACTTGACATAAGACTTTGCAATAAAGAAACCGTTGCAAAAAAAATGCATATTATCATCCCACATTATCTAATACTATCAAGACACATGATCGATATTGCCCATTGCTATTCATTCAAAGATGTTTTTATTGATTCTTTTTTCCAATCCACTTGTGAGATTTTAATGATTCCAAAAAAATCTTCTTGTTTATATCTGTAAAAAATAGTAAAAAATTCTCACAAAGTATCAATTCTTTTATGTTTTAAAATTATTTTAACCTTTAGCATTTAGCCATTTAATATACTTATCTAAAAAAATTTATTTGTCTCGTTGATGCTCATAGACAAAAATTCTTTTAATCAGTCGACATCCTGAGATCTTTGATTATTTAAATTTTAATTTCTTGAACTAGACAAATGATTCTCAAACCAAGGCTGAGACCAATATTTGGAATAAATATCATAAATATCGAATTCTTACAAGGGTACTAGATCTAATCACACTATTGTATCACAATCCGTTAGCAAATTAGAAAGTATTATAAATTATTTTTACAGTCATGACAAGAATTATTACCATTTGTAGAGAGTGCTTGTTGAATAGATGAGATTAGAATAAATAAAAGGACTATAGACAAATTGTGTTGTTAGAATATACTTAAAAAATTAGTTTTTTATGGAACGTGGTGATTATTTTTGACAACTTTCTCGATTTTTTAATAGGTGGAGCCTGTCAAAACAATATCAAAATTTTAGAATCAAAGGCATAAAACTCCTCCGATTTCACTAAGATTTTGTGGTATTATTTCTAAAAATTTATCACATGTGTCGAGGCACGGCCTGTCTGCGTCCTCTTGACGAGCCCAACAGACAATGCCGAGGGCGAAATACTTTTCTACATTTCAATAACTTAATTTTTAAAGTATTATTTGTACATCCCTAGCGGAAATCGCTTCTGTTAAAAACTGTAAAAAACTGTAAAAAACTGTAAATAACTGTAAATAACTGTTTGAATTGAGACAGTAATAACAGTTATTTACATATATTTATAGTTATTTACAGTTATTTACAGTTATTTACAGTTTTTACAGTTATTTACAGTTTTTTAAAAATAATACTGTAGAAATGAAGGTACTCATAAAAGTTAATAATAGTTATTAACAGTTTTTTAAAGGGATTTACAGTTATTTACAGATATTTACAGTTATACGCAGTAAATTTTTTTCCCTATAACAACTATATTTTTTATCAACAAAACTGTAAATAACTGTAACTAACCGTAAAATACTGTAAATGTCTGTAAATAACTGTTGGTAACTTTTATCAGTACATTCATTTCTACAGTTATTATGTTACAAAACTGTAAATTACAATAAAAAACTGTGAATAACTATAAATAACTGTAAATATCTGTAAATAACTGTAAATAACAGTTATTACTGTCTCAATTCAATCAGTTATTTACAGTTATTTACAGTTATTAACAGTTTTTTACAGTTTTTTACAGTTATTTATAGTTATTAACATTTTTTATTTCCACTAGGGCTGTCATGAAAAAAATTATTACCATTTGATATTAATGTTTTTGGTTATACAGAGTTTGACGGATATAGAGAGAGAGGGAGAGAGGGCGAGAGAGGAGGGGGAGAAAGAGAGAAAGGGTGAGAGAGGGAGGGAGATAGAGGGCGAGAGCCCCTATAATATTGGAGCAACATTGCTCCAACATTGCTTTGTCATATTCCCCATATTCGCCAATATTTCCTTAACACTTTTATATATGGATGCTATATCGGAGCAATGTTGCTGCAATCCGTGATTTCCGTTTCACCATTGCTTTTTTAAAATGATGGGTCAAGCTCCCTGTCATAGCAATATTGCAGCAATATTTAGTCAATATTTAGCATCATGAAAGGAATATTAATTTTATAATTATAATTTCCAAAATACATTAGTGAATTTCCCCTTAAGGGGAATGACGCGAATATGTCAAAGCAGCATTGAGGCAATATTGCTCCAACAATCAGTGGATAAACGGGAACATTCTTCCAGTGTTCATATATATTGTACAAATATTCTTGCAATATTGCAAAGTCATCAGAAAAACCAGCATAAAAATATAATTTTAAAAATAATATTCCTTTCGTATTGAGAAATATTGATTCAATATTGCTGCAATATTGCTATAACAGAGAGCCTGACTCATCATTTTAAAAAAGCAATGGTGAAACGGAAATCACGGATTGCAGCAACATTGCTCCCATATAGCATCCATATATAAAAGTGTTGAGGGAATATTGGCGAATATGGGGAATATGACAAAGCAATATTAGAGCAATGTTGCTCCAATATTGGGTGCTATAGGGGAAGATAGAGAGGGAGGGAGAGACTAATACTTGTCTTAGTTTAAATTTTTGTAAAATGTTTTTTTAGATAGATTTCATAACTTTATAAGAGAAAATAATAATTGCATTGTGTGAAAACGTTATGACAAGTTGTTATAGTATATTATTATTAATAACATTATTAAATGGTAGTATATAATTTTTCACAAAAGTTTTAAATTTGAATGTTTTTTTAAGGAGCTCGATAAAATGATTACATTAGTAAAATTTTTTGAAATAATATATGGGTAGTTCCTGTACTTTTTTTAAAAAGTGTGCGCGGGGGGGTCGTCGATTTTGTCGATGATTTTTTTTATGAAAGTACATATAAAAAAAATAGCTTGTGCAAAATTTCAGCCCCTTATCTCATTCCTAATTCCTGCTGGAATTTTTTTAAACCCTGATTTTGACCTGTTTTTAGCCAGTTTTCAAAAAATTCTAAAAGGCTGAAATTTTAACAAAATGAGGTCGGTGAGGTCTCATTTTTTTGTCTTTCTTCAAATTTTAAGAAAAAAAAAAATACACTGATATGAAATGATGATTTAGGTTTTATTGGCGATCTGTGATATGGCCATTGCATTTCATCATTTTTAGATCATCTTTAAACCTCTATATCTCGTAACTGGTTCCACATTTTTGAGCTCACTAGGTCTCATTTTTTTTGTCTCAACGAGACCTTTAATTTATTTTTTGAGGACCTAAATTGATTAAATAGACTTCAAGATACAGCCTTTTGAAGTTGACGTTTTTATCAAAAATCGCGAAAATCAACCGTGTTCATGGTCACAGTGTCAACCGAATTTTAATTGAAAATCATTAACAAAAGTATTTTTCATTAGAATATGATGTTATCTAACTATACTCTTTTCCTATCATAGGAGAAAGTCAAAAAATAATTTTTTGTCAAGCATTATAATATCAATTTTTCGATACCTAAAATAATCAAAAATGGCTCTCTACTGACATGAATTCTACCATTTTATAATTATTTTTGACACGTATACGTAACATAGATACAAAGGTGGTTCCTAGACCTTTAAAATCCGTAGTCGCTGATTTTTCTAGGACCACTAGAGCCAAAGTTATAGCCGTTTTTATAAAAAAATATTTTTCAAGTGGTAAAATTAGAGCTTGTGAAATATAGGAAAAGTTTTATTTACAAGATCAACCATAAGTTTGGCATAATTGTCCTAAAAAAAGTGCTGAGGCTGCATATTTTGAAGATCTTAGGCTATGTCTACACTATGCGAGAAGGACGTGCCATCAGCCCAAGCGATGCGAGCAAGCAATGCGTGTTGGACAAAATATTTAAAACACTTAAAATGATAAATAATATCATTTCACTACGATATTATTGACGATATTATTTATCGCTAAATATAGATCTACTAACTGATCTACTATGATTGTTCGGGATTGAAGTATCCAAAGTGCCCGCTAGATGGCAAGCGTCCGATGCGCTCCCACTATGAAAAACATCACCCAGCGGGCTTAAATAGAGTCCTGCGGCGCCTAGTCGCTACGTGCTTTATGCACATTCCTTTTACCTTACCACTTTCCGTTTTACCTATACAATGCCTTATTGCCTGTTTACTCGTACGCATAAGCGTTCATACCTTTTTCTGCAATCAACTTTCACTTTCGAGTAGAGTTGGTTGCATAGACTCTTGAAGTCTAATTTTCCCGTTTATTTCTTCTCGCTGACAAACCCTAATAATATAAACTCACGTTTACGTCCAATCGTATACAACGATATTATTTATCATTTTAAGTATTTCAAGTACTTTGTGCAAAACGTATGGCTTGTCGCATGCGCGCACCGGTTGCGCTTCTCGCATACCTAGTATAGACATGGTCTTAAATGCAGGTTTTCTATAGTTTTACGTGCGTTAGAAAATAAATTTATTTGCGACCATCATCTTCATAAATATGATACTCGATATACAAGTAGACAAAGGAAGTGTTGCAATTGTTTTAATAATCATTCAAAATCCATTGAGAACAATTTAGTAATGATTAGTGCTGATAAATGTGATAAATTTCGTAACATTTGTAATATAAATTTAGATCCAGGTAATAAGTACTGTAAAAACTGTGATTTCAAAATTACATCAATAATAACAAAAAATGCAGAAAAAGATGAAAACACTGGGAATGATGGTTTAAACGTAAATAATAATGAGCAGCTTTCTTCAAGTAGTCAAGTTTCTTCAAGTAGCCAAGTGTGTACATCAGAAAGTTCAGAAGATATATTATTGAGCCAAGGATTTCAACGTTTAAATAAAATGCTCGATGGATTTGATGAACCTCCTCTTAAACGAGAGAAACTTAGTGATTATCGCTTGGAAAATAAAACATACAGTGTTTTAGAATCAATGAATACGAAATTTTGTACAACAGTTAATAAAACATTGAATCTTAATTTGCCAACTCAATGCAATCTTAAAAAGCTACAAGAGGATAGTATGTCGTTTCACGGAATGATTGGAAACATAATTAAGTGTTATAATGAAGAAACTAATTTTGGTAAAAAAATATCGTTATTGACATTCTTTCAAATCATTGGAAATTTGAACAAGCAAAACATTATTTCCAATGTTCACGTTATATGTTTAATAAAGCAAAAGAACCTAAAATTACTGTAGGTAAGTTAAAAAATGGGTTGTAATAAATTCTTAATATCTTGATTATAGACATAGTGTAAACATATAGAATCGATAATCCTTTATACATTAGGTTACATATATTATATTACACTTGAGAATTATTAATAGAAAATTTTAGTTTAATTTATTAAAATCTATGTAATTTTTGTTCAAGCAACTATAATGATAAAGGGTACCCCTATAAAATATTTAATTTAAAATCCTCACAATTATTTATTTATATTACTCATGTATTATTACTTAAGTATTATTATTTATGTATTACTTACGTATTGCTTAAGTATTGTTTACGGATTATGTAAAATAATACATGAATTGTAATTTAAACATTTAAATGAAATCCGATTTAATTAGAAAAAATCTATATTTGAGAAATCTCAATGTTTACAAGCTGTAATCTCATATTTTTTTTTTATTTTTTAACATTGAGGAACGGGAGAAAAAAATAATTTCCAAAAAATGCGATTTTTAGGCCTTACTGGTATAAGGAGGGGAGATAGGTCCCCGGAAAAATTGTAGAAAATTCTTTTTTTAGTATACTTCTATGAAATCACTGTCATTTTTCGCTTTCATTAATAGTGGCATTTTGCCTATCTTAACATGGGGTACCCTTCGTTATTCATTATTAGATAAAAAATAATAAAGTAATTATTGGATTTTAAAAGAACTATTAAAATTAATATAAAAAAAAAATAAAAAAATAAATTAATTCTAAACTATTTCTTTTCTTCCAATATAACAAGTCATAGTAATTAAAATAGAATAAACATTGAGCTAAATTTTATCGTCTTGATAATCGTTAAATTAAAAATAATATTGTTATTATGATTTTATTTTGTGATTAAGTATACACTATTTGAAATTAATTTCAAAATATATTTTTCCAGGTGTCTTAGGAACTATTAAGCGTAAAGTGTACAGCATTCATTCTAATGAAGTTAGAGAATCTGTAACTCAGTATTATAGAGATGAAAACAATAGTAGAATATGTAGCGGCATTAAAGATTGCATCAGTGTTAAAAATCCTATTACTAATATCACAGAGAAGTTACAAAAAAGACTGTTGATGTATGATTTGAAGGATCTATACAACAATTGGGTGGAAGAAGAATATGAACAGCATTTTAAAGATCAGCGCAAATCAGGTTTCAGCATATTTGCTTCTTTAAGGCCAAAAGAATGTATTAGTGCTGGAGCACCTGGTACACATACAATTTGTGTATGTCCTATACACCAAAATGTCAAATTAAAATTGTCTGCCATCAACAAAAATTTAACCTACCGAGTAATTTTAAATGATTGTGTTTGTTCAACAGATTGGAGCGATTGTATGCTACATCTTTGTAAAAACTGTCCTGGTAATGCAGAAATTCTGAAAATATTGGAATCAAGCTCATGCGAAGATGTTTCAGAGATTGAATATCATAATTGGGTAAATAATGCTGAATCACAATCTAATAATAGAGTCAGTCTTATTATGGTAAAAGAACCTACAAGAAATTTTATTATAAATTTAGCCAATGACTTATGGGAGTTAACAAAGCATCATTATGTGACTGAAATGCAAAAATGTTATTTAAAACATTGCAAAACAATTATTACTCCAGATACATGTATTATACTTCAAGATTTTGCTGAAAATTTCTTATTTATTTGTCAAGACTCGATCCAAGCATTTTATTTTAATAATACACAAGCAACTGTACACCCGTTTGTAGTGCATTATAAAGAAGACAATAACGACAAATTACAAACCTTATCTGTATGTGTTATTAGTGATTGTTTAAAACATGATGCTTGTGCAGTTAACACTTTTCAAGGGCAACTCATTGCACTTCTAAAACGAGATTTTCCGTTTATTGAGACTGTACATTATATGTCAGATGGAGCACCTACCCAATACAAAAACAAGTAAGAGTACTTTTATTGTAGTATATTAATACGTATTATATGAACAAAATAGACACCTTTAGATTTTTGTTCATTAAATGACCTGAAAAAATTTAATTTTAATTATTAAGAATATGTCAAAGTAATATTCTGAAAGTATATTTAATTTGTGTGAAAAACTATTTTGAGACCCAGAACATCAAAATCCATAAAGATCCTGGACCTGCAGGTTACACCCGAGTTAAAATTTTACATTATGTAGAAAACAGCTTTAAAGATAAAATTACTAAAACAGTTCTTTATTTTTTCTGTATATCAAATTTAAAAAAAAGCAACAACTTCTACGATGCAAGTTCAAATAATTTGTATTATTATGTACACAATATTAAACAGATTTATTTTATTTTTTATAATTTTTACCTTCAAGATAGTATTTATTTACTGTAGGAACAATTTCATTAATATCTGCCATCATGAGGAGGATTTTGGCTTAAAAGTTAAGTCGCACAACTTTTTTTCTACTAGCCATGGGAAAAGTCCGTGTGATGGATGTGGAGCAGTGGTTAAACGAACAGTACGCAGGGCATCCTTACAAAGAACATCAGAAAAACCAATTTTAAATCCAAAAGACATCTATGATTACGTTAGTGAAAATATTGATGGAATAAGGTAAAAATAATATAATTTAGATTTTTTGACTATATTATTTGATTATGTATTTGAATAATAAATCATTATGTGTTATAAAAATATAGAATATTTGGTTTTTAGATCTATTTGGGTGAGTCAAGAAACAATTGAGAAAAGGCGTAAAGTACTAGAATGCCGTTTTAAATTGACCCGAACTATACAGAATACAAGAAAATGTCACTGCTTTATACCCATTGATGATTCAACATTAAAAGCAAAACTTACTTCGTTTGATAATGATTATAAAATAGTTAAAATAAAATGAATATTACAAAAATAATTTTACTTAAATTCTTATTTTCAACTTTAATTATCTATAAAGTCTGCATAGGTAATTTAATCAACCTAAAGCCATTACTATCGCTTGCTCGCGTCGCATGCGCGCATGGCTTGCTCGCATCGCTTAGGCTGATCGCACGTGCTTCTCGCATAGTGTAGACACGGCCTAAGATCTTCAAAATATGCAGCCTCAGCACTTTTTTAGGACAATTATGCCAAACTTATGGTTGATCTTGTAAATAAAACTTTTCCTATATTTCACAAGCTCTAATTTTACCACTTGAAAAATATTTTTTTATAAAAACGGCTATAACTTTGGCTCTAGTGGTCCTAGAAAAATCAGCGACTACGGATTTCAAAGGTCTAGGAACCACCTTTGTATCTATGTTACGTATACGTGTCAAAAATAATTATAAGATGGTAGAATTCATGTCAGTAGAGAGCCATTTTTGATTATTTTAGGTATCGAAAAATTAGATATTATAATGCTCGCAAAAAATTATTTTTTGACTTTTTCCTATGATAGGAAAAGAGTATAGTTAGATAACATCATATTCTAATGAAAAATACTTTTGTTAATGATTTTTAATTAAAATCGGTTGACACTGTGACCATGAACACGGTTGATTTTCGCGATTTTTGATAAAAACGTCAACTTCAAAAGGCTGTATCTTGAAGTCTATTCAATCAATTTAGGTTCTCAAAAAAAGAAATTAAAGGTCTCGTTGAGACAAAAAAAAATGAGACCTAGCGAGCTCAAAAATGTGGAACCAGTTACGAGATATAGAGGTTTAAAGATGATCTAAAAATGATGAAATGCAATGGCCATATCACAGATCGCCAATAAAACAGTGTATTTTTTTTCTTAAAATTTGAAGAAAGACAAAAAAAATGAGATCTCACCGACCTCATTTTGTTAAAATTTCAGTCTTTTAGAATTTTTTGAAAACTGGCTAAAAACAGGTCAAAATCAGGGTTTAAAAAAATTCCAGCAGGAATTAGGAATGAGATAAGGGGCTGAAATTTTGCACAAGCTATTTTTTTATATGTACTTTCATAAAAAAAATCGTCGACAAAATCGACGACCCCCCCGCGCACACTTTTTAAAAAAAGTACAGGAACGACCCATATGCAAACGTGTATTGCTTCCTCAAAGAGGAAGCTTTGTAATGGTGAAAAATATTTTTGAAACAATAAATGTTTAGAAACAGGTTTTAAGACTTTTGGTACCAATATTTGAGGTTTTTGAGCAAAAAAATTTTCGTGTCTGTATGTATGTATGTGTGTGTTTGTGTGTGTATGTGTGCGTGTGTGTGTGTACCGGCTATAACTTTTGAACCAATCGATCAATTTTTGTGAGACAAAGCTTATTCTATTCGTTTTCATATAGAATAGAGATGCCATAACCTATTTTTGGATTTTGTGCATTTTTTTTGTTTTATAACCAAAAAATGATTTTGAATTTTTCGTTTTTCTTATCTTTTAATATGTTACAGTATTTATAATTTAATATCATTTTTTTAAAGGTTGTTAAATTACCTACAATTTCTTTTTTGAAAAGTTAAATTATCTTTAGTCTGTCATTTGTTATTAAGGAAAACGTTTTCATATTTCATAAATTAATTTCTCAAAAAATATTTTATTTACTTACTTCAAATTTTAACCACTTATTACACTCATCGAAGACTATATTTGGTTAAAATTTCAAGTGATTATCTTCATTTGAAGGAAATAAAATAACCAAAAAAGATTCAAAGAATGTCAGATATAAAAAGAATCAGTTAAAAGTTAGACAATGACATTTAGCGATAGATATTAATATCTTTGTTTGAATAAAAAAAAAAATTTATTATTTATATTCATTAGCAATTTTTTTTATGAAAAACTTATTTTTAGAATTTAAATTTAATAGAAGATATCGATAAATTAATTTCAGGAAGTTAAGTGCTAAAGAATTGGCAGCGGTTTTTTCTTTAGGTATGATATTATTTTTTTAGAATGTCTTCTGGGTTGTTTAAAAAAAAAATTAGGTAGAAAATTTCTTATTTTGGGTATACACCAGCCGTCAATGCTCCTTTTAGTACAGACTAGTTTTCAGAATTAAAATTTAAATCTCTGATATCACCTGATCCTCTAGGTTTTACAAAACTTGAAGCTCAATGTTGACCAAAAAGTATAAGTAGTTCTCATGCCAATTACAATTCCATAACAGCAGCTGATACAAAGTTTTTTCAGAAAATACTCGTTCCAGTCCATTTATTATTGTATTTTGTCAAATTTGGAAAGTTCTTAACGCATTTATGGTGTCGGAGTAAGTCCCAGCTGCAATTTCTTTACAAACAAGCACTACTGCTTGTTTTTAAACAGTAGAAAATATAAGCCAGATGTGAATGCTGTTTTTACAGCAGCCCAGTTTTTTTTCAGAATTGGAATGCAAACTCACATGATAACCTTTTGCAGTATCTAAATAAAATTGGTGACCAATTATTAATAAACATATTAACAATGACAAAAAATATTCTAGTTTCCCCTGGTGGTAAATGAGAATAAAGGCATAAACATGATAAGAAAGATGCATAAGCCACTTGTTCACCAGTAAGACTACTGTTATTAGCATTCTAGTCGCCAATATCACTCATTTCTCTTTATTAAAGCTAGTCTAGGAGCTGGGTACCGTCCCGTATGCAATAATATGTCCCCGGGTAAAAACAGGTGTTTCTTATAGATTTTGACCCGTAGAATCCGAATATCGAGGTTAAAATTCGAAAAAAGTGGTAGAAATTGTTTAAAACGCATTTGTTTAAACAAATAAGAAACTGTTATTATTTTTTGTCGGGATAATTCTTTATGAAAATTTAGACTATGTTACAGTTTTTAATAACATTAAGGAATTGAAATACAATACGTGTATGAAAGAATATTTGTTTAAAAATGAAGTACTGGTAAGAACTTACAAAGTATATGATGTTCTGCAAACATAGTCAATTTTGGAAATGCCCAACTGTATTAGGACAACTCCAAAATGGCACTAGCGATAAATTAAAATTAAGGAGTAATGAATAACTGTTAGGATAGACAGGAAAGAGGTGGTGGGGGTCGGGAAAGGGAAATAGTGAGGGATAGCGGTTGCCTCGGTCACACCGGTGGAACAGGAGCGCAAGCGATGAGGAGTAGTGGACGAGACCCATACGATAAGAATGCGGAGACTCTAGCGTATTAGGTGTGCCACCTCTCTAATCGTATGCTCACCTAGTCCTACAGTACGAAACAAGACAGTAAAGTAATGGAGAAAAGAGGTTGTAAACACGTAGAAGGCAATTGTAAATATTATGAATTTAGATGTGTTACTTCTTGATAGTATCTATTGTCTTTTTATATGCGTTCTTTAAGAAATGGGTATCTTCTATATGGTTGAGTGTATTATTGTAGAAGTGTATGAGCATCATCTCAGAAAAAGTGCGTTTAAAATAGTTCGATTCTTTGTCTAGTATTCTGATCTTATCAAAATTTATGGAATGTCCTGTGTCCTGTGTATGGCCAGCGAGTGCAGAATTTTCAGAGCCTAATTTGACTGCTCTTTTATGTTCGTACACACGTTTCGTTAATTTTCGTTTACTCATACCGATGTATGTGGCAGAGCAGTTATTGCAGTTGATCTTGTAAACGATTCCATTCGTGTTTAATAAATCGAGACGGTCCTTTCCTAGTCTTATCAAATGATTAAACTTGTTAATGGTTTTATATATAGGAATTATATTGTCTGTACGGAGGATACGGTCAGTTTTTGGAGTTAAATTCTTTATGTATGGCAGTATCATTTTTGTTTTAGAGACTATTGATTTAGTATTATTGGCTGTGTTGTAAGTTGCGACGTTACTATTATTTTTACGGATCTGGTCGAGTCTAATCCCAATATATTTTTTAATAATATCTGGGGGGTAATTGTTACATTGAAGGTAATGTGTGGTTGTTTTTAAGTTATCGATATGGAACTGTGGATGAGAAAGTTTTATAGATTTGTCGACAAGGTTGTATATAATAGCTATTTTTTGTGACTGTGGGTGGTGGGGAAAATAATTCATGTAACGTCCAGAGGCTGTGTTTTTTCTATACCAATTGGTGATTATTTTGTTATCATCTGTTTTTGTAAGTGTCATATCAAGGAAGTTTATGCTGTTGTTGTGTTCATATTCTATTGTAAATTGCAAATGCCTATTATAACTATTAAATGTTTTACCTTTTTTAGTAATAAGAATACAGTCATCTACATATCTTTTATACAGTAAGACTTCACTTTTGTATTTGTTAAGACACGAGGTTTCCAAAAGTTCGAGAGTAATATCGGCGAACGACGGGTTCGTGCAAAAACCCATCGGTGAACCCATAGTTTGTTTGTAATACTTATTATTAAACTGTAAATACGTAGAATCAAGTAGTATTTTTATTCCTTTCAAAAATTCTGTTTTAGATAAGTTTATTTTATTATTAAGGTATTTCCATTTTTTTGAGATAGCAAGAATAATCAGATCCGACGGGATGTTTGTAGACAATGAAACGACGTCAATAGAGGAAAGCTCAAATTCGTCCGTGATGTCTATGGTATCTACTATTTCTTTTAATTCAGTGCTACTTTTTACTGTTGATTTTGGCCGGGGAAAGTATTTGGTGAAAATTAATGATAAACTTTTATCTAAAGCGTAAGTAGGACTACCAATTGCAGAAACTATAATTCGTATGGGATTGTCATTCTTATGGATCTTAACAAGGGGATATGCTCTCGCCAGGTTTGTGTTTTTAATATCTGCGTTTAATACATGAGAAAAACATGAATCTGTGTCGAAAACCCCTTTATTGTTCCAATCTTCGATAAGAGAAGAAATATTGTTCTGTAATTTGCTTAAAGGTGATTTTTTTATGATAGAGTAATAATTTCTATCCGCGAGAGCAGCTTCTACTTTGTTAAGATCATCATTCTTGTTCATGATGACGGTGACGTCGGCTTTAGTGATGAATATGTCAGGATTCAATTTGATAAATTCTTTAGTTTTATTTAAATTACCTTCTATTGTTTTGTCTATTTTACTAATATGTGTGATTTTATCTTTCTGTATAAAATTGTTTAAGGCTGCCAAAAGATTATCCCTGATTTCTATGTTTTTCTCCGTGTGTTTTTCCAAGTTTCGCATATTTATTTCTATAGTTTTGACATATTCAAAAATTGTACGTCTATCTGTGTGGAGCGTAAAATTGAATTTTTCTCCAAAGTTTAGGGTATCGATTGCAAAAGTCGGTAACTGTACGTTAGAGAAATTGACTAACCATTTCTTGTTGGTTTCTATAATGCTATTGTTGTTGTTGTGATTAGGGGATGAAGAAGAGCAGTCGTTATGACATGACAAGGCATTGTTATTCACCGTCATCATAAACATTATCATGAATGATTATCTTAACAAAGTAGAAGCTGCTCTTGCGGATAGAAATTATTACTCTATCATAAAAAAATCACCTTTAAGCAAATTGCAGAACAATATTTCTTCTCTTATCAAAGATTGGAACAATAAAGGGGTTTTCGACACAGACTCATGTTTTTCTCATGTATTACACGCAGATATTAAAAACACAAACCTGGCGAGAGCATATGCCCTTGTTAAGATCCATAAGAAAGACAATCCCAAACGAATTATAGTTTCTGCAATTGATAGTCCTACTTACGCTTTAGATAAAAGTTTATCATTAATTTTCACCAAATACTTTCCTCGGCCAAAATCAACAGTACAAAGTAGCACTGAATTAAAAGAAATAGTAGATACCATAGACATCACACGAATTTGAGCTTTCCTCTTTTGACGTCGTTTTATTGTTTACAAACATCCCGTCGGATCTGATTATTCTTGCTATCTCAAAAAAATGGAAATACCTTAATAATAAAATAAACTTATCTAAAACAGAATTTTTGAAAGGAATAAAAATACTACTTGATTCTACGTGTTTACAGTTTAATAATAAGTATTACAAACAGACTATGGGTTCACCGATGGGTTTTTGCGCGAACCCGTCGTTCGCCGATATTACTCTCGAACTTTTGGAAACCTCGGGTCTTAACAAATACACAAGTGAAGTCTTACTGTACAAAAGATATGTAGATGACTGTATTCTTATTACTAAGAAAGATAAAACGAATGAAATCCTCACTACATTTAATAGTTATAATTGCAATTTACAATAGAATATGAACACAACAACAGCATAAACTTCCTTGATATGACACTTACAAAAACAGATGATAACAAAATAATCACCAATTGGTATAGAGAAAACACAGCCTCTGGACGTTACATGAATTATTTTACCCACCACCCACAGTCACAAAAAATAGCTATTATATACAACCTTGTCGACAAATCTATAAATCTTTCTCATCCACAGTTCCACATCGATAACTTAAAAACAAACACACATTATCTTCAATTTAACAATTACCCTCCAGATATTATTAAAAAATATATTGGAATTAGACTCGACCAGATCCGTAAAAATAATAGTAACGTCGCAACTTACAATACAGCCAATAATACTAAATCAATAGTCCCTAAAACAAAAATGATACTGCCATACATAAACAATTTAACTCCAAAAATTGACCGTATCCTCCGTACACACAATATAATTCCTATATATAAAACCGTTAACAAGTTTAATCATTTGATAAGACTAGGAAAGGGCCGTCTCGATTTATTAAACACGAATGGGATCGTTTACAAGATCAACTGCAATAACTGCTCTGCCACATACATCGGTATGAGTAAACGAAAATTAACGAAACGTGTGTACGAACATAAAAGAGCAGTCAAATTAGTCTCTGAAAATTCTGCACTCGCTGGCCATACACAGGACACAGGACATTCCATAAATTTTGATAAGATCAGAATACTAGACAAAGAATCGAACTATTTTAAACGCACTTTTTCTGAGATGATGCACATACACTTCTACAATAATACACTCAACAATATAGAAGATACCAATTTCTTAAAAAACGCATATAAAAAGACAATAGATACTATCAAGAAGCAACACATCTAAATTCATAATATTTACAATTGCCTTCTACGTTTTTACAACCTCTTTTCTCCATTACTTTACTGTCTTGTTTCGTACTGTAGGATCAGGTGAGCATGCGATTAGAGAGGTGGCACACCTAATACGCTAGAGTCTCCGCATTCTTATCGTATGGGTCTCGTCCACTACTCCTCATCGCTTGCGCTCCTGTTCCACCGGTGTGACTGAGGCAACCGCTATCCCTCACTATTTCCCTTTGCCGACCCCCACCACCTCTTTCCTGTCTATCCTAACAGTTATTCATTACTTCTTAATTTTAATTTATCGTTAGTGCCATTTTGGAGTTGTCCTAATACAGTTGGGCATTTCCAAAATTGACTATGTTTGCAGAACGTCATAAACTTTGTAAGTTCTTACCAGTACTTCATTTTTAAACAAATATTCTTTCATACACGTATTGTATTTCAATTCCTTAATGTTATTAAAAACTGTAATTGTATTTAATAGTGAATTGGCGACGTTGCGTTCATGGGGAGAAATTAAACTCCTCGTAAACGAACTTAATATGTGTTAATATTGTTTTTATGATATGTTTTTTATATATTATGTTTAATATTGTTTTTTGTTTATAAATCTACATGTTTTATAACTATGCTTTCGCAGCCCTGATGAAGAAATTTAAAAAACACTTTCGAAACGTTGGCGAAATAAATTCATCAAACAAAATTGGTTCGTCTCGAGTCCGCTTTTAACTCCTTAAAATACTTAAATTGTTGATTATAAACACTGATTTGATTGCATGTAACACACACCATACTGGTACTTTATTTTATTTAACACAAAACACTGAATAGATGTCACTTTTTGACGATACACTTGTATCGGGAAGATCACTATTTTAATTATTAATTATAAACACTGTTTATTTACACTACTTATTTAAATGGTTAACTATAAAAACTGATTTGATTATGTAACACATCATACTGGTAGTTTATTTTATTTAACACAAAACACTGATTAAATGTCACTTTTTGATAATACAATAACACACTTGTACCGGCCAGATCACTACGTTCACGTTCTTTGTTTGAGTTTGTTATCAGTCAGCTTCCAATCCCTCAAAAAAAGCACACATTATTTCATAAGTCTTCAAAAAACTTCACCAGCTCTAATATTATTTTCAACTAGATAGATAATCTATTAAATTTTTCCAATCAACTCTAAAATCCAAAATGAAATAATCTAAGTTTATATATATATATATATATATATATATATATATATATATATATATATATATATATATATATATATATATATATATATATATGTGGAGAAATTAAATAATCCGAAAGTAATAATAATGATGCACTTGTTTCGACTAGAGACGTAATTGTAGAATTCCCTTAATTAATATATTTATTTATATTATAAGCAAATATTCATGTAAATCTCATGATTATAAATAATACCTTTTTGATCTTTGTTTTCCTTGGTTTCCGATATAGCAACCTCCGCGTCCAAACCACTCGTCTGACTCTCTTCACGACAATAATTTCACACACCGAAAATTAGTAATCGTTTCTTGGTCCAAGTACTCGGCACAACTCCAAATATTTCCAATAATTTGAACGAAATGAACGATGATCTTTATCTTTCACTCACTGAATTAGCCCATCAATCCCTGTAGACTATCTCACACTATCCTTCCTTTTCTATTTCTCGATTAATATTACGTTTACAGTATGGGGGTCGGCGGTATGCATATCTATACTTTTCGAATCTTTGCACGAAACTGCCGCGGCGCGTAGCACTCCGTCGTGGCAAGCGAAGCTTTCTCTCCCCCGCGCGTCCCTCATTAACGCGCGCTTTCTCTCTCGCACTTACGCTACCTGCGGGGGCCGGTACGGTAAGCTTGTGCAATTAAGCCGGGACGTGCTGCCCCCGTAGCCAGCGTCCTACCTCGTGCTTCGGCCGACGCGTTGCCGCGTGGTCAGCACATGGGAATTTCCTACAACAGCAAGCAAAGTTCAAGCATCACACCACCGGATGCATCTCCGGTTACCTTCGCTTATCGCTGCAGCAAATAGTGGCCTTTATATACCACAGTGTTTTCTCTGTTACAGTATTCTTGAAGCGATTTAAAATGATTGAATTGACGTTATAAGAAAAAGGAAAGAAAGTTAACTTGAAGCATATAAGAAAGTTAAAAAAATGAGAAAACAATCACGATTCAAAAATGTTGTAACATAACAATCGTGCTTAAAGTTAGATTGTTATAATAAGATGTTGAACATAAGTAGTACATGTGAATTCGTTACAAATTTTTCTTGTTGGTTGGTGTGAATCAAATTATTATGCATTAAGGTGGTTTTATGGTGCATTATAGTTTATGCGCTCAGCGAGAACATAAACTATACCATGCGGCGGGCATGCTCGTGGTTCTGACTTTCTCGCTCTTGTGCACGTCGTCTGCTATTTGTGTTTATAATCATTAATATCTCAAAATTTTTCGTGGCTCCATGCATTTTTGAAGTGATCATTGCAAAGCTTAAGGGGGCTAGACACCTTCTTTCTCTGAAATAAGAAGTCACATTTTAATACATAAATGTAAACTAATTATTTTATACTTTTTACATATAAAAGTGGGTATATTTACCTTACCTTAAAACTTTCTCCGACGGGCCTTTTATATGGTCCAGAACCATAGTCATCGATGAAACAAGTTTTTTCACTATCCGTAAGCTTTGAAATTTTCCTGTGGATGGATTGACTCCAGATTTGAACTAAATTACTCCTGAGTAGTATAATTCTCATATGAGTGTAGGGATTTAGGATTAAATGTCGGAAAAAATTTTTACATCAGAAAAATTATGAAAAAATATAAAAAATTTAAAAAAACTAAAAAAAAAACTCTTGAAAAACAGCACAATTTTTTTTTCTCATTAGATCAAAAATCCCTACACTCATATGAGAATTATACTATTCAGGAGTAATTTAGTTCAAATCTGAAGTCAATCCATCCACAGGAAAATTTCAAAGCTTACGGTTAGTGAAAAAACTTGTTTCATCGATGACTATGGTTCTGGACCATATAAAAGGCCCATCGGAGAAAGTTTTAAGGTAAGGTAAATATACCCACTTTTATATGTAAAAAGTATGAAATAATTAGTTTACATTTGTGTATTAAAATGTGACTTCTTATTTCAGAGAAAAAATGTGTCTAGCCCCCTTAAGTCTTAAACTTTAACCACCTCTTTTTCTTAACTTCCTCCACATTCGACTTCTATATTTATTTTTGAAGTTTCTACTCAAAACACATGATTCTATTGACACGGCAATGAATTGCCATGTAAAAGTATACATTTTCAAGAATTTTTTACTCAAAAATTTTCGTGGCAACCTGTATTGAAAAAAATACTAAAAAATTTGTCAGCATCTGTAGAATAATAATATATTTTTTTGGAAATGTCCGCATTCAATGACATTTTCATAGAACCACCTTAAGGCCACCAAAAGATTATGTTCAAGTCTGTGAAGCACATAACTTTTTGTAGTAGAGATAAAGAGAAATACTGTTGTAGATATATTTAAAGGTAAGCTAGTGACTCTGCCAAAGAAAGTTGGCCCAGAATCTGTGAGTTTAATTATGAAGGTGGTTTTATCAACCTGTCGAATATAGACGTGCAAGAATCTTAATAAAAGTATAACAATGTAATACTATCTCAGACCGTTCCAGGCGAAAATAAATTATACAAACAATTATTAATAACTAAATATAATTTTTATTTGCAGTTATGTGCTATAAATATTTGCAGTTCATAAATGCATGATTTGGGACGCTAATAATACTTAATAATAGTTGTTAAGAATTAGTTGCTGTTAGTAACAGTTCTTTACAGTTATTTGCAGTTATTTGCAGTTATTTGCATTTATTTGTCTTTTTCTATTCATCAAATGAAAGTTATGACAAAAAATATTAATAACAGTTATTTGCATTTTTATTTAAAAAAAATTTTGTAACAAATATGAATGATTATTATCTATAATTAAATATTAATATTGTTGTATAATTTATCTTGAAAATAAGTCTATCACCATATCATTACATCTTTTAAAAAATCCTTTGATAAATTATTTTACAAAATGTGAACAATCTTTTAAAAACTTTTGCAAGAAATGAGAAATTATTTTCCGAAACCAATACAATCCTCTAAAATTATTTACGTTTTATTTTATGAAAAGTGATTCTATGAATAAATAATAGGTTTTTGGTGTTTTTAATTCAATTTCTTTCACGCGGATTCTGAAAGTCAAATAAAAAAAGTTGTAAAATCAGATAACGTACACTTTTATACTTAACAAACATTATTAAATGTATACTTTCACTCTTAGAAGTTGTGAAATCTCTATAAAAGAATTTTTTTATAAAAGTAAAAACTTATAGGCAAGTATATACAATCCTTGTATAAATAGTATTGTTAATAAAACTTTCTACGAAAGTATGAAATAAGGCAAGTATCTAATTTTTTTCTGTGTAAATCTATAAAATAATAATATATATGACTTTTTAAAAGAAATCAAATAAATGCTAGTGAAATAGTCTTTTACATCTTTGAGTCAATGTATACTCAACAAATTATATGTAAATACATTCACATTGTTCACTGCAAATCAAACAAACGAAAGTTGCGAAATTAATTTTTAATCGTAAAGTAATGTAAACAACTGTCAAAAACCATCACTGTATGACTGTCCTCAGAAATTTATTCAAATTTGTTCATCATTCTATATAACAAATTAAACACAAGAAAGTACTGAAATCAATTTATTGTAGTCAAATATCAACATAAAACTTTTTTACCTCGGATGTAAAATTACATTTTGCGGCCTCGTTGTAATTTCAAAATTATTCAGTCAGTGGATGTAAAGTCCTACTTAACGCCCAAGAGTCGCAATAGCTCACAGTACTTCTACAAAACTCTATAGAACCTACGCACTTTACATACGCGTTGGGGAAAATTATTTTAATTATATAACTATATGTATAACGCCTCCTTTTTATTTTTAAAATTCATAAGAATTTTTTAACTGTTTACAAAAAGTCGAAGCCTATATAAAAAATTATATAGTTAGCATCACATCCTTTTGAAAAAAATTCTATAACATTACACATCTTGGGAGGACAAGAGAAGTGTAGAGATGCTCTAGCAAGGGGTGGTTCTGTGGTCTCCCACACTTACTTGGCGGGCCCGATGGTTCGTAGTTTATCGGTGAGCTATTTAAATGTAGAATACTACATTTTTGCATAAATTCACAAACCATGTTTATCTATATAAGTCCACTATAAATAATTACATTGGCTCCAATTTTTAATTGATACCATTTATTATTCCTATAAATGTCTTGAATCATTAATAATACTTTCATTACTAGAAATGTTTTCCTTGGGTCCTACTTTTTTCTAAAGGGGATAAAATAAAAAATTCATATAAATTTATAGTGTACTCAAATGATCTTTACATTTTACTAATCGTGCATTGTATAAGTAACCTATATTTTGTATCCTATTGCACTTCTACTTAAAAATATAGTGATAGATTCACGGACCAGTATTTATTTTATAGAAGAATCCATTTATACATATTGACCGATCTTTAAACATATATTAAACAAAGCATAATTATATGAAAATGACCATGTCTACACCTTAAACTGCCAACCGTCGGGCCCGCCAAGTATGTATGGGAGATCACAGGACCACCCTTTACTAGAGCATCTCTAGACTTCTCTTGTCCTCCCAAGATGCGGAATGTTATAGAATTTTTTTCAAAAGGATGTGATGGTAACTATGTAATTTTTTTTATATAGGCTTTGACTTTTAGTGAATAGTTGAAAAAATTCTTATGAATTTTAAAAATGAAAAGGAGGCGTTATATATATAGTTATTATATAGTTATATAATTAAAATAATTTTCGACAACGTGTATGTAAAGTGCGTAGGTTCTATAGAGTTTTGTAGAAGTACTGTGAGCTATTGCGACTCTTGGATGTTATGTAGGACTATATGCCCACTGGCTGAATAATTCTGAAATTACGACGAGGCCGTGAAATGTAATTTTATATCCGAGGTACAAAAAGTTTTATGTCGATACTTGACTACAATAAATTGATTTCAGTACTTTCTTGTATTTAATTTGTTATATAGAAGGATGAACAAATTTGAATAAATTTCTGAGAACAGTCATACAGTGATGGTTTTTGAGAGTTATTTGCATTACTTTACGATTAAAAATTGATTTCACAACTTTCGTTTGTTTGATTTGCAGTGAACAATGTGAATGTATTTACATATAATTTGTTAAGTATTGTTTGGGAATTCAGTAATTTGAATTCCCGCGGTTATGCTCAGCTCGGTACGACTCACGGCGCTGCCACGGCGCGGCAGCACCTCGCGGCCTCTCGGCGGAACAGCCGAGACACTACACTGATTCACAAGGTGAATTCGCGCTGTTTCGGTCTCTCTCGCTCTCTCACATACAAATGTGAGAGAGATTGTGATTTGATTCGCGAAGTGAATCGTGAAGGCCAAGAAGACGGAAGCGTTCAAGGCCTCGCTCTCTCTTTTTCTTCAGCCGTGCCACGAGGAGCATCTCTCACCACTGCGCACCTGAAAATCTCATCGGTATATCTCTCAACGGATTTCACTGGCTCAAATCGACACTGGATCAACTCACCACAGGCTCTACTCAATCTCTCACTGGAAACTCGCATCACCCTTCACTCACGCAATACTCAAGGTGCAAGGACGATTAGTACAATCGACTCTATTGCAAGGTAAAATGTCTCACAATACTAGAGGTTATGTTGCCAACCACGTGTTGGCACCGGCGGCAAGTGTTACAGTGAACATGTGAATTAGAGAAACTCAAGGCAGCAATTCAATTATAATTGTTTGCCATTGCTCATTTTAACAGCTTCATTGTGTGTGAGCCCAGGAGGGAGTGTCAGCAAATACTCAAGCGACTATCAACGGACAATCTCATTTCAGTTGCAGACAGACTCAAAACTCACAGGTTGGTTGTCTCTAGTAAGTGATTACTACTCCATTATTAATGTGCACTCATAGTTTGGAATTGCGGACACACTACTCAAATACAATTCATTAACCTCAGTGTAATTTAAACTCCTTTTTCAATTTATGATAATTTTCAACGAATTTGTAATGTATTTATAAACAAAATTTGTAATTTATTTAAGAAGTGACCGTTGTGAATATAGTTTCTATTTTTAATTTACTTCTGTGTGTGACTTAAATTTATTTTAACACCCGCAGCATGTTTACTCACATATAATTAAGGCTTACTCAAACATTTTGGTCCTTCGAGCCGGATTTACATGCTGTGGTGTGACTCGAGCCAGTGAATAAATACTCATTAAGGAAATTCTCACAGGTTATCATCATGGCACACTCAAACAAGGATGAACTCAAGGAATTGGAACAAGCAGGCGCTGTCATTTCTGAACAAGAGGATGCCATCAATAAAGAGGATCAAGCGACTCCAGCCACCGCAGCTGCAGCAAAGGGGGCAGTTAAGCAGACTGGCAGCCGCCTACTCACTATGCCTGAACTCACTGTGGTTGACACCCATGTCAAAACTCGTTCAAGATCTCCAGGGTCAATTCCAGCTTCATTTCTATGTAAGGTGAATTCTCAGTACCTGCGGCTTGATTCATTGGAACGGATTATTGCTTACATTAGGATCAGGAGGAAAACTGCCACTCTTCCAGTGATACTGGCTTGGAAGCAGGATGCTGAGGAGCTATACTCCTTATATAAAAAGGATCATGCTGTCATTGAAGCAAGTTGTCCAGCAGCCTTCGCAGACAACGATTATTTTAAGTCAGCGTTTCACAAGTCAATCCATGAATCATACCATACTATTGTGTTCGAGGTTAGCAGTTTGGAGGAAGACTGGAAGTCCAAGCATCGTGTCACTCAACCAAGCATCGGAGAAACTCAACACACTCATTTAAGCAAGTTGCCAGAAATAAAGCTGCCCACATTCAGCGGAGCATATACTGAGTGGCCCTCATATAAGGAAATGTTCTCTGGATTAATTCTGAATCGGCCTGGACTCAAAAATTATGAGAAGCTACACTACCTGCGCAGCTCTCTCAGCGGAACACCACTCACACTCATACAAGGATTTTCACTCAGCGATGAGTCTCTAACACCTGCATGGACTACATTAGTGACAAGGTTTGAAAATAAACGGGTGCTATTAAATGATCAGCTTGATCATTTATCTGAATTGACTGCTGTTACATCAAAAAACCCGGCCACACTCAACACATTGATCTCGGAGATCTCAAAAATTCGGAAATCACTCCACATGTTGGTATCGCAAGAGCAGCTAGGAGATTGTATATTAGCTCATCGCCTGTCAAAGCTAATTGACAGGTCAACACGAGAAGCATGGGAGACTTCTCGCGTTTCCAACACTGAGCTGCCAACGTTTGAGGAATTTGAGTCCTTCCTGATCACGCGGGTGCGTGCGTTGGAAATAGCAGCTGATTCATCAACATCCACTCCAAAGCCATCAATTACGCAAACTTCAAAAACATCAAGGTCTCTTCACGTCACCAGTCCAACTCAAGCACGGCAAGACTCACACAAAGTGACACACTCACCCAGGATTTCACAGCATCTATGCACGTATTGTGGGGACTCGCACTTTATTGTGGCTTGTCCAAAATTCAAACTGCTGAATGAACAACAACGGAGAAAATTTGTAATGGAGAAGCCGCTGTGCTATAACTGCCTCGGTCTGCACTCAGCCAAGAATTGCAAGTCGCAATATAAGTGCAGGAGTTGCAATGGAAATCATCACACCATGATACATGTGTCACGAGACCCTGAAGGCAAGACTCAAACCACCTCAGCATCCGGATCAACTCAAAATTAGGACAACGGCGCAATCATCTCACAACACGGTCAAACTCAACATGATTACTCAACTTCTCAACTCACTTTACTTGCAACTGCATTGGCATGGTACGACTCACCGGTGACATCTCATCAACTCAGAATACTCATTGACTCAGGCTCGGAACTCTCATTCATCTCCAAGGATTCTGTGGATTTACTCAACATTAAGCGGCAACACTCAACTATACCAATTCTTGGAGTTGGCGGCACGCACTCAACTCAAACTCTCGGAAAGGCTCAACTCACCTTACGCACCATCTACAAAAATCTCACCATTCGGATCACAGCTCACATTATACGCCAAGTCTCAACACTATTACCATCAGAAGAATGTGAGCAACGTCAGTGGCAACATACAGAGAAACTCAACTTGGCTGATCCGACATTTTGGAAACCTCAACCAGTAGATGTACTTATCGGAGCGGACTATTATGGCCAAATCATCAAACCTAATCTCATAAGGGGAAGTGTGATTGAACCGATCGCACAATTATCAATTTTCGGCTGGCTGCTAATAGGTCCATCAAACTCAGCTGTGCAACACAAGGTAGTACATCATACAACGGCCCCACTCAACTCTGAAGACTTGCAGAAACTACCAACCCGCTTTTGGGTTCAAGAAGAGCCACCATCAATGTCTGCAGTCAAACTCAACAAGGAAGACGCATTGTGTGAACAACACTTTGCTGAGACTCATACAAGAAATACTCATGGACGATACCAAGTAAGATTACCTCTCACCGACTCTGCAGACGTACTTGGAAACTCATTCGGAAAAGCTCAAGCGTGCCTCAAGAGAATACTCATAAAATGCAATCAAGAAAGCATCTACAAGGAAAGGTACTACGCTTTCATGGATGAATACTGCAAATTGGGCCACATGGTGCGGATCCCTCCACAGGACATATCTGCCAAACCATCTTACTATCTTCTTCACCATGGAGTATTACGAGAAGATAGTTCAACGACAACACTCAGAGCAGTCTTCAATGGTTCAGCACTCACAACAAATGGAAAATCACTCAATGACATCATGCATACTGGACCTAACCTCTCACCTAACATTGTGGATGTTCTCATCTGGATTCGAACTCAACCATTTGTCTTCTCAACTGACATTACAATAATGTATCGTCAGATCAAGGTTCACCCTCAAGATTGGAATCTACAACGCATTCTATGGGTAGATGAAACGGGTCAACTCACTTACTTCCACTTGACGACAGTCACCTACGGAACACGAGCAGCTCCTTACTTAGCAATTCGGACACTTCTTCAGCTGGTAAAGGATGAAGGAGACAAATATCCACTTGCCATAGACTCACTTCTATTTGGAAGGTATGTGGATGACATCTTCGGTGGAGCTGCATCAAAGGAACTTCTCATTGAAAAGGCCAAGCAGTTAACCGCACTATGCAAGGCGGGCGGTTTTCCATTAGCGAAATGGAACTCAAACTCATCTGGCTTCCTCAAGGAATTCCTCAAAGAGCCTCCAGCTGAAGAAGCTGTGCCTTTAGATGATTGCGCTACAAATATAATCGGGATGAAATGGCTCCCACACTCGGACAAACTCACCTTCAGAACAACGCTGCCACCTCACCAGGAAATGATAACAAAACGGATTATACTTTCTGAAGTATCTCAATTATACGATCCCATTGGAATTATACCACCGGTTATAATCACATCAAAAATCCTCCTGCAAGAACTGTGGCTACACAAGCTGTCTTGGGACGAATCTCTGCCAAACTCAATCGTGAAGAAATGGCTGCACATCCGAGAAGATCTCACTCACCTGAAGACAATCGCCTTACCCAGGTGGTTAGGAATTCAGGAAAACTCAATTGTAGAACTTCATGGCTTCTCGGATGCTTCACAACAAGCAATGGCTGCAGTTCTTTACATTAAATCTACAACACCAAACTCTCACTCAACATCATCATTTCTCATCTCTAAAACAAAGGTGGCACCACTCAAACGACTGTCAATCCCACGATTGGAATTGGGAGCGGCAGTTTTACTCACTAAGTTGGCAAAACACATTTTGGAAAATTCACGATTGCCAATTTCACACATTCATCTGTGGACAGATGCTAAGGTAGCACTCACATGGATACGCTCACACCCCTCAAAATGGAAGGACTTTGTTGGAAATAGAGTTGCCTTAATTCAAGAACTCATTCCAACAGCACAATGGAGACATGTGCCTGGAGCAGACAATCCAGCGGATTGTGCCTCGCGCGGGTTACTCACTTCACAACTCAGAGAGCATTACTTATGGTGGCATGGACCAAGTTGGCTCTGCCAGGAAGAATCAGCTTGGCCTTCTCAAGCAACCTCAATCCAAGAAACCAACCTTCCAGAAATAAGGGCTAAGGTCACACTCACCGCAGCCAAGTCAAACTCAAGCAAATTGTGGGACATCATCGATCATTACTCATCACTCACTCAACTAATAAGAATAACTGGATGGGTAATGCTCGCATGTGATCGATTTAAGGCTAAAGGAAAAACTCACCATGAATCGAAACTCACGACTGATTTACTCAAAAGGGCAAAACTCTTCTGGGTTAAGAACATTCAGCAGGTTCACTTACAATCAGAACTTGTTATGCTGAAAAATTCTCAAGTCCCAAGAAACCATGTATTCAACCGATTGACTGCCTACATAGACTCAACAGGAATTGTTCGAGTAGGAGGGCGGCTTCAAAAAACTCAACTCGATCATCACTCAAAACACCCAGCAATTATACCACGGAGCAGTCAACTCACCACACTGATCATTCGGAACGCTCATCTCTCAACTCTGCACGGTGGCGCTCAACTCACTCTGGCACACACTCGGCAGGAATTTTGGATAATCGGAGGCAGAGCACCGGTCAAGTCACATATTTTAAAGTGTGTGACTTGTGCAAGGTATCGGGCTCAACGGGCTCAGCAACTCATGGGGCAATTACCCATGGCCAGGGTCACCCCATCACCACCTTTCACTCACACTGGGATCGATTACGCCAGGCCAATCACCATTAACTCATGGAAAGGTCGTGGATCCAAAACATACAAGGGCTGGATTTGTATCTTTGTGTGCTTCTCAACGTCAGCTGTTCACCTAGAACTGGTCAGTGACTACTCAACGGACGGATTCTTAGCGGCATACAGACGGTTCACCTCAAGGAGAGGGATACCCTCCAAACTATACTCAGACTGTGGAACGAACTTCATCGGAGCAGCAAGGGAACTGAAGACTCTATTTTCTCAACACCAACATGAAAACTCAATCTTGTACAACTCACTAGCGAACGAGGGAACCCAATGGATATTCAACCCACCTGCTGCACCTCATATGGGAGGCAAGTGGGAAGCAGTAGTGAAATCAGTCAAATTTCACCTGCGACGGACCATTGGGGACACTCAACTCACCTTTGAAGCTTCAGCTACCTTGCTCACTCAAATAGAAGCATTACTCAACTCAAGGCCGCTAGAACCACTCAGTGAAGACCCAGAAGACATAAATGCACTCACACCCGGACACTTTCTCATCGGCAAGGCATTGAACTCAGTGCCTGAACCAAGCTTACTCACCTTCAAGGAATCAAGGCTTTCCAAATGGCAACTCATTCAACGGATCACTCAGCAATTTTGGAAGCATTGGTCAACTCAATACCTTCAACGGCTTCAATCAATTTCAAAATGGCATCATCCCTCTCATGAGATAAAAGTGGGTTCCATGGTACTACTCACGGATGAACACTCACCCCCAAGCAAATGGCCACTCGCAAGAGTCACTCAACTTCACCCTGGAACTGACAATCTCACCAGAGTTGTAACAATAAAGACGGCCACCACTCAACTCACCCGCCCAATTGCAAAACTCGTCATCTTGCCAGTGCCAATCGGAATTTAAATCAACCTGGCGGTTGATGGCGGGCGGAATGTTTGGGAATTCAGTAATTTGAATTCCCGCGGTTATGCTCAGCTCGGTACGACTCACGGCACTGCCACGGCGCGGCAGCACCTCGCGGCCTCTCGGCGGAACAGCCGAGACACTACACTGATTCACAAGGTGAATTCGCGCTGTTTCGGTCTCTCTCGCTCTCTCACATACAAATGTGAGAGATTGTGATTTGATTCGCGAAGTGAATCGTGAAGGCCAAGAAGACGGAAGCGTTCAAGGCCTCGCTCTCTCTTTTTCTTCAGCCGTGCCACGAGGAGCATCTCTCACCACTGCGCACCTGAAAATCTCATCGGTATATCTCTCAACGGATTTCACTGGCTCAAATCGACACTGGATCAACTCACCACAGGCTCTACTCAATCTCTCACTGGAAACTCGCATCACCCTTTACTCACGCAATACTCAAGGTGCAAGGACGATTAGTACAATCGACTCTATTGCAAGGTAAAATGTCTCACAATACTAGAGGTTATGTTGCCAACCACGTGTTGGCACCGGCGGCAAGTGTTACAGTGAACATGTGAATTAGAAAAACTCAAGGCAGCAATTCAATTATAATTGTTTGCCATTGCTCATTTTAACAGCTTCATTGTGTGTGAGCCCAGGAGGGAGTGTCAGCAAATACTCAAGCGACTATCAACGGACAATCTCATTTCAGTTGCAGACAGACTCAAAACTCACAGGTTGGTTGTCTCTAGTAAGTGATTACTACTCCATTATTAATGTGCACTCATAGTTTGGAATTGCGGACACACTACTCAAATACAATTCATTAACTCAGTGTAATTTAAACTCCTTTTTCAATTTATGATAATTTTCAACGAATTTGTAATGTATTTATAAACAGAATTTGTAATTTATTTAAGAAGTGACCGTTGTGAATATAGTTTCTATTTTTAATTTACTTCTGTGTGTGACTTAAATTTATTTTAACACCCGCAGCATGTTTACTCACATATAATTAAGGCTTACTCAAACAAGTATACATTGACTCAAAGAAGTAAAAGACTATTTCACTAGCATTTATTTGATATCTTTTAAAAACTCTTAAATATTATTATTTTATATAGATTTACACAGAAAAAACTTAGATACTTGCCTTATTTTATACTTTTGTAGAAAGTTTTATTAACAATACTATTTGTACAAGGATTGTACATACTTGCCTATAAGTTTTTACTTTTATAAAAAAATTCTTTTATAGAGATTTCCCAACCTTTTAAGAGTGAAAGTATACATTTAATAATGTTTGTTATGTATAAAACTGTACGTTATGTGATTTTACAACTTTTTTTTATTTGACTTTCAGTATCCGCGTCAAAGAAATTGAATAACATATTACTCTCAATCGAAAGCCATTTCATTGCTCTACTCGAATCAAAAGATTTTATTAAAAAGATTATCTCGTTCAAAAGATATAGAGAGCTGAATTTTTTTATGTGCTATTTCCATTCCGAACTTTTCTTCTCGTTATTCCAGCCTCCGGTTTGCAGCTCTTACGATTCCTCCGGTTGTCGTCTATCTTATGCTTATATATCTATATATATTTATATATATAGTATATCGTAGTAAATAAATCTTACATGACTCGAAAAGAAAGAGAGAGAGAGAGAGAGAGAGAGAGAGAGAGAGAGAGAGAGAGAGAGAGAGAGAGAGAGAGAAGAATATAACGAAAAAAATAATAAAAAAAAATAACAAAAAAAATAACAAAACTGGTATTCGAAAGGAGAAAGAGATAGAGAGAGAAAAGTATATAATAGAGCGAACAATAATTGTAATTCTAAAATAACCTCGAAGTATGGTATGATTATATATTTTTATAATTCAAATCAGCTGATGGCATAGCGTCGTATACTTTTATATATAGATAAGTATTTCATTTTTATACTAGATGATATATCATAAAAAAAACCGCTGCCAATTCATTGGCCCGTAGCTTCCTCAACCGTAATTTGGTGATTCCCTTAATCAATTTTTAATAACAAAATTTATAATTTTTTAAAAAATTTATTAAATAATTATAATTAAATTCATTTATGAATATTAAAAATTGTTAATTTTTAAATTTATTTATTTATTATTTATTTATATCAAATTTATATAAATTTTGAGCTGATAAATAAAGTTATCATTTGAAATAGAAGTAAAATATCTATATTTCATAATAAAACATTTGTTTTATTATGAAATAGCTATCATGGTTGTTTTGTTATTAACAAATCGTGTTTTTTTTTATATTTCATAATTCATATTTTTTAAGAAAAAAAAAATTATAGCTATTATTGTTCTTTTGTTATTAACAAAAACGTGTTTTTTTAAAAAAGTTCTCTACTAACAAATAAATTATAATAATGCAGAATAGAATGCATTCATAATGCATAATTCATAATTATAATAGATTATAATAGATATAATTTTTAAACATTTTAATTCATTTTGTTGGTTGGTTTTTTAAAAATTAAAAAAAAATCATCGAATGCCTACTCAATGACGTTTCCGCATTCCACACCACCTAGCGGTAGATATTGTATCGGTAGGTAGCGGTAGCGGAGTTATGAGTTTTTAAATAAAACACGTTTTTGTTTTTGATGATAACTAGAGAACCGTGATAGATAGAAAATTAATTTTTTTTAGAAAATATAGGTATTTTAATTCTCTTTCTAATTCCACCCACCCCATTCAGATACATAGAGCCGTTCTCGAGAAATTACGATTTTAAAAAAATGTCAAAAATTTTTTAACCTCAAATATCTCTGAAATTTATGGACCAATCATTTTGCCCAAAGACCTCGACCGAGAACTATAAAAAATCTACCTCTAAAACGAATTTTGAAGCCATTAAGTCAATTTTACTCTTGTAATCGTTGGACAAAGAAAACTGATTTTTTTAATTTTTCAATTTTTTACTCAAAATCTAGCATACAGAATGTATTCAAATTTTAACAAATTATAGCTATTTATATTCTGTATTATCATGATTTTGCTCAAAAAAATTGACCGTTAAGTTTAGGAGTTATAAGCTTCTAAAAAAAAAAAACATATTTTTGTTAATAACAAAAGAACCGTGATAGCTAGAAACTTTTTTTTTTTAGAAAATATAGGTATTTTAATTCTCTTTCGAACGCTACCCATCAGATTCGAATAACTCGATCCTATCATTAAAAAAATTCAAAAAACAGTTTTGAGAAAATCGAAAATTTGAAAAAAAACAAAAACGCATCGCCCCAATCAAAAAACGGATTTTTGACCGCCATCACGCAAAAAAAACAAAAAAAATGAGACCTGTCCGGTCAAAATCGACCGAGTAGAAGCTGAGATCCAGGCGCACACAGACACACACACACACACACACACACATACACACACACGCACACACACACACACACACACACACACACATCCATACAGACATTTTTCAAAAACCATGTATTATGATTCCTAACACCTCGGAACACAATTATATCATGTTTTTACAACAACTCAAAAATTTACTATCACAAAGCTTCCTCTAGGAGGAAGCAATATAATACAATAAAAAATCGATACTTTGTGTAATCTGTTTCACTTTCAGATTATGCAAATCTCAGTCTTTGGTGACGTAACGTGGCAAATTGCCTGTTACTGAAATAAGAAGTATTTGGAGAAGGCACGGCGACCGCGGCGAACGATGTGTCAACGCGCAACGTCGTGCACACGCACACACCTACTCGCGCACCGTCCCTCCCCATACCCCGTGTCCATGCTAGTATATCCTTCAGAGGTTTTCCTCCCCCTCGTGCCAGGCTGGCCAGAAACGAGGAGAAGCTGTAGCTGGAGCACAAGCGAGCCTCACTCTTCCATGCTGCTGACAGCAGCAATCGACGCCAGAGGAGAGGGAGAGAGAGAGAGAGAGAGAGGCACTGCTCCGTAGCGCCGTCGGCCGTCCAAGAGGGACACCGCGCGCGAGCATAGTGAGCTTGTATGGACTGCTCGCTCGCGCCGCGGTGAAGAAGACGGCCGATCGGCAAACTGGAGCTTCAGAGCAGCGTGCGCACACCGGCCGGCAAATCATTCTGTCGCCTACCACCGTGCCGCGTGCTCGCGCTGAGAGTTCTGTCGCCATCGCCGTGAAAGTTGTTCGCCGTAAGCGAGAATATGCTTTCCCCGCCTGCTTCCGTGCCGCACTGCCCGGGCTGTCCCGGCCGCCTCCGCATCGACTCAGGGAGCGTCGCCTACGTCAAAGAGAGAGAGAGAGCCGCCCGGTCGCCGTCGGCGGAGAGAGAGGGAGAGGAAGAGCGAGAGGACTGTGCCAGCGTCTTCATCCTGAACGAGGTTTGTGCCCTTCGTTTTCCGTCCCCCCAGTTTCCACGCGTGTGTGTGTGCGCGTCTGCGTCGGGAGTCCCGAGACTCTGAACTCGCGCCAGCTGCAGCTCGTGCTGTAGCTGTAGCTTAGAGTTAGTGTTCATAATAAAAAAAGATAATTGTGATTTTAGTAGATCATCTATCTACTTAATCATATTAGAGCTGGTGAAGCTTTTTGAAGACTTATGGAATAATGTGTGCTTTTCTTGAGGAATTGGAAACTCACTGATAACAAACTCAAACAAAGAACGTAGTGATCTGGCGGGTACAAGTTTGTCATTGTATTATCAAAAAGTGACATCTAATCAGTGTTTTGTGTTAAATAAAGTACCAATATGGTACATGAAATCAAATCAGTGTTTATAATCAACAATTTAAATAAATAAAAAATAAAATAAAAAATAAATAAAATCAAATTTTCCAACTTTTACTAAAATCTGTTTCAAATATTTTGAGAGTAGTAGCTCAAGTGTGTATTAATAAATAATTATGTGTTATGAGGTTCTTAACCTTTATAATAAGCTTTTGCATAGAAGAAAATATTGATGATTGGCACATAAATATTACAATATAATTTATAATGCTAATTTGAAATATTGGTCTGAGCCTTGGTTTAAAAAGTATTTGTCATCTTTAAGAAACATAATTGATATCAGTGTTGTGCTGTTGTACATATTTACTCAAGAACCAATTAAAAGATTATGTTAAATAAACATTGAAATACTAAAAAAAGTGAAAATGATGCGTTATTGTGAAAATTTCAATGACTAAAGATGCTCAGTTAATCTAATTTATTAGAAAAGTTCTTAGTAAATATTTTTCTTAGTAAACAAGATTCGGATAATAATAATTCTTAGTTCATCAACTGGTTATGTTTTTAATTTACAAGATTAGTGTGGCAATGATCGCTGGTTATTAATTTAAGTAGTTCAATCAATCATAATTTCAAGAACTTATATCTACTATAAAAGAATAATTCAAATAAACTGAGTTGTATGATAAGTGAATTATTTGGTAACCTATGGATCCAGAATCAATATGAAAAGAATCCATACAACAAGTTTATATGTGAATGAAAATGATACATTGTGTAATCTCATGAAATAATTTAGTTTTGTAACATAAAACCATGATGCTGTCCAGTGGTATCTTTGGTGTATAAACTTCATTGTCGGTTGGGTTCTTTATTGGGGCTTTCTTTGGTAGTCACAATTTTTGCAGTTTCTTGGGCTTGTAACAGCTTATTTGGTTTTATATTTATATTTGATAATGAATATTAATCAGGTCCGAGATCAAGGAAAGACTTAGCAATTTTATTGTCTAAAATAAAGGTGAGAATTATCTCACCTAAAAAGGTGAGATAATTCAACATGAATTGAGCTATATGACAAATCCTTCAATGTCTCTCCTTTTATTCGATTTTGTTTAAAATATGGTATTTACATATAATAAATGTATCTTCTAAGGGCACAAGAGGTAAAATGATACAAGTGTACAAGGGCAGCTCCCCTAATAGTTCTTATGTCTCGTGAAATCAAGTCACACAAGAAGCTATCAAGTTGAACAAAAGCGTGTACATTGTATTGCTGCGTGGCACAGACTAACGATATCAAATTTGGTAATCTATCGCCCGGCCGATCATATCCTACTCCACATCCTTCATTACTAGCGCCACTGCACCACACACATATCACACCTTTATTATACGTGTAGAGGGGAGCACACACACGCGGCGCTCTCTATCTAAGGAGCGATAATTAAACATACGCGGCTCTTACCGCGCACCTCGATATACGGGCTATTCAAATTGATAACACGCACACACGCACACAATGTTTTAGTTCCGAGAACGGTTGCGTCCATATGTCTATCATTTGTGAGATTTTATCTTTCTTAACTTGAATGAAATTTATTCTTATTTAAAATATTCGGAAATAATATTCTCTTATATGACTCGAAATAATATTAGCGGGTTTGTTATAATTAACCTTAACATCTATTATTACTCTACATTAATTAATATATTTACAATGCATAAATAAATAACGGAATTATTTAATATATAACAGTAGAAATTCAAAAAAAGGAATATTTTTAATTAAACTAAAAACTCTAACAATCCAGCATTTTCTGAATTTCCGTGCACACTTGGGTACGGTGGTTTATCGGTATCCGGTACGGCTTCACAAAAAAAGGTGATGTATCTTTGAGTTGGAGTTCGTATTCAAATTCTCTAATTCTCCCTGATTTCTTGTAAATAAGATATAGGTTTTTCTGGTTTGGATTTAGATAATTTTACGTCGATTTCCACGATGGTAAGTTGATACGAGTCTTTTGCCTTATTCATACTTCCGCCTGAAATTTCTGACTCTTTAATATCAGAAATTTCAGGTAAAGATCTGATTTGGTCCCATTTTTTAGTGTATAGTGTGTCCTCCTCAGATTCAGTCCCGATGTCATGATCTTCATCTTCAGCGCCACTCTCAAACTCGTCATTAATTATGAGGATTTCTTTTTTTGCAAATTCTTCGGCTTTACATAGTCTTCCAGAGTATCGTAAATGTAATTCTCCTTCCAGGTTACTTATTGTGATTCTTCGTTCAAATTAATGATGAAACTGAACTCTTTTAGTGCATTGATGCCTAAGATGCAATCCCGTACTAATTTTCGGATAATTATTGTAAATACAGATAAGTTTCCGCCGTTTTTTTTATAAAAATTATCAATTTATTGTAAAAAAAATATACCTTACATTTTATTCAAAGTATTGTCCGTCATTGGCTACTACTTTTTACCATCTTTCTGGCAGCATTCGGATGCCACGTCGAAAAAATTCTTCATCTTTTGAGGCTACCCATGAATCGACCCAATTTTTGGCTTCTTCGTAAGAAGTGAAGTGCTGCTTGACCAGGGCGTGAGCTATCGAGCGGAACAAGTGTTAGTCCGAAGGAGCAATGTCTGGTGAATACGGCGGGTGGTAAGACATCCCATTGTAAAGCTTTCAAAGTATCCTTGACGACTTTTGCAACATGTGGCCGAGAGTTGTCGTGCTGAAAAATCACTTTGTCATGTCTTTTGGAATATTGGGGGCGTTGAAGCTTCAATTCTCTGCTCATTGCAACAGTTGCAACAGTTGCTGTTGATAACGTTCTCCAGTGATAGTTTCGTTAGGCTGGAGTAGCTCGTAATAGATTACTCCGAGCTGATTCCACCAAATACACAACATTAACTTTTTGCCATAAATATTCGGTTTGGCCGTTGAAGTTGGTACATGGCCGGGCTTACCCCATGATTTCCTACGCTTTGGGTTGTCGTAGTAGATCCACTTTTCATTCCCCGTCACTATTCGCTGCAAAAAACCCTTTCGACTTTGTCTTTGGAGAAGTTGTTCGCACGTGAAAAGACGGCGCTCGAAGTCTCTGGGTTTCAGTTCATGCGGAACCCAATTTCCTTGCTTTTGTACCATACCAATGGTCTTAAGACGGTGTGAAATCGCTTGTTGAGTCACTCCCAAGCTTTCTGGGAGCTGCTCTTCAGTTTGGCATGAGTCTTGGTCCAATAATGCCTCTAACTCAGCGTCTTCAAACTTGACTGGCCTTCCTTCGCGTTCTTTATCTTCCACGTCAAACTCGCCGTTTTTAAACTTTTGAAACCACTTACGACAACTTCTCTCACTTAAAGCAGTATCACCGTAAACTTCTACAAGCGACCAATGCACCTCAGCAGCAGATTTCTTTAAATGAAATAAATAAATCAAATCTTCCCGCAAATGACGCTTATTCGGTACAAAACTCGACATTTTCGAACAAAAAGAAATGTATACTGCCAATACAAAGTCAATAGTATTTCAAGGTTATGTTGTTGCCAGGTGTCCAAACTTTCTATGTGACATTTTACATCTGACGTTTCAAAGTAATCTTGTCGGTGGAGCCATCTCTTGAAAACGGCGGAAACTTATTTGTATACCCAATAGATATACTATCTGCCTTTTTTCGGGTCCAGTCCACGTTTCGGTCAATATTTGGAATTGTATTCTTGCCGATTTGGCCCAATTGCTCCTGTTATAATTTGTCCTATTATCGGTAATTTTGCGCAAACCTTGAGTTATTCTATATTTTCATTATAGAAATCTTCAGAAATACATGTAATGCGGCTTCCGGTGTTGACTAATCCTCTCACTCTGACGTTTTCAACTTCTATGTCAATCTCTGGGCAGCTAACTGTTTCATTCGTCTCTTCCTCTTTAGATTCTGAGGGTACCCAGCTCCTTGGATATTCTAAGATAGTGTAGATATGAGAGACTTTATTGGTTGCATCACGTATCTTCACAGGCGTGACTGGAGCCGGGACCCGCAATGCAACTGCCTCTAGTTTCCCTTGTTTACACCACACGCCTGCTCTGGATTCTGTAACCTCTCTATCTAGATCATGCACATCGACCTTCTCTGGGTATGCTTGTGTCGATCTCTTTTTAAAACCTTTTTTTTCATTCTCATGTGGAGCACTTTTCCTTTCTTCTTGTGGCCTCCTCCAATTATTGTTTAATGAAGTAGTCCTTGAGTTGTCTTGGGGTTTCCTTTCCTGAGATTGACCTGCAGGTGTCCCCTTGTCCTGAACGCTAACGTACCTTGGCCTTCTATCCCGTCGAGTCTTTACGTCCTTACACTTGTGTAGGTTAATAAGAGTTATCCTATCTTTGATATTCTGAGATTTTACGGTAAATCTAATATCAAGGTCATGGTGCTGAGCTAACTTTTTCACTAACTCATCCTCACTATATTTTCCCTGATCTTGGGCAACACTCATGAGATCTATCGTATAATCGACTCTCGATAGTGGACCATTCGATGTATACGCTCCATATTCTCAGGTCCGGGATCAAGGAAAAACTTAGAAATTTGGTGGCCTTTCTAGGTGAGATAATTCAACATGAATTTAGCTATATGAGAAATCCTTCAAGTTCTCTCCTTTTATTCGATTTTGTTTAAAATATGATATTTACATATAATAAAATTATCTCCTAAGCGCCCAAGAGGTAAAATAATACAAGTGTACAAGGGTACCTTCCCTAATAGTTATTATGCCTCGTGAAATCAAGTCACACTAGAAGCTATCAAGTTGAGCAAAAACGTGTAAAAGCTTTAATAAAAAGAAATGAGTGATGCTGGCGAATAGAATACTAATAACAGTAGAGTCACTGGTGAACAAGTGGAATATGTGTCTTTCTTATGATATTTATGCTTTTATTCTCATTTACCACCAGGAGAAACTAGAATATGTTTTGTTACTGTTAATATGTTTATTAATAATTGGTTACCAATTTTATTTAGATACTGCGAAAGGTAATTATGTGAGTTTGCATTCCAAAAAAAAAAACTGGACTGTTGTAAAAACAGCATTGACATCTGGCTTATATTTTCTACAGTCAAAAAAACAAGCAGCAATGCTTGCTTGTAAAGAAATTGCAACTAGAACTTACTCCGACACCATAAATGCGTTAAGAACTTTTCAAATTTGACAAAATACAATAGTAAATGGACTGGAACGAGTATTTTGCAAAAAAACTTTGTATCAGCTGCTGTTATGGAAATTGTAGTTGGCATGAGAAATACTTATAATTTTTGGTCAACTCTGAGCTTCAAGTTTTGTAAAATCTAGAGGATCAGGTGATATCAAAGATTTAAATTTTAATTCTGAAAACTAGTTTGTACTAAAAGCAGCATTGGTGTATACCCAAAATAACAAATTTCCTACCTAAATTTTTTTTTTAAACAACCCACAAGACAATCTATAGAAAAATAATATCATACCTAAAAAAATACACATTTGATTATATTATTTCAAAAAATTTTACTAATGTAATCATTTTATCGAGCTCCTTAAAAAAAACGTTCAAATTTAAAACTTTTGTGAATAACTATACCACCATTTAATAACGTTAATAATAATATACTATAACAACCTCTCATAACGTATTCACACTATGTAGTTATTATTTTCTCTTATAAAGTTGTGAAATCTATCAAAAAAACATTTTACCAAAGTTTAAACTAAGGCAAGTATTAGTATCCCTCTCTCTCTCCCTCCCTCTCTTTCTCCTCCCCCCTCCCCTCTCGCTCCCTCCTTCTCACTCAATATCCATCAAACTCTGTGCCAAAAACTTTAATGAGAGCTTAATAGTACATTTCGATACTAGTGCGAAGATTTGATTTTCCCCTCGTGTGACTGTTTGCACCCGAGCGAAGCGAGAGTGAAAAGGTCACACGAGGAGAAAATCAACTTCTCACACAAGTGTCCAATCGTATTTTTTGACACGACCCACAGTGGGAAAAAATGGACAAAATTCTTGTGACAACTCAATTCTCAACGAAACTTCACAAAAATTGGTATACATATTCAGAGGATACTACAGAACAACCTCTCACTGCGAAAATCATGTTTTTATATTCATAAAAATTTTGAGGTTAGGTACGGACCTTATAACGATATTTATACAGGTAATGTAGACTAAAACATAAATTACTTGATAAATGATAAACATAAATATATAAATCTTAAACCCAACAAAGCCAAGCCCACAAAACCCATAAACCCTAAACCCATAAACCCTAAACCCATAAACCCATAAACCCTAAACCCATAAACCCTAAATCCATAAACCCTAAACCCATAAACCCTAAACCCATAAACCCTAAACCCATAAACCCTAAACCCATAAACCCTAAACCCATAAACCCTAAACCCATAAACCCTAAACCCATCCACCCCAAACCCATAAACCCTAAACCCATGAACCCTAAACCCATGAACCCTAAACCCATGAACCCCATACCCATAAACCCCAAACCCATAAACCATAAACCCATGAACCTCAACACATAAACCCCAAACCCATCAATCCTAATCCCATGAACCCTAAACCCATGAACCCTAAACCCACAAAACCTAAACCCATGAACCCTAAACCCATAAACCCTAAACCCATAAACCCTAAACCCATAAACCCTAAACCCATAAACCCTAAACCCATAAACCCATAACCCATAAACCCATAACCCATAAACCCTAAACCCATAAACCCTAAACCCATAAACCCTAAACCCATAAACCCTAAACCCATAAACCCATAAACCCTAAACCCATAAACCCTAAACCCATAAACCGTAAACCCATAAACCCTAAACCCATGAACCCTAAACCCATGAACCCTAAACCCATGAACCCTAAACCCATGAACCCTAAACCCATAAACCCTAAACCCATAATCCATAAACCCTAAACCCATAAACCCTAAACCCATAAACCCTAAACCTATGAACCCAGAACCCACAAACTTTTACGTATCTAAAGTACATAAAATAGATGATAGAGTTAGAATTTTTCCGTTAAAAATATGTTATCGCCGCTATTTATTTTTGGGCAATATTATCGTAATTTTTGCAGTGACACATTATTCTCTAGAAGATTAAGAGTATTTAAAAATAAAAATTATCAAGATTCGTCAAAAACTGAGCTGTCACAAGAATTTTGTCCATTTTTCCCACTGTGCGACGTGCGAGAAGTGAGATTTTTGCACGCATCGTTTAATGCAGTGTGCGAGAAATCGAACTTCTCTCACGGAGTTTCAAAAATATTATTTCAGAACAATCAACACGTTCTTTAAAAAACTAATTTTTTAATTATATTCTAGGAACACAATTTGTCTATAGCCCTTTTATTTATTCTAATCTCGTCTATTCATCAATCACTCCCTAAAAATGGTAATAATTTTTTTCATGACTGTACAAATAATAATATTGTAAATAAAACTGTCTACGAAAGTATAAAATAAGGCAAGTAAAGAATTTTTTTCTGTATAATTTATAAAATAGATTCATGATTTTTTAAACAAAATCAAATGAATACTAGTAAAAAGCCTTCTACTCCTTTGAGTCAATCTATGCTGAACAAATTATATATCAGTACATTCAAATTGTTCACTGCAAATCAAACAAACGAAAGTTGTGAAATCAACTATCGATAGTCAAGTGATGTAAAAAATTCTCGGATACAACTATATGACTGTTTTCAGAAATGTATTCAAATTTGTTCATCCTTCTATACAAATTAAACACAAGAAAGTGCTGAAATCAATTTATTGTAGTCAAATACCGGCCATAAGTTAACTTGACTGACATAATGGAAATTTTCGTACCTCGCGTGTAAAATTACATTTTACACCCACGTTGCGTAACTTCAAAATTATTCAGCCAGTCGACAAGAAGTACTACTTAACGCCCAAGAGGCCCAATAGCTCACATAGTCCTACAAAACTTTATAGAACCTACGCACTTAACGCCCGTGTGGGCGAAAATTATTTTAATTTGATAACTATAGTGCCTTCTTTTTATTTCTAAAATTCATAAGAATTTTTTCAAATATTTACGGAAAGTCAAAGCCTATATAAAAACCGCTGCCAATTCATTGGCCCGTAGCTTCCTCAACCGTAATTTGTTGATTCCTTTAATTAATTTTTAATAACAAAATTTATAATTTTTAAAAAATTTATTGCATAATTATAATTAAATTCATTTATTAATATTAAAAATTGTTAATTTTTTAATTAATTTATTTATTTATTATTTATTTATATCAAATTTATATAAATTTTGAGCTGATAAATAAAGTTATCATTTGAAATAGAAGTAAAATATCTATATTTTATAATAAAACAAATAGCTATCACGGTTATTTTGTTATTAATAATAACCTTTTTTTTTTATTTCATAATTCATATATTTTAAGAAAAAAAAATTTATAGCTATCACTGTTCTTTTGTTATTAATAAAAACGTGTTTTTTTAGAAAAGTTCATAACTCACAAATAAATTATAATAATTCAGAATATAATGCATTCATAATGCATTGTATGCAGTACTGCGGGATTCGTGACTAACCGACAGCTTGTTGGAACCCGCCGGAGTACATACTGCACTACACGATACCCCGATCGGAGCGCCACCTACTCTTATACTATTTTAATTATTCATCAGTTTTGAATACTTAAACTCATGAATTCAATCTTGAAAATTCAAACATATTACATTTTGACGCCAATACTATATACTTTTATAATATACTGATGATAACATCATTGGAGTTATGAGTTTTAAAAAAAAACACGTTTTTGTTTTTGATGATAACTAAAGAATCGTGATAGATAGAAAATTATTTTTTTTTACAAAATATAGGTATTTTAATTCTCTGTCGAACGCTACCCATCAGATTCGAATAACTCTATCCTATCATTAAAAAAAAAACAAAAAAACAGTTTTGAGAAAATCGAAAATTTGAAAAAAAAACAAAAACGCATCGCCCCAATCAAAAAACGGATTTTTGACCGCCATCACGCAAAAAAAAACAAAAAAAATGAGACCTGTCCGGTCAAAATCGACCGAGTAGAAGCTGAGATCCAGGCGCACACAGGCACAGACACACACACACACACACACACACACACACACACACACACACACACACACACACACACACACACACACACACACACACACACACACACACACACACACACACACACACACACACACACACACACACACACACACACACACACACACACACACACACACACACACACACACACACACACACACACACACACACATCCATACAGACATTTTTCAAAAACCATGTATTATGATTCCTAACACCTCGGAACAAAATTATAACATGTTTTTACAACAACTCAAAAATTTACTATCACAAAGCTTCCTTTAGGAGGCAGCAAAAATTACATAGAACAACACATAACTATTTTTCCTTATTCTTTCTCAATTCTGAACTTTCTATAATATTACGCATCTTGGGATGACAAGAGAAGTCTAGAGCTGCTCTAGCAGGGGTGGTCCTCCGATCTCCCATACATACTTGGCGAGCCCGACGCACAGCGGGACCAAACACCTAATTTCCTGACTAAACCTCGCCTTCACGCGAAATGTGCATGAAAAAAATTTCTGCAAAAAGCTTTGGATTCCTTTTGCACCGCTCTTTCGAAAGCCGTTTCCCTCGAATCGATCCATAATTATTATCAACATCAAACCGTTGCAGTTTTAGCGCGTTCTCTCGAAAATTCGATTTACTTGTTTAGTTAACATGAAATACACGATCATGCATGTGTCCCTCGTATATATAAATATACATTTATATTTACGATACATAAAAATATACATTAATATGCTTTTTTAACTACTTCTCTAATAACTGGTATTATTTTTGCAAATTTTATTTATTAAAATAATGTTTATCATCAAATTATGGTAAAATCTATCTTTTAAAGATAATAATCCTTGAATAAATTTATTTTTGCGAAAAATTACTAAAAAAATCATATTTAGAAGTCACAACAAAGTTTTATGTCTTTTTAATTATTATAAACAATCGGTAAATGTTACATCGATCCTAAGATATCGCAACTTTAACTATCAACACTATAAAATGTCTGATTTTGTCACAGCAATAATTGTTTAGTAAATTTAACTAATGAAAAAGTGTTTGCATATAAAAGATATAGTAAAAACCAATATTAACTATATAGTCTGAGAAAAAAACAAATGAAAAATTTCGTTATGTTAGCTGAGGAAATACACGAAAATTTTTTTTAACAGAAACAACGGATTTTAGCGCCAAAAGTTTTAAAACATGTTTTTGAACATTTTTTGTTTCAAAAATTTTTTTCACCGATGCAAAGTTTCCTCTTTGAGGAAGCAAAAGCATGTAAATGTATATTTTTATACTTTTTTCTTTTATTCCTTGCCATAGCTACAAAGAAAAAAAAATTATTGTTATCGTTTTTAAAAACTTTAAATTCTCTGTCGAAATACTAATAAAAGTTTAATGTTTGTATCCAAACAATCTTGCTCTCAACATCTGTCCAACTCTCTACAAAGAACTTGACTGAAAGCTTAAATGTTTTTTTGAAACAATTATAATAAACACTTTTAAAAACTATTTTTTTAAGTATTTTCTATCTGTAAATTATTCATTATTATATTTTCTCTACAAAATATCTCAAAAAATGGTCCATTTCTATATCTTTTAAAAAATCAATTAATAAATTATTTTACAAAACTTCTGCAATCCTTTACAAACTTCTGCCAGCAACGAGAAATTCTTTTCCAAAACATTTACAATCACTATACGAAAACTTTTACAAACGATAAGAATTTTTTCGTAAACCATAAGAATTATTTTCCGAAACCTGTACAATATCCTAAAAAATTTTTTACGTTTTATTTTATGAAAAGGAATTCTACGAATAAATAATAAATGTTTACGTTCTAAAGTCGAAATAAATTTCTTTCACGCAGATACTGAAAGTCTAACCCAAAAAAGTTGTGAAATCAATTAAAGTGTAGTTTTATACTTAACAGACATTATTTACAATGTAGTTTTACTCTTAAAAAGTTGTGAAATCTCTTTAAAAAATTATTTTACAAAAGTAAAAAGTTATAGTCAAGAATAAGTTTGGTTACTATTCTACATAGTTTGTACTTAACAAACATTATTTACTAAACTCTCCCACCCTCTCTTCCCCCTCACTCTCTCCCTCTGTACCAAAAACTTTAATGAGAGCTTAAATATTTTTTCAAAACAATCAACACGTTCTTTAAAAAACTAATTTTTTAAATATATTCTATCCACACCATTTGTCTATAGTCCTTTTATTTATTCTGATCTCATATATTCAATAACCACTCTCTACAAATGGTAAGAATTTTTTTCATGACTGTACAAATAACTTTTATTTATTCGAATCTCATTTATTCAATAAGAACTCTGCAAATGGTAATAATTTTTTTCTTGACTGTACCAATAATAATATTTTTAATATAAAACGTTCTACGAAAGTATAAAATAAGGCAAGTATAGACGTTTTTTCTGTATAATCTATAAAATAATAATATTTATGTTTTTTTAAAAGAAATCAAATAAATACCAGTGAAAAAGTCTTTTATTTCTTTGAGTCATTGTATGCTGAACAAATTATATGTAAGTAAGTACATTCAAATTGTTCATTGCAAATCAAACAAATGAAAGCTGTGAAATCAATTATCGATTGTCAAGTAATGCAAACAACTCTCGGAAACAACTGTATGACTATTCTCAGAAATGTACTAAAATTTTTTCATCCTTCTATACAAATTAAACACAAGAAAGTACTGAAATCAATTTATTGTAGTCAAGTACCGGCCATAAGTTAACTTGACTGAATAATACAACTTTTCGTAACTACTTAAAAATATTCAGTCAGCGGGCATAAAGTACTACTTAACGCCTAACAGGCGTAATAGCTCCCATACTCCTACCAAACTTTATAGAACCTACGCACTTTACGCCCGTGTGGGCGAAAATTATTTTAATTATATAACTACTATGCCTTCTTTTTATTTCTAAAATTCATAAGAATTTTATCAGATATTTACGAAAAGTCAAAGCCTATATAAAAAAATTACGTAGTTACCACCACATCTCCATTTTTCATTGAACTTTCTCAATTTTGAAATTTCTATAATATTACGCATCTTGAGAGGACAATAGAAGTCTATAGAGCTGCTTTAGCAGGGGTGGTCCTCCAATCTCCCATACCTACTTGGCGGGCCCGACGGTTTGCAGTTTAAGGTCTAGACATGGTCATTTTCATATAAATATTCATATATTTAAAGATCAGATAAAATGTATAAATGGGTTGCTTCTACATATTAAGTAGGGCTCAGTATTGAATTTATTACTCTGTTTTTGAATAGAAAGTGCAAACCCGCATGAAAATATCATATGAGATCTCATATGAGAATATTGGACATCAGATCTCATTTTGGAATATCGGACATCAGATCTCATAGAGAATATCGGGCATCAGATCTCATTTGAGATCCCATAATAAGTAAAATTGCAGATGACATCACACATATAATATCTCATATGAGATCTCATATGATATTTACACGACGGAAAAGAATAAAAAATAGGTAGCTTACAAAATGGTTAATAAAACCTAAAGCACTTTTGAGTAGACAATAAATTTATATGCATTTTTTATTCCATTCCCGTTTAAAAAAGACGGACACAAGGAAACATATTTTCGGTTATGAAAGTAAATCATGAGATTCTGCACATGTAGGGATATTATATTTAAACGGTATCAATTAAAAATTAGAGCCAATGTAATTATTTATAATGGGCTTATAGGTATAAACATTGTTAATGAATTTATGTAAAAATTTAGTATTCTACATTTACAAAGCCCACCAGTAAACTGAAAACCGTCGAACCCGCTAAGTATGTATGGGAGATCGGAGGACCACCCCTGCTAGAGCAGCTCTAGACTTCTCTTGTCCTCCCAAGATGCGTAATATTATAGAAAGTTCAGAATTGAGAAAGAATAATGAAAAATAGTGATGTATTGGTCTATCTAATTTTTTATATAGACTTTGAAGTAAATTTTGAAAAAATAATAATATAATAATAATATAATAATAATAATAATAATAATAATAATAACAATAATAATAATATCTGAAAAAATTCTTATGACTTTTAGACATAAAAAGAAGGCTTTATATTTCTGACTTTCACCCTCCATGTTTAATTTTCAAATGAAAATAAACAAGTTTTCCTTGCAAAGTTTCACCAGGATATCTCCTGGCCTCTTCAGGCTTTATTTTAAAAAAGACAAATTACAGAAAACTTAGTTAAACATGATAACAAATAATATAATTTGATATAAATAAAATAGTATTTACCAAATGGTCTAAACCGGTGTGTAATACCGGTACCGTACAGGTGGTATTGAACATAATCGACCGTCACGTCAGCGTTTATATACAGTCGATACTGTTTACAAATTCGCCACCCATTTCTCTCTCTAGCTTTTCGGATATCTAATTTAAATTTTGTGTGTCCTCGATTCTATTTATCGTGTTATTGTGTATGTTTATGTGTAGCATTTCAGAGATTACTCGTTTCTTATAATTAGTTTTTTTGTCTAAAATTTGAACGTTTTCCCAGTCGATTATAAAAACTCGAATAAAGGAACATGAAAATGATAAAAATAATAAATCAGTAGTATCAGCACATGCAATAAATAACGGACATATAATCGACTGGAAAATCGTTCAAATTTTAGACAAAGAAACTAATTATAATAAACGAATCATCTCAGAAATGCTACACATAAACATACACTATAACACGATAAATAGAATAGAGGATACACAAAATTTAAATCAGATATACAAAGCGCTAGTGAGAAAAATGGATGGCGAATTTGTAAACAGTATCGACTGTATATAAATGCTGACCTGACGGTCGATTATGTTCAATATCACCTGTACGCTACCGGTATTACACACCGGTTTAAACCATTTGGCAAATATTATTTTATTTATATAAAATTATATTATTTGTTATCATGTTTGACTAAGTTTTCTGCAATTTGTCTTTTTTAAAATAAAGCTTGAAGAGGCCAGGGGATATCCTGGCGCAACGTTGCAAGGAAAAATTGTTTATTTTTATTTGGAAAATTGGCCCTCAAAGGATCCACTTCCTCATTTGAAAAAAAAACAAAAAACAAAAAAAAAACGGCATTATAGTTACAAAATTAAAATATTTTTCGCCCACACGGGGTTAAGTGCGTAGGTTCTATAAAGTTTTGTAGGACTATGTGAGCTACTGGGCCTCTTGGGCGTTAAATAGTTCTTCTTGTCCGCTGGCTGAATAATTTTGAAGTTACGCAACGTGGGCGTAAAATGTAATTTTACACGCGAGGTACGAAAATTTCTATTATGTCAGTCAAGTTAACTTATGGCCGGTACTTGACTACAATAAATTGATTTCACTATTTTCTTGTGTTTAATTTGTATAGAAGAATGAACAAATTTGAATACATTTCTGAAAACAGTCATATAGTTGTTTTCGAGAATTTTTTGCATCACTTGACTATCGATAGTTGATATGACAACTTTCGTTTGTTTGATTTGCAGTGAACAATTTGAATGTACTTACATATAATTTGTTCAGCGTAGGTTGTCTCAAAGGAGTAGAAGGCTTTTTACTAGTATTCATTTGATTTTGTTTAAAAAATCATGAATCTATTTTATAGATTATACAGAAAAAAATTCTTTACTTGCCTTATTTTATACTTTCGTAGACAGTTTTATTTACAATATTATTATTTGTACATTCATGAAAAAAATTATTACCATTTGTAGGGAGTGATTGATGAATAGATGAGATTAGAATAAATAAAAGGACTATAGACAAATTGTGTTCCTAGAATATACTTAAAAAACTAGTTTTGTAAAGAATATGTTGATTGTTTTGAAAAAATATTTAAGCTCTCATTAAAGTTTTTGGTACAGAATTTGGCGGATATTGTGAGAGAGAGAAAGAGAGAGAGAGAGAGGACGAGAAGGAGAGGGCGAGTAAAAGAGGAAGGGAGAGAGAACGAGAGAGATAGAAAGGGAGGGAGAGAGAGATACTAATACTTGCCTTAGTTAAAACTTTTGTAAAATGTCTTTTTAGATAGATTTCACAACTTTATAAGAGAAAATAATAACTACATAGTGTGAAAACGTTATGAGAGGTTGTTATAGTATATTATTATTCACGTTATTAAATGGTGGTATAGTTATTCACAAAAGTTTTAAATTTGAACGTTTTTTTTAAGGAGCTTGATGAAATAATTACATAAGTAAAATTTTTTTAAATTAAACGTTTATTTTTTATGTATGATATTATTTTTCTATAGAATGTCTTGTGGGTTGTTTAAAAAAAAGTTTAAGTAGGAAATTTCTTATTTTGGGTATTCACCAGCCGTGAATGCTGCTTTTAGTACAAACTAGTTTTCAGAATTAAAATTTAATCTCTGATATCACCTGATTCTCTAGGTTTTACAAAACTTGAAGCTCAAAGTTGACCAAAAATTATAATTAGTTCTCATGCCAACTATAATTTCCATAACAACAGCTGATACAAAATTTTTTCACAAAATACTCGTTCCAGTCCATTTACAATTGTATTTTGTCAAATTTGAAAAGTTCTTAACGCATTTATGGTGTCGGAGTAAGTTCCAGCTGCAATTTCTTTTCAAGCAAGTATTGCTGCTTGATTTTTGAACAGTAGAAAATATAAGCCAGATGTTAATGCTGTTTTTACAATAGCCCAGTTTTTTTTTTGGAATGCAAACTCACATGACTACCTTTTGCAGTATCTAAATAAAATTGGTAACGATTTATTATTAAACATATTATCAATGACAAAAAATATTCTATTTTCCCCTGGTGGTAAATGAAAATAAAAGCATAAACATCATAAGAAAGACGCATAATCCACTTGTTCACCAGTGAGACTACTGTCATTATTAAATAAATACTTTGAATTTCAGAATAATTTAAACAAATAACGCACGGTAAAAAGGAGGTTAATTTTACTACCCGTTAACAAAGGAGTCAACTTGACTATGTGCTAAAATAGGAGTCGACCTTCTAGCGCAGTAAAAGAGGGAGTTGTTCTTTTTCTTATCTTTCAACTAATTTTACTCTCCTTTTTCTGGGCAGTTGATTGACTGCTTTCTTAATGCACAGATTAGCTAACTTCCTTCATAATACGTAATCTGCACGTTATTTGAAAGTCGAGGAAATAAAAGTTATTATTTCAGAATTCAAATGAAGAAAGCGTACTTTGAAAATAAACACAAAAAAGGTGTTATTTGGATATTAGATTCACAAATTAGCACTTTTTAAGTGTATTCTCAAATGATATTTTCTTCATAAAAATTCTACAATGAAATTTTTTTACAAAATATCTCGAATCAAGAATTATTCATGCAAAATACTGAATAACAATGTTCGGAAACGATAATGTTACTTAATGCAGAATATTCTTTGGATCGTAGGAGAAGAAGCCACCATATACTGCGCATTAAGAAAAGAGTCGACTGCACACTAAGAAAGCATCCAACTCTCCTCCACATTAAGAAAATTAGTTGTCCCTTTTCTTATTATTTAGTGAATTTTACTCTGTTTTTGACGAGTAGCCAAGTTGATTCTTTTCTTAGCGCGTAGTCGAATTGATACCTTTCTTAATTAATGCACAGCAAGCTGATTTCTTTCTTCATGCATTCTGGTATCCCTTTTCCTGTTAAACGAATATAATTTCTGCATCTGTTCGGGATTTGCGTATATACGGCAGTCGCCGACAGCGTTCCCTCTACTCCGACTACACTCTACATGTGCGAGCCGTGTCGCTCTGTGCTCTCCTCGCGCCTCTCTACCGCCCCTCCTTCAACCAAGGCACGAGACCGACTCTTCGCAACGCCGGCCGGCATCAGTTCTGCACGAGACGGCAGAGAGACAGCAGCGAAAACTCACACCAATCTACAGTGTAGGCTCTTCTGGCATCTTCAATAAACTACATCATTACCTCTACAGTGTAGGCTCGCTGGCATCTTCAATAAACTACATCATTACCTCTACACGAAAGAGTTCTCATTTAAGAACCTCTCTAGCCCACGATCCCCATACTTCATCTAAACTACATTTGGTCCTTCGAGCCGGATCGTGGGAGAAACATCGCCATGAATACGCAGAGAAAAAAGCCGTCTTTTATCTACTATGTCTACTTTCTAGTGGCGTAGAGATAAACATTTTTCTTCATACAGGTACGCATCAAAGTGTTCGTGGTCGTGAGTGCCGATAAGTCGCATGCTCTCGCATGCCGACCTCGCGCGTTCGTTGCTGTCTCTCACATTGTCTCGCCGTCGCGTGAATTCGGAAGTCACCTTCTAAGGCTTCCGAGGGGAAATAGCGCATCTATTGCTATTCTCCTCATTTCTAAACCGCCTTGGAGTGTGCGTGTCTACCGACTCCAAGACGATGCCAAGAGCGTGAGTTGTAAAGCCAGCTCTAGAATCACTGCGTGTAAGGTGATCGGCAGCCATCTTGTTGTAGGCAAGAGCAACAAGTGGCAAATTCTGTCTAAAGAGCGTGCGTTGTAAAGCCAGCTCTCGAGTCATCGCGTGTACGATGATCATTCAATTGTTGCCGGCTAGTGCAACGAGTCGAAACGGGGTTCACGTCTCTCAATTCAAGGACCACCCGCGTGGAGCCTACACGCTACGGGATCCACACCAAGCAAGCCAAGTAGTACCCATTTGGAGAGTACTCGCTACGGGGTCTACACCTGCTTATTCACGGAGTATCCTCGTGGACATCGCTCGCTACAGCACCAAGGAGCGAGGCTTTCACCGGGCATACAGGGAGCTTTGCACGAAGGAAGAAGAGACGTCTTCAAGAGGACGACCATAAGGACGCGTGACGTCCAGGACGCTGCGTACGTCGTTGCCAAGCATAATTGGAGAAGGATGAGCCCATTTTCATTCGCCAGGAGGCACACCCTCGGAACAGAGCTGTACTCGGACGAGTCCATCTGCTTCGCTCTCGCTACAGCCGATCGATCCCACCTGCGCCGCGCTAGGATTGCGCACGGATGCTTCGTCCTAATACTTGGACACACGTATCGTTCCAATTTTATTTAAATTTATTTGTGCGACTCTTCGTCTAGTCATTCTGGTCTCTTCATGCAATACTAAGAGAATTTAATGATCTCTATTTAATGTCAAGATTACTTTAATTAAAATTGAGTACATTTAATTTGAGATTAGAACTATTTAATTCGAGTTGAGTTATTATAAATTAAATTTACGTCTTCCAAGCTAGTTTTGAGAAAATTGAATGCAATTATTTGCCTTAGCAAATACCCATGTTATTGGACCTTGCAGTTGTATTGATGCCTGCTGATACTTCATCTTGACTGCAACTTCAACTGCTGGCCCACATCTGAACGCATTCCTGATTCAGTTGCTGACTACTCTGCAGGGATAACTAAATACAACGTCTGCAGTAATTTCTCGACGAGCAGTCAACGCTGTGGATCATCAGCTGACTCACCGTGGGAACGTCAGCAGACGCATTCAACGTCGCAGCTTCAAGCACTTCTCTGCGTTCATACTAGCATAAGTATTATAATCTAGGTTAAGGTTTAATTGTAATAACTCTCACTATTGCTTGTTCTACTCACGAGTGCCAAGAATAATTAATGCAATACCTCGCGGTAAAATAGTTAAACTAGATTCTGGCCCCATTACTGTTGATCTCAAGATGGATGCAATACGTACTAGACAGTTTTTACTCCAAGCTAGAATTTCTAATTCATTTCAAAATTTCAAAGCTAAAGGTAAAGATCAAACGAATAAGGGTAACACCAAGGCTCGTTTAGCCGGACTTGAGAAAAATTACACTGCCTTTAAGCAAAATCACGATAAGATCTTAAACCTCATATCTCTTGATTTACAACATGATTATTTCAAAACCAACCATTTTGAATTAGTTGAAGGCAGCTTCTATGATCGGAAAGGTGATTTTCTTAATTTCTTGGAAAGCCTAGAAGAACAGAGCTCCACGCCAGGTTCCTCTAAGCAAACTGCTGCTCTTGTTCCACCAAGCTCCACGCAACCTGCTAATACATCGTTTCAATCGTTGACAAAAATAGATTTACCAAAATTTTCAGGAAAATTCTCTGATTGGGAGAATTTTAGGGATGTCTTTCGTTCGGTCATACATCATCGCGCAGACTTAACGCCTGTTTTGAAATTGCATTATCTTCGCACTCACCTTACAGGTGAGGCACTGAGAAAATGAAATCTCTTCCCATTTCGGGTAATAATTATGAACGAGCCTGGACAACTTTAATTGGATATTACGAAAATCAACGACGTATTGTTGGCTCTCACATTTCGGAAATCTTCTTGGTCAAATCAATGAAATCAGATATCTCATCCAAAATCAAACGTATTCATAGGGAAATTTTTAATCCCATCGCTAGTCTAACCTCTCTTAATAGAGCGACTTCATTAGGTAGTGATTTAATCGTTCATTTTACGCTAAATCATCTTGATTTAAATACAGGTAAAGAATGGGAAAGGCACCTAGGTGATAGTGTCTATCCACTGACAATGGAGCATCTCCAGGGATTTCTTCGAAGTCAAACCCTCACTCTAGAGGCCATCGAAGCTGGCACTAAATCGTCTGCAAATAATAACCCCAAAACTCAGGCAACTAATTCAAAGCCTCGTAAATCAGAGCATGACAATGCTCATTCTGCTTACTCTCATCAAGTTTCTACTAAAAAACCTCAAAAGGGAAAATGTTCGCTATGTAATGAGCCAGATTACATAAATCGATGTAAACAATTTCGTAGTAAAACGATTCCCGAGCGGAAGGAGCTTCTTAAATTGTCTGATCTCGGTTTTAACTGCTTAGGAAAGCACCATATAAAAAATTGTACTTCTTCGTATCGATGCTTTCTTTGCAAAGCTAAGCATCACACTTTAGTTCACGTTGATGGCTATACGTATAATCAATCGAATAATTCATCAACGCCTGATCAATTAGCTCCAGATATAAACTCGTCAAACCCAAACTGTAGCAACGTTGTCGTTTCAAATGACTTTCAATCTGCTCATCAAGCAGTCTCCCTTAACAGTGGAGTAAGTACTAAATGTACAGGAGTACTTTTAGCTACCGCTAGGGTTGACGCCCTTGGTCCTAACGGAACCAAAATTCAAGTTCATGCGCTGATCGATCCTGGATCTCAAATCTCACTTGTTACACAAGCTTTGTGTAACTTACTTTCTCTAAATTGTAGAACCAGTCACACGCATATTCAATGTATAGGTGAAAAGAAAAAAAAAAAGTTGCCGTGTCTTCCAAGGTAGCTTGTCTTACTGTACAACCCCATTTTGATTCAACTTATTCTCTAGAAGTTGATACTATAGTCTTGTCAAGATTATCTTCGTATAAGCCTCCCGTTGTAGGTGGTATTTCTAACCTCGAATACTGAAGACGGCTGCAGCTAGCAGACCCCGTGTACTTCAAACCCTCACGCATCGATATTCTTTTCGGTGCAAGCGCTTATGCGCAAATCATTCAAGGCCAAATTATTAAGGGTCAGATGCTTCAACTGGTAACAGTAAGTTCTAAACTTCATCACTTCATTACTCAAATGAATGTGAGCACGAAACCAAACTCTGTGATCTCGTACAAGATTTTTGGAGAACGGAGGAAATACCTATCGTCAAAAAATCTTACTCGCCTGACGAACAAGCATGCGAGGAGTTTTATCAGAAAACTACTCGTCAAGATGAAACAGGGCAATATATAGTAAGCCTACCCTGGAAAAGTCAAGACGAGTTGAGTTCTGCTCATCTAGAAAATTCTCATTCTGCCGCATTACGCGCACTCAATCGTCTCAAAGCAAACTTCGCTAAGGACGAAAAATTGAAAATAGCTTATGCTGACTTCATAAAGGAGTACATTGACATAGGTCATATGTTACTCTCCTCGAATTTTGATTCATTATCTAAAAAATCTCAAGCCTTCTTACCACATCATGGTGTGTGGCAGAAAACTAGTACGACATCCAAATTACGTATTGTGTTTAACGGCTCGAGTAAATCTAGGTCAGGAGTTTCGGTAAATGATCTTCTTCACATTGGACCTAATCTTCTTCAAAATCCCGTCGCTTTGATCTGTGCCTGGCGTAGGTATAAGATCGCTCTTTCAGCTGACGTGGAAAAAATGTTCAGACAAATTGGTGTCGAACAAGTTGATCAACTCTGTCAATCGATTTTATGGCGTTTTGATAAGAGTGAACTCATTCAGGTCTATCGATTGGCAACAGTGACGTATGGTTTGGGCTGTTCTAGCCATACGCACGCTTCTGAAATTAGCCGAAGACTATGGCAACTCATATCCAATCGCAGCTGAAGCTGTTAGATCTGAAATGTACTCAGATAACGTTCTTTCTGGAGCACATTCGTTAAAAGAAGCTTTGCAGAAACAAGACGAGTTAATCCAACTCTTTAAACAAGGTCACCTCAATCTGCGAAAGTGAACTTCAAATACTGTTGAAGTACTCTCTTGTCTGCCCTCGAATTTGTTAGCTGCAGATTCCATTACTTTATTTGCCTCAGAAACATCTGTACCAATTTTAAGTATAGATTGGCAACCTAACACAGACTATTTTAGTTTCCACATAGAAGATACCTCCTTTGACTTGCCATTTACCAAACGTGCTGTTCTTTCAAGAATTGCACGTATCTTTGATCCAATGGGATCGTTAGCTCCTGTTGTGATCACTGCAAAAATTATTACGCAGTCGCTGTGGATTCTTAAGATAAGCTGGGATGAGGATCTTCCTTACGAAATCTCTCATCGTTGGCAAAATTGGTTGCAAGATCTTTCATCTATTTCTGAGATCAAAATCCCTCGCTGAAGTGGATACACTCCTCAATGTGAACTAATTGAACTACACGAATTCGCAAACGCATCTAAATTTGCGTATGGTGCAGTAGTCTACCTGTGCTTAATCCAAACACAAGAAGGGCTTGTCACACTTCAAGTAGCTAAAACGCGAGCAGCACCACTTAAGGGGACAAGCCATGGTTAGGGGGTCGAAAAATCGATTTTTTTTATGTACTATTTTGATAGCAAATTTTCCGCTGAATACTATGCTTCCAATCGCATTTCCAAATTCGATTTCGTTTAGAAAATACAGCTAAAACCGTGAAGTCACTTTTTTGCATATTTAGTGATTTTTCTTAAATTATCCATTTTAGATATACTATTGTTAATCTTATATTATTTTATGCTTCACAGCATACAATACTGAATTTAGAACGTAAATGTACATTGACATAGTAGGCAAACTTAACTCGAGGTATAAACCACGTGTATTTTACTTTTACTCTACTTATACAAAAGTATATACGTACAATACATATAGATGGTTTAAAATCTCATCTGTTTACGTTCTGTCAGCGCCATAGTCGTTGGGATTTAAACTAAAAGTGTTTTGAATATAATTGAATCTGCATTTTTCAATGCAATTTATTCAGTATTGACAACAAATTTTTTTGTAAATAAAGTGCTGTGTAGAACTCTTTTAACTGAGAGTGTAGAAGACAGCGATTTTAGGTTAACTGCACTGTGCAAAGTGTTGTTGATATTTTTAATTTAGTGAGTTCAGTGAGTGTCTTTTATTTGTGTTTTTTAATAACTAACATTATAGAGGATTAGATATTAGCCACTCTGGATTCTGACAAGAGAAATAGAACATCAGGAGCTCCAGGAAAGAGAGAAAATTTGGAAGAAAAAAAAAACATAAAGGATTTAACAAAAATTCAGAGAATGTTCAACAAAAAATCACGAACAAAAGGAAAAGAAGTACAACTTCAGGGAAAATAAAAGATATATCTGTAGAAGCGTCACAAACAAGAAACAGAATAATAGATATAAACATTCTGTTCTTACAGCTGGAGAAATTTCTTGTATGTGCAACATGTAAAGGACAAGTTAAAATTATAGAAGAAGATATTCGAGGACTTGGCTCCAAATTTAACATTATGTGCAAAAATTGTTCAGAGAGAAGAATTATAAGCACGAGCAAGCAAGTTGGAGCTCAAAGCAATGCTTATGAAACCAACAGACGCAGTCTTCTTGCACTAAGAGCAATTGGGCAAGGATATGCTGCATTGCAAACTTTTTGCGGAATCATGGATTTGCCACCACCTGTTGCACATAGTTTTTATGACCATCTCAATGAAGATTTAAGCAAAGTGACTCAAGAGGTAGCACAAAATTCTATGCAAGAAGCCGTCAAAAAGGAAACAGCATTAACACCAGCTGAAAATCAAGGCCTAGATGTATCTGGTGATGGGTCATGGAGAAAAAGAGGATTTTCTTCATTGCAAGGAATTTCAAGTTTGATTAGCTTGCGTTCTCAACAAGTTCTTGACATATTTATCAAGAACAGTTTTTGTAAAGCATGTTTAAAGTGGGAAAATAGAAAAGGCACAGAAGAATATGAAGACTGGTTCAGTGATCATCAAGATAAATGTGCAGCAAACCATGAAGGAAGTGCTGGAAAGATGGAAGTCGATGGAGTTGTGGAAATGTTTAGAAGATCTCAAGAAAAGTATAATGTAAAATACCATCATTACATTGGAGATGGAGATTCGAAAGTGTACAGTGCTTTGTGCCAGGCCAAACCGTATGGAGATGAAGTTAAAGTTGAGAAGAAGGAGTGTGTGGGACACGTCCAGAAACGAATGGGAACCAAACTCAGGAATTTAAAGAAAAATTTTGGAAAAAAGTTATTAGACGATGGAAAAACCATTGGAGGCCAAGGACGAATAACAGCAAAAGTAATTGATCAGCTCACCACATATTATGGTAATGCCATCAGAAACAACACGGACTCTGTAGAAAAAATGCTGAATGCTATATGGGCTACGTACTACCACAAGATTTTCACAGACCAGAATCCTCAACATCATTTATGCCCACCAGGACAGAGCAGTTGGTGCAAGTGGCAAAAAGCGAAGGCTCAAAAAAAACTAAAAGATTTTCATCATAAAGACAGTATTCCTGCAGTGATTATGGAGCAGTTGAAACCAATTTACAAAGATCTCTCTGAAAAGGAGCTGCTTCACAGATGTTTAGGCGGTTACACTCAAAATAGTATTGAGAGTTTTAATAATTCCGTTTGGAAGATTGTAACCAAGACCTCCTTCAGTGGTGTACATGTGCTCACAGCAGGTGCTTGTATTGCTGTCACTTGCTTCAACGATGGAAGAGTTGGTTTTCTGAATATTATGGAAGCCTTTGATGTGAAACCTGGAGTAGCTGCAATTGAGTGGGCACAGAAAAGCAATGACATCAGATTATTTCATGCTGAGAGGAATGCCGAAGAAAACACTTTAGAAAATAGGAGAAAACGAAGGAGACTGCAATTGAATTTACCTGAAGAGTCATATGCACCAGGTTCTTACTAGAGTAGGTAAAAAGTTATTTTTATGCGATAATAGCTAATATAATATTTATTAATTTTTTTCTTTTTACAGGTGTGTTATTGGCTCTCATAAAAGGATTAATTTATTTTGTGGTTATTTTTACTGTCAATAACATTTATGACTAACAATGTTTTCAGCCTAGTACGAAAAATAAAATAAGTACAACATTTATGTATTAATCTAAAAAATTTAAAAATATTGTTGAAATTCTTTTTTATAGGTTTATTCAACAGTTAAAATGATTTAGCCAGGACTACTTTCATCTAATTGGCATCTGTTTCATTTTTCCACTAAAGTATATCATACAGAATGAAAAAAAAATTTTTGGTAAGTAGTTTTGAAACTTATATAAAGTTATAGAAAACCAAAACTTTCAATTGAATTTCTGAATAACTTGTTTTTTGTATTTACAGGGACTTTGCCGCAGGATTTCTTTTAAATAAAGCAAGCTAGAAGTTTGGAAATTTAGGAGTATCTTTAAAATTGTGTTGGTTATAGAAAATGTGAGGTACTTTTTTGAAAAAGGCTTTAGAAAAAAATTATAAAATAAAATTACAAAAAATATTGAAATTTTAATAAAAAACATAAAAAAATTAGATTTTTCATTAAAAAACAATTTTAAAAATTTTTAAAAAAAAAAAAAAGTAGCTTACATCTTCTATAACTGGTATAACTACAAAGGTACTCCTAAGTAACCAGACCCCTGCCTTGCTTTGTTCAAAAAATTTCCTGCGGCAATGACATGCCAGTTTCTAATTCAGAAGGGTTTCTTAATCTAATGGACTGCAAGACCAAAATCTTAAACACCTGGATGGTGTAGTCTTAAATTATAGGTAATTGTATAACTTAATAATAAAAAAAAGTTTGAACTCTTAAAATTATATATTGGCTTTGTTATTAAAGAATTAATACAATAGCTTTTTTTTCAGGTTCAACCATGGCTTGTCCCCTTAAGACGCTAAGAATATCTCGCTTAGAGCTTTGCGCTGCGCTGCTACTTGCACGACTGGTTCAAACGTTCATCGAATCTTTCCCAATAAAGGTTGAGAGTGCTCACCTTTGGTCTGACTTGGCGGATGTGCTCTTTTAGCTAAAGGACCACCCCTCTAGATGGGGTGTTTTTGTAACAAATAGGTGTTCGGAAATTCATACTCTGTTACCTAACGCATACTGGCATCACGTACGTTCAAGTGATAACCCTGCTGATGTCATTTTACGAGGTATTGAGCCCTCAAAACTAGTTTCGTATAGCTTATGGTAGAAAGGACCCGTTTGGCTTTCTGATAGCCATGAACCATAGTCGAGGTCTCATGATGAACTCAATTTTAGCGGTAAATAGTTTGAATGTTCAACCTAGTCACACTCTAGTCGCTAATAAAAGCACTCCAAATTCTGTCGAGAATACTCCAGAAATTTGGAGTCTTTTTGATAAGTACTCTTCATTAGATAAATTGTTACGAATGGCTTCGTACTGTTTCAGATTCGTTCATAGAATCGGCTCGAAATTAGACTGTAAGTCGACTTCAAATTCAGTGGTTGCATTTCTTACTATTCTGCGATCCCTACTATGCCATCACACTCCGTCTTCTAAGGAGATAAGTGCTAGTGAGATTGAGAACAACAGATTTTGTCTGATATATCTAGTTCAAACTGTGTATTTTAAACTTTAACTCCAACAGTTAAAGAGAAAAGGTAAACTTTCAATGGAAAGTACTCTTTTACCGTTAAACCCCTTGATACACAATCATTTGCTCAGGGTGGGCGGTGGGCTCTCTCATTCTCTTGAAGAGGATGTTAAACATCCTCTTATTCTACCTGCTGGTTGTCATTTCACTACGTTAATAATTCAGGATGTTCATCAATGAACTCTTCATGGTGGTATTTAACTAACACTTGCCACTCTAAGAAGTCAGTATGGGATAGTGAAACGACGAGCTGTGGTCAAGAGAGTTATGAGAGCATGTACTGCTTGTTCACGTCATGCAGCTCGAGTGCCTACTCAATTAATCGGCGAGCTGCCAAAGGCTCGAGTGCGTCCGTCTTCGCCCTTCGAACGTTCGGGTATCGACTACGCCGGCCCTATTAAACTTCGTCTTTCTAAAACCAGGGGTAAAGGCAGAATGAAAGGATTTTTAGCGATTTTCATCTACATGGCTACCCAAGCCATACACATCGAGGTAGCTGCAAAGAACTGTTTTCCGATCAAGGAACAAACTTCGTAGGAGCAAATACTCTGTTAAAACAGATGGTTAGCTCTTTCTCTTCTTCCCCCGCTCAAATTGTAAAGTCTCTCTCTCAAGAAAGAACTTCTTGGATCTTCAATCCTCTCAGTGCGCCCCATTTTGGTGCCATTTGGGAAGCTGCAGTTAAATCAGCGGAACATCATATGCGCCGAGTCATTGGAGAACAAGTTCTCACCTTTTCCGAACTTGCTACACTTATGTGCCGAATTAAAGCGTGCCTTAACTCCAGACCATTAACTGTTCTCACCGACGATCCTTCTGACCTTGAATTTTTATCACTTTCACACTTTCTCATACAACGAGAATCATTTTTAGTACCAGAGAAAGATGTCACCAACGTCAACGTCCTAGCTGGAAAGCGTTGGCTTCTGATCAGCCAGCTGGCTCAACATTTCTGGCGCAGATGGTCAACGGACTATCTGACTGCGCTGCAGCCGCGCCAAAAATGGAGACAACAGCCCCCAGTTGACGTGGGTGATTTAGTGCTCATTCGCAATGAGCTTACTTCGCCAGCCAAGTGGCCCCTCGTCCGTGTCATCGCCATCCATCCAGGGAGTGATGACATCATCCGCGTTGTCGACCTTCGCACGGCTACCACTACGTTACGTCGCCCCATCGCCAAGGTCGTTCGACTACCTCCATCGGAATGAGGTCCGTTCGCCAGTCTGGCGAATATTTTAAGATATGGCATATTTTAAGATATTTTTCGAATACTTGAAGACATAATTTTACGAGTTTAGGACAGTTGCTCGAAAACTTTTGCTCGAAAGACATTTGCTCGAAAGATGTTTTCTCGAATGGACATTTTCTCGAACGGACATTTGCTCGAACGGACATTCGCTCGAACGGAGATTCGCTCGAACGGACATTTGCTCGAACGGACATTTGCTCGAATGGACATTTGCTCGAACGGACATTTGCTCGAAAAGATATTTGCTCGAAAATCTTTTTCTCGAATGAACATTGGCTCGAATATACATTTGCTCGAATGATAATTTGCTCGAAAAAACAAATTTATCTGAGTTTATGACTAAAGAAATAATGACCCTCCATAGGTGGAAATTATACTCACAGGATTTATGGGACGTCCCAGAAATAACGAGGCAGAGAAGAGACCATTTTCTTTTGAGCAAATGTCTCTACCTCAAATCTTCATTCGAGCATATATCTTTCGAGCAAATGTATATTCGAGCCAATGTTCATCCGAGAAAAAGATTTTCGAGCAAATTTCCATTCGAGCAAATGTCCGTTTGAGCAAATGTCCGCTCGAGCAAATGTCCGTTCGAGCAAATGTCCGTTCGAGCAAACGTCATTTCGAGCAAATGTATTCGAGCAAAAGTGTTCGAGCAAAAATTTTCGAGCATTTGTCCGGATACCAATTTTACATAACATAGCGTAACTTTTCCGACATTTCGAGATCTTTTTACGTTTGTTATCATTAGTTTTACATGAAATATCATAAAATCAAGTAAAAATGATGTAAAATTAACGAATAATAACGTAAATATATCTTAAAGCGACAGCGGCGGAATATTTTTATAGTATACGGAGATAAAGAATATTAAAAAATAACGCAAAAATACTTTTACGTTATTCTACGATTTGTCATTTTTTTAGGTTAATTTCATATAAAATATCGTAAAATAACGTAAAAATAACATAAAATTAAGGTCATATAATGAATCTAACCGGAAAATCACGTAAATTAACTGAAAACCGCCTACTTCTCGATTCTTACATTAGTTTTGGTTAATTTTCCATAAAATATCATAAAATCAAGTAAAAATAACGTAAAATTAACGAATAATAACGCAAAAATATCTTAAACATCGGCGACGGTGACAGCGGCGGAATATTTTTATAGTCTAATCAACTGATGAGATAAATCTAATAGAGATATATTAAAAAATAACGCAAAAGTAAAATAAAGACTATTTTTAATTAAATTTTACGTTATTTTTATGTTATTGTACGATATTTTGCTTCCTCCTAGAGGAATCTTTGTGATAGTAAATTTTTGAGTTGTTGGAAAAACATGTTATAATTGTGTTCCCTACTGAAAAATCTGAAGTGCGATCTCATCTTTTTTCTGGTGTCAATTTCTCATACGACCTTAGTAAAAAAATTTAAGCTAACATCTCACGTGAGAATCACACGTGAGATTTAAGAACTCCAGTTTTTTTTTTTATTTTGTAATTTTTTAAACTCCATTCGGATGAGAATACACCTGAGTTTTAGGAACTTGTATTTTATACTTTTCTAAAATTTTAAACTCGATGAGAATACACCTAAGAATCTCGCGTAGGTTTTAGGAACTTGTATTTTTTTACTTTTGTAAAATTTTAAACTCGATTTAGATGAGAATACACGTAAGAATTTTACGAGAGTTTTAGAAACTTGTATTTTTTACGATTCTAAAATTTCTAAACTCGATTTAGATGAGAATAAACGTGAGAACCTCACGTGAGTTTTAGGAACTTGTATTTTTTACGTTTCTAAAATTTTTAAACTCAATTCAGATGAGAATACACGTGAGAATCTCACGTGAGTTTTAGAAACTTGTATTTTTTTACTTTTGTAAAATTTCAAACGCGATTCAGATGAGACTACACGTGAGAATTTCACGTAAGTTTTAGGAACTTGTATTTTTTTACTTTTCTAAAATTTTTATACTCGATTCAGATGAGAATAGACGTGAGAATCTCACGTGAGTTTAAAGAACTTATATTTTTTTACATTTGTAAAATTTCAATCGCTATTTCAGTCTTCTTAGTATTATAATAGTTGGGTACAGTATACGAAGAAGTATTAGGAAGACATGAATAGTGGAGCTATATCACTCCTCACTTACACTGTATGTACAAGAACATCTTCGCCACTACCACTAATACGTGTTACCCTAATACTTCTCTCCGTTCTCTAACTCGCGTAGTGGGTCTCTCCCCACCTAGCCGTATCATACACTGCCATTGTTACGCATGCATATACTTTTGATTACGCACACATATCTATAGATCTTACTATATAAAGAAAAAATCTTTGTACCCGTTATTGACGAGCGGACTGTTTTTCCGTTAACAACTTTGACTCATGTATGGAAAATTATTGTAAGTTTTACTTTATTATTTATTGTACAACTTTTATATCGTAGGTTTAATAATAAAAAAATCGTTGTGGTGATTTATTAGATTCCTGAAGAGGGACATATAAATGTCCGAAACGTTGAATAGTAAAAAAATGGTGCCATTTTATTATTCCTAAACCTTGAATACTAAACACCATATTGGTAGGAAACTGACCGTTAGCTGCAAGATAATTAAAATCGATGCAGATGAAAATATGATACGTGAGTTTTAGGAACTTGTATTTTTTTACTTTTATAAAATTTCAAATTTGATTTAGATGAGAATACACGTGAGAATCTCACGTGAGTTTTAGATTCTTTCACTTTTGTGAAATTTGAAACTCGATTCGGATAAGAATACACGTGAGAATTTTGCGTGCTTCTTTGGAACTTGCGAAAAAATAACATTTTACATTCAGTTCTCCAATTACAAATTTTACAATAAGCTACAGAAAATAAAGAAATTATTTACAGTCCGCAGTAGTCCCCGCTATCCGCCAGACGACTCCGGGTCCACCGAGAGTGAGAGAGAGATAGACAGCAGTGTGGAGAATGAGAGAGAAAGAGATAGACAGCGATGCGGAGGGGAGAAAGAAAAAGATAGAATGAGGGAGATGAGAGTGTGAGAGCGAGAGACACCTGTGGTAGGAGCGGCCATCGCTGTAGATGCCAGCAGAGCGACGGCAGATTTGTGGCATCGGTAACCACAGCCGGCAGAAGCCAGGCCAGGAACAGCACCGAGTAGCGACGTAGCAGCGACTACCGGATCGACGAGTGGAGCAACAGCGGAGTTCCGAGCATTTCGGCGTTCCCGGAGTTCTCCTGCGATTCGTGTCGAGGGTGGTGCTGTACACATCCGGAAGTCCAGTGAACTTCATATCTAAAAAAGAAAAATTAAAAAACCACAAAGTATTTGTTCGCTTGTTACGTTACTCGAAATATGTTTGGACGACATGATTCTTATCGTCTAAAAATAATGCAAGTAAAAGGTATAAAAGTAGAATGATGTAGAGGTTATTGCTAACTTAATAGCTAACTGGATTTCATTAGTAAGAATAAACTATTTATTAATGTGTAATGGATCGATCTGACAGAGGCAGGTAAAAGACTAAGAAAAACAAAGTTTTTTCTTTATATTTTCTTTATATTTTTGCAACGTTTCGTTGGCATGATCCGCCAACCTCTTCAGGCTGTAATTTATTAATAACAAAAAATAATTTTTTTAACCATTATGAAAAAAAATACACCATCACTTTGGTTACAAGAATCGTAAATACCTTATTCATATAGAGCACATGGCATCGATATAAGCGATACAGTGGTGTACAGTCGTATTTATAGTCGAAAAATCCGTGTGTTTACAAACAAGGAGAAAATAAGCAGAGTAATGCATAGTTCAATTTAAAAGGCGGAGTAACGGAAAATAAAAGCTATTTAATGATTTTACATCTTCTTTTTTGTTTATATTGTTTTTATCACATTTAATGTGAATCATTTCGGATAGAGTGCGTTTTTTATAATTTACTTCGTAATCTAAAATTCTACTATTTTTCCAGTCAAAATCATGTGAAAACTTATTCATGTGTTGTTTCACTACTGCTTCTGGATTATTGGTTTTTTGGTGTTCTTTAATTCTAGTTTTTAAAGTCTTTTTGGTTTCTCCTGTATATGACGCTGGGCATGATTTACAAAAGAACTTGTATACTATGTTGGTTCGATCCCATTTCTCGGTATGGTCTTTTCCTAGTTTGATAACTGAGTTGAAACTTTTTTTAACTATAGGTAGAGCGTGGAAGTTGAAGGGTTTTAAAATTGCTGCTAATTTATTAAATTGATCATTAAACGGTAAAGAAATGTATGAAGAAGATCTATTGCGTAATGGTACTATTTTTTGTGATTGTTTATGTTTGATAGTGTGCATCCTGATGCGTGTATAACGGTTGATAAATTTATTAGGGTAACTATTGTCTCTGAGAATATGAGTGACGATTTTTAGATTTTTTCTATGAAATTTTTTATGTGAAAGAGAAATAGCCCTATCAACCAGGTTATAAACTATGTTTATTTTTTGTTGAGTGGGGTGGCTAGTGAGATAATTGATTAATCTACCAGAAGAAGGAGGTTTATTGAACCAATCAGTAATAATATAATTATTGTGGCGAATTAAAGAAATATCTAGAAAATTAATTGTTTTATCTTGTTCTAATTCATACGTAAATTGCAAACGCTTATTATATGAATTAAAGATGTTTATACCTAAATCAATGTGCTTTTTGCTAATAGACATGGTAGTATCATCTACGTAACGATAGTAAAACAAAGGTTTGACGATATAGTTTTCTTCTAAGTTTTTTAGGCAATTTATTTCTAAATCGTCCATCACCATATCTGCGAACAACGGTGAAATGGGAGAACCCATGGGTGTACCTTCAATTTGTCGATAAAACTTATTATTGAAAGAGAAAAACGTATTGGAAAATAAAAATTTTGTGCAAGTAACGATATCGTGGAAGGGAATTTTGCATTGATTATGTATATATTCAAATCTTCTGTCTAAGCTATCTAATACTAACTGTAGTGGTATGTTTGTAAATAAGGAAGTGACATCTAAAGAGAGTAGTATATAGTCATCCGGAATCCTAAGTGACTCTAATTTTTGTTTTAAATCTAAGCTGTTATTGATATGAGATGTGGGTGTTTTTATAGAATGTCTGATCTCATTGTATATTATTTTGGCTAAAAAATGGGTCGGACTGTTGATCAACGAAATTATTGGGCGAAATGGTACATCTTTTTTATGTATCTTGGGTAGACCATAGCATTTTGCTAATGTAGTATTGGTACAGGAAACTGCATTATTACGGAATTTCGTGTATAAATGGTTATTGTTATTTAGATATTTTAGGATCGTAGAAGTGTCTGTTTGTAATTTTTTTAAAGGATTCTTATTGAAAAGTTCATAAGTGGTTTTATCAGATAATAGGTTTTCCATTTTGTCATAGTATTCAGACTTAAGTAAACAGACCGTCACATTGCCTTTATCAGAAGTAGTGAACCATATGTCCGGATTATTTTTAATAAAAGCTTTGGTTTTTGTTAACTTAATTTTCATATTTCTATCTTGCGTGTTTATATGTTTTTGTCTTTTTAAACCCCATTTTTAGATTAGAAACGATTTTTTCCCTAATTTCTGATTTTTTTCCAAACGGTAATTCGGAGTTTTCTAAGCTGGACTCAACAATTTTTCAGTGTGTCAATAATGTCTTTTTTACAAATGTCTTCATTAATACTAAATTTTGGTCCTAAGGAGACTATTTCAATTACATCAGTCGGTATTTGTACATTAGTAAGGTTTTTGAAAAATCGTTTGGATGATTTAGTTGGCTCCGAGATTTGTAATAGTCTGTTATTCACGGTGATGGATTATTTAGAAATAAATTGCCTAAAAAACTTAGAAGAAAACTATAACGTCAAACCTTTGTTTTACTATCGTTACGTAGATGATACTATCATGTGTATTAGCAAAAAGCACATTTATTTAGTTATAAACATCTTTAATTCATATAATAAGCGTTTGCAATTTACGTATGAATTAGAACAAGATAAAACAATTAATTTTCTAGATATTTCTTTAATTCCCCACAATAATTATATTATCACTGATTGGTTCAATAAACCTACTTCTTCTGGTAGATTAATCAATTATCTCTCTAACCACCCCACTCAACAAAAAATAAACATAGTTTATAATCTGGTTGATAGGGCTATTTCTCTTTCACATAAAAAATTTCATAGAAAAAATCTAAAAATCGTCACTCAAATTCTCAGAGACAATAGTTACCCTAATAAATTTATCAACCGTTATACACGCATCAGGATGCACACTATCAAACATAAACAATCACAATAAATAGTACCATTGCGCAATAGATCTTCTTCATACATTTCTTTACCGTTTAATGATCAATTTAATAAATTAGCAGCAATTTTAAAACCCTCCAACTTCCACGCTCTACCTACAGTTAAAAAAAGTTTCAACTCAGTTATCAAACTAGGAAAAGACCATACCGAGAAATGGGATCGAATCAAGATAGTATACAAGTTCTTTTGTAAATCATGCCCAGCGTCATATAGAGGAGAAACCAAAAGGACTTTAAAAACTAGAATTAAATAACACCAAAAAACCAATAATCCAGAAGCAGTAGTGAAACAACACATGAATAAGTTTTCACATGATTTTGATTGGGAAAATAGTAGAATTTTAGATTACGAAGTAAATTATAAAAAACGCACTCTATCCGAAAAGGTTCACATTAAATGTGATAAAAACAATATAAACAAAAAAGAAGATGTAAAATCATTAAATATCTCTTATTTTCCGTTACTCCGCCTTTTAAATTGAACTATGCATTACTCTGCTTATTTTCTCCTTGTTTGTAAATACACGCATCTTTCGACTATAAATACGATTGTACACCACTGTATCGCTTATATCGATGCCATGTGCTCTATATGAATAAGGTATTTACGATTCTTGTAACCAAAGTGATAGTGTATTTTTTTTCATGTTTAAAAAAATTATTTTTTGTTATTAATAAATTACAGCCTGAAGAGGTTGGCGGATCATGCCAACGAAACGTTGCAGAAATATAAAGAAAATATAAAAAAAAACCTTTGTTTTTCTTATTCTTTTATCTGCCTCCATCAGATCGATCCATTACACATTAATAAACAATTGGAGTGCAATATTTATACTATTCTCAAAATAAACTATTTATCTGAAACGGGTGACTGCAACTCCGTACGTCTCTTATGCTCTACGTACTACAGCAGTTATTGATTGTATCTGATATAATAGTAAAGTAACGTAAATTACGTAAAAAAATACAAGTCAATTAAAAATTCAGCTAAACACATAACTAATGCTATCACTTGCAACTGCTCAGCAGTTCATGTTTATTACCATAACAGCGACTATTGATTGACTGTCCTTCTCTACACATAGAATCTTGATGTTTAACAAACAGAAAATTTTCTAGTTTCCACATTTGAATATGTATAATATAAAAACATCAGTGAATTAGGAAAATTCTGATTCATGAAAGATGTCTATGCTGCTAATTTGCGGAGTCGCAGGCACCTGTTTCAGATAGGTAGTTTTTCCTACTAAAGAAACCCACATTCATCTTAACCTCTTCACGGCTCTACTTTATACCTTTTACTTGCATTATTTTTAGACAAACAAATACTTAGTGGTTTTTTGAGATATTAAGATCACTGGACTTCCCGTTGTGTACAGCACAACACTCAGGACAAATCGTAGGAGAACTCCGGGAACGCCGAAATGGAACTCCGCTGTTGCTCCACTCGGAATCAACTGTATGATTGTTCTCAAAAATGTATTCAAATTTGTGCATTTTTCTATACAAATTAAACACAAGAAAGTACTGAAATCAATTTATTGTAGTCAAGTAACCGTAAGTTAACTTGACTGACATATTTGTGCATTCTCCTATACAAATTAAACACAAGAAAGTACTGAAATCAATTTATTGTAGTCAAGTAACCGTAAGTTAACTTGACCGACATAATAGAACTTTTAGTACCTTTTGTGTAAAATTACATTTTACGCCCACGTTGTAACTTCAAAAATATTTAGCCAGCGGGCATAAAGTACTACTTAACGCCTAACAAGCGCAATAGCTCACATACTCCTACAAAACTTTATAGAACCTACGCACTTTACGCCCGTGTGGGTGAAAATTATTTTAATTATATAACTATTATGCCTTCCTTTTATTTCTAAAATTCATAAGAATTTTATCAGATATTTACGAAAAGTTAAAGCCTATATAAAAAAATGACATAGTTACCAACACATCCCCATTTTTCATTATTCTTTCTCAATTTTGAAATTTCTATAATATTACGCATCTTGGGAGGACAATAGAAGTCTATATAGAGCTGCTCTAGCAGTGGTGGTCCTCCAATCTCCCATACATACTTGGCGGGCCCGACGGTTTGCAGTTTACCGGTGGACTTTGTAGTATTCTACATTTACAAATGTAGAATACTTACTAAATTTTTGCATAAATTGATTAACAATGTTTATACCTATAAGCCCACTATAAATAATAACATTGGCTCTAATTTTTAATTGATACCGCTTAAATATTATAATATCCCTATACAAGTGCATAATCTCATGATTTACTTTCATTACCCTAAATATTTTTCCTTGTGTCCGTCTTTTTTAAGTGGGAATGAGATAAAAAATGCATATAAATTTATAGTTTACTCAAAAGTGCTTTAGATTTTATTAACCATTTTGTAAGCCACCTATTTTAATTTTCATCCTTTTACCGTGTGTAAATATCATATACGAGATCTCATATGAGTATTTCAGACATCAGATGGCATGTGAGATATCATATATTAATGTCATCTGCAATTTTACTTATTACGGGATCTCAAATGAAATCTCGTAAGAGATCTGATGTCCGATATTCTCATACGAGATCTGATGTCCGATATTCTCATGAGATCTCATATGATATTATCATGCGTGTTTGCACTTTCTATTTAAAAACAGAGTAATAAATTCAATACGGATCAGTATTTAATATGTAGAAGCAACCCATTTATATATTTTATCTGACCTTAAACATATTCATAGAATATTTATATGAAAATGACCATGTCTACACCTTAAACTGCAAACCGTCGGGCCCGCCAAATATGTATGGGAGATTGGAGGACCACCACTGCTAGAGCAGCTCTATATAGACTTCTATTGTCCTCCCAAGATGCGTAATATTATAGAAATTTCAAAATTGAGAAAGAATAATGAAAAATGGGGATGTGTTGGTAACTATGTCATTTTTTTATATAGGCTTTAACTTTTCGTAAATATCTGATAAAATTCTTATGAATTTTAGAAATAAAAGGAAGGCATAATAGTTATATAATTAAAATAATTTTCACCCACACGGGCGTAAAGTGCGTAGGTTCTATAAAGTTTTGTAGGAGTATGTGAGCTATTGCGCTTGTTAGGCGTTAAGTAGTACTTTATGCCCGCTGGCTAAATATTTTTGAAGTTACAACGTGGGCGTAAAATGTAATTTTACACAAAAGGTACTAAAAGTTCTATTATGTCGGTCAAGTTAACTTACGGTTACTTGACTACAATAAATTGATTTCAGTACTTTCTTGTGTTTAATTTGTATAGAAGAATGCACAAATTTGAATACATTTTTGAGAACAATCATACAGTTGATTCCGAGAGTTTTTTCATTACTTGACTATCGATAATTGATTTCACAACTTTCATTTGTTTGATTTGCAGTGAACAATTTGAATGTACTTACTAACATATAATTTGTTCAGCATACAATGACTCAAAGAAGTAAAAGACTTTTTCACTGGTATTTATTTGATTCCTTTTAAAAAATCATAAATATTATTATTTTATAGATTATACAGAAAGAACGTCTATACTTGCCTTTTTTTATACTTTCGTAGAAAGTTTTATATTATTTCAGTACTTTCTCGTGTTTAATTTGTATAGAAAGATGAAAAAATTTTAATACATTTCTGAGAATATTATTTAACTTATTTGTAGTGCTATAGACAACCTTTGTATTAACTTGTTTAAAGAAGTTATAATTGAAAAATTCCAGTTCCTTAACATATGGCAAGCTAATGACGGCTTTATTACTAACAGGTTCTCGTTAAAGTACGTTCGTGATATTTAAGTTTATTTGGAAAAGGCGGACATCAAACGAACCAATGAATAAGCGAATATTATTTTTTATTAGCCGACGTTTCGGGAGCGTTAGATATACTCCCCTCTTCAGGGCTACAAGATATGTAAAAATGGTAAATGTACAACGTCATGATATTTTTTTAAATAAGAAAAACAAGTCGGAGAATTCCATAAAATTTTTTACCATAAACAATTATTCAGTCATTATTAAAACATTCGGTCCTGCCGCACATACATCCACGAGAACTACACCAAACTTTGAGGAAAACGTTAAGAAAATTCAAAATTTAAAAATAATATTGTATTGGATTAAGAATAAAATAGATATCAAACTGTAACTTACTACCAACTTATGCGTAATTCTCTCATGATTACTATCGGATAAGGCGAGTGCCATCTCCGATAAATAAACTAACAATGAGAGGCATATGTGACTTGTTAAACGGTTCATTAATTTACGTATTAATGAACACAATAGAGACGTAAAAAATTGCGTTAATACTTCTGCCTTAGCCATGCATGTGTCAGAAACAGGACACAATATAGACTTCGAAAAAGCCAAAATCCTTGACAAAGAATCTAACTTTTTTAGACGCTCTTTTTCGGAAATGCTTAACATCTACTATCACAGCAATACTCTTAACCTCATAGAAGACACCCAATTTCTAAAAAAATCATATAAAGACACTGTGAAATTGATCAGACTGCATTGCAATTCTTAGCTCGGTGCTGTGTGTCGGTGCATTCGCCTTTCCATACTCCTTTTCCCCATTCTATACGTCCATGAGCCTGCCGAATGATTGGGAGCGCACGTGAACGTGGAAGTGGCACACACGAGCACGTTTACTTAGCGAGGACTCTCTCGCTGTATAGGCTTAGCTCTGCCCACTTCCTCGTTTCGTGCTCTCCTATATCACTCGAACAGCTCCGTGTGTCGTTTCTCCCACTTCCAGCTCTTGCCTCCCTACCCTTGATCCCCAACAGTTTTTCCAAAATCGCCTATTGTTCCCCCGTTTAACAAGTCACATATGCCTCTCATTGTTAGTTTATTTATCGGAGATGGCACTCGCCTTATCCGATAGTAATCATGAGAGAATTACGCATAAGTTGGTAGTAAGTTACAGTTTGATATCTATTTTATTCTTAATTCAATACAATATTATTTTTAAATTTTGAATTTTCTTAACGTTTTCCTCAAAGTTTGGTGTAGTTCTCGTGGATGTATGTGCGGCAGGACCGAATGTTTTAATAATGACTGAATAATTGTTTATGGTAAAAAATTTTATGGAATTCTCCGACTTGTTTTTCTTATTTAAAAAAATATCATGACGTTGTACATTTACCATTTTTACATATCTTGTAGCCCTGAAGAGGGGAGTATATCTAACGCTCCCGAAACGTCGGCTAATAAAAAATAATATTCGCTTATTCATTGGTTCGTTTGATGTCCGCCTTTTCCAAATAAACTAACAGGTTCTGTTTGTTTAAAATTTGTTGTAAATTTTATCTTCCTTAAACGTTTTTTTATGTGAAAATCTATAACTTGCAAAGGATAATCATTCAGTTTTAACACCTTTTTTATAAATGATATATTTTCGTTGTGGAAACTGTTATGCGATAATTTGATGGCTCTATCAACTAAGCAATATATAATAGCTATTTTATTACTGAGGGGGTGGTGTGAATTATAATTTAAATAGCGTCCGGAGAAAGTTGGTTTTCGGTACCAGTTTGTAATTATATTCTATTTTTGTCTATTATAATTTTAAGATCTAAGAAGCTAATGCTTTCATTCTGAGCTATTTCAACCGTGAATTGTAAGTTTTTGTTGTATGTATTAAAAGTATTAAGAGTGTGGTCTATTGAATTGCTAGGTACACATAACAAGATATCGTCAACATAACGGAAATAAAACATAGGTTTAACATTCAATTTTTTTATACACTCAGTTTCAAGATCCTGTATAACTATATCAGATAAAATCGGGCTTAACGGATTACCCATTGCCGAACCAAATGTTTGTTTATAGAATTTTTTATTGAATTGAAAAAAAATTATTATTCAAAATAAACTTTATAACTTCTATAAATTCCGTGCAAGACATATTGATTTTGTTATACAACTGCGTCCATCTTTTTTCAATAGATTGAACAACCAAATTTTCGGGTACATTCGTAAAGAGACTGACTACATCCAGACTAATAATATCATAATCAGACGGGATAACAATGTCATTAATTTGTTCTCTTAATGTTAAACTATTTTCTACATGTGACACAGCTGGGTTTAAATTATTTTGTAGGAATTTTGCGAAAAACTTTGAAAGGTTATATGTAGGTGAATTTATTGTGGATATGATTGGCCTGACAGGAAAACCGGTTTTGTGAATTTTAATTAGACCATATGCTTTTCAAATACTAAGTTTCTGTAATATTTCGGGTAACTTTTTTCCATTTCCAGTAAAATCTATCTTATTGAGTCGCTTGATTAATTCATTAGTTTTCCTTTCTAAGCTTGGTAATGGATTTTTATTAATTTCTGTATAATATTTTTTATCTTTAAATAAATTTTCAGTTTTTTCTAAGTACACTGATTTTTGTATAATTACAGTAGCATTGCCCTTGTCAGCTCTTGTAATCAAAATACCAGGGTTCTTTTTTATAAAAGTTTTAGTTTTTTCAAGGTCTATTTTAAATTTTTTATCAATATGTGATGTACTAGATATTTTTATATTATGAACTTTTTGAATTGTGTTTACGAACGTACCTCGTATTTTTGATTTCTTGTTGTCCTCAATATAGCTATTTATATGAGCTTCAAAATTCTTTAAATATTGTAAAGTTAATTTTTTGTTGAATGTGTCATTAAAATTGAATTTTTCTCCTAATTTTAAAATGTCAATAACATATGTCGGGAGTTGAATTTCCGACACGTTCACGCACCATTTCTCATATTTATTATCTGTGATATTCGGTTCAACACCCTGTGTGTTTTGATTAGGGTGGTTGACCCTACCTGTGTTCTCACGTTCTAAGTCTATGTATCTGTCTTTATTTATTCTTTCATTATATTTATTGAAGAATAAGGTGTCCAATTTTTTCTCTAATTTTTTCCGTAATGGCCTTATAATAAATTTGCAGTTTAGTAATATAGTAATCAAAAAACAGTAACATAATGCTTTTTCCTACAGAATTTTCTAATAAAGTGGTTATTTTTTTAATATTTCTTTTTATATGAAATAAACGGGTATGTAAATCAATAATTTCGATATTAAGTAATTGGAACCTTATTTTATCAGTTAATGCTTCTTGTTTAAGTTTACATCTCCTAGGGAACATATGGTTTTTTCGAAAATTTTTAGTTATATAATCTAACACGTATGTTAAACCAACACGAAACATGTAAAGAAAAACTATCGCATTATTTAGAAACGAGAAAAGACATTAACTTGAATTTTATTTTATATCTGATGTTCAGAAGTTTTGGTTTTGAGGCAAAAAAATCTTTTCAAAATTTAACAACGTTTTTACACAAGGAGAAATGTTATATGGAAAGAAAAAAAATTTTAACAAAATGTAGATTTTATCGTGTAGTTCCAAATCATTTAGATAAAAAATCAATAAATTTATGCAAATAAATACGTTGAAAGTTATTTACTATGCCTTTTTTCACAGTGTTATCAATAATGGGATAATAGCTTGGGGTGGTGTCTATAAAAACAATCAACATTTGCTCCAAAATATACAAAACAGATTACTCAAACTAGTGTTCAAAAACACTTTCGTGCAAAATAAACCAATGAATATTAAGCAACTATACACATGGGACTGTTTAAAATATCATTACAACGAAATGAAAAATTTATTTTCAAACTCAAATAGTAAGACTAGATATAAAGCTATCATATTGCCAAAAATGGATAAAAGAGTGAGCGATAAAAACAATTATATAACTGCAATAAAGACCTTCAATCTACTGCCAAACGAGTTCAAAATGTTAGAAATAGACAAAAGAGCCACTAATTACAAGTTAAAAAAATGGATTATGAATAATATTCCGTGAGAATGATCCTTATATTTCCTTGTAAAGATTTGATACTTTATCAAATCAAGCATAGAACATATATATTTATTACTGTTTATTACTGTGTATAAATTTTTATAATATTGTTAAAAAATTAAGATGATTTATCATATAGTTTTAAGATTTAGTATGTAGTACTAGGTTTAAGGAATCTATTAGTATTAAGTATACTCCGGACCTGCAAACAGGGGATTTATTTCCCTCTGCAGGGTTACTATGTAATGTAACGTATGTGATACGCTGGATAAATAAATAAATAAATAAATAAATAAAAGATTCATTTTCTCCACGTACGAATTCTTGTAGAATATCTACTGAACCAATATCACCGGACATAGCCGAATTCATTATGAATACTTTGAGAATTATTTAAGTATACATATTGAATTGCCAATAGAATATTTTAAGAATTTATTTTGAACACTTCTAATTCATTAAGAGCTCTTTATGTATTATAGCAAAAGAATACTATTCGAATTCTTTTTGAGAATTCTTTATGAATACATGGCGAACAGTTGTGCTGTCTGGGTTTGACATCGCTTATCACTGATTCAAGGTTAGAATCTAAGAATACAAAATGGCTGATCCCATATGGCGACCATGTAACGCCATTACCTTTATTATGGTCTGAGAGAAACTGAAAATCGACTGGAAAGTACGATTTCAGGATTATTTAACGTTACTGATTGCTACTATTCACTTGAAATCGTACACATTATAATTCAATAATAATATGGAGGCCCCACTTTCATATATTTTATAGTTTGGGAGAGTACTTTATCACAACGTTTGTGAAAATTTTTGGATTGAAAAATGGTAATCGCTATTTAGTGGTCTCACACTCGCGAGAAAATTAGCACCGCACTTACAAACTATGTAATACTTTACAGCACGATCGGGATGAATTCAAAAGTACTAATCAAATATCATGCAATTAACAAGGAGATGATGACAAATAATGAGGCACGTTTTGGGGTTTTTGTGAATGGGCCTTTTTTCCGAGACTCAAGCTATTTGGTGTCTAAAATGAACAATTTTCGATAAAAATGGGGTCTCTTTCTGTAGTTATAGCTTTTTGAATATTTCGGTCATATAAATAGACTAAAAAGTTTATAACAGAAGGCACAAAAGCTTTAATTTAAGCTATGTTTCATTAGAAATGTCGATTTTCAAAAATGTTATAGGCTATCAAAGATGAAGTGAGAAGATAGCTTAAAATACCACCAGTTAAATGCTTGAAAAAAATGAGAAATTTTTAGTTATTTTCTTACTCTATTTCGGATAGCCTATAACTTTTTTAAAAATCGACATTTTTGATGAAACATACCTTAAATTAAAGCTTTTTTTGCCTTCTTTTATAAACTTTTTAATCCATTTATATGACCGAAATATTAAAAAAGCTATAACTAAAGAAAGTGGCCCCATTTTTATCGAAAATTGTTCATTTTAGACATCAAATAGCTTGGGTCTCGGAAAAAAAGCCCATTTACAAAAACCCCGGGACATGTCTCATTATGTGTCATAAAGAAGTACCTCCTACAGTTTTAGCTTAATCCAGGACCCACACGCCTGATCATCTTGTTAATTGCATGATATTTGATTAGTATTTTTTTAATTCATCCGGATCATGCTGTAAAGTATTACATAGTTTGTAAGTGCGGTGCTAATTTTCTCGCTGGTGTGAGATCACTAAATAGCGATTACCATTTTTCAATCCAAAAATTTTCACAAACGTTGTGGTAAAGTGCTCTCCGAAACTGTAAAGTATATGAAAGTAGGGCCTTCTATATTATTATTGAATTATAATTATGAGTACGATTTCAAGTGAATATTAGCAATCAGTAACGTTAAACAATCCTGAAATCGTACCTTCCAGTCGATTTTCAGTTTCTCTCAGACCATAATAAAAGTAATGGTGTTACATGGTCGTCATATTGGATCAGCCATTTTGTATTGTTGCATTCTAACCTTGAATCAGTGATTAGCGATGTCGAAACCACCTATAATCGTACTTCAATCCCGGTAAAACCCTTTCTCAAGTCGCTAGACAGGTTATGCAAATGCATAGCCACCATATAGGATCAGCTTTATGGTTTTCCAAAATTGCAGTATCAAATTCGTAATCAGCGATGTCATAAACCCCCATAATTGTACTTATAAGTCTATTTTAACCTTCTTTAAAACCTGTAGCGCGTGTCTAGCCGCGATTCTAATTTACCGCGCGAAGGTAGTGAGCGCGCGCGCGCAACTCCTGCGCAGCCGAATCGAGGTGCGCCGCGCGTAGCGAATCGGTCTCGCGACGCGTAAAATGCCCGTCATCCGTCGCGAAGCTGCTAACTGGTTCCCGCGAGAAAAGGGAGCCATATTCGTGTCTGCCATCGCGCGTAAAACATCTCTTCCGTGTCTCTCCTGAGTTTACTTGTCCGCGCCGTCCTATCGTACTTTGTGAGACCCCGCGAGTGTAGTGGAGGCGCCGCATATAGTGAACGTGCGAAAGAGAGACAGAGAGAGAGCGATCCCGAGCCGCGTGAGCCGAACGAGACTGTGAGCGACGAGCCGGCAGCCAACCCGCCTGCCGACACGATACAGCGAGCAAGAGAGAGAGAGAAAGAGAGCGCAACTGCTGTGCGAGCGACAGGGAGCGAGAGAGAGTCGAGTGCACCGGCTGCTCCTTCCTAACGTAAGTTTTCTACTCTCCTCTCGCGGGTTTATTGTAAAGGCTCGCACGGAAATCGCCCCGTGCAAGCTTTCTGTGCCGTGTACGTGCGAGTGTGTGTCAGCTCGCCGTACTTAACACTGCGCTCGAGCATAGCAGCTTCGCCGCGCGCCGTGTAGTTCGCGCGTTTGAATGTTAACGGTCGCGCGCGAAATAACTCTTTGTTATAATCAGCACAGGCGTTGTGCTTGTAGAAACTAGTAATAGTAAATATATTGTGATATCTAGTTACTCGTCGCGTTGTTCTTTACAACCTGTCCTTCTCCCGGATACCGCCGCCTCCGCGGGAAAACGACTCCGCCGGTCGTTTTCATATCTGAGCATAGCGGCCGCGCGCTTTACTCTTCGAGCGCGCGCTTTTCAATCAGCGATCCAATTAGTTGGAAAGCGAAGTTCGTGTGCGATCTTCGCGTTGTTTTCGGGATTCCAGGAGCAGATCCTCGGGCAAGTCATTTTAGTCTGACACCCGCGGCACCGTGTTCTAGGGCATCGCTGGCCTGTGGCTTGTTGGGATTTTCCCCCACTAGCCATCCCGTTACAACTGGCGCCACAACGTTTTGGGGGTGGAGAAGGACCTGCGGCGCGTACGTGATTCGTGGCGAAGCTTGGCGCGAAGAAGCTCAGCAGCGTAGCTGAGCGTAAGCTGCAAACAAAGGCTCTTCGTGCCGCAGCTCGTAGGCGCGTGTGTGCGTGTGCGTGGCACAGCCGTGCTGTTGCGAGAGTGCGGTCGAGAGGTTAGGCGTGCGATAGCCAATAACCCTCGACCTAGTGTGCCGACGAGGAGAGATATTGATCGCGGAATTTTTGAAGCGTTGAGGAATTATTGTTAACAATTAAAGTTTTTTAATAACAATTAATTTTTTTAACGACAAAATTTTTTTTTTAGCGATAATTAATTTTTTAATTAATTTTTTTTCTCGTCTCGAAAATTTTTTTTTTCTTCTCGTCCTCTCGTATTTCCGATACGAATTATTTTTTTTTGGGCGAAAAATAAAATTTTTTTTTTTCTTTTACCGTGCAGTTAGAAGAAGATCGAGAGAAAGTCGGCAAGCACTCTCGGAACAAAAAGTTGACTGTGCGCCCGAGTAAAAACTCAAGCGCAAAAATCCCCTCGAACTTAAAAACTGTTTTTATTTTTTTTAGGTGAAAATTGTATTTATTTTTTGTGTTTTTGGTGATATTGTCCGTTTTGACACATATATATATATATTTTTTTTTTTCACATATATTTATTTTAAAATTACAAGTGCGAGTAGTGGAGCGTAATTAATTACAAATCGTAATTACTTACAGAAATAGCTTTTATTTTTTTTTAGAGCCGCATACGGGAAATCCTCGTGCATTATCGAGGTTAAGAGCAACCGCCGTAGCTCTTAGAAAGTAACCCGGGGTCGCATTGAAAAAGCTAGCTCACGGGTTGAAAAGGCAAACTCTCTCTGCCATCAATCCGGATACTACTCGCGCTAGTAAAATAAGTTCGTGGGGAAGCGCACAGCCAATTGACACCATGGCCCGATCGTCGCAATTTGCGGAATCTGCGATACTCAATTTGGCGTATACACAGCCCGAAGAGGAAATTATCGAGGCCATGCAAGCCCTTGGTCTGCAGCAGTCAGATCTGCAATCAGTGAATATGCTGACAACGATCAAGTGGCTTATGGGCGATTACAGTGCCGCCGATTTTGTGCCAGAGCCGGAGCTGTCGGAGAAGCAAGCGTTTGCTAAACGCGAGCAGTCCCGAAGGGCGTTCATCGACTTAACGTTGATGAACAAGTCTGGGTCGACTATTGTGGATCCCAATACTGATTCAGACCAACGGCACCCGTTCATTACGCTCCTTGATGACCCGATAGTGATGCAAAAACTCTCGGAGTCTCGGAGGATGAACGCTCCACAACAAGCACATAATGCAGTGGTGGAGCCAGCGGATGAGGCAAACGGCCAGGAGGGTTCCGGGACAGAGATATTGAGCTCTGCAGCACCCACCGGGACATCTCCAGCCGAAGCCGAGGGACAGCTCCAACAGCAACAGCTTCAACAGCAACAACTGCAGCAGCAGCAAATGCAGCAGCAGCAAATGCAGCAGCAGCAAATGCAGCAGCAGCAACTGCAACAGCAGCAAATGCAGCAGCAGCAAATGCAGCAGCAACAAATGCAACAGCAGCAGCAGATGGAGCAGCAGCGACGGCAGCAACAGCAACAACAGCAGGAGCAGCAGCGGCAGCAACAGCGAAAGCATCAAGAGCAGCAGCGACAGCAGGCGTTGCTAGAAGAGCAGCGCAGGCAACGACAATTCCGGCGGAGTCAAGAACAAGAGTCGTTGTCGGCACAAAATGGGCAGCACGCGTTCTGGCAGCAAACGCGAAGTCCACCGCAGCCACAGAGTTTTGAGTGGCCAAGTGCGGGGGAACAGCGTACCGCAGGGATTGCTGTGGGAGATAACGTAGTCTCAGAACAGCTGCTGTCGGTGATCCATAGACTCGTCAAAGAGGTGGAAGAGCTCAAAGAGAGTGTACGAATACTCCAAGAAGCTCGACACCCACCCTCAAGCACGCGCTTGGAGGGAGTCCAACTACCGAGTGCGGGCAGGGGACGAGGATCACCACATGTGAACTTTCAGGACACGTTCACATATGTGAATTTTGACAGCAGCAGCCCCAATACTGAATCGCCAAGGGACGCTAGGAGGAATAGCGGAAGAAATCCTACACAGCGTCAGGCGGGGGTGAGCGCTACACTGGACCAGTCTACGAGGCAGACGTACGTACCTCAACAGACGAACCGTGATATTGGCCAAATCGTAAGGAAATGGCACATCAAGTTCTCTGGGTCCTTGAAGGAGCAGAGCGTCGAGTTATTCCTCACGAGAGTAGAGGAATGTCGAGTTCTAGCAAATCTGACGTACGACGAAGTACTCTCGTCATTGTCAGAGCTCCTGAGTGGAGTAGCGGCCACCTGGTATAGGAGTAACCGTCATACGTGGCGATCCTGGCAAGACTTCCAAGAGGCCATAATACACATGTATGGCGGTGACAGGGGCCATCAACAGCGAATCCTAGCGGAGATAAACGCGAGGACTCAAGGCAGAAACGAACTCACGAGAGATTACGTAGTGAATCTGCAAGCCTTGATTCTCAAGTTAGTTCCGGTGCCTAGCATGCCCCAACAATTGGACATGTTGCACCGGAACATGCGGCCAGAACTACAAAAAATGGTGATGCGTAATCAAATTACGGATTACCGAGGGCTCCTGGATTTAGCCCGGGAGGCCGAATTAGCGCTCGCGGCAGATCAGGTGTATCACTCGCCGCCACCGCCAGAGCGCACTTACTTGCCAGAGTTTGCCTACGTACCTACAGAGCCAACCACGGATCAGCGGAAAAAGCAGAATCCAGGAGTGGCGGCGATGGGGCAACAACAGCAGGAGCCTCGAGAAAGCCTCGAGGCTATGTTCCGTCGGGTGATGGCCGAGTGTTTGTCAAGCTTGACAAAGAAAGGCACCGACGGAAATAGTGGGCAAACGCCAAATCCACAGTCGTTCAAGAAGCCCAAGAAAAAGAATAATTGGGAGAACAGGCAGCGGGAAGGCGGGCAAAGTAATAATCAGCCTAGTGGGGGTAGTAGCGCGACCCACCAGGCTAGGCCGCCAAGTCCAAGGAGTAATGGACCTCCACAACGGCCAGAGTACCGAAGGGGTTACGGCAACGAGCAAAGGGGAAGCGACCGCAACCCCAATGCTGCCGGAAACCAGCAGGGAAACGGCCAAGGGGCAGGTAAACACGGCCACACGCCCGCCCCCAGCTCTCACATCAGCGACCGAGGGTAACTCGGTCCAATTGCCTGAAGGAGAGAGCGAAGAAGTGCCCGCGACTCAGCAGAACGAAGATAACCAGGAAACATGCTCGCGATGGTGGCTTCAAGTAGGTGTAGCCGGCTACAGGCTACGGGCACTCTTCGATACTGGAGCTTCCTGGACTGGGATGAATTCCATCGGCTTACAGCTCGCTACAGCCTGCGGAAAAGAATTAATCCCGGCCAGCGGCCAACGGCACGGGTAGCTAATGGGCAGAGCATAGCAGTGGTTGGCTATGTGTATCTACCCATGGTCGTGGCAGGCGTGTGCAAGGATGTGCGCGTCGCAATCATGCCAGACCTAGACACGGAGTGCTACTTGGGGGTGAACTTCATTAAGAAGTTTAGCGCCGTCTTAGACCCCACTGACAATACGCTGCATCTCAAAGATGATGATGCAAGCGTAAAGTTAGAAGTAGCCTCCATAACCGCCAATAATACCGTGTCCGTATCAGCTATAGGGTTGGCGGACCCAACAGAAGAGCAGCGCAAAGAAGCGGAAGCTTTAGTAGCTGAGCTGATGGGAAACGGCCTGGCACCATTAGGGTGTACTTCGTGGGTTGAGCATGCAGTAGACGTCGGCTCGACAAGACCCATAAAACAGAAGTACTACCCAGTATCTCGAAAACTCGAGGAAGAGATGCACAAGCAGGTGGAGGAAATGCTACTCGCGGGTATAATAGAACCTTCGACAAGCGGCTGGTCAAGCCCTGTGGTAATGGTACGCAAGTCCAACGGGAAGTTCCGTTTCTGTGTGGACTTCAGAAAAGTGAACGCAGCGTCAAGGCCAGACGCATACCCGTTACCATACATGGAGAGTATCTTAAGCAAACTGCAGAAAGCGCGATACATATCCACGTTGGATTTAAGTAGTGCGTACCACCAAATACCACTAAATCCGGAGTCCAAAGAGACTACGGCCTTCACCGTGCCAGGCAAAGGGTTATTTCAATTTACAAGAATGCCCTACGGTCTTTCGTATGCCGGAGCGTCCTTCCAGAGGCTGATTGACAAAGTCATCGGCCCCGAACTCGAACCTTTTGCTTACTCGTATCTCGATGACATAATAATAGTCACAGAAACATTCGAGGAGCATAAAGAGGTTCTAAAAAGAGTTCTAGATAGGATAAAGGACGCGGGCCTCACAATAAATCGCGAGAAGAGTGTCTTCTGTCGCGATGAGGTCCAATATCTCGGGGTCATAGTAAATAGGGATGGTTTTAAACCAGACCCCGAGAAAATAAAGCCCATTATGGAATATCCGGTGCCGAAAAACCTCCGTCGGCTGAGACGCTTCCTAGGAATGGCCTCGTGGTATAGAAAGTTTTTATCAAACTTCGCCACAATTGCTGAACCACTGACCGAACTAACGAAAAAGGATCGGAAATACGAGTGGTCAACGGCACAAGAAGAGGCCTTCCAAAAACTAAAAGCGCTAGTTGCTTCTGCACCGATTCTCCACAGACCGGTATCTAACGCACAGTTCGTGGTGCAAACTGATGCGAGCGATACAGGACTTGGAGCGGTGCTATACCAGATAATAGACGGCAACGAAAGAGTCCTAGAGTTCGCTAGTCGAACTCTGAGCGCGGCCGAGAAGAATTATAGCGTGACGGAACGAGAGTGTCTAGCAATTCTCTGGGCAATCAAAAAGTTCCGTCCGTATATAGAGGCCTATGACTTCAAGGTCATCACGGATCATAGCAGCTTGAAGTGGCTCCGTGATCTCCGAAACCCATCAGGCAGGTTAGCAAGATGGGCTTTGGAACTACAAAACCACAGTTTCACAGTCGAACACCGAAAGGGCTCTTTGAACAATGTCCCAGATGCCCTTTCGCGGATGTTCGAGGAAGAGGAGCCAGCGGTCGCCGCGTTAGAGCTCGAACGCGATACAAACGACCAATGGTACCTCGAAATTGTGAAAGAGGTTCAACAGCGGCCGCGAGACTTCCCCACGTTCAAGCTGGCGGGGGGGAGACTGTACAAGTACGAACCTGATGAAGTCATAGACGAGTCTCTCGGCGACGATGATGCATGGAAGTTAGCAGTCCCTCACGAAAAGCGACGCGAAGTACTGAGAGAATGCCATGACTTTCCAACTGCTGGGCACTTGGGCCGCGAGAAAACGCTAGAAAGAGTAAAGCGGAAGTATTATTGGCCACACATGTCTCGTGATGTAGCCAGATACGTGAGCCAGTGCCAAATTTGCCAGCAGTGCAAAGTCGAACAGCGCGCTCCAACAGGATTCATGGGACGCCGAATTACAGAGCGTCCATGGAAAATCGTGGCCAGCGACATTATGGGGCCCCTCCCAAAAACCACGCACGCCCACGAATACATTCTCATATTCCAGGACTTGTTCACACGCTGGATTGAAGTAATTCCGATAAAAAGGGCAGATGGTAAATCGGTAATTAAGGGACTCAACGAGCGAGTATGTCTGCGATTCGGAGTCCCGGAGGTGTTTCTCTCAGACAATGGGACTGAATTTAAAAATGCACCATTAGAGGCATTCTTAAAGGAGAGAAACGTGCATCACACGTTTACACCTCCGTATCACCCTCAGGCCAATCCTGTCGAGCGTGTGAATCGAACGGTGAAGACAATGATTATGTCTTACGCAGAGGAAAATCACCGGTCCTGGGATGAGAAACTGAATGAGCTGGCGTTCGCGTACAATACTGCCGAACACAGCTCCACAAAGATAAGTCCTGCCATGCTCATTTACGGCCGACAACCCGACCCACCGAAGACACTAAGGCGGGAGGAAGACAGGTTAGCCGAAGAGCAAGGGCAGCAAGAGGCGATAAACAATTGGGTGGTACGTATGGACAAGCTCCGCGAATTGCACGTTCGGGCGGCGGCCGACGCGCAAGCGGAGCAGGCGAGACAAGCTAAATATTATGACGCTCATCGTCGACCTCCAGAATTCTGTCTAGGCGATCGTGTATGGAGAGAGAATAAGGTACTATCCTCAGCAGCTGAGGGGATTTGTGCCAAATTAGCCCCGAAGTACGCGGGGCCCTACACGATTGTGAATATTCTAGGCGAAAACACCTATGAGATCCAAGGTGAGGATGGTCGAACGATACGTCCCGTCCATGCGCAGCAACTCAAGAGATACGTCTCAGCAGAAGTAGCCCAGGCGCTACCAGCGAGGGACTCTTCAGCCGAACGGAACACGTCAGAGGGGCACAGAGTTAGCCGGGGGAATGTACAGCCCCGGGCGACGGCTAAGAGGCGCGGTCCACCTCGTAAGACCGCGCTATTAGTTAGGCCAGGAAAGCGTGCGAGCGATGGCCGGCCTATGCGTGTGGCCGGTCCAACAGAACCCAAGCGAGGCCCAGGGAGGCCAAAGGGTTCGAAGAAGAAGCCCGTACTTGCTGATGCCGGACTAATTAGTCCTCGTAGAACCCGAGCGTATAAAAAGCAATAATTGTGCCGTCCAACTTGTGTCGTACGTACTAACCTGTGTTCGTCTTAATTCTCCAGTCCTCAATCTCACTCCTCCCCGGGATCGATTTACCTGTTTCAGGACATGCAAGGCCTGACTCCCGAAATAGCGGAGACGGCGAAGAAGGTGATCGCTGGATTAATCCAGTGCAATCCTGACCCCGCCGTCATCGATTTTTTGGAGCAGGTCGTGGAGGGCATCGACGCTGTGACACTGGCACCCCAGCCAGTGGAAGAGCCCTCCACCGTCATGATCGAGGAGATAGAGGCGCCGAAGCCAAGAAAGGACCTTCGGAGCCGGCCTGGGCAGAGGCCGGTCCCAGTCCGCTTCGGCGACCTCGTCCCCCGAAGGAGCAGCAGGAAAGCCGGGAAGAACGGCTTTCACAAGAGGCGTCGGTCCGAGCCTCAGAGATGGCGCCGGAAGGAAACGCCGGCGCGGCTCGGGCCGACGAAGAAAGGAAAGAGAGTTCTCCGACCCAGGCCCCCAAGTGGGCACCGAGTGATGAAGTCGGTGCGGCCTGGGTCCCAGTGGAGAAGGCCCTCGAGGAAGCGCGGTGCCTCAGCAAGTCCTCGCGCGCTGCGGAGGACGCTGCCCTGGCCGCACTGGAGGTCTTTCTCCAGTGCCACGGTAAGGCCGGCGAGCGGCAAGCCGGCAAATGGGTCGGAATGGCCCAAGGCCGGCGCGAAGAGCCCGCGGCCGCCGCAGAGGCCAGGGCCGCCAGGCTGCGCCGCACAGCCTTCCAAAAGGCGGAGGAGGCTCGCCTGGCTCGTGCGCAGGAGCGCATGGAAGAGGCCAGGCGAGCCAGGGAAAAGGCGGAGGAGACGGCGCGCCGGGTCAAGGAAGAGGCCCAGCGCCGTCTCCAAAAAGAAGAAGAGCGCCTTAGGAGGGCACTCGAAGAAGAGCGAGCGGCCCGGGATGCGCTCGACAGTAACGCAATCCCCCGGTGCTTCATGTGTGGCGAGCTTGGGGTGAAAAAGTCAAAACATTGCCCCAACCAAACTCGTCACAAGGGGCGCCGATCGTATTCCCGGGCCAGTTGAAGAGGGGTGAAGCCCTGAAGTTTTTTTTATATATTTTTTAATAAAAATTAAGAAGAAAAACCGGTACTCCGATTCTGCAATGTTCCTTTCCGAACCTCCTTCTCCTAATCATTACTACCATATTAGTAGGTGCGACGACGGCCATGATTAGCAGAGCTGCTCTCGGTCCCCTAAGCAGCGTCTGGCGGGGGGGTGTAACGCGTGTCTAGCCGCGATTCTAATTTACCGCGCGAAGGTAGTGAGCGCGCGCGCGCAACTCCTGCGCAGCCGAATCGAGGCGCGCCGCGCGTAGCGAATCGGTCTCGCGACGCGTAAAATGCCCGTCATCCGTCGCGAAGCTGCTAACTGGTTCCCGCGAGAAAAGGGAGCCATATTCGTGTCTTCCATCGCGCGTAAAACATCTCTTCCGTGTCTCTCCTGAGTTTACTTGTCCGCGCCGTCCTATCGTACTTTGTGAGACCCCGCGAGTGTAGTGGAGGCGCCGCATATAGTGAACGTGCGAAAGAGAGACAGAGAGAGAGCGATCCCGAGCCGCGTGAGCCGAACGAGACTGTGAGCGACGAGCCGGCAGCCAACCCGCCTGCCGACACGATACAGCGAGCAAGAGAGAGAGAAAGAGAGCGCAACTGCTGTGCGAGCGACAGGGAGCGAGAGAGAGTCGAGTGCACCGGCTGCTCCTTCCTAACGTAAGTTTTCTACTCTCCTCTCGCGGGTTTATTGTAAAGGCTCGCACGGAAATCGCCCCGTGCAAGCTTTCTGTGCCGTGTACGTGCGAGTGTGTGTCAGCTCGCCGTACTTAACACTGCGCTCGAGCATAGCAGCTTCGCCGCGCGCCGTGTAGTTCGCGCGTTTGAATGTTAACGGTCGCGCGCGAAATAACTCTTTGTTATAATCAGCACAGGCGTTGTGCTTGTAGAGACTAGTAATAGTAAATATATTGTGATATCTAGTTACTCGTCGCGTTGTTCATTACAACCTGTCCTTCTCCCGGATACCGCCGCCTCCGCGGGAAAACGACTCCGCCGGTCGTTTTCATATCTGAGCATAGCGGCCGCGCGCTTTACTCTTCGAGCGCGCGCTTTTCAATCAGCGATCCAATTAGTTGGAAAGCGAAGTTCGTGTGCGATCTTCGCGTTGTTTTCGGGATTCCAGGAGCAGATCCCCGGGCAAGTCATTTTAGTCTGACACCCGCGGCACCGTGTTCTAGGGCATCGCTGGCCTGTGGCTTGTTGGGATTTTCCCCCACTAGCCATCCCGTTACAAACCATAATAACCATTTGGAGAGTCATTGGTCGCCATAATGGATCCGCCATTCCTAAAACCGAATATTTGGACATTACAAAAAATTCTATGAATGTTTCTTTTCCGATTTTCCGAAAATTTGTTCTTTAGAAGTGCAATATTGGAGCCACCATCTTGAATTTTCGAAAAAGGCCATCGTCCAAAAAAAAAAAATACATAAGTATAGCTTGAAAACGAGACTTCATTGAATTCTCTACGTTGCGTCAAATTTTGGAGATGGGGTGATCGAGTTGGGAAAGAATGCCCCATATATATATATATATATATATATATAAACTTGTATAACGTTAGTTCCCAGGACCCCATGTTACTGTATACGTATACGTGACTAAAGAAATAATGTCTCTTATGGGGGCCGATGTCCTAAAAACTGACGTTAAACATATGTAGATTCAGGGACTGTCCCCAAAACTAACAAATGTCCCTGAAACCAACGTTAAACATCTGGAATGTCCTGGAAACTAACATAAAACATAAATATATATATATATATTTTTTTTTTCTTTTTATAGTATGTGTATATATAAATTTATATATATACATATGTTTGTTACGGAGGGTTTATGGCGTCCAACAGTGTATATTAGTAGCTACAGCCCAGAGTTCCGCACTATAAGTGGGTAAGGGCGCGCGCCATTGTCTACAATACAACATCCCTCTCAGTATTGACTAACACCACGACGCCTGCGGCGCCCCCTTCAGTTTCCGCAGAATTTTTCCGGAAATTTTGTTTGAACTCTCAAAGTCGGAACTCTAGGTCGGGCGGCATAAACCCCTATATTATAGAAGTTTATGTCGCCCGGTGACCATAAACATATACGGTCGTCATAAACCCCGGTATATAAAAACGGTTACCATAAACCCCTCAAGAGAAATTTATATAGGGATGTTTCAGGTGAAGTGAACATGTAAAAATTTTAAATCGCTCAAAAGACGTTTACTTTTAGTTTTTTATGAAAAAAACATGTTCCTCAAATTTTAGGTCGATATTTGCATAAATAAAGAAGTTATAGAACATTGAAAATTCAAAGTTTTTGCAATTTTTGGTTAAAATCCAAGTTTATTCATTTTTTTACTCAAAATCTTGAAACTTTTTATATAGAACATTGATTGGGAAAAAGTTTGCACTTTATTTATTTGTAGAATACACCAGTATTTTTTTTATGACCTTTTTTGAAAGTCTCTAATTGGTTGGTTTTTGGTATACCTTCATCGAGCAAAAGTAAGGACTGCACCAATACCAAATTTCTCCACCAAAGTTTTTTTCAATTCTTTGGACAAAATACTTTCATTTTAAGAAAAAAAAGTTTATGGCTGGAGCTAAGGAAAAAATTCTACAGCACATTGAAAATTATAAAAACTATAAAAATGTTAAATCATGCAACCGTAAGCCATTCTGTGCTTGAGTATCATTGGAAGACTTCATGTTACTTATCTTGCTACAAAATTTTGTATTAGTTGTAAATGTACATTAAAGAACTAATTTGATTTGTCGAATACTTCATACAATATATTTAGCAATGTGCTCAAACCTCACTTACTATGAATTTTCTGCATAGATATTATAACTGATTGACATCAGAGTTACCGGTACCTGGATCAAGAATTCATTCTTAATTTGAATCACTACTTTCTTAATATTATATAAGTATTTCTATAATATACTACAGTAATACTATATAAGTACTTTTTCTAATGATTCAAATTATTTAATACTGAAAGTCAGACATGTTGCGGATAAAACTTATAGTAATCTTTATCGGATATTCACTAAAAGTCATGTTTTATACTACTTTAGATGAATTTAAAATTTAAAATTACTACTTACTGATAATGAATTAACTCGTATTGGAATTATGAAACTGGTGATTAGAATGCGATAGTACAGGTATTTAATTCAGTTATAAAATATCAAAATGGATAATTTTTCATATGGTTCTTTTGTATGAAATATATGAAGGGTTTTTGTACAATTATTTTTTTTTTTTAATTTCCAAAGTTCATATCAATCACATAAATTGCACAGCTATTTTAATGTAAGCTTTCAATGTTCTGTTTTGTTACATTATTTTGGCCGGCTGCAATTAACAATTATTTTTCAATAGTCTTCGTACAATTATTTTTATGGAATTTATGGAAAGGCTTATCCGCAACATGTCTGACTTTCAGTATTAAATAATTTGAATCGTTATAAAAAGTACTTATATAGTATTACTGTAGTATATTATAGAAATTCTTATATAATATTAAGAAAGTAGTGATTCAAGTTTAGAATGAATTCTTAATCCAGGTACCGGTAACTCTGATGTCAATCAGTTATAATATCTATTCAGAAAATTCAAAGTAAGTGAGGTTTGAGTACATTGCTAAATATATTGTATGAAGTATTCGACAAATCAAATTAGTTTTTTAATGTACATTTACTACTAATACAAAATTTTGTAGTAAGATAAGTGACATGAAGTCTTCAAATGATACTCAAGCACAGAATGACTTACGGTTGCATGATTTAACATTTTTATGGTTTTTATTAATTTTCAATGTGCTGTAGATTTTTTCCTTAGCTCCAGCCATAAACTTTTTTTTTTTAAATTCATGTATTTTGTCCAAAGAATTGAAAAAAACTTTGGTGACGAAATTTGGTACTGGCGTAGTCCTTACTTTTGCTCGATGAAGGTATACAAAAAACCAACCAATCAGAGACTTCCAAAAAGGGTCATAAGAAAAATACTGGTGTATTCTACAAATAAAATGCAAACTTTTTCCTAATCAATGTTCTATATAAAAAGTTTCAAGATTTTGAGTAAAAAAATGAATAAACTTCGATTTTAACCAAAAATTGCAAAAACTGTGAATTTTCAATGTTGTACAACTTATTTATTTATGCAAATATCGACCTAAAATTTGAGAAACGTGTTTTTTGCATAAAAAACTAAAAGTAAATGAGTTTTAAACGATTTTAAAATTTTGACATGCCCACTTCACCTGAAACATCCCATATATATATATATATATATATATATATATATATATATATATATATATATATATATATATATATATATATATATATATATATACATTTGTTTTAACAGATTTATGGAGCCCTTTTATACACGTGAGCATATTTATGGAGCCCGTTTTCTTTTATGGAGCCCGGGTCCCATGAAATATTTTTCTCGGGCGTTTATGGAGCCCGATCTAGAGTCTATAACCCCAGGGTCCATTATTTCTTTAGTCACTTGCCATAGGGATCTCTGGGCTGTAGGTACTAATATACAGGGATGGGCTCCATAAACGGATGGGGCGATAATTATATACACTTATCTGGGTTTATGTAGCCCAAGACTGTATATTAGTACCTACAGCCCAGAGTTCCCTATGGCAAGTGACTAAGGAAATAATGGACCCTGGGGTTATAGACTCTAGGTCGGGCCGCATAAACCCCTATATTTAGAAATATTATGAAGCCCGGGCTGCATAATCAAAATCGGGCTCGATAAACCCCTATATATAAAAAACGGGCTTTATAAACCCCTTTCGAGAAATGTATAAGATATATATATATAAACTTGTATAACGTTAGTTCCCAGGACCTCATGTTACTGTATACCTATACGTGACTAAAGAAATAATGTCTCTTATGGGGGCCGATGTCCTCAAAACTGACGTTAAACATATGTAGATTCAGGGACTGTCCCCAAAACTAACAAATGTCCCCGAAACCAACGTTAAACATCTGGAATGTCCTGGAAACTAACATAAAACATAAATATATATATATATAAATGACATTTATATGGTTGTCTTAGCTCTGTTGAGTTATAGTTGTTGAAAAATATAGAAAATTTTAAGATCCTGTACGTGTTATTATCTTATTGCTTAAAATAACTTATTACGTCAATATTGTGTTCTTTTATGGTTTTAAAAATTATATAGTTTTTTAGAATTTTGAAAATGTCTTTCAGTAAACGTTATGTATTTCCTGATATAATCAAATAAGGAATATATCATTAACAATTCAATTTATTCCATATATTATGTTATTTAAATTTGGGTTTCCAAATAATCATGCTAATATCTTAGCAACGTACATTTTCAAACCAAAGTATTGAAGAATTTAATAACTTGGATTTTAAAACGTAATCCTATCATGATCACCTAGCAAATGGATAGCACTTTTTTCAAAAAGTTCCTGTAATTATAATTTATCAATATTAAAATAATGACTTCGATATGACGAGTCGCATAAAGGCTCCTCTCAGACATCTCTTTGGAAATATGCTAAAGTGATTCCACCTATTAGCGAAATGATCATTTGAAATTAATCTAATCAATATCATCGTGCTTCTAATTTTTTAATCAAAATTAAATATACTTTATTACGATGTCTATAATAATAAAATTTATATTTTTTTTAGGTTACTGGTTATTCCACTGTCATTTCTTATTCCACATTGTCATTGGTATGAATTTAATTTTACATGTTGGAACGCAAGCTGATTTACCGCCGATTCCACCAAATTTTCCAACTTGTGGTGATCATCTACCTCCAATTACAGCGCCATTGCCGATTGACACCTTCCATTAATTATGTCACTCAAGTATTTATCATAATATGACTTTAACAGAAGAGACTGCACAATTCAGAATGTACATAAAGATTTCTTGTTAAATGCTGGATTTTCCTTTCCTCAAATACTTTGATACTGATGTAATCTTGTTAAGGATAATTATGTATACGTGAAATCGGTTAATTCAGATAATGTCTCGTGTATAATTAAAAATAACCACGCCCTAAGTCTTGTAAAATGTTTTAATATCTCGTAAATTAATTATCCTTTTGACTGCCATTCAACAGTGAAAGTATAAATGCAAATATGTAAATGAAACATGGAGGAAAAGGTATGCACAAGATTATTTGTAAATATTTTCTTGTTATCGGTAAACACCATGTAATATATATGCAGTTTAATGAGTCTTCCGGATGAAGCAATTTCATAAGTATTTTGTAAAAAAATTTGTTTAACAAAATAATGTTATGATAATGTTTGTGATTTAATAACGAGTGTTGATTTTTTATTTTTATAATATATGTATACAATTATAAATAAAATTCATAAGTTATCGTCATCTTCACTGTTAATTAAACTTTCAGTACCTTTGCAAATAAAAATCTGTAGCATACAGTCCACTGTTAGAAATAGCATGCTATATTAAAAGAAAAATAATACACTCAAAAAGCGATGCTATCTGTTCAAGCAAAATACTTGCTTTGTAACTTACATCTCACACATCTCGAGATAAGCTACCGACGCACTATATGACAGAGTCCGTGACGTCGAGAGAGAGAGAGAGAGAGAGAGAGAGAGAGAGAGAGAGAGAGAGAGAGAGAGAGAGAGAGAGAGAGAGAGAGAGAGAGAGAGAGAGACTATCGATGGCAGGGGTGGGTAAGTAGTCAGAGCATAAGCGGTCCAACTACCGTGCCGCGTTTAGTATTAAAATTCAGGTAAACAGTCAACGCATAAACGGGTCAACTATCGTGCCGAGATGAAGGAGACCAGGTAAGTAGCCGACGCATAAACGGGCTAGCCACTGTGTCGTAGATCTGTAAGGTTGGATTTTACCTTTAGGAATCTAGATATCTAGATTCCTAGATCCAAAGTGTAAATATTTTACACTTTGATAAAAAATTACAAGCATGCAATGTATAATTATCACTTAAATTTTAAGTAATGTGTATAATTGTTAATTATGTTAATTTAAAATAAAGTAAATTTAAAATTGCGTACATACCGAGCTGGTCATGTACGTCACAGCTTAAAATATTAGTATTCACTATTAAGTTAAAGTTGATAAAATTAATGATCGCAGCTGTCCAAGGGAAGAGATTTGAAGAGATTTAAATTCAATTTAGATCTGAAGTGGATTCGGCCCGAATAAACGGAGAAAGACACAACATTCTTTCAAATTACTCCTCTCCTATTGGTCCTACGACACTAAAACCATTTTCATTCGATAGATCGGGAAAAAATAGTAGAGTGTAGTGAATAGTTGTCTGTGAATATAGATATTATTGAGGTTTATGAACGATTTCAAATCGATTCGATCCCAATATAGGGAGAAAAACATTTCTTCTCAAAATCTCGCCAAAACTCGCATGTAGGGGTATTTTTCGGCGCTCTTTTGATTGGCTTTAGCAATAACTCAATATTTTTGAAAGTTGCTACTCTCCTATTGACCCAACGAACCTAAAACAGTTTCCATTCGATAGAGCGGAAACAAATAGTCGGGTGTAGGGTCTTGTGGGATTGAAAAATGAAAATTTTGAAATGGAGATATTTGACGTCGATTAGTCCCGAATAAACGAAGAAATAAACAACTTTTTTCGAAATTGCTCTTCTCCTATTAGTCCTACGACCCTAAAACCGTTTCATTCTACAGAGCGAGAAAAAATAGTAGAGTATAGTCAATGGTTAGCTGTAAATATGGATATTTTAGAGTTTTATGAACGATTTGAAATCGATTGGATACGAATAAAGGGAGACCAACTTTATTCTCGACATCTCGCCAAAACTGGTACATAGGGGTCTTTTTGGCGCCCTTTTCATTGGCGCTATGGGTTTTGCAATAACTCAAAATTTTGGAAAATTACTACTTTTCTATTCGTCCTACCACACTAAAACCATTTCCATTCGATAAGGCGGACAAAAATAGTCGGATATAGGGTCATGTGGGATTGAAAAATGAAAATTTTGAGATTTGAAGCGATTTGTAGTTGATTAGGCCCGAATAAACGGAGAAATAAACAACATTTTTCCAAATTACTCCTCTCCTCTTGGTCTTACGAAACTGAAACCGTTTTCGTTTGATAGAGCGGGAAAAAATAGTAGAGTACAATGAATAGTTGGCTGTGAATATGAATACTTTGGGGTTTTATTAACGATTTGATATGAATAAAGGGAGAAAAACTTTTTTTCTCGAAATCTCGCCAAAACACGTATATAGGGGTATTTTTCTGCGCTTTTTTGATTGGGGCTATGGATTTTGCAATAACTTAATATTTTTGAAAATTACTCCTTTCCTATTGGTCCTACGATCCTAAAACAGTTTCCATTCGATAGAGCTAAAAAAAAAGTCGGGTGAAGGGTCTTGTGGGATTAAAAATAAAAATTTGGAAATCTAGATGTTTGAAGTCGATTAGGCCCGAATAAACGGAGAAAAAAACAACTTTTTTCGAAATTACTCTTCTCCTATTAGTCCTACGACCCTAAAACAGTTTCATTCCATAGAGCGAGAAAAAATAGTAGAGTATAGTGAATAGTTGGCTTTAAATATGGATATTTTGGTGGTTTATGAACGATTAGAAATCGATTGGATCCGAATAAAGGGAGAAATAGGCAAGATTTTTCCAAATTACTACTCTCCTATTGGTCCTACGATCCTAAAACAATTTTTATTCGATAGAGCGGGAAAAAATAGTAGAGTATAGTGAATAGTTGGCTGTGAATATGGATATTTTGGAATTTTATTAACGATTTGAAATCGATCGGATACGAATAAAGGGAGAATAACTTTCTTTCTCGGAATCTCGCCAAAGCTCGTATATAGGGGTATTTTTCTGCGCTCTTTTGATTGGCGCTATGAGTTTTGCAATAACTCAATATTTTTGAAAATTACTTCTTTCCTATTGGTCCTACGACCATAAAACCATTTCCATTCGATAGAGCGGAAGAAAATAGTAGGGTTTGCGGGATTGAACTAGGGGGCTGGGCTCCACTGCGTGTTTTCGATACGCCAACCCTCCCTCCACCACACACACCTGCTCCTCGCTTCGCTCGTCGGCCTCCCGCCCCTCTCCCTATGTAAAAACTTCGTTTTTGCATAATAGGCACGACAGCAATACTCAGAAAGAAGAATTTTATAATTTTATTATTGCAAAAATTGTTATACTTGTTAAAATTATCCATTTACTTTTACGCATTTATTTATTTTTTTTTCTTGTAAAAGGTTTGCATTTTAATTATACATATATATAGATGTAAGAGGCGTTTCATGTCAACTGCCCCAGCGCTACGCGAGCGCCAAATCGTGCTATATCTAACTCATGTTTATGATACTAAAATGTAATTAAAAAATTGTTTTATAATCGTTTCCGACGTATCTTTTCCTCAGCTTTCTAATGGTGTAGGCAGTTTCTCCGAAATTTTCCATTTTCACCTTCAAAAAGTAGAAAACGTCTTATATCTCAAAAAGTGTATTTTTAATATTGTTTTTGACCATTTAGATCGAAACCTGAGTATTTTTTACATAGGAAATGATTTTTTTCATAATTTGCTCAGGATGTTTTCTTCGAGAAATAGAACGCGAAAGAGTAGCGCAACGGCTCTCCTGTGCGCGGGACGTCACGCCACACCGCATGATTCATTTTTCTTTCGATAGGTGGCTTTCATATCGGAATTTTCTATTCGTATGTGAATCATCACGTCGAAAGTATATAATTGCAATGATTTGTCATCTTATTCCTCTTCGAAATTTTTTCGTTTTTCTGTCAGTACAATCAAACTTGGATTTCATAGTGTCTTTCGTGTATTTGATGATTAAATCATCGGTAAGTCTTTGTTTCGTTATTTCTTTCATTTATTGTAGCAAATAAAATGGATTTAACTTGGAAATTAAAATGCATAAATCCTTTAAATAAAAATGATCACCCTTCATATAAAATAAAAGATTTGATCGACTTTCCAGCAAAAATTTGTTCTAACTGTCAACGCCAAATTTACAAACATAAATCAAGTTTACCTTTAGCTGATGCTAAAAAAGCTAAAATAGTGTGTAACAATGAGTGTCACAAAGCTGGTGTTGCAGTTCTTGAACAAATAAAGAAAAAAATTTCAGAATCAACAAATAAGCAAGAGAGAATTCAGTTACTAACTGTTGCGCTTGAGTTTTGGTCTCGTAGGGACTTAATGCGAGAATTTGCTTGCACTGAACGGGAAGCTCGCGAAGCAAAAAATTTAGTAGCTAAAAATGGAATTTTTTCAATACCTGCTATTAAGAGTGGCAAACTACTTTCAGCTGAAACTGTAAATTCAGTGAAAACATTTTATGAAAAAGATTATGTAAGCCGAATTTTGCCAGGTTTAAAAGATTAAATATCTGTTAAGCAGAGCAATGGTAAAAGAGAACATGTTCAAAAAAGATAACTGCTTGGTAATTTAAATGAACTGTATAGTTTATATAAAAAAGAAAATGAACAGGTTAATATTGGTTTTACTAAATTTACACAATTAATGTTGCGTTTTAGCTGGAAGTAGTGGTACGCATAATGTATGCGTGTGTGTACATCATGAAAACATAGAGCTCATGCTAAGTGCTATGGATCTAGAAAATTTAACAAAAGATACTAGATTGCCTCTTAAAAACTACCACGATTGCATCCAAGCAATTATGTGTAATGATGCACACGATAGATGTTATTTGGGTGACTGTTTAGATTGCCCAATATGTCCATATTACGTACACATTTGCTTGAATATTTTGATGAAAGTGATATTTATCAAATAGAGTATGAATCATGGATTCAAACAGATCGGTGTACAATAGCTTCTAAAACTGTATGTGTTCATGAATTTATGGACATACTGGGAGAAAAATTGATAAAATTAAAATCTCACGATTTTTTTGCTAAGAATCAATCACTTTTTGTAAGTGACTTAAAAAACAACCTTCAACAAGGAGAATTTCTTGTGTGCTGTGATTTTGCCGAAAATTATGCGTTTGTTATACAAAATTCTACACAACCGTTCCACTGGAACAACAACCAAGCAACTGTTTTTACAGTTGTGTATTTTTAAGAAAATGAAGAGCTTAAACATGTAAGCATTGCTGTGATTTCCGACAATCTAAACCATGATACTGTTGCCGTTTATGAATATCAAAAAGTTATAATCTCTTACCTCACAACTAAATTCATAGTAAAAAAAGTCTATTATTTGACTGATGGAGCAGGTCAGCATTTTAAAAATAAATCTAATTTTCTAAATCTTCTTTTTCATGAGAAAGATTTTGGTGTTCCAGCTGAGTGGCATTTTTATGCCACAGCGCATGGCAAAGATGCATGCGATGGTATAGGCGCTAGCCTAAAAAGAGGTGCAAAACGAGGGAGTCTACAAGTTTCTTCTAATAATCATATTTTAACGCCAGAAAAACTTTATAACTGTGCTAAAGATTAATTATTGCAAAGAAACCAAAGTTTTTTATAGCAGTAAAGAATCATATGAAGATATTGTCTTGAAACTAAAACCAAGACTGGATAAATTCATACCAGGCACATTACAATACCATGCTATTATTCCAATTGATGAAAGTACATTGAAGCTCAAAAAAACCTCTTTAAGTTCAGAATATCAAATCTTCCCGAGAAGAACTGTTAGAAAAAACAAAGAAAAATTATCTGCACCGAGAAAAAAGCGTTAGTATAGTTACTATATTGCTGTTAGCTATGAAACTCTGTTTTATTTTTTTATAAAAAAGCCAATAAAATATTATTCTTACATTACAAAGCATTCGAAAGAACAGGTAAAGATTATGAAAGGTTATTAGGAAGCAAGGCAGGCCTAGTTTACGTGACGTCCCGCGCGACATCGCGCGCACAGGAGAGCCGTTGCGCTACTCTTTCACGTTCTATTTCTCGAAGAAAAAATCCTGAGCAAATTATGAAAAAAAGCATTTCCTATGTAGAAAATGCTCAGGTTTCGATCTAAATCGTCAAAAAAAAATATTAAAAATACACTTTTTGAGATATAAGACGTTTTGTACTTTTTGAAGGTGAAAATGGAAAATTTCGGAGAAACTGCCTACACCATTGGAAAGCTGAGGAAAAGATACGTCGGAAACAATTATAAAACAATTTTTTTAGTTACATTTTAGTATCATAAACATGAGTTAGAAATAGCACGATTTGGCGCTCGCGCGCGGCGCTGGGGCAGTTGACGTGAAACGCCTCATATGTAAATAAATTTTTAATTAGTCTATGATGCATATAAATGTATTAAGTATTAAGGGGACATGCCATGGTTGAACCTGAAAAAAAAGCTATTGTATTAATTCTTTAATAACAAAGCCAATATATAATTTTAAGAGTTCAAAGTTTTTTTTTATTATTAAGTTATACAATTACCTATAATTTAAGACTACATCATCCAGGTGTTTAAGATTTTGGTCTTGCAGTCCATTAGATTAAGGAACCCTTCTGAATTAGAAACTGGCATGTCATTGCCGCAGGAAATTTTTTGAACAAAGCAAGGCAGGGGTCTGGTTACTTAGGAGTACCTTTGTAGTTATACCAGTTATATAAAATGTGAGCTACTTTTTTTTTTAAAAATTTTTAAAATTGTTTTTTAATGAAAAATCTAATTTTTTTATGTTTTTTTTATTAAAATTTCAATATTTTTTGTAATTTTATTTTATAATTTTTTTTCTAAAGCCTTTTTCAAAAAAGTACCTCACATTTTCTATAACCAACACAATTTTAAAGATACTCCTAAATTTCCAAACCTCTAGCTTGCTTTATTTAAAAGAAATCCTGCGGCAAAGTCCCTATAAATACAAAAAACAAGTTATTCAGAAATTCAATTCAAAGTTTTGGTTTTCTATAACTTTATATAAGTTTCAAAACTACTTACCAAAAATTTTTTTTTCATTCTGTATGATATACTTTAGTGGAAAAATGAAACAGATGCCAATTAGATGAAAGTAGTCCTGGCTAAATCATTTTAACTGTTGAATAAACCTATAAAAAAGAATTTCATTAATTCAACAATATTTTTAAATTTTTTAGATTAATACATAAATGTTGTACTTATTTTTTTTTTCGTACTAGGCTGAAAACATTGTTAGTCATAAATGTTATTGACAGTAAAAATAACCTCAAAATAAATTAATCCTTTTATGAGAGCCAATAACACACCTGTAAAAAGAAAAAAATTAATAAATATTATATTAGCTATTATCGCATAAAAATAACTTTTTACCTACTCTAGTAAGAACCTGGTGCATATGACTCTTCAGGTAAATTCAATTGCAGTCTCCTTCGTTTTCTCCTATTTTCTAAAGTGTTTTCTTCGGCATTCCTCTCAGCATGAAATAATCTGATGTCATTGCTTTTCTGTGCCCACTCAATTGCAGCTACTCCAGGTTTCACATCAAAGGCTTCCATAATATTCAGAAAACCAACTCTTCCATCGTTGAAGCAAGTGACAGCAATACAAGCACCTGCTGTGAGCACATGTACACCACTGAAGGAGGTCTTGGTTACAATCTTCCAAACTGAATTATTAAAACTCTCATTACTATTTTGGGTGTAACCGCCTAAACATCTGTGAAGCAGCTCCTGTTCAGAGAGATCATTGTAAATTGGTTTCAACTGCTCCATAATCACTACAGGAATACTGTCTTTATGATGAAAATCTTTTAGTTTTTTTTAGCCTTCGCTTTTTGCCACTTGCACCAACTGCTCTGTCCTGGTGGGCATAAATGATGTTGAGGATTCTGGTCTGTGGAAATCTTGTGGTAGTACGTAGCCCATATAGCATTCAGCATTTTTTCTACAGAGTCCGTGTTGTTTCTGATGGCATTACCATAATATGTGGTGAGCTGATCAATTACTTTTGCTGTTAATCGTTCTTGGCCTCCAATGGTTTTTCCATCGTCTAATAACTTTTTTCCAAAATTTTTCTTTAAATTCCTGAGTCTGGTTCCCATTCGTTTCTGGACGTGTCCCACACACTCCTTCTTCTCAACTTTAACTTCATCTCCATACAGTTTGGCCTGGTACAAAGCACTGTACACTTTCGAATCTCCATCTCCAATGTAATGATGGTATTTTACATTATACTTTTCTTGAGATCTTCTAAACATTTCCACAACTCCATCGACTTCCATCTTTCCAGCACTTCCTTCATGGTTTGCTGCACATTTATCTTGATGATCACTGAACCAGTCTTCATATTCTTCTGTGCCTTTTCTATTTTCCCACTTTAAACATGCTTTACAAAAACTGTTCTTGATAAATATGTCAAGAACTTGTTGAGAACGCAAGCCAATCAAACTTGAAATTCCTTGAAGACTGCGTCTGTTGGTTTCATAAGCATTGCTTTGAGCTCCAACTTGCTTGCTCGTGCTTATAATTCTTCTCTCTGAACAATTTTTGCACATAATGTTAAATTTGGAGCCAAGTCCTCGAATATCTTCTTCTATAATTTTAACTTGTCCTTTACATGTTGCACATACAAGAAATTTCTCCAGCTGTAAGAACAGAATGTTTATATCTATTATTCTGTCTCTTGTTTGTGACGCTTCTACAGATATATCTTTTATTTTCCCTGAAGTTGTACTTCTTTTCCTTTTGTTCGTGATTTTTTGTTGAACATTCTCTGAATTTTTGTTAAATCCTTTATGTTTTTTTTTTCTTCCAAATTTTCTCTTCTTTCCTGGAGCTCCTGATGTTCTATTTCTCTTGTCAAAATCCATAGTGGCTAATATCTAATCCTCTATAATGTTAGTTATTAAAAAACACAAATAAAAGTCACTCACTGAACTCACTAAATTAAAAATATTAACAACACTTTGCACAGTGCAGTTAACCTAAAATCGCTGTCTTCTACACTCTCAGTTAAAGAGTTCTACACAGCACTTTATTTACAAAAAAATTTTTTGTCAATACTGAATAAATTGCATTGAAAAATGCAGATTCAATTATATTCAAAACACTTTTAGTTTAAATCCCAACGACTATGGCGCTGACAGAACGTAAACAGATGAGATTTTAAACTATCTATATGTATTGTACGTATTATACTTTTGTATAAGTAGAGTAAAAGTAAAATACACGAGGTTTATACCTCGAGTTAAGTTTGCCTACTATGTCAATGTACATTTACGTTCTAAATTCAGTATTGTATGCTGTGAAGCATAAAATAATATAAGATTAACAATAGTATATCTAAAATGGATAATTTAAGAAAAATCACTAAATATGCAAAAAAGTGACTTCACGGTTTTAGCTGTATTTTCTAAACGAAATCGAATTTGGAAATGCGGTTGGAAGCATAGTATTCAGCGGAAAATTTGCTATCAAAATAATACATAAAAAAAAATCGATTTTTCGACCCCCTAACTATGGCTTGTTCCCTTAATTGATATGATGAAAGTTCACATAGTAATACTGAAAGCATGTTTTTCATAATTTTTATCGAAATTATAATAATCTTTTTTTTTATTTATGAAAACGCTAAATAGAAAACAAATTTTGTTTCAATATTATCCACAACTTTAGTATTCGAAATTTTTGTGTATAGTCAAATTCTGTTAAATTATATGAGGAAAACTATTGTTTCATTACTCTCGATTAATAAAAAAAAATGTAGAGTTAAATTTCATACAGTTCTAACGAAAGGTGGGGACTATAGCTGCTGACGGATGTTCCGAAGTACATTTACCTATACCATCTCAATTACGAAAAAATACTCGCGACACATGCACAAATACATTAATCCCGCAGAAAGGAGAAAATAACAGAAGAAAAAAGCAGTGCATATTGATGCATTCGGCAACGGCAATGTGGCATTGCGCTGCGAGAATGAGTACTACTGCATTTTCCGCTGCCATAATGGCTACCTCGGCGAGGCTGCGTTCGCGCACATAAGTACAGCGGAAAAAGACATGCGACCCGCGTGACCGCGAGCACTCCCTGTGTATTAGATACGTTCTATATATATATATATATGGTTTGCGCGCACTTTCTGCTACTGCTGTCAAGACGAATAGCCCTAGTGAGTACGTAGTGCGGCGTGTGTTCATGGTGTGTGATGTCAACAATCGCAACGTCTAGCTCCCGGCATTCCCAGCGATGACAGCGGCTGCTGTAGTACGTCGCACTAGTGAATGTCGTCCCTTTCATCGTGTGATATTTCGTTGTAGACAGGAAGGCAGTGTATCAACGGTGAGAGCAGATTTAATAAGCCGTTTCTCGTTCCTAACCTCTCTGATGGGTGAGCTGATGGTACTTTCTGTTGTTGCAGGTATATCTGTGGCAGCGAGAGGTGTGTAAATGACGAGCACTACTACAGACTGTTTCTTGGGTATGGAAGAAATATTGCCTGGGTCATTTATTTATTAATTATATGTGGTTTTTAGGTGCTTAACTTTTCTAGTTTATCTCTCATACTAGTGACTATGTGTACAGTTAATCTGCTGCTTGTGCCTTCAGCGACTCTCAGGCAGAAGCTTTTCCAGCAGTGAAACAACGGTTGAAGGTTTCCACCAGTCCTTCCTCTCTAGTTGTTACAGGTAGCTGGTACAGCGAGTGAATAACAACCATTGCTGCAGACTTTTGTTTTGTATGATAATGTTTATTTTTTGTGTCATCTATTTATTAGTCATTTGTGGCTTTTAGGTGCTCAACTCTCCTCGCTGGTCTCCCAGAATAGGGACTGATCAGGTTCATGTTCTTTGTTGATCCCTAGGCTGAGGCAGTCCTTGACATTGAGATGCAAGTAACGGTCTCTGTCAGTACATTCCTCCCAGGTGGTATGGTTACTGAAGTAGTGGATTGCTGTTAGATAATTCTCAGCACACTGGCACCTATGGAGTAGTGCAAGCCTAGACCGTCCAGCCCTATTTTGCTGCTCTGCAGCTCTAAGTGATCTTCAAGTATTAGTACTTTATAGTGTGAGGTGTTAGGTAATTAGGAACTGGGGATATCATAAAAGTCCTGCATGTGTGGTTAAATGCGATACGGGTAGGTAGTTGTCGCTCGTAATATTATCTCGTCTGGTTAATTTCTAAGTTTAGTCAGGGTGTAAGAACTCGCTTCAGGGTATCTGTTGTATTAAAATACATCATTATGTATTTTGCAGACTTCTTCTCAGTGAGACTTATCTATTTAATAATTTTCTAGCACACTGTAAGACTGGCAGAGTTGGCTAAAATATTGCATTCTTTATACATTGAAATTTACCATACCACAAAATTTATAGCATATACATTACACAAAAGTTTTTTTTTATAAATATAATATTACTTTAATATGTACTTATATAATATTAGACAATTTTGATTCTTCTAGTTTAATCGCTTCGATCCTGTGAACATGGTTAACAGGTTAAGCTGTGCAATCTTGTATCTAATTTCTTAAATTTGTTATCGAAACAGTAAGATAACATAATTATTTATTTTTAGCAACCCAATCTTTATACATTTTTCTAATTTTAATTCTACTACATTCTAAGTTCTCTAGATCATTTGACAAGGAACTATAAGTTCTGCCAGCTTCTATGTAATAGTTTTTGTTAGTGATTGTTGGAGTTTTTTTTATTGGTATCTGTACAGTTCTATTTCTTGTTTATTAATTGCTTGTCTCTGATATTTAGTTTCTCGTAATGATAGAAAACGGGCTCAAAATAAAATAATTATGGAATATTTAAAGGGCATCACTCAAACACAAAAGTATTTTGAAATTTTATTTTAAAAATTTTATTTAGAAGATGAGCTATGCTGGTTCACCCGTAATTGCACGGAAGCAAATAAACTCATAACAGGTCTTGTCTTGTTTGAGCCAGAACAGCCTAGGGTTTTTGGCTCACCCGTAATTACACGAACTCAATTAACCCCAAGTCTTGAGCCAGAATCGACATACCCGTTCTGACTCAGCCGTCTTGCGCCAGAAACGGCATTGACTCACCCGCCCAGGGTCAAGACCTGTTTTGGCTCAACCGCATGTATGAACCCATACGTGACAGGTCTTACAGTCTCGATTAGCCGTAATTGTATGGGGAGGCCGTGAAGAGCGGCGAGCGGACTGTCTGCAGCGAACGGCTAGCAGGCCAGCAGTCGGCGGCAGGCGACCAGCTGCGGGTCACCTGCTGCTCTCATCCAGCGGCTCTTATCTACTAGTAACCGTTTAGAACTTTTTATAACCCTTTTGCTCGGGCAAAGAATATGTATTTGTGGAAATTTTTTTCCGAACATTTTTTCCACTGCGACTTTTTCGTGTCGTTTTGTATCAATAGTTATATTCAGGAGCAACGGTCGAGCTGCTTTGGACCCATTATTAGGGAACGAAAGCCTGTAACGACCTCATCGCACTTATATAACTGAAGCCTTGACTAACTGCTTGCGAGAGCCATCTACCCTAAAAAAAACGCCGAAGGATGGATTCGAACCTACGATCTTCAGATTACTGAGCAGCAACTCTATCGCTCGGCTATCGAGACGTATGTATTACTCGTAGCTGAATTTGTATCTTATAACGCACGCGACGCTTCAATATTCACAGAGAAGTTGACCGTAAGAAAACACTGTACGTAAATTAATATACTTTACCGGTAAACATTAATATTTTAATATAAAAATTTTTATGAAAAAAACGCCGAAGGGAGGATTTGAACCTACGATCTTCAGATTACTGAGCAGTAACTTTACCACTCGGCTATCGAAAATTATGTATACTCATAGCTCAATTTGTTTCTTATAGCGCGCGAGACCTCAATGTTCACGATGGTAAGGTTGAATACTGCTGATAAATGAATATACTTTACCGATAAACATTAATATTAAATATAAAAAATTTTAAAAAAGAATAAAAAATCGCCGGAAGTTGAATTTGAACTGACGATCTTTAGATTACTGAGCAGCCACCTTACCACTAGGCTATCGAGTCATATGTATACTCATAGCTGAATTACGAGGACGCTGCACGCGCAAAATATTTTGCTAAATTTTGAGGTTATGAAAATTTTGTATACACCATATGGTTCTATATAAAAAAGTTGTAGCACCCCTATTGGAATACACCCCCCAAAGTTTCGCCGGTTTTTCAATCCGAGCGCTCCTTCTCGAGATACAAACAAAAAACCAAAATTTCTACCCCCACCACCGATTTTTGAAAATTCTGTCAACGTCGTCGGATAGTGTGTGAAAAAATGTCCCCCCTCCAGTTAGACCCCCAAAATTTCGTCCGTTTTTCGATCCGAGAGCTCCTTATAAGCAAAAAACCAAAATTTCTACCCCACCACAGATTTTCGAAAATTCTTTCAACGGACAGTATGTGAAAAAATGAGATCTCGCACATCCAAATGACCCCTCAAAGGTAGATAAAACGCCCAGGCCCTGTCGGGATGACTGTGACAGGCCCTGAACAGGTTGCCTTAAAATTTTGGTCCTTGTTCAATACTTATTTAAAACCTAGGCATATGCCCTATTTTTCGAAGTATCATCCGAAGAACACTTCTGTATTTAACAGTCCCATATACAGACAGTGTAAATATTAATGGGAAAATAATAAAAAAATGGGCTGGCACCCTCCTGGCAACTATAGATGTTATGAACGGGCCGCCTGACTTAATTGATGTGGTTAGGCGCGAAAATTTAAAATATTTAACTCACAAAATAGAAAATAGTTTGAAACCTTGAAATAAGTATTATAAAAATAATACTGATATTCTTTTACGATTACTTTAACATTTTTTGCATCTTAGCATTCACACAAGTTTAAATTAATACTTTTGCTTCCTCCTAGAGGAAGCTTTGTGATAGTAAAAAAAAAAGTTTATGAGATAATGTGTTAGAAATGTTATTTAGCAAATTTGGAATCGAAATACACTATTTTTAGAAAATGTCCATATGGATGTGTATGTGTGTGTGTGTATGTATGTCCGTATACACTGATATCTCATGATCTACTCGACCGATTTTAACGGGAGAGTGATCATTTTTTTTAGATTTTGCTTCCACAATTGGGGTCGATATTCTATTTTTGTAAAATTTAATTTTCTTTTTTTTATAGCCATTTTTTAATTTTCAAAATTTTTATTTTCGATTTTTTTAATATTTAGAACAAATATTGTTTATATATCATGAATTCTCTGTATGTAGGATAAAATTATCTACAATTTAAAAGAAAAAAAAAGTCGGTAGCTATATTTCGTCATAAGTTATTGATAAACACGTAATATTTTGTAAATAGGTTATATTTCGAAATTAAAAAAGAAATTAACATGAATATTTTTTTGGTTATAAAGAATATTAAGTACAATAACTTACAAAATTTTTAGGTTTTTTTATTCATTATTTTTTGAGACAAAAAATAATTTATAAAAAAAAGTGATTTTTTTTGTCGTTCAATAACTATAGTAAAATTGGCTTAATCACTTTGAAATGCTTTGTAGGGGTAGATTTTGTATACCAATCGAGTGAGTTCTTTGGGAAAAAGGATTGATCCATAAATTTCGGAGATATTTGAGGTTAAAATTTTTTTCAACTTTTTTTTTAATCGTAATTTCTCGAGAATGGCTCTATGTATCTAAATCGGGTGGATGGCATTCGAAAGGGAATTAAATTACCTATATTTTCTAAAAAAAATTAATTCTCTAGCTATCACGGTTCTTTTGTTATTAACAAAAACATAAAAATTGAAAAATGAAAAAAATGAGTTTTATATGTTCAACTATTACAAGAGTAAAATTTTCTTATTCGCTTCAAAATTCATTGTAGAGGTATATTATTGTTAGTTCTCGGATGAGTTCTTTTGGCAAAATGATTGGTTCATAAATTTCAGAGATATTTAAGGTTAAAATTTTTCTAGACATTTTTACAATGTATTTCTTAAGGATGTCTCTGTGTATCTGTATGGGATGGGTAGCATTTGAAAGAGAATTAAAATATTTATATTTTCTAAAAAGAAAAATTTTTTAGTTATCACGGTTTTTTTATTATTAACAAAAATATAAAACTTGAAAAATTGAAAAATGAAAAAAAAAATCTGTCTTTATCAAATTTTTTAAAATACATCCCCTCACATTATAACAGCCCTTCCACATAACGCATTCAATATATCACATGTAGCTTTTATATATCTTCAGATCGAGTTCGTTGCCCAAAAAAATCGGTCCATTACGAAAAAAGATAATTGAGGTAAAAAATTTTTTTAAAAAATTTTCGAATCGCGTTATCTCAAAAAATACTTGATTTATCGACTTAAAATTTTAACCACTTATTAAATTTATAGAAGACTATATTTGGTTAAATTTTCAGGAGATCTTCATTTGTTTTTTAGAAAAAAATTATTTTAGAAAAAATTTGCGTTTTCGTTCTCGCACGGTAACAAGAGCAAAAATTACCCAATCGTCCTGAAATTTGACACAGATGTAGCTTTTATATATCTTCAAGTTCGTTGCCCAAAAAAATCGGTTCATTACGAAAAAAGATATAACGCACAGTTTAAGCTGAATCCAGACCCATGACCCTCTCCTAGTTAGTCTAACCGTACAAGATAAAGTATTAAATTTTAAATATTAGAAGTAAAAATTAATTAAAGGGATCAATAAATTAAGTTTGAGAAAGCTACGTGCCAATGAATTGGCAGCGGTTTTTAATATTTAGAAAAGAAATGTAGTCTATTAAAATATATATAGATTGCGCTTGATTTCAGCTAGTTTTCTGTCTTTTGAAAAATAATACCTATTTTTGAAGGTAAACTATTCAGGTCACTTATGATTTATCTACAGTGTTTCACACCTTCACAAAGTGAAATAAAAATGGCAGCAAATAGTTTATTTATTTGATTTCACAAACAATATTGCTAATATATTACACAAGTAAAAAAAAATACATAGGTACTTCCTTTAGTGGGACAGAATTTTTTTGCAAAAGTGAGACAAACAGCTGGTAGTAGAATAATTTGAGGTCCTGCCAGTAAATATTAGATTTTAGTAAGTTTTCAAAACTCTAAAAACACTACAAATAATGTTTTTTACTCTCAAATATTTATCGTAAAATTATAGTAAAAAAAACATCTTTGAACCACCTCTATTCAGAGTATAAAATGTATTTAGCGACTCATTTATATTATCCTATCATAAACAGTTTATACATGTAATAAGTCTTGCAAAATAATAAATGCTCAAATTTATTGTAGAAAATGGTAATGATATCCGTAAAATAAATAAATAAATACTACTCAATTATAGACACCTTACATACTTAAAACTTAGTGAGGCACTCAATTTTCTTATCTTGAATAATATTTGAATGTTTATAAACATACTGAAAGTATAAACATTATTCAAAGAAAGAAAGATACATAGTTTTTCAGCTGACTTTTTATCGTTTTAGAATTGAAATAAATGAGGTGGTTGGAAAAGAAATTTTTACTTTTATGATTTTATTTATTGAATAATCAATTTAATACTGTCTCGGACACCCACTTTTTACACCGTTCTGCAGATTAGGGCCTCATAGTACAACATGTATAACTGGGAAAATGTGAACTGCTACGCAGTTGAAAATCTGAATTCGTGATACCTACATGCGCTCGGCAGTCACTGCAGTTTTTCCGCGACTCTGAATCCTTTATGTCATTCACCTAAAATAATCAGAAATTCCAGGCTCTCCATTTGTCAACAGAGCATGGCGGGAAATAGAAAAAAAAATGACAGGGTATTTATAACTTGAAAATGTTTGTTTACCAAAATAATTTTATTGAAAATTAACATTTGACTTAGACAATATCTCAGTTTTTAGATAATCTAGTACAATATAACTTTGAAAGCTGAATTTATGATACTAGCATTGCGAAGATCACTAAGAATGAAACGGATTTCACCATAGTTAGTTCTCATTTCCATATTTTTTTCAGCAACGAGTACTTGTAAGCGATCAACTAATTTGTTAGAATCATCCCAGACGTCGAGTTCGTATGCAGTTGTAACATCTACTCGTGAGATTTTGGGAACAACTTCTTCCTCTTCATCATCACTAGTCCACTGTCTCTTTACTTTCACTTTTATATCTCCAATTAATAAAGTTATAATTCTTACGAATTTATCTAGGTAAATATTCATTGGTTGAGAAATCTGATGCATCTTCACTAGAATGATCAGCTTCATAATAATTATCGGTCTCGTTAGAAGTTGGAAGATGCAAGTTAACTCATGTATCAATAGTTATGAGCTTCTTTAGAGGATTGGCTATTGGTTCAAGGATCATTTGCGTTGCCACTGGATTAGTTTGCTCAACCCTTTCACTTTTCTCTCTTCCGTTTTCTACTTCGTTAACATTATCTTCTCGGGAAAATGGCCAGATACTTTTTACAGATGACTTTTCAAACATTGGAGCAATAACATTATAACATTTGTTACTCTTTAGTTTTCGAATCGACTCATTCACGCAATAGTGCTTTTTTTGAATGCCCGAAACTTCAATAATCATACGATAGCTATCCAAATCATCTGAATCGATAAGACTTTCATCAGGAAGTTATTTAAATAGTAATTGCAGTAATCCTACGGACAAACGATAGTTTCGTTCTTTTATCTGGACAAAGTCGCCATCAAACTTTATTGGAGAATATCCGAACATACGTAAATTTCCTCCCTTGTAAACACCATAAATATTATCGAGATATCTCTTAAAATTTCCGTTTAATTTCATCACATATTTCTTAACTAGTTTTGCAAATTTACCATTATTGGAGCTAGCTATTTTATATAGTTTTATTAGATAGTTTGATTTCAGAAGTTTGCATATCATCAGCTGTATCCAGAGATTGAGCACTTTTTGTCAAACCTAATAAAGACTATGATTTTTGTACTACTGCATCCTGAAATTTGCTAATAACATCCAGTGTGTTTGCCATTTTTATGCTTCAATAGTTTAGCATCAACTGAATAAATATACCGTCAACATTCTTTTTATACTTTTATGGTATTATAGAGTAACACCTTCTATGCCTTGCAGTCAAAACTTTTTAAACTTTCCGTCATAGAGTAATACCTTTTTCATGTTACAGAGTAACACCTTTTTATGTCATAGAGTAACACCTTTTTTATGTCATGGAGTGACATGTTTTTTATATCAGAGAGTTACACCTTTATCCCGCATAGCATGAAAAATTTTGGTGAAACATGTCAAGAAATATTTCATGAAAAGCATGCCAAAACCTTGCTGCAATATTACAGAAACCTCTAAAAAATATTTTCAGTAAAATTTCAAGAAACCTTACAGAAACATTTTAGAAATTTTTCTATTAATGTTAAAAGTAGACCAACAAAATGCATTTCATGAATTAATACTGCAAGCTTTTATAAAGCTTTCATGAAATATTTCTTACAACGTCCCTGAAAGGAAACATGTAATATTTCATGAAATATTATGGAAAGGTGTTGAAAAAATTTCTCACTAAAGTGTTTTTATTCCTACAGAACCGTTCAAGAAACATTCTTAAAACCTTGCAAAAATATTTCACGAAAGGTTATATGGAAACCTTTCGGAAAAATTTCCTGTATCACTGCCTGAAACATTTTAGCAAAGTTTTCGCAACGTTTTGAATACGGTATTGACATCGTGAAAACGTATTTCAAGTAATGATACTGCAATGTTTTATAAAGCTTTTTCGAAATTTTTCTCGCAAACATTCTATAAAGAAATATTTCATGAAATGTAACAAAAAGGTTTCAAAATATTTCTTGGAAGGATTACTTTATGAAACTGAATATGTGAAAAATTATTTTCGAAACCTTGCCAAAATATTTCACAAAAAGTTATAAGGAAGCTTTCAGAAGCATTTCGTGTATCACTTTCTGAAACGTTTTAGCAAAGTTCTCGCAACGTTTTGGATACGATATTGACAATCTGAAAACGCATTTCAAGAAATGTTACTGCAAGGTAATACAAAACTTTCCCGAAATTTTTCTCGCAAACTTTCTATAAAAAAGCATTTCAGGAAATGTTAAGAAAAGGTTTCAAAAAGGTTTGATGCAAGGATTTTTTTGTGAAACCGAAAATGTAAAAAAATATTTCACGAAAAGTTATAAGGAAGCTTTTAAAAGCCTTTCCTTTATCATTTCCTGAAACGATTAAGCAAAGTTTTCGCAACGTTCTGGATACGATATTGACATTATGAAAACGCATGCCAAGAAATGTTACTGCAATGTTTTACAGAACTTTCCCGAAATTTTTCTCCCAGTCTCTCCCTAAATGAACATTTCATGACATGTTATGAAAAGGTTTCAAGAAGATTTATTGAAAAGATTTTTTTTTAATCTGAAAATGAAAAAAAATATTTCCGAAACCTTGCAAAAATATTACACGAAAGGTTATAAGGAAACCTTTCACAAACATTTCCTGTACCATTGCTTCAAATATTTCACAATATTTTGGCAACATTTTTGATATCTGTATTGACAATCTGAAAACGCATTTCAAGAAATGTTACAGCAAGGTTTTCAAAGCCGTCCCGAAATTTTTCTCGCAAACTTTCTGTAAAGAAGCATTTCAGGAAATATTACGAAATAGTTTCAAAAATATTTCTTGCAAGGATTTTTTTATGAAACTGAAAATATAAAAAAATATTTCCGAAATCTTGCAAAAATATTTCACGAAAAATCATAAGGCAGCATTCAAAAACATTTCCTGTATCATTTTCTGAAACGATTGAGCAAAGTTTTCGCAACGTTTTGAATACCATGTTGACATCGTGAAAACGCATTTCAGGAAATACTAGTGCAAGGTTTTACGAAGCTTTCCCGAAATTTTTTTGGCATCTTTCTCTAAAGAAACCTTTCAAAAATTGTTACGAAAAGGTTTCCATAAGATATGTTGAGAGAATTTTTTTTTTAATCTGAAAATGTAAAAAAATATTTCCGAAACCTTACAAAAACATTACACGAAAGGTTATAAGAAAACCTTTCACAAACATTTCCTGTATCATTGCTTCAAATATTTCAACGACGTTTTCGCAACATTTTTTTACTGTATTGATATCGAGAAAACAGATTTCAAGAAATGTTACTGCAAGGACTTTGGAAATTTTCCCAACATTTTTCCCGCAAACTTTCTCTAAGGAAACATTACATAAAATGTTACGAAAAAGTATCAAAAAGATTTTTTATAAATCTGAAAATGTAATAAAATATTTCGGACTTCTTGCAATAATATTTCACGAAAAGTCATATGGAAGCATTCAAAAACATTCCCTGTATAATTTTCTGAAATATTTTAGCAAAGTTTTCGCAACGTTTTGAATACCATATTGACATCGTTAAAACGTATTTCAGGAAATGCTACTGCAAGGTTATATGATGCTTTCCCGAATTGTTTCTCGCAAACTATCTCTAAAGAAACATTTCATGAAATGTTATGAAGAGATTTGAAAAAGATTTCTTGGCAAGATTTTTTTAGGAATCTGAAAAAGGTAAAACAATATTTCCGAAACTTTGCAAAAATAGTTCCCGCAATGTTATAAGGAAGCATTAAAAACCATTTCCTGTATCATTTCCTGAAACGTTTTAGCAAAGTTTTCACAACGTTTTTGATACGATATTGATATCGTGAAGAGGCATTTCAAGAAACGTTACTCCAAGGTTTTACAAAGCTCTCCCGTAATTTTTCTCGTAAACTTTCTATAAAGAAGAATTTTAGAAAATGTTAAGAAAGGGTTTCAAAAAAATTTCCTGAAAGGATTTTTTTATGAAACTCAAATTGTGAAAAAATATTTCCGAGACCTTGCAAAAATACTTCACGAAAAGTTATAAGGAAGCTTTCAAAAACCTTTCCTGTATCATTTCCTGAAACAATTTAGCAAAATTTTCGCAACGATTTGTATACGATATTGACATCGTGAAAACGGATTACAATAAATGTTACTGCAATATTTTACAAGGCTTTCCCGAAATTTTTCTCGCAGTCTCTCCCTAAATAAACATTTCATGAAATGTTATGAAAAGGTTTCAAAAAGATTTCTTGAAAAGATTTTTTTTTTAACTGAAGATGTAAAAAAATATTTCCGAAACCTTGCAAAAATATTATACGAAAGGTTATAAGGAAACCTGTTGGAATACGTGAATGTTTCAACATCCAGCGCACTGTACGTGAGGATAGGTACAATGGTATGCGCGTCTGCCAAGCGATGGCGGACGAAACACACACATGAGTGTATCCCCACTCCAGTATTCTTTCTATAAAGAAGCATTTCAGGAAATGTTACGAAAAGGTTTCAAAAATATTTCTTGCAAGGATTTTTGTATGTAACTGAAAATGTAAAAAAATATTTCCGAAATCTTCCAAAAATATTTCAAAAAAAGAGTATCCGGACAGTTGCTCGAGAATTTTTTGCTCGAACACTTTTGCTCGAATACATTTGCTCGAAATGACGTTAGGTCGAACGGACATTTGCTCGAACGGACATTTGCTCGAACGGATATTTGCTCGAACGGGCATATGCTCGAACGGACATTTGCTCGAACGGACATTTGCTCGAATGGGTATTTGCTCGAAAATCTTTTTCTTGAATGAAAATTTGCTCGAATATACATTTGCTCGAAAGATAATTTCCACCTACGGAGGGTCATTATTTCTTTAGTCACAAACTCAGATAAATGACTAAATAAATAATGTCCATTCATAGGTAGAAGTGTATGAATTTCAAAAGAATTTAGACTCTTTTAACACACTTGAGTAGAAACTTAATGATTTGCACATTTGTAAATGTTATTTAGAGCACAGTTTTTTTGAGTCTATGTTCTTTCTAGCATATGTATTTGCCACAAATCTTCATTCGAGCATATATCTTTCGAGCCAATGTATATTCGAGCAAACGTTCCTTCGAGCAAATGCCGATTCGAGCAAACATCTTTTGAGCAAATGTCTTTCGAGCAAAAGTTTTCGAGAAACTGTCCTAAACCCCAAAAAAAGTCATAAGGAAGCATTCAAGAACATTTCCTGTATCATTTTCTAAAACATTTTGGCAAAGTTTTCGCAACGGTTTGAATACCATATTGACATCGTGAAAACACATTTCAGGAAATACTAGCGCAAGGTTTTACGAAGCTTTCCCGAAATTTTTCTCACAACTTTCTCTAAGGAATCGTTTCATAAAAAGTTACGAAAAGGTTTCCAAAAGATTTGTTGAAAGGATTTTTTTTAATCTAAAAATGTAAAAAAATATTTTCGAAACCTTACAAAAATATTTCTCGAAAGATTATAAGGAAACCTTTCACAAACATTTCCTGTATCATTGCTTCAAATATTTCCATAACGTTTTCGCTAAATTTTTGATACTGTATTGATATCGTGAAAACGCATTTCAAGAAATGATACTGTAAGGATTTCGGAAGCTTTTCCAAAATTTTTCTCGCAAATTTTCCCTAAGGAGACATTACATAAAATGTTACGAAAAGGTATCAAAAAGATTTCTTCGAAAGATTTTTTATGAATCTGAAAATGTAAAAAAATATTTCCGAAATCTTGCAATAATATTTCACGAAAAGTCCTAAGGAAGCATTCAAAAACATTTCCTGTATTATTTTCTGAAACGTTTTAGCAAAGTTTTCGCAACGTTTTGAATACCATATTAACATCCTCAAAACCCATTTCAGGAAATGCTACTGTGAGCTTATATGAAGCTTTCCCGAAATTTTTCTCGCAAACTTTCTATAAAGAAGCATTTCAGGAAATATTACGTAAGGGTTTCAAAAAAATTTCTTCAAAAGATTTTTTTTATGAAACTGAAAATGTGAAAAATATTACAGAAACATTGCAAAAATATTTCACGTAAAGTTGATACACGCCTAACAAATAATAATTATTATTATTAAATTGTAAAGACTCTGCGCGCCGGTTTGCAATACAAACTATAAGGGCGCGACAGATTCGAATTTCAATCTCCTGCCTCGCGCGCGGCGCCAGCGAGAGTCTAGTTCGCGCGCTGCTGCCACGCGGCGCGACCCCTCTCTGTGCGGCTCCCACAGTCAATCCGGCGGCTCGCCGGATATAGGCGCGCGCGGCCGCAGCTCCAACGGGCTTCTTTCACTTGGACAATTTCCTCGCGTAGATAGTCACGGCACCCTGCCTAGTTTACTGAGCTGAATAAAGACTCATTTTTTTATTGTTAAATAATTTTTTTTATTTAACACCCAGGAGGTGCAAGGTCTCCTACGCTTGTCTCGTTTTTGGCGACGGGATCACTCCTGATCCCCCCACTTCATTCCCGTCCTTCTTCAACACTTTCCAATGGTTGAGCCAGCGTGTCTGTGTACACCGAGCTCTAGGTTTGCACATCCGTGCAAACTAGGTGTGGGGTTAGTGCTGTGACCTCCCACAGCCAACGTAGAAGCCTCAGCGGTGGATAACGGTCCCAGCGACCGGCAGCGTGGGACTTCGCCTCTGCGGGCGCTCTCTGCTCTGCGCTCTCAGCTGTGGGAGCCTCGACGACTTTCGCCGCTCTAGGAGAGCACCGCCAGCGAGTATAGCGGGGGGAGGGGGGCGCAGCGACTCAGACCACGAGACGCCTGTGGGGCGGGTCTGCATAGCGCTCCCTCCAGCACCTCCAGCGAGCAACCTCGGCTCGCCCTTCTGCTCACCGATCGCCGTTGAGCCACCTTGCTCCGCGGATCTATCTTCGAGTGCGACGATGGACTCGTCTTATCCCCGCTCAAGGAGAGCAGCTCCGAGCGAGCAAACACTGCTCGTACCTCGTCTTCGACCGGCGTGAAAGCGCTCATCGCTCCACCGTTCCCCGCACACAATCTCTTAGAATGTCGACGATGGATTCGCCGTCCGTCTCAACGCGCCCGTACTTCAGGTAAAGCTCGACCCGCGCTCTATAGCGCCTCCTTGCGATTTGAGCAGCCCTTGATGTAGGCAAGCTCACAGTTGGCGCTCCGCCAACCTCCGTGCGCTGCTCTGCTCTTTTACCCGAGCGAACACGCCTGCATCAATTGGCGCCCAACGTGGGGTCCGAGTCTCTGCTGGTGACGAGAGGATCCAACGACCGACGAGCTAGTCATCAAGGATTTCATCCACCTCTCCGCTTCGAGGAGTAATCACACATTACTACAATGTGGCTTCTAGCCCTTGTGGTTTGTCAGTTGCTCTACAGCACCGTCCACTTCTGGAGGAGCAAGCAGACTTTCCCCCAATGGCTAATTTCAGCCATACCTCGTCCAGCACCTGCTTCGACGCGATCGGAGCCAAGGACAGTCCAACCTACGACTGGTGTGGACCAGCCAACCCCGACACAGACGAACTCTACACTTCTGGGAGTCGATAAACACCCAGTGGCGCCCATCACCCTTCCGAAGCAATCAGCTTCGCCCTCCGCACCGACGTCGATACCAGCGTTGCAAAGTTGGGACGATTTCCGCAGAGCGTTATGCGGTTATCAAACGCCGCTACTGGTCTACCCCACGAGGATCCGCAACACTACCTGCGACGCTGCATGACGTATATCGCAGCCTACCAGATTCCCGTCAACCGAACTCGAACGTTGTGCCAAGGTCTCACAGGAGACGCTCGCAGATGGTGGCAAGACTATGAAACGTTCGACCTCGCGTGGCAACGCTTTCAGGAGCTACTACTGCTCACCTACAACAGCGATTCGGTCAGAACCAAGCTCCTCGTCTACCTCTACGGCAGAAAGCAGGCCGAGGACCAACCTGTTGCTGTGTTCCTTCATGAGCAACACAGTCTCTTTCACCGACTGCGACCGGAGGAATCCGAAGACGCAAAAGTCATGGTTCTGCTGAACCAGATTCGCCCTAGTCTGCGGAAGTATATCCGCGCAGCGGACCCAAAGACTTTCTCTCAACTCCTCGCTATCGCCGTGGAAATCGAGAGAGACGATAAGGAAGAAACTGAGATGCACACATCTCCAGCATTGCCAGTTAGGGTAACCAAAGCATCATTACGTGCATTGACAGCACGACCCCAAGCACCGACGAATCCAGATTTGATCGAGGCCATGTCTCGATACAAATCGGAGGTAGCAGCAAGGGCTAAAGCGTCTCGAGCTTCTATGATCCCAGTACAATATCAACGACGCATGAAACCCCCCGGCGGGGTTGATCTGCCCGACGAAGCATTACCTCCCGCCTTCTGTGCAAGCACGGAGGTTAGTGCTGTAACCTCCAACACCCAACGTAGAAGCCTCAGCGGTGGATAACGGTCCCAGCGACGGGCTGCGTGGGACTTCGCCTCTGTGGGCGCTCTCTGATCTGCGCTCTCGGCTGTGGCAGCCTCGACGACTTTCGCCGCTCTAGAAGAGCAGCTCCGAACGAGCAAGCACTGCATGCACCTCGTCCTCGACCACCGTGGAATCGCTCATCGCTCCGCCGGTCCCCGCACACACTCTCTTAGAGTGTCGACGATGGATTCACCGAATCAACGCGCCTGTACTTTAAGTACAGCTCGACCCGCGCTCTATAGCGCTCCCTTGCGCTTTGAGCAACCCTTGATGTAGGCAAGCTCACAGTTGGCGCTCCGCCAATCTCCGTGCGCTGTTCTGCTCTTTTACCCGAGCGAACACGCCTGCTACAAAGCTATAAGGAAACTTTCAAAAATATTTGCTGTGCCATGGCTTCAAATGTTACCACAATGTTCTGGCAAAATTTTTGAAAAGGTATTGACATCTAGAAAACGCATTTCAAGAAATGCTACTGACAGGTTTTACAAAGCTTTGACAAAATTTTTCTCGCAAACTTTCTATAAAGAAGCATTTCAGAAATTGATACAAAAAGGTTTCCATTATTTCTTGCAAGGATTTTTTTATGGAACTGAAAATGTGAAAAACTATTTCCGAGATCTTGCAAAAATATTTCACGAAAAGAGATAAGGAAGCTTTCAAAAACCTTTCATTCATCATTTTCTGAAACGATTTAGCAAAGTTTTCGCAACGTTTTGGATACGATATTGACATCGTGAAGACGCATTTCAATAAATGTTACTGTAATGTTTTACAAGGCTTTCCCGAAATTTTTCTCGCAGTCTCGCCCTAAATAAACATTTCATCAAATGTTATGAAAAGGATTCAAAAATATTTCTAGAAAAGATTTTTTTTTTAATCTGAAAATGGAAAAAAATATTTCCGAAACCTTGCAAAAATATTGCACGCAAACTTATAAAGAGACCTTCCACAAACATATCCTGTATCATTGCTTCAAATATTTCCAGAATGTTTTCGCAAAATTTTTGATACTGTATTGATATTGTGAAAACGCATTTCAAGAAATGTTACTGAAAGGATTTCGGAAGCTTTCCCAAAATTTTTCTCGCAAACTTTACGTAAGAAAATATCACATAAAGTGTTACGAACAGGTATCAAAAAGATTTCTTCGAAAGATTTTTTATGAATCTGAAAATGTAAAAAAATATTTCTTAAACCTTGCAAACATATTTCACGAAAAGTTAGAAGGAAGCTTTCAAAAATATTTGCTGTATCATTGCTTCAAATTTTTCCACAATTTTCTGGCAACATTTTTGATACAGTATTGACATTGTGAAAACGCATTTCAAGAAATATTACTGCAAGGTTTTACGAAGATTGCCCTAAATTTTTCTCGCAACTTACTCTAAAGAAAGTTTCATAAAATGTTACGAAAAGGTTTCAAAAAGATTTTTTGAAAAGATTTTTTTTTAATCTGAACATGTAAAAAAATATTTCCGAAACCATGCAAAAATATTACACGAAAGATTATAAGGAGACCTTTTACAAACATTTTGTGTATCATTGCTTCAAATATTTCCACAATGTTTTCGCAAAATTTTTGATACTGTATTGATATCGTGAAAACGCATTTCAAAAAATGTTACTGCAAGGACTTCGGAAGCTTTCCCAAAATTTTTCGCGCAAACTTTCCCTAAGGAAACATAAAATGTTAAGGAAAGGTATCAAAAAGATTTCTACAATAGATTTTTTATGAATCTGAAAATCTAAAAAAATATTTCGCTGTTCTTGTAATAATATTTCACGAAAAGTCATAAGGAAGCGTTCAGGAACATTTCCTGTATCATTTTCTGAAACGTTTTAGCAAAGTTTTCGCAACGTCTTGAATATCATATTAACATCGTTAAAACGGATTTCAGGAAATGCTACTGCAAGGTTATATGATGCTTTCCCGAATTTTTTCTCGCAAACGTTCTCTAATGAAACATTTCATGAAATATTACTGTTGAGGTTTGGATAATTAATAGTGTTGAGGTTTGTGGTAAATTAATAGTCCATTGTTTAATAGAGAGAGATAAATATAGAGACTTTATTTAGGTGGCAAGAAAGCCAGTCGGCACGTCCGACTTACATCGGAGTTGGAATAGCAAGAAGGTAAGAAACATTCCAACTGCGCTACACTGCTCTCGCGTCTCACGCAACTCTCATACAGACATACTGGAGTGGGGAGACACTCATGTGTGTGTTTCGTCCGCCGTCGCTCGGCAGACGCGCATACCATTGTACCTATCCTCGCGTACAGCGCGCCGCATGTTGAAACATTCACATATTCTAACACGCCTCCTTGAATTTTCAACATTATAATTAAATGTTCATTCTTTCATTCAGTCATACAGTAATTTTAAAGTATCATAGCGTTAATAGATTTCTTTTATTTCAAATCACACCCAACGCTTTTCTATTTTTCAAAAACTTCGTCTTTTCTAAACTCTTTGTTAATATATCTGCTAGATTAAATTCTGAGTCTATTTTTACAATGTCAATTATTCCATTTTCGTAGTTTTCATTAACGTAGTGATACTGCACTTCAATGTGCTTTGAGTTTTTGTAAAGTTACCAAATTTTGCGATTGCAATTGCGCCTGAGTTATCTTCATACATTTTAATTGGTTTATCAAATTTTACGTTAAATGATTCGCATAATAAATTTTTAATGAACAAGATTTCTGTCACTGCTTCGGACATAGCAGTATATTCTGCAAAAGTAGAACATTTTGTTACTGTACTTTGTTTATGCGTTTTCCAAAAAATTAAGTTTCCATATAATCTAATTACAAAACCTGTTGTAGATTTTCTATCTACATTATCTCCTGCATAGTCAGAATCTACCATACAATCTAATACTTCGCTGTTAACATTATCGTAGTACGTTAGCTTTAAATCTTTAGTCTTAAATAAGTATTTCAAAATTCTCAATGCATATTTAAAGTGTCTTTGGTCATAACAACTTTGGTAACGACTTAAATAATTAACGCTATATGTTATATCTGGCCTTGTGCCTGTGCTGATATATAATAATTCGCCGATTAAATTTCTGTATTTTATTCTTTCATCTATTTCAGTTGCTTGTTCTAATTTTAGATTACTCTCCATTGGAGTATCGTATAATTTTGCATTTTCAAGGTTGTATTTTATAGCCAAAGATTCGATATATTTCGTTTGACTTAAAGTCATTTTACCTCTGTCTTCACTATATTCAATATCGATGCCAATATATTGGTTAATTTTGCCCAAATCTTTCATTATAAATCTTTCCATTAAACTTGCTTTTACTTTGTTTATTTTATTTTTGTCTTTGCAACAAATCAAGAGATCATCTACAAAGACTAGTATATATATTGAATCTTTGCTTGTATTATTTACATATAGACAGTAATCATAGTTGTTTCTTATAAAATTTAATTTCTTGACATATTCGCTGAAACAATCATACCATGCTCTAGGACTTTCTCTGAGACCATACAGAGCCTTTTGCAATTTGCAAACTTTATTGTCTCCAGTTTCGTAACCTTTTGGTTCATTAATGTACACTTCTGATTTTACATTGCCATTTAAAAATGCCGTTTCAACATCCATTTGTTCTATAAACAAATTATTTTTACAACTGTAAGACAATAAAATTTTCAACGTTCGCATTTTACCTACAGGTGAATAAACATTTTCAACATATTCTTTTTGTTGGAATCCTCTTACAACTAATCTCGCTTTATAAGTATCGTTATTTTTCTTTTTATAAACCCATTTAACGTCAATGACTTTTTTATCTTTTGGCCTTTCAACAATTTGCCATGTGTGATTTTTCTTTAAACTGTTTATTTCGGAATCCATTGCTAGTTGCCATTGTTTATATTCGCTGGAGTTTATCGCCTCCTCGAATGTATTTGGTACATTTGCATCAATATAATTTACATAAATAAAATGAGTAACTGGATTTCCGTATCTATTTACTGGACTTTTCTTTCTTTGAGATTTTCGCGGTATTGTTAGTCTATCTCTGTTTTTGTTGTCTTCGTTATCAGATTCGTTATCGTTTACGTTATTCGCATCGATTAATTCAATTTGCTCTCCTCTACTTTCCCCGAAGGTCGTAGTAGAGTGAGAAGGATATTCAAAACCGCTGTTGTTCGTTTCATTTAATTCTACGTTAATTTCAGAATCACTATTTTCGCTTTCTAAACAGATTAACTTTATGCTTTCTTCTATTACATCAACATGCCTTGCAGTAATTACTTTATTATTAACTAAGACTTTATAACCGTTTTCAATGTATCCTACTAGTACACCTAGTTGTGCCTTATTATCCCACTTACTTTTCCTTAGAGCTTCCGGAACTCTTACAAAGACTCTACTTCCGTAAATTTTTAAATTTTTAACATTTGGCTTTATCCCAAAAAATATTTCATAAGGAGTTTTATTCTCTGACGTATTTGCAATTGTTCGATTTTTTAAGTAAGCTACCGTTTTCATTATTTCCGGCCAATATCTTCTATGAATTTTTGCTTCCCTCATTAAGCATCTACCTATATCCATTGCTGATCTATTATATCTCTCCGCTACTCCATTTAATTCGTGGACGTAGGGTGGACATGTCAATAATTCTATTCCTTTTGATTTTATAAAATCGAGAATTTCGCGATTTAGATGTTCTCTACCGTTATCACATTGCACCCTTTTAATTCTCTTATTAAATTTATTTTCTACTAAATTTACGAATTCAATAAAACAACTTGCAGTTTCTGACTTATTCTTAATGCAAAAGATTCTGGTACATTTGCTATAATCATCAATAAATGTAAGAAAATATTTTTCTCCACCAAAGCCAGTAGTACTATGTGGACCATTTAAAACAGTGTGTATTAATTCTAGGATTTCTTTCGTTTTTGTTCGATTATTTTCAAACGGTATATTTGCCATTTTACTTTGTATGCAATTTGCACATTTCATATCTATTTTTTCCAGTTTATCTGGTAAACCTTCAACTAATTTATTATTTACTATTTTATTCAAATAATTAAAATTTACATGGCCAAGTGCTCTATGCCATTTTTCTTTATCTCATAATCTTACTGAATTTACATATTTATCTTTATTTTTATTCGTTAATGCATAACTTTTCAAAGAATACAAATTATCAATTTTATTGGCAATAGCTACTAATTCTCCCGATTTATTGTAAATTTTAGCATTACTGTCTCGTGCAGTTATTGTAGCATTTTTAGTTATTCTGGAAAAGCTTAACAAATTTTGCTCAATTCCTTCTACATAATATACATTACTCAAATCAATTTGTTTTTCATTATAATAATTTCTAACTTTGATTTTTATATTACCGACTTTCGTCGCTTTTAACATTTTACCGTCTGGTAATTTTACGTTTACCGGATCTTTTAAAACTATATAATTCCAAAATATTTATCACTTTTAATAATATGGTCTGTGGAACCACTGTCCAATAACCAATTTATTTCGTTACCTTCGCATCCTCTATTTGCGCTATAACCTGTTATGTCCTTTACTTCTGGGCCGCATACTTGTGTTGACCACGTCTCGGATGATGAACCCTGCTGTTCGTCCGTTGACTTGTTTTGATTTGAACTGCGTCCGCGTCCTCTGCCTCGATTGTAGCATCGTTGATTTCCACGTTGTCCTCTCGATGATTGGGCACCTCTGCCTCTGCCGCCTTGTTGGCCTTTCCAACAATCCTTTTGATAATGTCCGACTTTGCCGTAAGTAAAGCACTGTCCGTTTGTCTTTGTTGAGAACATGCTTGCATTACTCTTCTTTTCTGAATTAATTTTAACTAAATTCTTTTCTTTGACTTTTGATTTTACGTAATCTACTGTCCTTTCTCTTTCTGGAATGACGTCGATAAAGTCACCAATATAGCTATAACTTGCTGGTAATGCTTTGATTAAGTATCGCATTTTCTCAGTTTCATCTATCTTTCCTCCGGCTGTTTTAAATTCGTTCACCGCTTTCTCAAATTCTACGAAGAATTCTTCAACATTTTCATAATTCTTTAATTTAATATCTTCAATTTTTTCTCGGCATATTATTTGTAATGACGTGGATTTCGTCACATATAATTTATCAAAATTTGCAATCATTTCATAAGCTGATTTGCACTCACAAGCATATTCTAATTGCTTATCTGAAATAGTGCTAATTAATATATTTCTTGCTTTTAAATCTTTTTTCTTCCATTCATCTGCTTTATCTGTCTCAGCCCGTTCTCTTTCGGCTTGCTCTTTGCACTCTTTATATTCTAATAGAGTCATTAAGCGATATTTCCAACTTGTATAATTTGCACCATCAAAAATGGAAATTACTATATCTTCAATTTTTGCTTGCTTAGCCATCTCGACTTTTTTTAATTTAATATCTTCGTACACTTTTATTACTTTATTTAGCGTAATTACTTTCTGCACTATTTTCACAAAACGTTTTTCAGCATTCTTTTCCTCAATTATTTCTCCGCTTTCATCTTCAACGTCATATAGTATTACTTCTTCTTTGGTTTTTACTTTTCCTTTAGTGCCCATTTACCACATGTATAACCTCAAATTTTCCACGTGCTCTATTCTTGCACCGTACAGCGTGCTTCACACAAGAAATCTAATCTGCTCGCATCGGCTTGAATTTTCATAAATTTTTCAAAAATCTTTCTTCTATCATTTATAGACATATTCTATTATTTATTCACACTTGTATTTTACTTACTTTTGCACTTTTCCTTCAATATTTTTCACAGTTAAACTTTTCGCGAGCCACGTGCTTTCCTCTATCTTCGGCAAGGCTGCCCCAATACTGGCCGAGGCTTGTATTGAGTCAGAGGCTTTTTTCTTTTACTTACAAACCACTGACCTGCTACCATGTTGAGGTTTGGATAATTAATAGTGTTGAGGTTTGTGGTAAATTAATAGTCCATTGTTTAATAGAGAGAGATAAATATAGAGACTTTATTTAGGTGGCAAGAAAGCCAGTCGGCACGTCCGACTTACATCGGAGTTGGAATAGCAAGAAGGTAAGAAACATTCCAACTGCGCTACACTGCTCTCGCGTCTCACGCAACTCTCATACAGACATACTGGAGTGGGGAGACACTCATGTGTGTGTTGCGTCCGCCGTTGCTCGGCAGACGCGCATACCATTGTACCTATCCTCGCGTACAGCGCCCCGCATGTTGAAACATTCACATATTCTAACAATTACAAAGAGATTTCAAAAAGATTTCTTGGGAGGATTTTTTTAGGAATCTGAAAAAGGTAAAAAAATATTTCCGAAACTTTGCAAAAATATTTCACGAAAAGTTATAAGGAAGCATTCAAAAACATTTCCTGTATCATTTCCTGAAACGTTTTAGCAAAGTTTTCACAACGTTTTTGACACGATATTGATATCGTGGAAACGCATTTCAAGAAATGTTACTGCAAGGTTTTACGAAGCTTTCCCGAAATTTTTCTCGGAAGCTTTCTATAAAGAAGCATTTCAGGAATTGTTATGAAAAGGTTTCAATAATATTTCTAACCAGGATTTTCTTATGAAACTGAAAATGTGAAAAAATATTTCCGCGACCTTGCAATAATATTTCACAAAAAGTGATAAGTGTAATGGACGAATTTTTCGTCTATTTACAAAAACAATTATTTTCTTTCACTCACGGTCATATATGTAAAAAGAATACTTGTAATCTTCGAAAAGACTCAACAAGGAAGAGAGAAGAAAGAAGAACAACGGAAAGAAATATAAGAGTGAGAGAGAGATAGAGAGTGAGAGACAGAGAGAGTAGGAGGGAGAAAGAGGAAGGGAGAAAAAAGTGGGCTGAAAGAAAGGCGGAGGCAAAATATAGAAACAAGCGGATTGGAGAGGAGAGATTAGAGCCATGGGAGGGCAAACAAAGGAGACGTGCAGCCACCAAAAATTGGGAAAACAAGTCAAGAAGGCGAGAGGGACCGCATGCGGCCTGGAAACATTAACACCCGCTGCACCGCATTTTCAAAATTTATGGGATTGCACGCAGCGATAAAAAGAAAGGAGAGGAGAAATTAAGATGACACTTGACCAGGCTTACAGACGCCTTTTATACTCATGCAGGGAAGGACTGACTTAGGAAGAAAAGTCAAGGCCCATGCATAGCTATACTGTGCAACCTCAACTTACTGGGAACGGGAAAAAGCGCTGACACAAAATAGCGAAGAGACAGCTCAGCATCCTTTTACCCTTAATTTTCATCATAAAACACAGGGGAGCCGCACAACTATCACATGGCGTCACGCCGTAGAATGGATCAGCAAGACGTCCCTCTTGACACCCGAAACTTACGAGATAAGTGGCCGCGGCACTTACGAATGCACTACGCATGCAGCGTCGCGGATTTTTCTCCAGAGGGAGCGTTCCCAAGAAGAGGGCATTTGACATTTTTATGCTCTCCTCTATTTAAAAAAAAATCCTGCGAAATGCATGATAGCAGGAGGTGGGAGTCAACCTTCTGCGCAGTTTTCCACAAGGGGGAAAACAAGTTCTCACCAACAACAAGGGAGCTTGCATTATAAATATGGCCAGCAAGTGGACCCGAGTGCACACTACTTTTCTGAACTTCTACGAGGGCAAGCCTCTGCCCGACGAACGACCAACGCCGCCGACACTGCCCACGGCGAAGCGCTGCCCGTGCCATGCCCGATTTGGACTTTGACTTTTCCTCGGCCACCACGACGACAATCGACTCTGCGCCACGGCAAAGTATTGCTCGTGCTACGCCTCACCTACCTCAGAGGGACGATTACCTCCCGAAGTGGGTCCCTGCCGAGAGCTGCCAACAACGAGCACAACCCTTCTACACAACGCTCCCTGCTGCGAGATGACCCGTCACGGAGGAACAACACCACCGCAAGCTGAACCACCGATCCATCGCGACGACGATCTGCAGATAGCGAGCGAACTGCTTTATTAATTAGAAAGGTACAGACTATTGTAAATCTCAGGGTAAAATAAATTTCATTATTAGATAAATCAATTTGATTTGCATTCTTCCTCGACTACGACTAAAGGCGTAACGCTTCGAGCGTCGGCCAGTAGCAAAGAGAGGTAACGTCCTCCGATCTGCTCCCTCGGATTCCGTAACCTGGTCAGGCATAGCGCTTTCGGGCGTTGGCCAAAAGACAGGGAGAACCGGCACGCCCCATAGGAGGCCTGCTAGAATGATAGCAGTACGTTTGGGTTCCGTCGTAAGATAAGGAAGCTTTCAAAAACCTTTCCTTTATCATTTCTTGAAACGGTTTAGCAAAGTTTTCGCAACGTTTTGGATACGATATTGACATCGTGAAAACGCATTTCAAGAAATGTTACTGCAATGTTTGACAAAGCTTTTCCGAAATTTTTCTCGCAATCTCTCCCTAAATGAACATTTCATGAAATGTTCAGATTTGTTTCGTTGATCACTCATTTTCCAAATATTTAGATAAGGTAATATCGATGTTAATGAGTTCAAAATGATATAGTTTTTATTTATGCAACATTTCGGTAGCTGATTCACTGCCCTTATCAAGCACTGAAATTTATTAATACAAAATAGATACAAGGTCACAAATAAACAAAAAAAATATAACATACAATATCCAAACTGCACGTCGAGCTTACCTAAAGATTTCTGTTAAATAATTAACACCGTCATATACAAAATACTACATACATTCTTCGTTCTGCAAAAATAGAGCCAATAATGTGAAATATATAAAACCTTTGCACAGAGATCAGCCTCAAATAAATATAATTGTTACCTGATTTCTTAGGTAAAAACAATCTAAATGTTAACGAAATCATTTCCACCTTCGTAAATCGAATAAATTAGGACGACACGGTAATAAATTAATAAATATAACACAACAATTCAATAAATTAACACAGAAGAGAAGCAAAGACAGTCAAAGTAAATAAAAGGAACGTACACAAGTAGCTGTCTGATATACTATTTAAAATTATGGCAGCTGATATACTGATGTCAATAACTAAGTAATAACAAAGCAATTTACCCAGTACATTGCAGTCATAATCTATAAAACTTATTTGACTATTAATTAAATAAATAATAGAAGAATTTCCTGTTAAAAGTACTATTCTATTAAAACAAAGGTCAATACTATTATAAAATAATAAAATACATCAAGTCAAACCTTAAAAAATTTTTTCCTTTTTTACACACGCAGAAACTCATTTCAAATCTTACGGTCCACTGCACGACACTACACCTTTGCACTCGCACTACTACCCAAAATCATGCGCACGCAGATACGCAGTGCCCCGAGTGACAATACTACAATCATGCTTATAATATATCTAACAAATCAATAGTAACAATTATATTCATTTTCTATCTGATTTCCCTTATTTTGTATAAAAGTTGTGAATAGTGACTTCTTAATTTCATGAAATGTTATGAAAATGTTTCAAAAAGATTTCATGAAAAGATTTTTTTTTTTAATCTGAAAATGTAAAAAAATATTTCCGAAACCTTACAAAAATATTACACAAAAGGTTATAAGGAAACCTTCACAAACATTTCCTGTATCATTGCTTCAAATATTTCACAATTTTTTGGCAACATTTCTGATACGTGATATCGTGAAAACGCATTTCAAGAAATGTTACCGCAAGGTTCTACAAAGCATTCCCGAAATTTTTCTCGCAAACTTCCTATAAAAAAGCATTTCAGGAATTGTTACGAAAAGGTTTCAAAAAGATTTCTTGGAAAGATTTTTTTAGGAATCTGAAAATGTGAAAAAATATTGCCGATACCTTGTAAAAATATTTCACGAAAGGTGATAAGGAAGCTTTCAAAAACCTTTCCTTTATCATTTCCTGAAACGATTTAGCAATGTTTTCGCAATGTTTCGTATACGATATAGTCATCGTCAAAACGCATTTTAATAAATGTTACAGTAATATTTTACAAGGCTTTCCGGAAATTTTTCTCGCAGACTCTCCCTAAATAAACATTTCATCAAATGTTATGAAAAGGTTTCAAAAAGATTTCTTGAAAAGTTTTTTTTTTTAATTTGAAAATGTAAAAAAATATTTCCAAAACCTTGCAATAAAATATTTCACGAAAAGTTATAAGGAAGTTTTCAAAAATATTTGCTGTATCATTGATTCAAATTTTTCCACAATGTTCTGGCAACATTTTCGATACGATATTGACATCTTGAAAACGCATTTCAAGAAATGTTACTGCAAGGTTTATGAAGCTTGCCCGAAATTTTTCTCGCATCTTTCTCTAAAGAAACGTTTCATAAAATGTTACGCAAAGTTTTCAAAAAGATTTTTTGAAAGGTTTTTTTTTAATCTGAAAGTGTAAAAAAATATTTCCGAAACCTTACAAAAATATTACCCGAAAGGTTATAAGGAAACCTTTCAGAAAAATTTCCTGTAACATTGCTTCAAATATTTCCACAACATTTTCGCAAAATTTTTGGTACTCTATTGATATCGTAAAAACGCATTTCAAGAAATGTTACTGCAAGGATTTCGCAAGCTTTCCCAAAACTTTTCTCGCATACTTTCCCTAAGGAATCATTACATAAAATGTTACGAAAAGGTATCAAAAAGATTTCTTCGAAAGATTTTTTATGAATCTGAAAATGTAAAATAAATATTTCCGAAATTTTGCAATAATATTTCACGAAAAGTCATAAGGAAGCATTCAAAAATATTTCCTGTATCATTTTCAGAAACGATTTAGCAATGTTTTCGCAACGTTTTGAATACCATATTGATATCGTGTAAACGCATTTCAGGAATTGCAACTGCAAGGTTGTATGAAGCTTTTCCGAAATTTTTCTCGCAAACTTTCTATAAAGAAGCATTTCAGGAAATGATACGAAGAGGTTTCAAAAATATTTCTTGCAAGGATTTTTTTATGAAACTGAAAATGTGAAAAAAAATTTCCGAGACCTTTGAAAAATATTTCACGAAAAGTTATAAGGAACCTTTCAAAAACCTTTCCTTTATCATTTCCTGAAACGATATAGCAAAGTTTTCGCCACGTTTTGTATACGACATTGACATCGTGAAAACGCATTTCAAGAAATGTTACTGCAGGGTTTTACAAAGCTGCTCCGAAATTTTTCTCTTGAACTTTCTATAAAGAAGCATTTCAAAAAATGTTACAAAAAGGTTTCCAAAAGATTTGTTTAAAGGATTTTTTTTTAATCTGAAAATGTAAAAAAATATTTCCGAAACATTACAAAAATATTACACGAAAGGTTATAAGGAAACCTTTCACAAACATTTCTTGTATCATTACTTCAAATATTTCCATAACGTTTTCGCAAAATATTTGATACTGTATTGAAATCGTGGAAACGCATTTCAAGAAATGTTACTGCAAGGACTTCGGAAGCTTTACCAAAACTTTTCTCGCAAACTTTCCCTAAGGAAACATTACATAAAATGTTACGATAAGGTATCAAAAAGATTTTTCCGAAAGATGTTTTATGAATCCAAAAATGTAAAAAGATATTTCGGACTTCTTGCAATAATATTTCACGAAAAGTCATAAGGAAGCATTCAAAAACATTTCCTGTATCATTTTCTGAAATGTTTTAGCAAAGTTTTCGCAACGTTTTGAATACCATATTGACATCGTGAAAGCGGATTTCAGGAAATGCTACTGCAAGGTTATATGATGTTTTCCCGAAATTTTTCTCTGAAGCTTTCTCTAAAGAATCATTTCATGAAATGTTATGAAGAGATTTAAAAAAGATTTATTGGAAAGATTTTTTTAGGAATATGAAAAAGGTAAAAAAATATTTCCGAAATCTTGCAAAAATATTTCACGAAAAGTTATAAGGAAGCATTCAAGAACATTTCCTGTATAATTTTCTGAAACGTTTTTGCAAAGTTTTCACAACGTTTTTGTTACAATATTGGTATCGTGAAAACGCATTTCAAGAAGTGTTAGTGCACAGTTTTACAAAGCTTTCCCGCAATTTCTCTGGCAAACTTTCTATAAAGAAGCATTTCAGAAAATGTTACGAAAGGGTTTGAAAAAAATTTCTTGAAAGGATTTTTTTATGAAACTGAAAATGTGAAAAAATATTTCCGAGACCTTTCAAAAATATTTCACGAAAAGTTATAAGGAAGCTTTTAAAAACCTATACTTTATCATTTCCTGAAACAATTTAGCAAAGTTTTCCCAATGTTTTGGATACGATAGTGACATCGTGAAAACGCATTTCAAGAAACGTTACTGAAATGTATTACAAAGCTTTCCCGAAATTTTTCTCGCAATCTCTCCCTAAATAAATATTTTATCAAATGTTATGAAAAGGTTTCAATAAAATTTCATTAAAAGTGTTTCTTTTAATCTGAAAATGTTAAAAAATTATTTCCGAAACCTTGCAAAAATATTAGACAAAAGGTTATAAGGAAACCTTTCACAAACATTTCCTGTATCATTGCTTCAAATATTTCACAACGTTTTTGCAACATTTCTGATACGGTTTTGATATCGTGAAAACGCATTTCAAGAAATGCTACTACAAAGTTCTACACAGCTTTCCCGAAATTTTTCTCGCAAACTTTCTATAAGGAAGCATTTCAGGAATTGTTACGAAAATGTTTCAAAAATATTTCTTGCAAGGATTTTTTTATGAAACTGAAAATGTGAAAAAATATTTCCGTGTCCTTGCAAAAATATTTCACGAAAAGTTTGTATGGAAGCTTTCAAGAATATTTCCTTTATCATTTCCTGAAACGATTTAGCAAAGTTTTCGCAACGTTTTGGATACCATATTGACATCGCGAAAACGCATTTCAGGAAATACTAGTGCAAGGTTTTACGAAGCTTTCCCGAAAACTTTCTTGCATCTTTCTCTAAAGAAACGTTTCATAAAAAGTTACGAAAAGGTTTCCAAGAGATTTGTTGAAAGGATTTTTTTTTTAATCTGAAAATGTAAAAAAATATTTTCGAAACCTTACACTGAAAGAAAAAATCGTAGGCTATCTACAAAAGATCGTGCGCACCGTCCGCTAGCAGCCTCTTGTTAGCCACGCGCACTTCTAGCTGTTAACCATCGACCATCAGCCGAAAGCGAACAGTCAGCAAGCGAACTCTTGTTAGTCGCGCGCAATTGTAAGTGTGGTTGAAAAGCATACAGCTTACAGTTTTTGATGGTTCATCTATGCACTGATAGAAGTATTCATTTATTGTAAGTCGCGTGACCTTAACTATTAAGCCACAGGCGCTTGAAATTTCGAAAAATGAATATTCCTTTACTATTAATCCACGTGGATTAATATCTAATAACGTGTGTATTAACAGTTATAGTGAGTAGTGTACCCGTTACTGCACACATAACCTTCAGAACAGCGTGCAGAGATGCGAGAAGAGATCGCCATAAACACATACACAATTTAAACACACCCACATTATACTCGCACAATAACCGCGCGTCCGCGGCACGGCGACAACATATAGAAAGACGGTGCGCTCACCTGATTAAGAAGACAACGGTATAAGTACGCCGCACAGCAGCGTTACGTCTATGCAAGTTCGTGCGTGCTCGGCAGCCGAAAACACATGGACGGGCCGTCCTCTTCTTTCTCGCTGCTTGTCACCTCGTTTTTCGATGCCGAGCGCCGCGAAGAACATCGAACAAAGGTGATAAGCATGAGAGGAGAACGGCTATAGGCCGCCCATATGTTTTCGGGAGCTCAGTAGTCTACGCCGTGTTCTGCATTGCCGACAGAGCCAAGCATTCTAAATCCTGCGGAAGTGTGCGCAAAGGAAGATTCATTAACTTATAGCATTTGGGCTAAAGTAATTAATTGATTTCATACAAAACGTATACGAACGTACTAGTTATGAATATTATATAATAGTAAGGAAATTTGCCTTTCATTTCAATACACCATGTTTTTAGATTTCAAATGAATATATTCATTTACTACAAATGAATACTTCTATCAGTGTATGTATATAAATAGACATTTATTTTTCTTGTATGCAATTTTATTTATTTTTAGAAAAATAAACAAAATTATTTGCATATAAATGTTGAATATATCATTACACATTAAAATTAAAATTATTTTTAAAATTTGTTTTTAAAAATATTTTTAAATTAATTATTTATTTTATTAATTTCGCCATGTTATATATAAAATATTATCTTTTTAAGGGGGTCGGACACCTTTAGAATGACGAAAAATCAATTTTTTTTATTACATATTTTACTAAAAGAACACTTGTAGAATATGTCCCAATTAGTTTTAAAGCATTATCTATTTTTGTTTTAAGAATATACACAAAACACTGATAAAGCTTTTCATTTTCTTTTTTGTTCAAATTACATTTTTCCCCTTGTATACATAATTATATTATATAATCATATATTATTTCTACTAATTTTTTTTCATTTCACTGTTCTTAATATATTTAAAATTCTCACTCTAAATATCTGTGTATACTTTAAAAGATTCAAAAATAATGTTTTAAACAGTAATATAAAGATAAAAAATAAATAATATAATTTATGGACGGTATTTTTGACAAAAATAAAAATTTGATTTTAAATCTTATATAGCAGTTAAGTTGGCACCGTAACAACCTGACTTATCAACGACAGCCTCTCAGAGGCTCACAGCTCACTCCTTTATTGTAACAGAGCTGATTTTAACCTATGTAAAAGTCCGCAAGCAATGTAAACGTGCACAGCAGTCATTTCATATAAACACTGTGATATCAGCATCAGCACCTTTTCTATACAAAGTGTTGTTCTTTTCATTGTTTCCAACGGATTTGGGAGTAAACATTTAGTGTATTATAATACGTAAAGGTATTTTAAATCAGTTTTTAAAAGTGTTTGAATAATACGTGTGGCAGTTGAATAAAAGTTTTAGAAATAGCTTTTAGTACTTGAACTTTTATTGGAAACTTTATACTTAAAATAACAGGGATTGATACTAAAGAAAAATTAAGTCTATACTGACTATTACAAAAAACATTTAGTGTACAGATTTAAATCAACTTTTAAAGGAAGCGAAAGATATGCTATTGTGCAAAATGTTATGGAACCTTCGCTTCTGCTGGAAAGCTACCATTATCAGCCATTGCCTGAATCTCACTATGATATAATTGACATTTTATTTTCTGAAGTAAAAACAGTTATGCACTACAATAAATATGTATCAGTCGTATTCTCTTTATTAAGTAATAACATTATATGTGAAAAAGTGTAATGAAGGACAAGTAAAGAAGTTCACCTTATCAGACATTAAAAGAAGATCAATATAGGAGTGTTTCTGCTATAAACATTTTTTTCAAGCATTTGGCTATGGCGATACTGGCTTCATAATATGGATGAAGGATTTTGGATTTCTCAACACATTCTTTATTTACCTCAGTATATGTATAAGAATCTAATATATGTGATAAAGATTATTAAAAACATATGGATTCAAACGAACCAAAGGATCTACATGAATAAACCACTTAACAAACTTGACTGACTGATGTGGATATGACTGTTACGTGTGCTCATAGCTTACAAGTCTGATAGATCGTACACTGAGGTACCAGAATATTTGTTCTAAATGTAAAATATTTTGAGCTAAAAACAATACTTTTTTGTATTTCAGGGCAGAGATGGAGTTAAGAAATAAAGAAGAAGAAATAAAGAAGTATTTTAGTAATTTTATCTTTAAAGCTGTTTTCTACATAATGTAAAATTTTGAGCTCTGCCGTCGACTCCAGATTCAGGAACTGCATATATTTGAATGGGAGTGGTCCTAAAATTTTGGTATTTTATATGTCTATTGACTGAATAGTTGAGTGTATCCAATTTAGTTGATTAGATAATTTTTTACGGTCAATGATTGCTAAAAAATCTAAATTTCACTTAAATTTAAGATTTTTTAACAATTCTAGACCGTAAAAAATTATTTAATCAAATAAACTTGAGACGTACAACCCTTCAGTCAATAGTCATATAAAATACCAAAATTTTAGGACCTCTCCCATTAAAATATATGCAGTTCCTGAATCTGGAGTCGACGGCAGAGCAAACATTTTGAAATGGCCATATATTTGGTTAAAATCGATCAAAATTTTTTTTTGGGTCTCATTTTATCATAAATTGAATATATTTTTAGGGTATTACTTCTAAATATTTCTAATTATGAAAATTAATTTTTTTCAAGTTATTTTATGAAGAAAATTGTAAAGGTGCTGACCCCCTTAAGAAAATTAAAAAACATTTAATAAAATAGTATTATAAAATATTTAAAAATATTTATTGAAGAAAAATAAATGTAAAAAAATATTTCGGACTTCTTGCAATAATATTTCATGAAAGGTCATAAGGAAGCATTCAAAACCATTTCCTGTATCATTTTCTGAAACGTTTTAGCAAATTTTTCGCAACGTTTTGAATACCATATTGACATCATGAAAACGGATTTCAGGAAATGCTTCTGCAAGGTTATATGAAACTGCCACGAAATTTTCCTCGTAAACTTTCTCTAAAGAAACATTTCATGAAAAGTAACGAAGAGATTTCAAAAAGATTTCTTGGAAAGATTTTTTTAGGAATCTGAAAATGTGAAAAAATATTGCCGAGACCTTGTAAAAATATTTCACGAAAGGTGGTAAGGAAGCTTTCAAAAACCTTTCCTTTATCATTTCCTGAAACGATTTAGTAATGTTTTCGCAATGTTTTGTATACAATATAGTCATCGTCAAAACGCATTTTAATAAATGTTACAGTAATATTTTACAAGGCTTTCCGGAAATTTTTCTCGCAGACTCTCCCTAAATAAACATTTCATCAAATGTTATGAAAAGGGTTTCAAAAAGATTTCTTGAAAAGTTTTTTTTTTTAATTTGAAAATGTAAAAAAATATTTCCAAAACCTTGCAATAAAATATTTCACGAAAAGTTATAAGGAAGTTTTCAAAAATATTTGCTGTATCATTGATTCAAATGTTTCCACAATGTTCTGGCAACATTTTCGATACGATATTGACATCTTGAAAACGCATTTCAAGAAATGTTACTGCAAGGTTTATGAAGCTTGCTCGAAATTTTTCTCGCATCTTTCTCTAAAGAAACGTTTCATAAAATGTTACGCAAAGTTTTCAAAAAGATTTTTTGAAAGGATTTTTTTTAATCTGAAAATGTAAAAAAATATTTCCGAAACCTTACAAAAATATTACACGAAAGGTTATAAGGAAACCTTTCAGAAAAATTTCCTGTAACATTGCTTCAAATATTTCCACAACATTTTCGCAAAATTTTTGGTACTCTATTGATATCGTAAAAACGCATTTCAAGAAATGTTACTGCAAGGATTTCGCAAGCTTTCCCAAAATTTTTCTCGCATACTTTCCCTAAGGAATCATTACATAAAATGTTACGAAAAGGTATCAAAAAGATTTCTTCGAAAGATTTTTTATGAATCTGAAAATGTAAAATAAATATTTCCGAAATTTTGCAATAATATTTCACGAAAAGTCATAAGGAAGCATTCAAAAATATTTCCTGTATCATTTTCAGAAACGATTTTGCAATGTTTTCGCAACGTTTTGAATACCATATTGATATCGTGTAAACGCATTTCAGGAATTGCAACTGCAAGGTTGTATGAAGCTTTTCCGAAATTTTTCTCGCAAACTTTCTATAAAGAAGCATTTCAGGAAATGATACGAAGAGGTTTCAAAAATATTTCTTGCAAGGATTTTTTTATGAAACTGAAAATGTGAAAAAAAATTTTCGAGACCTTTGAAAAATATTTCACGAAAAGTTATAAGGAAGCTTTCAAAAACCTTTCCTTTATCATTTCCTGAAACGATATAGTAAAGTTTTCGCAATGTTTTGTATACGACATTGACATCGTGAAAACGCATTTCAAGAAATGTTACTGCAGGGTTTTACAAAGCTGCTCCGAAATTTTTCTCTTGAACTTTCTATATAGAATCATTTCAGGATATGTTACGGAATGGTTTCAAAAAGATTTCTTGAAAAGATTTTTTTTTGAACCTTAAAATGTAAAAAAATATTTCCGAAATCTTGCAAAAATATTTCACGAAAAGTCATACAGAAGCATTAAAAAACATTTCCTGTATCATTCTCTGAAACGTTTTAGCAAAGTTTTCGCAATGTTTTGAATACCATATTGAAATTGTGAAAACGCATTTCACGAAATGCTACTGCAAGGTTTTACGAAGCTTTCCCGAAATTTTTTCGCAACTTTCTCTAAAGAAATGTTTCATAAAATGTTACGAAGAGGTTTCCATAAGATTTGTTGAAAGGATTTTTTTTTAATCTGAAAATATAAAAACCGCTGCCAATTCATTGGCACGTAGCTTCCTTAAACTTAATTTACTGATTCCTTTAATTAATTTTTAATTCCAATATTTAAAATTTAAAACTTCATAAGATAGATGAAATTATACATTTTCATATAAAATTAAAATTCGAAAAATAAATTTTTCACGAAAAAAATTGGAAAAATTTTATGGAAAATATTAACTTGTAATTTTTTCATGGCCAATTCATATTCAGGGTAGAAATGTACCCATTCTGTACCACTACCACTGAGTGTGAAATTGGTAGATGTCGGACAACAAATTTATTTTCGTGTTACATTGAACATTGAACATTGAACGTGTTATATTGAATGGGTTATGTGGAAAGGCTGTTATAATGTAAGGGGATGTATTTTAAATAATTTGATAAAGACAGAGTTTTGTTTTCATTTTTCAATTTTTCAAGTTTTACATTTTTGTTAATAATAAAAAACCGCGATAACTAAAAAATTTTTCTTTTTAGAAAATATAAATATTTTAATTCTCTTTCAAATGCTACCCATCCCATTCAGATACACAGAGCCATCCTCAAGAAATAGACTTTAAAAATGTCTAGAAAAATTTTAACCTCAAATATCTCTGAAATTTATGAACCAAACACTTTGGCAAAAGAACTCATCAGAGAACTATCAATAATATACCTCTACAATGAATTTTGAAGCGAATAAGACAATTTTACTCTTGCAATAGTTGAACATATAAAATTCATTTTTTTTCATTTTTCAATTTTTACGTTTTTGTTAATAACAAAAGAACCGTGATAGTTAGAGAATTAATCTTTTTTAGAAAATATAGGTAATTTAATTCTTTTTCGAATACCATCCACCCCATTTAGATACATAGAGCCGTTCTCGAGAAATTACGATTTAAAAAAAAATTGAAAAAAATTTTAACCTCAAATATCTTCGAAATTTATGGATCAATCCTTTTGCCCAAAGAACCCACTCGATTGGTATACAAAATCTACCCCTACAAAGAATTTCAAAGTGATTAAGCCAATTTTACTATAGTTATTGAACGACAAAAAAATCACGTTTTTTTTTTATAAATTATTTTTTTTTCTCAAAAAATAATGAATAAAAAAACCTAAAAATTTAGTAAGTTATAGTACTTAATATCCTTTATAACCAAAAAAATATTCATGTTAATATCTTTTTTTAATTTCGAAATATAACCTATTTACAAAAAATTAAGTTTTCATCAATAACTTATGACGAAATATAGCTACCGACTTTTTTTTTTTTTTAAATTGTAAATAATTTTATTCTACATACAGAGAATTCATGATATATAAACAATATTTGTTCTAAATATTAAAAAAATCGAAAAAAAATTTTTGAAAATTAAAAAATGGCTATAAAAAAAAATTAAATTTTTCAAAAATAGAATATTGACCCCAATTGTGGAAGAAAAATCTAAAAAAATGATCACTCACCCGTTAAAATCGGTCGAGTAGATCATGAGATATCAGCGTATACGGACACACACACACACACACACACACACACACACACACACACACACACACACACACACACACACACACACACACACACACATCGATACGGACATTTTCTAAAAATAGTGTATTTCGATTCCAAATTTGCTAAATAACATTTCTAACACATTATCTCATAAACTTTTTTTTTACTATCACAAAGCTTCCTCTATGAGGAAGCAAAAATATTTCCGAAACCTTGCAAAAATATTACAAGAAAGGTTATAAGGAAACCTTTCACAAACATTTCCTGTATCATTGCTTCAAATACTGAAGGTATAACGCCATCCATTTTTGTATTAAATAGGTGAGGACGATCTTTGCAGGCAAAATGAAATGATCTTAGTTCCTTAATAAAAAGGAAGATATCCAAAGCCTAAGTGCAATGTATTTTCCTATTATTAACGAACTTGATACTGTATAACCCTTTATCTAAACATCGTCCAGTGTATATAAATACAGTGTACGTGTTATTCTGTATTTTGAATAAAGACCTGATGGGGTTGGCGTACGAAACGTTGCCATAAAGAACTAAGATCATTTCATTTTGCCTCCAAAGATCGTCTTCAACTATTTAATTGCTTCAAATATTTCCACAATGTTATCGTAAAATTTATGATACTGTATTGATATCGTGAAAATTCATTTCAAAAAAAGTTACTGCAAGGATTTTGGAAGCTTTCCCAAAATTTTTCTCGCTAACTTTCTCTAAGGATTCATTACATAAAATGTTTCGAAAAGGTATGAAAAAGATTTCTTCGAAAGATTTTTTATGAATCTGAAAATGTAAAAAAATATTTCCGAACTCTTGCAATAATATTTCACGAAACGTCATAAGGAAGCATTCAAAAACATTTACTGTATCATTTTCTGAAACGTTTTAGCAAAGTTTTCGCAACGTTTTGAATACTATATTGACATCATGAAAACGCATTTCAGGAAATGCTACTGTAAGGTTATATGAAGCTTACCCGAAATTTTTCTCGTAAACTTTCTCTAAAGAAATATTTCATGAAATATTACAAAGAGATTTCAAAAAGATTTCTTGGAAAGATTTTTTTAGGAATCTGAATAAGGTAAAAAAATATTTCCTAGCATTCAAAAGCATTCAAAAACATGTACTGTATCATTTCCTGAAACGTTTTAGCAAAGTTTCACAACGTTTTTGATACGATATTGATATCGTGAAAACGCATTTCAAGAAATGTTACTGCAAGGTTTTGCAACGCTTTCCCGAAATTTTTCTCGCAAACTTTCTATAAAGAAGCATTTCAGGAAATGTTACGAATGGGTTTCAAAAAAATTTCTTGAAAGGATTTTAGAAAAAAGCATTTTTTCACGCCCTCCGGTTTTAAAACCATTTTTAACTCAAACGTAGATCCTTAACTTATCGGCACATAAATATTATGTTTTTTATCACATTCAAACAAAAATTTTAGGAAAAAGCCTTTTTTCACGCCCACCGAAATGGGATTAAGCATATCCTATTAAATTTCCAAATGATTCCATCAATGAGATTTTCCCAAAAGCGTTTTTGAAATTAGTAAATAACCAGAACAAAGCATCAAACATTTCAAAATCCATTTTAGAAAAATCTAATTAATACAATTAAATGATTTAAAAATTGAATAGGGAATTTCACTTAATGTTATTTGGGAGGGCATGAAGAACACTTTTTCTAGAATTCTTGTTTAAATACGATAAAAGAATTAAAGTTAGGGTGCCGGTGAGGTAGGGATCGTGTCGGTACTTCACATGGCCTTAACAAAAGAGTTAGTTGAGTCTATTAAGGGGCCTAGACATCTTCTTTCTCTGAAATAAGAAGTCACATTTTAATACATAAATGTAAGCTAATTATTTCATACTTTTTACATATAAAAGTGGGTATATTTACCTTACCTTAAAACTTTCTCCGATGGGCCTTTTATATGGTCCAGAACCATAGTCATCGATGAAACAAGTTTTTCACTAACCGTAAGCTTTGAAATTTTCCTGTGGATGGATTGACTCCAGATTTGAACTAAATTACTCCTGAATAGTATAATTCTCATATGAGTGTAGGGATTTAGGATTAAATGTCGGAAAAAATTTTTACATCAGAAAAATTATGAAAAAATATAAAAAATTTAAAAAAATTAAAAAAAAAACTCTTGAAAAACAGCACAATTTTTTTTTCTCATTAGATCAAAAATCCCTATACTCATATGAGAATTATACTATTCAGGAGTAATTTAGTTCAAATCTGGAGTCAATCGATCCACAGGAAAATTTCAAAGCTTACGGTTAGTGAAAAAACTTGTTTCATCGATGACTATGATTCTGGACCATATAAAGGCCCATCGGAGAAAGTTTTAAGATAAGGTAAATATACCCACTTTTATATGTAAAAAGTATGAAATAATTAGTTTACATTTATGTATTAAAATGTGACTTCTTATTTCAGAGAAAAAAGGTGTCTAGCCCCCTTAAGTATCATAGTCGAAAGTACTCAATATGTTGTCTTTTAATCAAATGTTTGTAATTTTTACTCAAGTTTACTTTATACTTAGCTAAAATTAAAATTTTGTACGGTAGAAGCATTGCGTAGCGTAGTGGTTAGAGCGTCAGCCTCATAATCCGAGGGACTCGAGTTTGATCCCACCTTAGGTCAATTTTTTTCTGCGTTTTTTTTGTATTGCGAATTTGCGAGCGATAGTTAATATAAATTAATGCAAATATACAATAATTTAATATTAAAAAACATAACTGATATAATAACTATTCAGATATATTAAGTTACAGGAATTCAGAAAGGATCATCTACCTGAAAAGTCTACAAGGAAAATACTTGTTTTCCAAATTTTTTAAAAAAGTTATTAAAAAGTTTCTAATTCCGTTATCTTTCGAAAAATATTTTTGTAAATCTTTTTAAATTATTTCAAAAACCTGTCGTGATGGTTTTGAGACCTCTTAGAAATTGTGTAGAACATTGTCGTAACTTTTCAGAAATATTTCACTGGACTTCTCAGGAAACCTTTCAGATACCTTTCGGAAAATATGTTTTGAAAACTTGTTGAAATATTTTGAAAAGTTTTCGTAATGTTTCGAGACATCTGAGGCACTTGCATAAAATATTGTGACAACCTTTCAGAAATATGTCATAACTTTTCAGGAAAACCTTTCAGAAAATATTTCCAGAATTCTTTTTAAAACATTTTTATACCCATTTTAAAACCCTATCATGAAATTTTTAGGCATCCGAGGCACTTTCCTGAAACATTGTCAAAACCTTTTAGAAAACCGTTTCCAACCTTTCATGAAATCTTTTGAAAACCTTGCAGAAACATTTCATGGTATGTGGGATTTTGATGTCATAGAGTAACACCTTTTTCATGTCATAGCATTACACCTTTTTTTATGTCATAGAGTAACACCTTCTTTATGTCATAGACCGATCTTTTTTATGTTATAGAGTAACACCTTTTTTTATGCCGTAGGGTGACATCTTTTTTATGTTATAGGGTAACACCTTTTTACGTCATAGGGTAGCTCCTTTTTTATATTATAGAGTAACACCTTTTTGAACTTTCATGCTATAGAGTAACACCTTTTTGAACTTTTATTCTATTATAGAGTAACCCATTTTTATTTTATAGAGCACCACCTTCTATGTGATACAATTAAACGTTTTTAAACTTTGTGTCATAGAGTAACACCTTTTTTTAGGTCACAGAGTGACATGTTTTTTATGTCATAGAGTCACACCTATTTCATATTATAGTGTGACACCTTGTTTATGTCATAGAGTAACCCCTTTTTTATGTCGTAGAGTGACACCTTCTATGTTATAAAGTAACACCTTTTTGAACATTTATGTCATAGAGTCACACTTATTTCATGTTATAGTGTGACACCTTCTTTATGTCACAGAGTGACATCTTATTTAAGTTATAGAGTAACATCTTCTTTATGTCATAGAGTGACACCCCTTTATATTGTAGAGTAACAGCTTTTTCGACTTTATGTCATGGAGTAACATCTTCTTGAACTTTTATGCTATAGAGTAACACCTTTTTGAACTTTTATTCTATTATAGAGTAACACATTTTTATGTTATAGATTAACACCTTCTATGTCGTACAGTTAAACTTTTTAAACTTTGTGTCATAGAGTAACATATTATTTATGTCATAGAGTGACATGTTTTTTATGTCATAGAGTTACACCTTTTTTATGTCATAGAGTAACACTTTTTTATATCATAGAGTGGCACCTTTTTAATGGCATAGAGTGACACCTTCTTTGTTATAAAGTAACACCTTTTTGAACTTTTATGTCATAGAGTAATACCTTCCTATGTTATTTAGCATCAACTGAATAAATATAATACGAACATCATTCTATGTGTTACAGTCAAAGCTTTTTAAACTTTGTTTCATAGAGTAACGCCTTTTTGTGCCGTAGAGTGGCCTGTTTTTTATGTCATAGAGTTACACCTTTTCTTTGTTATAGAGTCACACCTTTTTTATGTCATAGAGAGACACGTTTTTATGTTATAGCATCACGCCTTTTTTGTTTCATATAGTAACATCTTTTTATGTTATAGAGTAACAACTTTTCTTTGTCATAGAGTAACACCTTTTATGATGACGTCTCTCTATCCATAATCGGTTCGTATACAATAAGTGGTGACGATGGCAGTGGTGGTCGCGACTACATCTACCTATCCATAAGCTGTTCGTATATAATAAGTGGTGATGATGTCGGTGATGGTGGTGATGGCATCTCGTTACCCATAAGCTTTCTCTATATAATAAGTGGTGATGATGGCGGTAGTGGTGATTGTGAGCATCAGACGGGGATGGAAGCCAATCCTCCAAGCGAACGCTTGTTTTAGTAGATGCTTTGCCCAAATTGGCTTCAAAAGGTGTTACTCTATGACGAAAAAGGTTATACTGTATAGCATAAAAAGGTGTTACTCTACAGCATAAAAGTTCAAAATGGGAGCATAAAAGTACAAAATGGGGTTAGTCTAGAACATAAAAGTTCAAAAATGTGTTACTCTATAACCAACAAGTCAGAAATGTGTTACTCTTTAACATAAAAGTTCAAAATGTGTTACTCTCTGACATAGAATGTATAGCTCTATGACATAAAAGTTCAAAAAAAAGTTTTACTCTATAACACAGACGGTCGATGAAATAAAAAAATGTGTTACGCCATCACATAAAAAAATCAAAGGTGTTACTCTATACCACAAAAATGTGTTACTTTATAACATAAAAAAGATGTTACTCTATGACATAGAAAGGTGTAACTCTATAACATAAAAGTATAAAAACATAGCACTCTTTATCTCAAAGTGATACTCTATTACATAAAAAGGTGCTACTCTATGACATAAAAAAGGTGTCACTCTATAACATAAAAGTTTGATAAGGTGCCACTATATGACATGAAAAAGGCAATATTTTATAATATAAAAGTTCGAAAAGGTGTCACTCTATGACATGAAAAACGGTGTCACTCCAATTTCCCGAGCATCCTGCGGCCCGAGGCCAGCGACGTTTCCCGGGCATTCTGCGGTTCGCGGACAGCAACTGTATTTTTTGTATTTTATGAGTGAACATATTACAAATTAATGTCAATAGAGATATTGTATGAAAGGAGGGATGTAGGCCCCAACCACCGCCCACATCTGTGAGGTACTCCACTTAATTAATACCTCTCCATAAAATATCTCCCCTTACAATATCTACTGAAAACTAGCAGTCTCTGAAACTTCTTCCCAATCCATCAAAGTAGAACGTCTTCATTAATTTAATATTATGTGGAGCACATATAGCCTTATTTATTCCATTGTGATTGGTGCATATAGTCACTTGTCTTGGTAAATCCTTAGCTGGATAACTCCCTTCTTCTAAATTAACAATTTGGTGGAAACTCCGCCGCTTTTGCATCCATTGTTGTATTATTAGATTTCTCACAATAATTCTAGTAGGGAAAGGTGGGGCGATATGGGTACTTGATGGGGCAATATGGGCATTTTTGCTATTAAAAATATTAATCGAATTTTGAAAAAAAACTGTAAATAGCTAAATGTAAATAGTTTAAAGGTTTCAGCGATTCTCCATCTACAAATAAGTACACTTCATTATTTACATTTATGCAAACATATTGAAATGTATTAACCTGAAGAAAGCGATCACCCCATGCAGTTTGGAGGTGAGACGTTATGGGTTTCCCGTGTAAATCAAATGGTGACGGTCAGCCATATTGCAAAAAAGTTTATATGGGGTTATATACGGTACTTTATTTTTTAAATTATTTATACTCGACTGTTTCAGTTTCTACCACTTCGAAACATTTGTTACAAATTCAGCCATAACCTCAAAATTTGTAACTAAAAATCGCCCCACCTTTCCCTAGCATCTTAAGAGTCTCACGAATAATCGTATCGATGAGGGTATAGTCCAAATCACCTGATAGCTCCGGTATTGCACGATAGTGACGCTCCAAACATAGATTCTCTTCTCTATACTTATCTGTAAGTCTCTTCCATGGAAACGGCTCTTTGAAGAGACAGTGTTTCACTATTGTCCATTAGAGAGAGTAATTCCTTCAAGATGAAGTTATTCCCTGGCTGTTATGAAACCTTACATGTCACATACTATATCTTACTGGAATCTTTTATACCTCTTTGTCTCGAGTAGATTGTGTGTATTGGATAAATATTTTTGTGGGTATTCTTTCCGCTTTGAATTCGTATTCTAGTTCTTCTTCTCAAACCACGGGGAAGTTTTAATACGCATTGACCCATTTCACTCTCGACGTGGCAGAAGAATGAGCTCCATATACTCGAGACCTCGTTTTATATACCTGCCCCACCACTATACCCCCTGCCCTTTCCCCACCACCATCTATCGCGAGTCGCTGCCCGCAATCCTAGCCTCGGGCCGCATTGTGCTCGGGAAATTGGAGTAACACCTTTTTTCATGTCATAGAGTGACACCTTTTCGAACTTTTATATTATGAAGTAATGCCTTTTTCATGACATAGAGTATCACCTTGAGATAAAGAGTGCCATGTTTTTATACTTTTATGTTATAGAGTTACACCTTTTTATGTTATAGAGTTACACCTTTTTATGTCATAAGAGTAACACCTTTTTTATTTCATCGACCTCCTGTGTTATAGAGTAAAACGTTTTTTTGAACTTTTATGTTGAAGAGTAACACATTTCTGACTTTTTTTGTTATAGAGTAACACATTTTTTAACTTTTACGTTATAGAATAACACCTTTTTGAACTTTTATGCTGCAGAGTAACACCTTTTTCTGCTATACAGTAAAACCTTTTTTGTCATAGAGTAACACCTTTTGAAGCCAAGTAGGGCAGAGCACCTACTAAGACAAGCGTTTGCTTGGAGGATTGGTTTCCATCCCCATCGGATGCTCACAATCACCACTTATTATATAGAGTAAGCATATGGGTAAGGAGACGCCATCACCACCATCACCGTCATCATCACCACTTGTTATATACGAACAGTTTATGGATAGATAGATGTAGTCGCTACCACCACTGCCATCGTCACCACTTATTGTATACGAACAGATTATGGACAGAGAGACGTCATCGTGAAAGGTGTTACTCTATGACACAAAAAAAGGTCTGACACTATAACATAAAAAGATGTCACTCTATGACATAAAAAAGGTGTGACTCTATAACAAAAAAAGGTGTAACTCTATGACATAAAAAACAGGTCACTCTACGACATAAAAAGGTATCACTCTATGACACCAAGTTTAAAAAGTTGTAACTATAACACCTAGAAGGTGCTACTCTATAATAGCATGTAAGTTCAAAAAGGTGTTACTCTATAGTATAAAAGTATAAAAAGGATGTTGGTGGTATATTTATTCAGTTGATGCTAAATAACATAAAAAGGTGTTACTCTATAACATAAAAGTTCAGAAAGGTGTTACTCTATAATACAAAAAAAGGTGTCACTCTATGATATACAAAAAGGTGTTGCTTTATGACATAAAAAAGGTGCTACTCTATGACACAAAGTTTAAAAAGTTTTAACTGTATGACATAGAAGTTGGCACTCTATAAAATAAAAATGGGTTACTCGATAATAGAATAAAAGTTCAAAAAGGTGTTACTCTATAGCATAAAAGTTCAAAAAGGTGTTACTCTATAAAATAAAAAAGGGGCTACTCTGTGACGTAAAAACGTGTTACTCTATAACATAAAAAAGGTGTCATTCTACGGCATAAAAGAAGATGTGACTCTATAACATAAAAAAGATCATTCTATGACATAAAGAATGTGTTACGCTATGACATAAGAAAAAGGTGTAACTCATGAAAAAGGTGTTACTCTAGGACATAAAAAAGGTGTAACTCTCTGATATAAAAAACATGTCCCTCCATGACATAAGAAGGTGTTACTATATGACATAAAAAGGTGTTACCCTATAACATGAAAAAGGTGTTATTGTATGACAGAAAGTTTAAAAAATGTCGACTGAATGACATAGAAGGTGTTACTCTATAATAGCATACAAGTATAAAAATGATGTTGGCGGTATATTTATTCAGTTGATGCTAAACTATTGAAGCATAAACATGGCAAACACACCGGATGTTATTAGCAAATTTCACAATGCAGTAGTACAAAAATCACAGTCTTTATTAGGTTTGACAAAAAGTGCTCAATCTCTGGATACAGCTGATGATATGGAAACGTCTGAAATCAAACTATCTAATATGAGCCCTGACTATAATCAAATAGCTAGCTCCAATAATCGTAAATTTCTAAAACTAGTGAGGAAATATGTAACGAAATTAAACAGAAATTCTAGGATATATCTCGGTAATATTTATGGTGTTTAAAAGCGAGGAAATTTACTTATAATCGGAAATTTTCCAATAAAGTTTGAAGGCGACTTTATCCAGATAAACGAACGAAACTATCGTTTATCCGTAGGATTACTGCAATTACTATTCAAAAAACTTTCGGATGAAAGTCTTATCAATTCGGATGATTTGGATAATTATCGTACGATTATTGAAGTTTCGAGCGCTCACAAAAAGCACTATTGCGTGAATGAGCCGTTTCGAAAACTAAAGAGTAACAAATTTTATTGCTCCAATGTTCGAAAAGTCATCTGTAAAAAGTATCTCGCCATTATCTCGAGAAGAAAATGTTACAAAACGGAACGAAGTACAAAACGGAAGAGAGAAAAGTAAAAGGGTCGAGCAAACTAATCCAGTGGCAGCGAAAAAGATACTTGAGCCAATAGCCAATCCTCTAAAGAAGCTCATAACTGTTGATGCACGAGTTAACTCGCATCTTCCAACTTCTAACGAGACCGATAATTATTATGAAGCTGATCATTCCAGTGAAGATGCATCAGATTTCTCAACCAATGAATATTTACCAAGAAGAATTCGTGGTAAAAAGAAGTATAACTTTATTAATTGGTGATATCAACGTGAAAGTAAAAAGAGACAGTGGATTAGTGATGATGAAGAGGAAGAAGTTGTTCCCAAAATCTCGCAAGTAGATGTTACAACTGCATACGAACTCGACATCTGGGATGATCCTAATAAATTAGTTGATCGTTTACAAGTACTCGTTGCTGAGCAAAACATGGGAATAAGAACTATGGGGAAATCCGTTTTTTTCTTAATGAATTTCGCAATGCTAGTATCATAAATTCATCTTTCAAAGTTATGTTGTATTAGATTATCGAAAATTGAGATATTGGCTAAGCCATATAAGTTTCAATAAAATTATTTTGGTAAACAAACATTTTCAAGTTATAAATATCCTTAAAAATATTACTTATGTCGACTGCAATTTAATATCACTGATAAGAATTTTTCCATCGGTCTTACAGTGTTACAAATTAAATTAAAATAATTAATATTTATGGCAGTCAGATTGCCCTTGTTTATAATCACCCCCACAGAATCTGAAATAAAAACTTAATTAAAATCTGGAAAAAACTTTGTTAGCAAAGGACGATCTGACTGCCCACCACTACCACATCTTATCAGTGATATAAATATCCTGTCATTTTTTTTCTATTTACCGCCATGCTCTGTTGACAAATGAAGAGCCTGGAATTACCGATTATTTAAGGTGAATGACATAAAGGATTCAGAGTCGCGGAAAAACTGCGGTGACTGCCGAGCGCATGTAGGTATCACGAACTCAGATTTTCAACTGCGTAGTCATCCACATTTTGCGTACATGAGTTTTCCGAGTTGTACATGTTAAGCTCTAATCTGCAGTAGAGTGTAAAAAGTGGGTTCCGGGACAATATTAAATTGATTATTTAATAAATATAATAATAAAAGTAAAAATTCCTTTTTCTACCACCTCATTCATTTCAATTCTAAAACTTTAACGATAAAAAGTCTTCTGAAAAAACTATGTATCAATGAACTCGCTATTGTGTGTTGGTATAACTTTGTAGTCTTTGAATAATGTTTATACTTACGGTACGTTTATAAACATTTAACCTTTATTCAAGATACGAAAGTTGAGTGCCTCGCTAAATTTTAAGTATATAGGGTGCCTAAATGGAGTTGTATTTATTTATTTATTTTACGGATAGCATTGCCATCTTCTACAATAAATTTGAACATTTATTATTTTATAAGATTTATTACATGTATGAACTATTTATGATAGGATAATATAAATTAGTAGCTAAATAGATTTTTTATATTCTGACTAGAGGTGGTTCTATGATGTTCTTTTTACTATAACTTTGCAATAAATATTTGTGGGCGAAAAACATTATTTGTAGTGTTTTTAAAGTGTTGAGAACTCACTAAAATCTAATATTGACTAGCAAAACCTCAAATTATCCTACTACCGACTATTTATCTCACTTTTGCTCAAAAATCCTGTCCCACTAAAGGGACTACCTATGTATTTTTTTTTTACTTGTATAATATGTTAGTAATATTGTTTGTGAAATCAAATAAATAAACTATTTCCTGCCATTTTTATTTCTCTTTGGGAAGGTTGAAAACACTATAAATAAATCATATGTGACCCGAATAGTTTTCCTTCAAGCATAGGTATTATTTTTCAAAATAGAGACAACTAGTTGAAATCAAGCGCACTCTATATATATTTTAATTCATTTCATTTCTTTTCTAAATATTAAAAAGTATTAATTGAAACTTCTGTGAATTCTAAGATGCAAAAAATGTTAGGGTAATCGTAAAAGAACATCGGTATTATTTTATAATACTGTATTTCAAGGTCTCAAACTATTTTCTACTTTGTGAGGTAAATATTATAAATTTTCGCGCCTGGCGACATCAATTAAGTCATGCGCCCTGTTCATAACATCTATAATTGCCAGGCGGGTGCCAGCCCATTTTTTTATAATTTTCCCATGAATATTTACACTGTCTGTATATGGGACTGTCAAATTCAGAAGTGCTATTTGGATGACACCTCGAAAAATAGGGCATATGACTAGGTTTAGATAAGTATTGAACAAGCTTCAAAAATTTTAAGGCAACGTGTTCAAGGCCTGCCGTACGCCTGGCCATTCTGACAGGGCCTTATACGGGGCGTTTTATCTACCTCTGAGGGGTACATTTGAATGCGCGTGATCTCATATTATCTCATACTATCCATTGAAAGAATTTTCGAAGACCGATGGTGGGGGTAGTAATTTTGGTTTTTTGCTTATAACTTGCGAAGGAGCGCTCGGATCGAAAACCGGATGAAATTTTGGGGATGTAACTGGAGGGTGGATATACTTTTCATACACTATCCGACAACGTTAACAGAATTTTTGAAAACCGGTGGTGGAGGTTGAAATTTTGGTTTTTTGCTTATAACTCGAGAAGGAGTACTCGGATCGAAAAACGGACGAAATTTTGGCGATTTAACTGGAGGGGGGACATACTTTCCATACACTATCTCACGACGTTGACGGAATTTTTGAAAACCCGTGGTGGGGGTAGTAATTTTTGATTTTTGCTTATAACTCGCGAAAGTGCGCTCGGATAAAAAAACGGACGAAATTTTGGCGGTGTAACTAGAGGGGGGATATACTTTTCACACACTATCCGACGACGTTTACAGAACTTCCAAAAATTGGTGGTGGGGGTAGAAATTTTGGTTTTTTGCTTATAACTCGAGAAGGAGTGCTCGGATCGAAAAACGGACGAAATTTTGGGGGGTGTATTCCAATAGGGGGGCTATCACTTTTTTACATAGAACCATACAGTGTATACAAAATTTTCATGTCCTCAACATTCTGCAAAATATTTTACGCGCGCAGAGTCCACGTAATTCAGCTATGAGTATACATATGACTCGATAGCCTAGTGGTAAGGTAGATGCTCAGTAATCTAAAGATCGTCAGTTCAAATCCAACCTCCGGTGATTTTTTCTTCTTAAAAATTTTACATATTAAATATTAATGTTTATCGGTATAGTATATTAATACAGTGTTCTACCTTACCACCGTGAACATTGTGACCTTGCGCGTGCTATTAGATACAAATTCAGCTATGAGTATACATAGAAATAGAACGCGAAAGAGTAGACGCACGGCGCTGAAAAGACGGTTCCTACGCGCGGTACCGCGCGGTACGGAATCATTCATTTTTCATTCGATAGGTGGCGTCCACACTTTTCAAACTGTATGTAAATCATCACGTCGAAAGTATATAATTACCATAACTTTTTATCTTTTTTCTCTTCGAATTCTTTCGAATTTCTTGTCAATAGCAGTTAAACAATTTGATTTCCTTGCGACTTTTATGCATTTGATTATTAAATCATTGGTGACTCTTGATTTCAATATTTTTGCTTTCTCAAAGAGAAAGTTTTCCATTTTTGTTTACTATAGCAATTAAAATGGATTCATCTTGGAACTAGAAATGTATAAATCCTTTAAATAAAAATGATCACCCTGCATCTAAAAATTTGTCTGACTATCCAACACTTTTCAGAAGTGAATATTCTTTAGTACCTGAAAATGCTAAAATATGTTCAACCTGTCGACGCTAAATTTATAAACAGAAATCAAGTTTATCTCCAGCTGATGCTAAAAAAGGTAAAACAGTGTGTGATGATGAATATCACAAAGCTGGTATTGCAGTTCTCGAACAACTAAAGAAAAAATTTTCTGAGTCAACAAATAAGCAAGAGAGAATTCAGCTATTAACTCTCGCGCCGAAGTTTTGGTCTCGTAGGGACTTGATGCGAGAATTCGATTGCAGTGAACGGGAATTTCCCGAAGCGAAAGATTTGGTAGCGAAGAGCGGAGTATTTTCTATACCTGCAAAGAAACGTGGCAAACTACTTCCAGATGATACTGTAAATTCTGTAAAAACTTTTTATGAGAGAGATGTTATAATCCGAATCATGCCAGGTTTAAAAGATTATGTATCTATTAAACAGAGCAATGGCGAAAGAGAACATGTTCAAAAAAGATTACTGCTTGGTAATTTAAAGAGCTATATAATTTATATAAAAAAGGAAATGAATGCGTTAATATTGGTTTTACTCAATTGACAGAATTGAGGCCACTACATTGTGTTTTAGCTGGGAGTAGTGGTACACACAATGTATGCGTGTATGTGCATCACGAAAATGTGAAGCTCATGCGAAGTGCTACGGACATAGAAAATTTAACTAAACACACTCAATTGCCTCTTAAAAACTACCATGATTGCATCCAAGCAATTGTGTGTAATGATGTACACGATAGATGCTATTTGGGTGACTGTTCGGATTGCCCCAATATGTCTATATTAGGAAAACATTTGCTTGAATGTTTTGATGAAAATGATATTTTTCAAATCGAGTATCAATCATAGTTTCAAACAGATGGGTGTACAATAGCTTCCAAAACTGTAAATGTGCATGAATTTATGGACAAATTGGGGGAAAAATTAATAAAATTAAAAACTCATGATTTTTTCGCTAAGAAACAATCACTTTTTATAAATAACTTAAAAAGCAATCTTCAAGAAGAAGAATTTCTCGTATGTTGCGATTTCGCAGAAAATTATGTTTTCGTTATACAAAATTCTACACAGTCCTTCCACTGGAATAATAACCAGGCAACAGTTTTCACAATTGTAGTGTACTATAAAAAAAATAATGAACTCAAACATGTAGGCATAGCTATAATTTCCGACAATTTAAATCATGATACCATAGCCGTTTATGAATATCAAAAAGTTGTAATATTTTACCTTAAAACTAATTTTGCAGTCAAGAAAGTTTATTATTTGACTGATGGAGCAGGTCAGCATTTTAAGAATAAATCAAATTTTCAAAATCTTCTTTTTCCCGAGAAAGATTTTGGAGTTACTGCTGAGTGGCATTTTTATGCCACAGCACATGGCAAAGACGCGTGCGATGGTATAGGCGCGAACCTAAAACGAGGTGCAAAACGAGCTAGTCTACAAGTTTCTTCTAGTAATCATATTTTAACGCCAAAAGTGCTGTACAACTGGGCTAAAGATTACTGCAAACAAACCAAAGTTTTTATAGCAGTAAAGCATCGTATGAAGAAACGGTTTTGAAACTAAAACCAAAACTGGACAATGCTAAATCTATACCAGGCACGTTACAATACCATGCTATTATTCCGATTGATGAAAGTACATTGAAGCTCAAAAAAACCTCTCTGAGTGCAGAGTATAAAATCTTCCAGAAAAAAACTGCAAAAAAAAAAAATATTATCTACACTGAAAAAGAAACGTTAGTACAAGAGTTACTATATTGCTGTTAATTTTGAAATTTTATTAATTTATAAAATAATTAATAAAATGTTACTCCATGCATTATTAAGAATCCAGAATAATAGGTAAAGAATTAAAAATTATAAAAGGTTATTATATAGGCAACGAGGCGGGCGCAGTCCGCGTGCTGTACCGCGTAGTACCGCGCGCAGGAAAGACGGTGCGTCTACTCTTTTGCGTTCTATATCTCGCAGAAAACATCTTGGGCACTCATTGGAAAATATCCTTTCCTATGTAAAAAATGCTCAGCTTTCGATCTAGAGGGTAAAAAGAAATATTAAAAATATCGTTTTCGAGATATAACACGTTTTGTACTTTTTGAGGGTGAAAATAGAAAATTTCGGGAAAACTGCCTACACCATTGGAAAGCTGAGGAAAAAGTACATTGAATATGCTTATCATAAAATTTTTTTAAGTACATTTCATATCTTAAACATGAGCTGGAAACAGCACGATTTGGCACTCGCGCGCCGCGCTGGGGCAGTTGACATGAAACTCCTCATATCCTTTGCCTGAGCAAAAGGATTATAAAAAGTTCTAAATATTTACTAGTAGATAAGAACGACTGGCCGAGTGCTGTAGGCTGACAAGCAGCAGGCCGCCCGCTGCCTGCCGGCCGGCTGCTTGCCTTTGGCCGCTAACCGTTCGCTGCCGGTGGCCCGCTCGCCGCCTCCTCAGGACCCTGGCGCATGGGGTCCCCATTGCGGCTGGCCTAGAATGGGGTAAGACCTGACCATGATCCAGAATCAGTAGGCCAATTCTGGCTCAACCCGGTTTTCCCCTGCGGGTGGATCAGAACCGATTCTATATCAAAAAGGGTCTGGGTTATTTGGCCTCGTGCAATTACGGGTGAGCCAGAAACTCTAGGCCGGTTCTGGCTCAAATAGGTTACGATCTGATGTGGGTTATTGTCTCCCGTGTAATTGTGGGTGAGCTAGAAAGTGTATGACGCTTCTAGGCCAACAGGTTACGACCTGAATTGGGTTATTTGGCTTTCGTGTAATTATGGGTGACCCATAAACCCTATGCCGCTTCTGTATGAAACAAGTCAAGACCTGTTTGATGCAGAAGCGGCATAGCTTATCTACTTTATTTTGTAAATTATTTAATGGTCTTCGACTATTCATATATAAAGAACCACAAGATATTATCGAATAATTTTTAGGAATATTATAAAGAGCACAATATAATGTCAAAAATGTTTTAGTTTGCATAATATTTGTCCTTTTTTTGTAGACAAAAGAGGAATAGATATTTCGTTTCTTGAATTATTTCTTACCAATGTGTTTATCAGATTGAATATTGTAATCAAATGTACTTTTGAATCTCATTATTATATTTTTGTAATTATATTATCATTGGATATCGATTTTTCCAATGTTATTGATAGCTATTGTATTTAATATTTCCGTATCAAATCGAATTCTGTTAAATAAAAAGAGAAAATTGTCTATGTAAGCTGCATTGATGCATTAAACATCGTGTTTAGAGGATTAGATATCAGGAATTGATTTTACATGTAAATTTTTAAAGGGAAAAATTTTTATTTTATTATAATCTACAATTTTTACATTTAACATATTTGTCTAAAGTGAAATCCTGTGACATTATAGCCGACATTCATCCATTTTATGTATATTTAAGCGATTAAAGTCGTTTTTATAGGTCTAACTCGTCAGGTATTGATTATTGATGAAATTGTTAAATGGGAAAAAGTTCTGTTTAAATATTATCTACAACTTTTGTAATTAACATTTTTGTATAAAATCAAATCCTGCTAAGTTATAAATGAAAATAGACCATTTTAGGTACATTGAAGCGTTAAAAATAGTTTTTTTGGATGTAACTCGGCAGGAATTTGTTCTACAAAAAAATGTTGAATAGGGAAAAGTTTTGTTTTAAAATCATCTATAATCCTTACGTTTAACATTTTTCTATAAAGTCAAATCCTGTAAAGCAGTAGTTAAAAAACCGCGATTTTTTATGTTTTTAGCGGTTTTTTCGCTATTCTATAGCCAAATATTGTTCATAGAGAAAAAAAATATTCAATGAAAAAAGTCGTATTTTAATTAGTTTTAGCAGACGCAATTATTGCTTTTGACTTGAAGTCAATTGTGTTCACCGTATGTCCAAAAACCGATTTTTTCAAATTTTTCTTTCCTCTGGCATTTTTTTATATGTCGATCGATTAGGCCCGGTTAAGAAGTGTCAGTTACTTATAATTCGACCAGTATCTGCGCCAAAGCTCGTTTGGATATAAGAAAAATTCGTTGAGATAATCTGGAAACTTGCTTACATACATACGTACAGACATAGATACATCTCGGAAAAGGCTTAAAATGACCTCATTTTGGGTGGAAAATAGTTTTTGTTATAAATTTTCAGAATTTGAAGTGTTTCACTTTTCGCCCTGATGAAACTATAAGGCTCTTCCGAGCAGCGGGCGTGCCTGAAAATGAAAATTTTGAAATTTCAAGTGATTTGAAGTCGATTAGGCCCGAATAAACGAAGAAATAAACAACATTTTCCCAAATTACTCTTCTCGTATTGGTACTACGAGCTTAAAACCGTCTTTATTCGATAGAGCGGGAAAAAATAGTAGAGTATAGTGAATAGTTAGATGTGAAAATGGATATTTTGGAGGTTTATGAATGATTTGAAATCGATTGGATCCGAATAAACGGAGAAAAACTTTTTTTATCCAAATCTTGCCAAAACTCGTATGCAGGGGTATTTTTTGGCGCTTTTTTGATTGGCACAATGGGTTTTGTAATAACTCACAATTTTTGAAAATTACTCCTTTCCTATTTGTCCTACGACCCTAAAACCGTTTCCATTCGATAGAGCCGAAAAAAAAGTCGGGTATAGGGTCTTCTGTGATTGAAAAATGAAAATTTTGAGATTTCAAGCAATTGAAGTCGGTTAGTTCCGAAAAAACGAAGAAATAAACAACATTTTTCCAAGTTACTTCTCTACTATTGGTCTTACGATCCTAAAACCGTTTTCATTCGATAGAGCGGGAAAAAATAGTGGAGTATAGTGAATAGTTGACTGTGAAGATGGATATTTTGCAGGTTTATGAACGATTTGAAATCGATTGTATCCGAATAAAGGGAGAAAAACTTTTTTTTTCGAAATCTCGCCAAAACTTGTACATAGGGGTATTTTTCGGCGCTGTTTTCATTAGTGCTATACGTTTTGAAATAACTCAAAATTTTTGAAAATTACTCATTTCCTATTGGCCCTACAACACTAAAATCGTTTCCTTCGATAGAACGAAGAAATATAGTCGGGTATAAGGTCTTGTGGGATTGAAAATGAAAATTTTGAGATTTGGCACCATCCGAAGTCGATTAGTCCCGAATAAACGGAGAAATAGATAACATATTTTCTAATTACTCCAATCCTATTGGTCCTACGACACTAAAACCGTTTTCATTCGATAGAGTGGGAAGAAATAGTAGAGTATAGTGAATTGTTGGCTGTGAATATGGATATTCTGGAGGTTTATGAACGATTTGAAATCGATTGGATCCGAATAAAGGGAGAAAAACTTTTTTTATCCAAATCTTGCGAGAACTCGTATGCAGGGGTATTTTTTGGCACTTTTTTGATTGGCTCAATGGGTTATGTAATAACTCAAAATTTTTGAAAATTACTCCTTTCCTATTTGTCCTACGACCCTAAAACCGTTTCCATTCGATAGAGCGGAAAAAATAGTCGGGTATAGGGTCTTCTGGGATTGAAAAATGAAAATTTTGAGATTTCAAGCAATTGAAGCCGATTAGTTCCGAAAAAACGGAGAAATAAACAACATTTTTCCAAGTTACTCCTCTACTATTGGTCCTACGATCCTAAAACCGTTTTCGTTCGATAGAGCGGGAAAAAATAGTGGAGTATAGTGAATAGATGACTGTGAATATGGATATTTTGGAGGTTTATGAACGATTTGAAATCGATTGGATCCGAATAAAGAGAGAAAAACTTTTTTTCTCGAAATTTCGCCAAAACTCCTATATAGGGGTATTTTTCGTCGCTGTTTTCATTGGTGCTATAGGTTTTGAAATAACTCAAAATTTTTGAAAATTACTCCTTTCCTATTGGCCCTACAACACTAAAATCGTTTCCATTCGATAGAACGAAAAAATATAGTCAGGTATAAGGTCTTGTGGGATTGAAAATGAAAATTTTGAGATTTGGCGCCATCGGAAGTCGATTAGTCCCGAATAAACGGTGAAATAGATAACATATTTTCAAATTACTCCACTCCTATTGGTCCTACGACACTAAAACCATTTTCATTCGATTGAGCCGGAAAAAATAGTAGGGATTAGTGAATAGTTGACTGTGAATATGGATATTTTGCAGGTTTATGGAAGATTTTAAATAGATCGGATCCAAATAAAGAGAGAAAAAGTTTTTTTCTCGAAATCTCGTCAAAACTCGTATATAAGGGTTTTTTTCGGCGCTCTTTTGATTGCCGCTGAGGGTTTTGCAATAACCCACTGTTTTTGAAAATTACTCCTTTCTTATTGGTTCCATGAGCCTAAAACAGTTGCCATTCGATAGAGCGGAAGAAAATAGACGGGTATAGGGTCTTGTGGGATTGGAAAATGAAAATTTTGAGATTTGATGCGATTTGAAGTCGATTAGGCCCGAATAAACGGAGATATAAACAACATTTTTCCAAATTACTCGTCTCCTATTGATCCTACGACACTAAAACTGTTTTCATTCGATTGAGAGAGAAAAATAGTAGAGTATAATGAATAGTTGGATATGAATATGGATATTTTCGAGATTTCTGAACGATTTGAAATCGATTGGATCTGAATAAATGGAGAAAAACTTTTTTTCTCGAAATCTCGCCAAAACTCGTATATAGGGGTATTTTTCAGCGCTCTTTTGATTGGCGCTATAGGTTTTTCAATAACTCAAAATTTTTGATAATTACTTCTTATCTATTGGTCCTACGACTTCAAACCATTTCCATTTGATAGAGCGGAAAAGAATAGGGTATAGGGTAGCTTCCGGTTAGCAAGCGCGTTGAACTCAAAAAACGATACGATGCCGATTCTTGCACGAACCCGAAGAGCGAAGGCACGTAGTTTAACATTAACTCCGGATCAGCAATACGGCAAGGCAAAGGCACATGACGCCAACTATTGCGACTCAGCAGAGCAGCGAACAGCATATCCATGAGGCGCACAATCAGCGGCCCGAGGATCTAACGTCGAAATAGGGGGAAGGCACGAACGGCCGATGAACAATGGTCCCGCACTCACGAACCCGAGGGCGGAGCTATAAATGCGGAAGGCAACACATCCAGGGTGCAGACTGAAAGAGAGAGTATGAAAGTCAGGTCGAAGAAGAGGGAAAGGATCAGAGTCGTAGACGGACACAAGATGCAATGAGTTCGAGTGCACACGATAGGACGTCGATCGGTCGCATTGCGAATGCGCGTTAGTTTATGTCGCTCTCGCGTATAAGTCTTTTAATAAATAATCCAAGTTATACTTTCACTCTTATTGTATTTCAATACATCGTTTCGAGTCTCGGCTTGGAACACCTCAACCCCTTTGTACGTATGGGAACCGAGATTGGCTCACACGTAACATTATTATTTTACAGTGCTATGTGTGGGGTGTTCGTTAGAAATACATTTGAGTAAAATCACAAAATCGCGCTGAATACATGCCACTCAACGCCTGACAGGAAGGAAGGATGTCATCCGTCTTCATCATCCTTATCGCGATCTTCACACAAGGGTAAGTGAAATTTTAATACCAATTTAATCTTGTTCTGTCTCTCGTGGGGAATCGCGTGGCCCATAAGGAGCGAGCTAAAGAAAAGTAAAATTACGAGCCGCGAATATTAAGTGATTTGGAATTGCGGGGCACCTTCGCAAATATATAATGTTTAAGAAACTCTTGTCGTGTCGAATCATGAGAAATAACGAGGAATATAGCCTTGACTCCTCATGACAGAATGAAGCTGCGGGATTCGATCCAGACATAGAACCTACGTGATGCTTAGTAGCACGCCCTCGAACACCTGGGTTTCGAACGGTGGATCAGCTGGAGGCTGACATTAATGGTGCTGTCGCCTGTGCCGACATGGCAATGGCTCTATCTACTCCTAAACCTTTAGAAATCTTGAGTAGAAAGCTCAATCACGTTCTATCTGTGGGCCGGAGCTCTAGGGCTCGACGAGGTCAAAATTATTACCGAACAATGAGATGAACTCGCAGCTAGGTTATAGCAATTGCCAGCAACGGAAACAAAACTTCTGAGCCCTGCGAGGGACTTATTGCAAGCTACGTACTCCACCGGGAAGGCGTCGTGCAGAAAAAGCGAATTTAATAATAAGGGACTTCCGGCCGCCACCAATGCCGCGAGTATAGATCGCAACTTACTCTGCACTCCGCGTACAATCGTAGACTCACCCAATGACTATGTACCGAAGTGGGTAACGCATGACCAAATACCGGAATTTAAGGCGAGAAGACTATCGGTTTACAACCATTTTATCGCCCAAACCAAAAACGCTAGTGGATTAACCCCTCTGGAGTCACAAATAAGAACGGAGCTTCCAGGCCTCAGAACAAACTTTGTACCGATGCGTCAGCGCCTCGCCGAGCCACTCCCCGCGTCCATCGATATCCCACCGCCGCACAGTGGGAAAAAATGGACAAAATTCTTGTGACAGCTCAATTCTCAACGAAACTTCACCAAAATTGGTATACGTATTCAGAGGATACTACAGAACAACCTCTCACTGCGAAAATCATGTTTTTGTATTCATAAAAATTTTGAGGTTAGGTACGGACCTTATAACGATATTTATACAGGCAATGTAGACTAAAGACATAAATTACTTGATAAATGATAAACATAAATACATAAATCTTAAACCCAACAAAGCCAAGCCCACAAAACCCATAAACCCTAAACCCATAAACCCTAAACCCATAAACCCTAAACCCATAAACCCTAAACCCATAAACCCTAAACCCATAAACCCTAAACCCATAAACCCTAAACCCATAAACCCTAAACCCATAAACCCTAAACCCATAAACCCTAAACCCATAAACCCTAAACCCATAAACCCTAAACCCATAAACCCTAAACCCATAAACCCTAAACCCATAAACCCTAAACCCATAAACCCATAAACCCTAAACCCATAAACCCTAAACCTATGAACCCAGAACCCACAAACTTTTACGTATCTAAAGTACATAAAATAGATGATAGAGTTAGAATTTTTTCGTTAAAAATATATTATCGCCGCTATTTATTTTTGGGCAATATTATCGTAATTTTCGCAGTGACACATTATTCTCTAGAAGATTAAGAGTATTTAAAAATAAAAATTATCAAGATTCGTCAAAAACTGAGCTGTCACAAGAATTTTGTCCATTTTTTCCCACTGTGCGACGTCGATTAATAAATAATCAGCGTCTAAATCGATTCTTTGAAATCCAGCTGGTATTCCAAAAAAAATCTACATCGACAAATCGAGCCCGAATTTCTTAAAATCGACTTAGAAATCCACCCTTACAGTCTCAAGATCCATCTTGTACAGCTATCGAACGATGTTGATTGGACTAACAAGGTCTAGAGCGTCGTCAATTCTACAAAATCCAGCTCACATTTCTTGAAATCGACCTAGAAGGCAACTCTTATAGTCTCCAAATCCACCTTGTAGAGCTATCAATCGATATTGATTGATGACAACGAATGTCTAGATCGTCGTCGATTCAACGAAATTCAGATCGATCGTGTGCGAAATTCACGTTTACTCAGGGCAATCGACGTTCATTCTGGCAAAATCGACATCGAATCGCATGCAAACTCCACGTCCACCATGTTGAATCGAGCTTAATCAACCTCGAATCGCGTGCACACTTGACGTGCACACAGGGCAAAAAACGCACATTATGCGTTATAGTCTCCAAATCCACCTTGTACAGCTATCAATCGATATTGATTGATGACAACGAATGTCTAGATCGTCGTCGATTCAACGAAATTTAGATCGATCGTGTGCGAAATTCACGTTTACTCAGGGCAATCGACGTTCATTCTGGCAAAATCGACATCGAATCGCGTGCAAACTCCACGTCCACCATGTTGAATCGAGCTTAATCAACCTCGAATCACGTGCAAACTTGACGTCCACACAGGGCAAAAAACGCACATCATACGCACATAATCAATCTTGAATTGTATGCGTAATCGATGGCTTCATAGAACAATCGAAATTGAATTTGATTGATTCCGCCAAAATCAAGCTCGAATCGAGTGCAAAATTGACGTTCACGCAGGGCAATCGACGTACATTCTGGTAAAATCTCTTAAAATCGACCTCGAATAGTATCCAAAATCGACATCTCCGCCGCACAATCGACCTCGAATCTGGCGAAATAAACCTCGAATCGCGTGCAAATTCCACGCCCACGCAGGGTAATCAACGTACATTACGGTAGAATCAACCTTGATGCGAATGAGCGATTGACGTCCCCGTAGCGCAATCGACGTTGAATTTGGCAAAATCGACCTGGAATCGCGTGCAAAATCCATGCCCTAGATATTGAATCCGCCAAAACCGACCTTGAATCGCGTGCAAAATCCACGTACACGCAGGGCAATCGACGTTAATTCTGGTAAAATCGACCTCGAATGGCATCCAAAATCGACGACTCTGCAGCGCAATCTGTCTTGATTCTGCTCGTAAATCGATGTTGTCGAGATCCTATCGACCTTGGCGCTGCCTCGACAACCACATTGATTCCGAAGTCAATCCATATTGAATCGAGGTAAATAAACAATGAATCGAAGTAAATCAACCTTGAATCGATGTTAAATCGACCTGCAAATCGACCTCGATGTTTTCAACATGGTTTGTTTAATCAAACTTTTTAGCCTAATGAATTCAGTGCTCCATAATGCTGACGAAACGTCGCTTTGATAAAAAGAAACAAAATTTTTTTCAACACCTAGCACATCTGGCCCAACAAGATCGGAAAAAAATCAACTAATAATAGCATTTCCTGAAAGGCTATGAAATTATCTATCAATCCATATTGTTGTCGGTCTGATCGGATAATATTAAATCGATTAAAAAAAATAAAGAAAAATATGGAAAAATCGAAAATAATTTTTGTTGGCTCCGGGGGTTTGGATATCGATCGAAAGAAGGCCCATTTTCTGAAAGCTCTTTTAATTTCCTATCTATCCATATTTTTTTCTGTCCGATCGGATATTATAAAGTCGGTTAAAAAAAATTAAGATAAATATGGAAAAATAGTAAATAATTTTTCTTGGCTCTGGGTTTGGATGTCGCTCGTAAGTAAGCCGATTTTCTGAAAGGTCTTGAAATTTCCTAGCTATCCATATTTTTATGGCCCGTTCGGATATTATTAAATCCGTTAAAAAATATAAAGAAACATGGGAAAATCGAAAATAATTTTTCTTGGCTCTGGATTTGGATATCGCTCGTAAGTAGGCCTATTTTCTGAAAGGTCTTGAAATTACCTATCTACCCATATTTTTTCGGTCCGATCGGATATTATTAAGTAGGTTCAAAAAAATAAAGAAAAATATGGAAAAGTCGAAAATAATTTTTTTTTTGGTTCTCAGTTTGGATATCGGTCGGTAGTAAGCCCATTTTCTGAAAGGTCTTGAACTTTCCTATCTACCCATATTTTCTTCGGTCCGATCGGATATTATTAAGTCGGTTAAAAAAAATAAAGAAAAATATGGAAAAATTGAAAATAATTTTTGTTGGCTCTGGATTTATATGTCGCTCATAAGTAGGCTCATTTTCTGAAAGGTCTTTAAATTTCCTGTCTATACATATTATTTTCGGCCTAATCTGATATTATTAAGTAGATTAAAAAAATAAAGAAAAATATGGAATAATCGAAAATAATTTTTGTTGGCTCTGGCTTTGGATATTGATGGAAAGTAGGCCCATTTTCTGAAAGTTCGTGAAATTTCCTATCTATCCATAGTTTTTTCTGCCCAATCTGATGTATTAAGACGGTTAAAAAAAATTAAGAAAAATATGGAAAAATCGAAAATAATTTTTGTTGGCTCTGGCTTTGGATATCTATGGAAAGTAGGCCCATTTCCTCAAAGGTCGTGAAATTTCCTATCTACCCATATTTTTCCGTCCGATCGGATATTATAAAGTTGGTTAAAAAAAATAAAGATAAATATGGAAAAATAGAAAATAATTTTTCTTGGTTCTGGGTTTGGATGTCGCTCATAAGTAGGCCGATTTTCTGAAAGGTCTTGAAATTTCCTATCTATGCAAATTTTTTGGGTCCGATCGGATATTATTAAGTCGGTTAAAAGAATAAAGATAAATATGGAAAAATAGAAAATAGTTTTTCTTGGCTCTGGATTTGAATGTCGCTCGTATGTACACCTAAACCTAAAAGAGTAAAAATTGGACAATTAAAGTTGAAAAGGTGAATTTTCTACTTTATTAAAGAGTAAAACGTACGTTTTATTAGTTGTAGAGGTAAATTTGAGAGTTTTATACTTTATAAAGATTAATTTGATGCATTTACTCTTTTCATAAAGATTAAAATCCATGTTTTCTACTTTACAAAGAGTAAAGGAGTAAAACATTCGTTCAAAAGATGAATTCAACATATTTACTCTTTTGCCAAAAATTAAAAGCTACCTTTTCTACTTTATAAAGAGTAAAAGATTATGGAGGTCATTCAAAAGATTATTTTGACGTATTTACTCTTTAGCCAAAGATTAAAAGCTACGTTTTCTATTTTATAAAGAGTAAAAGGTTGTGGATGTCATTCAAAAGGTTAATTTGACATATTTACTCTTCTGGCAAAGATTAAAAGCTGCGTTTTCTACTTTATAAATAGTAAAAGGTTATGAAGGTCATTCAAAAGATTTATTTGACGTATTTACTCTTTTGCCAAAGATTAAAAGCTGCGTTTTCTACTTTATAAAGAGTAAATGGTTATCGAGGCCATTCAAAAGATTAATTTGACGTATTTACTCTTTTGCTAAATACTAAAATTCACAAATTTTACTTTATAAAGAGTAAGAGGTTATTCCATTCGTTGAAAAGATTAATTTAATATATTTACTCTTTTGACACAGATTGAAATCCGCTATTTCTATACTTTATGAATAGAGATCTTTATAAAGAGTAAAAATTTATACTGTCCGCGTAAAAGATTAAATTGATGTATTAACTCTTTTACAAAAATTAAAATCTAGGTTTTTAGTTTAATGAGTGATAATGTAATCTTAATCTTTCAAAAGATTAATACTGTTCTCAACGCACCAGCCTTCTTTGTTTTTATTTAATTAATAAATTTTCAAAATAAGCTAAGTATGTAACATTTTGCAAACAAGATTATTTTATAGTGATAAAGAAAAGATTTCTAAATTATTATCTTTTAGTTTATTTTTAGTTTTTTTTCTATTATTAAGGTAATAGACATATTTACATTGTAATAATTTGTATTCGAACAGAGTAACTTTAGAAATAGTATTCGAGTCATCGTAATATATTTCCAATAAAATATAGATGAAAGAATGTTAATTAAATTGTGAAATAAAAAATTTTATCGAGAATGGAACACTGCAATAGTCGAAAATAAATTAGAATTAAATCTTTGTCAATATTGCAATTGTTAGTGTTAAAAACGTAACTGAAAGTATCCTATAGGAAACAGCTAAGATACAATCTCGTATCAAAAGAGAACAATTTTAATAGTTAACATTGTATTAAAACTTTAATGTCAAATAGCGATTTTAAAAATATCTCTGTATATTATATTTATGGTACTTGTTACAAGGTTACATAGTGCATAAAGACATTTCGGGTACAGTGTACTTTTTTTATGCAGATACAATAAAAGTACAAGGAAAGTATTTAGAAAATTAAAAATGAAGACAACATTATAAACACAAAACTATTTATTTAGATTTAATTTGTTTAATAATTCGGCACTTCGGAATGTCGGATCCGTATAATTATATAAACATAAAATAAAATTATAAAAATCTACTAACTCTACTGGAAAATTAATTTGAAATAGTAAATTAAATTTAATAAAAATTTCTAATGATCTAATTCGCATCCAACTGTAATAATTTTCTTTCGGCTCGTATAAAAAATGTGCCGTGTTTATCATTTTCGTTTGACGTACAGCATATAAGTAAGTACGGGTCTGAATTTATTTTTTGTTTTTGAGATGGTTTCTAACAAATCATCACGTACCTAAAAATGATTCAATTAATTATTTTCAGAAAAATAGATCAAACATTGTTTTTTTGAAACATGTTATTAAATTTACATTTAAATAACGAAGCAGGTGCGTCGATGGGAATTCATGACTCTCTTCTGATTTCCTTTTCCGACCACGTTTTGGATTCTAAAATAATAATAAAAAGTAAACAATATATTTCTATAACATCCTTGGTGGAAATCGCTTACATTTATAGACAATTAATGGCTTGTTTTATTGGAAATGGGTAAAAACTGGTCACATTTTTTGGAATCGATGAAACACTTTTTGTAGCATTATTTGTCCATTTTCTAGATTGAAAAATAGAATGAGTTGATGACTAGCTTGTTATTGATTATTATAAAGGTATTCAAATTTGCCAGTTTACTTGCTTGGAGCATGGCTATTAAAAGCCTTATTATTATGACTAATTGTAAGAGTGAGAAAGACAGAATCAGAAAAAATACAAGTTTTGTTAATTGTGTAACGAAAGACTCATTTACATATATTTATTGTTTATGTTAATTGATAACATTTTGGTAATGCATACAATGCACTTAAATGTGCTCAAGTCTGAAGTTAAATACGCCAAATAACTTGAAAGGAAAATTGTTAGATTATGTGATTTTAGATTCAATCTAACAAATGGGCAAATAATCGAAGTAAAAGAGTTTCATCACTGCCGATAACATCCAATCCTTGGCCATTTTCTAGCCTTCTGACCATTTCTAATAGAGGAATTTTTACCAGGGATAAAATATACATAAATATTAACTTAAAGCAACATTATTTTCTTGATCTAACAGAAAAGGGATTAGGCTCACTGCTTTGAGATTTTCTGAAAACACGTTCTCTTACATATGTTGCTTATATAAATATACATTCATTATAAAGTAATAATTTATTACAAACCATCCTGAATATGAGAAATTTTGTTCAAAGAAACTTCATAATTTTCTTTAACATAATTTAATATTATGTTTGTATATTTCTTTGGAAATTCTTCTTCTATGTTCAATTTAATTTCGCTATATATATCAGAAAATTCTTCGAGAATCTGTAAAAATCAAATATCATTATTAATACATTTAAAAAGAGAAATTATATATATGTGTGTGTGTATATATATATGTGTGTGTGTGTGTGTGTGTGTGTGTGTGTGTGTGTGTGTGTGTGTGTGTGTGTGTGTGTGTGTGTGTGTGTGTGTGTGTGTGTGTGTGTGTGTGTGTGTGTGTGTGTGTGTGTGTGTGTGTGTGTGTGTAGTTACACTTTAGCCGTTCGAGGCGCTACACACACACGAGTGCACACACAGACACACGCACACACACGCGCGCGCGCGCACACACACACACACACACACACACACACAAATTTAACATATTTAACATTATTAAAAATTTGACCAATAATTATAACTTGAACGCATGGAGAGAATTATCTCTTTATAGTACACTGAGAAGGAAATATATTCACTGTTACAATACTGTATAGTGTGAAATCGTTGTAACCATATTTTTACAGTAAAAGTTACTGTTATAATTAGATTTACAATAATCACAGTTATAACTACTAAACTATAGTAAACAACTAATAAAATGTAGTATATTTTACTAAAAAATGGAAACCGTATCTATCTTTTGACAACTATACGATATAGTAGTAACGACTACATATATTTTTCTCAGTGTAGTATACTCGTATATTGTTAAAGAAATAATATTCTTCTATGTGTGAAATTTTGAAGAGGGCTCTCAAAGTTCCAATAAACTTCCAAATTCCTATTTTGAGCTGAAAAAGAGCCTCGAAATTCCGATAGGGTGTGTGCGTGCATACGTGTATGCATGCTACTTTATCTCTAAAACTGTGAGGTCCATTTTAATCAAGAAAAGCCTATTTTTTTGTTTTTGTTTAATCACATTTAGATGCTATAACATTATGTTTATTGGCATTTTCTTGGTGATGCGAAGAGATTATTCTATCATTTTACTTGCCTCTGCTGCTAGTTCTAGTTATGTTTAGCAACAAACTACATTAAAAAATAAAAACGTCTAATACCCAGGTAGAAACAATATAGATATGTTAGCTAATTGTTAGTTAATTTTGGAGTTAAAACATCACGCTAACATTATTTCGTTAATAAACATAAATAATCAATTTTGTGTTCATAAGAACATATTCTGCTGTCAATATTTGAGCATGTGATTATAATGTTCGATACTTATAATAATATTTAAAAATTTATTTGGCATTCCATTTCATTAACACGTTAACCAAAAAAATGGTTAATTTTCTACTAGGGTAAATCGAAAGAAATTCTCTATATTTACCAATAATCCTTTAAAATCTAAAAATCGAGGAAAGCGATTTAAGATAACATTCAGGTTTAGGGAACTTAACGTATTCTGCCGCATTATTCTTGTCTTTTTCATCAAATCAAAAATTACTCTTTTGTATGTATCATTAGGTTTTAACATTTTCAGATTTTCCACCTGTAATAATAAATGTTTCATTAATTTCATTAACCAGTCATAAAAAATACGTGAATCTCTTTAAAAAATTTTCAAATTTTATTTTAGCGTGTAAACATTATAGCTATAACAGCTTTACTTTGTCTGCTTAAGGTGATGTGATGCTCAGACTATTATCGAATTCTGAGATCCGATTTTTCTCCTTTAATTTTAAAGTTTTAAAAAGAACTCTGACTTGTTTCAAATTTAATAAAAAACTACAACGTATCAAAGAGTTTTTTTCTTAAAATTAAAAATTGAATGAGAAAAACGGAAACCCAATTTACGTGGGTATCACATCACCTTAAGAATAGATTTCTAAGATTTTTATTAAAATGGATATTTACCTGCATTTCGTATAAATCTTCTTTTGTGATATTAGCTAAATCTTGTATTGGTAGAACAGCTGTTTTTTTGACTCGATATTTCTTTTTTGCAGGGCTTAAATACTTGGCTTTGTATTTCAGATGATTCACAAACATTCCATATGAAAAGTGTTCCTATAAATACAAAAAGTTTTTTAATAATCTTGATAATAAAGGGCAAAAAAGGAGTAGCAGTAATAAAGACAATTTCACGAAATAAGACTTGGATTTTTTTATCATCTGAGTCTTATTTCATGAAATAACTTCCTCGTCAATCACATGAGTCTATTAGATATGTAACAAAGACAACATTATTTACACATAATGTTAATCGAAATCTGTCTATATGTGTGTGTACACATGAGTTTGTGTGTGTATGCATGAATGTGTGTGTGCGTGTATTTCAAAATACCAAGAGTCAATTTTTGCTGGGTTTGGACTTGTTGCTTCTAATCATTACACAGTTTTTGAAAGTTTAAGTGATTACATGGCACGACATGATTTTTATGAATTTTTAAACGCTGAAACTGTATCTAACCTTAGAATTGTTCCATCACGCCAGGGTTCTGAGTAAGCCTAATCTAAAAGTGCAAAATAGTACGATTCGACACGTTTTGGGAAGGTTTAGCTCATGTGAGGTTTTTTATGTAAATAAATGACTTTAGCACTAATTTTGAACAGTATTTTATATGACGAGCACCGAAAAATATGACCATACAGAACAGACTTTTATTGTTACCCAATGATGAACGAGTAAAACGTACCGAAATCAAGCTTTCAAATCAATTTTTTTTTTACATCGATAAGACTTTTATAAAGGTACCTGATACAAACCAACCTGAACTTATTAAGCTAAAGCTTATACTTTTTGCCTTTTTTGAAACTGCCTTTTTGCACTTGTAGATCAAGATATACCAAAATTCTGAAGCGGTAGGGGAACTTTGTCCCTATATTCGAATTCTGATTAAAAAAATAAGTCGAAAATGACTATTTTTCTTTCTGTATCCTCATCCATGTTCATCTGCGTTATAATTATGCGTTATGTTTATAATTCAGAAATAAATAATATTTTGACTCTTGTTATTCATAAAAATGATTACTTCATATTTTTATAATTTCACATAATTATAAATATAATATTTATATATAAGTTCAATATAAAAAAGTATATCAATATTACGTGTCCCTCTGCATTTTTTAAAGTTGTTGATTTTAGGGATGGAAATTCTTTAATTAACAATTTTCCTACTTTCACCTTTAAGCAATGCGGTGGATAGCTAAAATAATTTTTAAATTTTAGTACATAAGAAATTATTAGAATGGTGAAAATAATTTTTATTTTCTTAACACTATGGTATGAAACAAAAAGAAAAATAATGTAATTTTATGCATACGCCTTATATACGCTAGAGATATGTTTGCCTATTTGTCGTAACGTTTATTTCACATTTATTTTTTCTAATGTTTACACTAACGAATCGAATAAGTGCAATATCCATTTAAAGATATCAGAGTTTGGTATTTTTAGTTATTATTAATATGAAATACAAAAAAAAATAAATACGAACGGATCTATATATACATTTCATTAAAAACGATGGCTTACTTAGAAAAAGTACGGTAAGAAAACTATATTTATATTAATAGGTTGAATGAATTCTCAGAATAGGAAAACAGATTAGTTTCAAAAGTTTTGAATGTATTGAACATTAAAAAATAAATAGTCATATTTTGATAGTATTATGTAAAATTTTATAATTGGAAAAATAATATTAATAAATAAATAAAAAATGCTTACTTATCTCCCCATAGGCAAATCATTTTTTCGCAAAGAAATTGGCTGATTACGATTTGTTTTTCATGTGGAAGCGTCAACCCAGAATCTAATAATAGTTGAAATTTGTGGATCGAATCCAAACAATTCTCTAACTCTTCTATGTATTCCCTTATAGGAATTTCAATATTTTGTACTTTATTCTGTAAGGATATTTTGAATATATATTAAATAATTGTATCATATTAAATGTATCATTTAAAATAAATTATAATAGTAATTCATTAATATAATCTGCATATTGATAAGATGGAGAAAGTGCAACTTTGCATAAGCAGTTCCCACATAGCATGAAAGCTTCCTGGAAGTTTTATGAAAGCTTCCAAGAAAGATTCGGAATCTTACAGGAAGCTTACATGGAAGATTCCTGAAAGCTCAAAATGTCCGCCCTTTTTTCTCACAAAAAGCTTTCGGGAAAGATTCTATTAATCTTCCCAGAAAGCTTTCCGGGATCTTTCATCAAACTTTTAAAAGAGTAACTGGAAGCTTTGTGAAAGATTTGTCAATCTTTCTGGAAGCTTTCTTGAAAGAATACGGTAAGTTTACAGAGAATCTTTCAGGAAGACTTTAGTAAGATAGCTGTAAATATCTTCGTAAGGTTTTTGATAGTTTTATTTAAATCTTTCAGAAAGCTTACATAGAAGATTCCTGAAAGCTCAAAATCTCCGCCCTTTTTTCTCACAAAAAGCTTTCAGGAAAGATTCTATTAATCTTCCCAGAAAGCTTTCCGGGATCTTTTATCAAACTTTTAAAAGAGTAACTGGTAGCTTTGTGAAAGATTTGTCAATCTTTATGGAAGCTTTCTTGAAAGAATACGGTAAGTTTACAGAGAATCTTTCAGCAAGACTTTAGTAAGATAGCTGTAAAGATCCTTGTAAGGTTTTTGATAGATTTATTGAAATCTTTCAGAAAGCTTACATGAAAGATTCCTGTAAGCTTAAAATTCCGCCCAATTCTTTCTCGAAAGGATACGGTAAGTTTACAGGAAATCTTCCAATAAGACTTTAGTAAGGTAGCTGTAAAGATCCTTGTAAGGTTTTTGATAGATTTATTGAAATCTTTCAGAAAGCTTACATAAAAGATTCCTGTAAGCTTAAAATTCTGCCCAATTTACTGGCAAAAGCTTTAAAAAAATCTATTAATATTTCCGGAAAACTTTCCAGGACCTTTCATCAAGTTTTTAAAAGAATAACTGGAAGCTTTGTGAAAGATTTGTCAATCTTTCAGAAAGATTCTACGAAACATTCTAGTAATCTTTCAAGAAACCTTTCACGAACCTTTTTTCAAGTTCTTGAAAGATTACTTTGGAAATTAAAGCCATACATATTACATACAATACTCTAAAGTATAACTATTATTACAATTCTCGCATATTATTTAGAATTTATTACTATATTAATCGCAATTTTTTCATCGCAGAAAAAATTTTACATAAAATTTTTTGACCTAACCGGGAATCGAACCTACAACCCTTGGGTTACTACGCACGCATGCTATCCGTTACGCTATCGCTCGCTTGAAGGAGTTGGAACATTTTCATCCAAACAAGGTGCACTATCTACGATTATTTAATTGTTATTAAATAATATCATACATACATACCTAACATACATGTTATTATTTCGATTATTCATCTAAAATATTAATGGCTTTAAAATGGCCATGTAAAATACCGAAACGATACCTACCTTACCGGCACCTAAGTTTTATTTTTTTTATCGTATTTAAACAAAAATTTCAGAGAAAAGCGTTCTTTTACGGAAATCCAACGCTTTTTCCTAAAGTTTGTGTTTAGATGTAATAAAAAAAATAAAATTTTGGTGCCGATAAGCTAGGGATCTACGTTTGAATTGAACATGGCCTCAAAGTTAAAACGGTATTATAAAATCAAGTTTCAATTATAACATTATAAAATCAATTATAAATGTATTAAAATATTATCAAATTTACTTTATTTATATTTGCTTATATTCTATATATGTTTAATATAAACGGATAAAGAAATTTTTCAATTCATTAAAAAAGCATAATTTTGTTCTAAGTTGATGAAATCTTCAAATCTATATTTTCAACTCAAAAATAACTTCAAAATAGTCTCAAAAGAGATGAAAAGAGAGGGGATTAAACATATTGCAAGAATATGTGTTTATATTAGATGCATCTTTAAGATGAAATGGCGAAAAAGTTATTTACAATTCATATAACTATTATATATTTAGAAAAAGTTGTTACTTTTTCAAATCACATTTTTAAGACCAAAATAACTCGTGAGTAGTTATAAATACATAATTTATAATGAAATTAACTGTACTTTAAGAATATCGGTATCCATTTTCTATACCTGAAGAACCAATTAAAAAGAAAATTATTTCTGAAACAAAAAATTTTGGCAAAATTGTTATTTTATCAAAATAAGACATTATTGTCATTCATTTGACTCCAAAATTTAATCAGTTCTGAGTTAAGACATACGTAAGATGCATACAAAAGTTCAGCTCATTACGTCTATCCGTTCAAGAGTTATGCCGGGGACAAAATTTCGTTTCATAAATTCATACATACATACATTTTTTTAAAACCTATTATTCTGACTCAGAAACCTCAAAAACATCGAAATTCATCAAAATCTCTGTTTTGAAAATTTTCACTATTACAACGCTTTCTCTTTGAGAAATAAATATAGTGTCAATAGGGAGAAATAAAATTCGTATACTGAATATATTTTAACACTCCGTGCGCAAAGCTCGACTTCGCACACACTCAAATAAAAAAGCATATGCTAAATCAAGCTTTGTACACGTCGTATACAAAAATACGGTTCGATACGCGAGCGAGAAGGTGATTTGAACCTTGTGTGACCTTTTCACCCTAGCTTCGCTCAGGTGCAAACGTCCACACTAGGATAAAATCACTTTGACGCACTAGCATCGAAATTTATCTGTATTATTTTGACTCTCCGTGCGCAAAGCGCGATTTCGCGCACGCTTGTTTTTTGAATGAAAAAGCATACGCTAAATCAAGCTTTGTACGCATCGTGTCAAAAGATACTGTTCGATACATAAGCGAAAAGGTACACGCGTTAGTATCAAACTGTACTATTTCTAAACAAAGAAAATATTAACTTTAATTATTAATTTTAAACATTCATTTGGAAAAACACGTCTTCCTTTTATGCAAATACAATACTCAGAATTCATTTGGCAATTCTTATGAGAGTACTATTATGAGAGATAATTGTTGAAAAATTGGATCAAAATGACAAAAATGCAGATTCCTACTTATCAACATTAAAATTATTTTTAATTAAAAAGTTTTTAAACAGTTTTTTGGAAAACCACCATTTTAACGCCCTCCTTATATTTAAATACTATACATAGAATTATTTTATAGCCATTCTATTATAATTTTGATAAAGTATACTCGTTGGAAGATGATGTCGGTATCCAACATCTCCTTAAAGCATTCATTTTTGGAATATTTTATTAAGGGTTCCCGAAATCTTTCTAAAGCTTTCATGAAATGTTGCTCAGTTGCATAGGTGGAATTTTTTGTTATTCCATTAAACTTACGGCAAGCTTTCGCGGAACCTTACCAGAATATGTTACGGTTCCAGTAATCTTTGACTTATTGTCACGGCAATCTTTTATGAAAGGTTCTATTTATGTTGAGTAGTATCTTCCCTGGGGTATTCATAAATCTTTTTTAAAAGTTTTTCGGAAGATTTGCAATGAATGTTATAGTTCGATCTTTCACTAAGCTTACTGTAACCCTTCTGGTTACCTTTCATGATAGATTCCAGTATTCATGAATCTTTCTCAAAAATTTTTCAGAAGATTTGCAATTTATGTTCCAGTTTATCTTTCAGTAAGCTTACTGTTACCTTTCTAGTTATCTTCCATGAAAAATTCAAGTATCTATTATTAGAATGTTTCATGGAAGATTCTGGAAACCTTTCAAAAGCTTTCATGGAATGTTACTGAATCGCACATTTGGAATTTTTTTATCTGGTTCCACAAAACTTACGGGAAGCTTTCATGAACATTGCAAGGGAACGCGACTGGGGAGTTTCGCCGGAACCTTCCATTAGGCTTTTCCATTATTTTTCGGTAATCATGCTAACTGCAATCTTTCATACAAGATTTTATTGATGTTTAGTAGAATTTTCCCTGAAAGTATTCAGTAATCTCTTTCAAAAGGCTTTTGGAAGATTTTCAATAAATTTTCCAGTTTAATCATTCAGTAAGCTTACTGTAACCTTTCTAGTTATCTTTCATGAAAGATTCCAGTATCAATTCTGAGAATGTTTCATGTAAGGTTCCGGAACCCTTTCAAAAGCTTTCATTGTATATGGTCGAGTCTTATAGTTCGAATCTTTTTTGTTGATTCCGTTAAACTTACGCGAAGCTTCCGTGTAACATTGCAAGTTAACGGTACTGGAAAGTTTCGCCGGAAACCTTCCATTAAGCATATCGCATTATTTTTCGCTAATCTTTTATCCATGCTTACTGCAATCTTTCATAAAAGTTTCCATTTATGATCAGTGCAATCTTCCCTGCAAGGATTTTGAAATCTGTTTTGCAATCTTACCGTAAGCTTTCAATAAAGATAAAAATGTAATCATCTCAAAAGCTTACTGTAATATTGTTATTTCCTTTCGTGAAAGATTCGTATATTGATTCATGGAATATTTCATGTAAAATTCCCGTAAGCTTACCAGAAGCTTACATGTAATATTCGTCGATTGGTCATTTGCAATCTTGATTGGAATATTGCTTTAACCTTTCTGAAAGCATACAAGAAACCTTAAAATTTAATCTTTCTGAATGTTTCAGTTAACTTTTTAAAAGATTAAGGAACGCTTCAGCTGGAATATTTCTTGAACCTTTCTTTGGGAAGGTTTCGTGCTATGTGGGTAGGAATGTTACGGATTCGCATAGTTGGAATTTTTTCGGTTGGTTCTCTAAAACTTACGGGAAGCTTTCGTGGAACATTGCAAGGTAACGCTACTGGAAAGTTCCGTGGGAACCTTCCATTAAGCTTTACACATTATTTTTCGATAATCTTTTATTCATGCTCACTGCAATCTTTCATGGCAGATTTCATTTAGGTATAATGGAATCTTCCCTGAAAGTATTTATAAATCTTTTTCAAAAGGTTTTTGGAAAATTTGAAATCAATGTTCCAGTTTAATATTTCAGAAAGCTTACTGTAACCTTTATAGTTCTCTTTCATGAAAGATTCCAGTATTAATTATTAGAATGTTTCATGAAAGATTCTGTCAGCTTTTCAAAAGCTTTCGTGTAATGTTACTCTGGTGAATAGTTAGAATCATTTGGTTGTTTTTGCGAATCTTACGGGAAGCTTTCGTGGAACATTGCAACGTAACGCTACTGGCTTTACGCATTATTTTTCGGTAATATTTTGTTCATGCTTACTGTAATCTTCCATGAAAGGTTCCACTTATGTATAGTGGAATCTTCCCCGAAAGTATTAATGAATCTTTTTCAAAAGTTTTTCGGAAGATTTGCAAGAAATGTTCCATTCTAATCTTTCAGTAAGCTTACTGTAACCTTTCTCATTACTTTTCATGAAAGTGTCCGTATCGATTCTGAGAAGGTTACATGTAAGGATCCGGGAACCTTTCAAAACCTTTCATGGAATGTTACGCGAGTCTTATAGTTGGAGTCTTTTTTGTTGATTCCGTCAAACTTACGGAAAGCTTTCGTGAAACATTTCCAGGTATTGCTACTGAGAGCTTCAGCTGGAGCCTTCCATTAATCTTTTCGCATTATTTTTCGGTAATATTTTGTTCATGCTTACTACAATCTTTCATGAGAAGTTCCATTTTTGTTTAGTCGAATGTTCCCGGAACGCATTCATCAATCTTTCTCAAAAGTTTTTCGGAAGATTTGCAAGAAATGTTCCTGTTCAATCTTTCAGTAAGCTTACTGTAATCTTTCTAGTTATCTTTCATGGAAGACTCCAGTATCGATTCTTAGAATGTTTCATGGTGGATGTCGGTAACCTTTCAAAAACTTTCATGGAATGTTACGGAATCGCATAGCTGGAATTTTTTTGGTTGGTTTCCGAAAACTTACGGGAAGCTTTCGTGGAGCATTGCAAGGTAACGCTACTGGTAAGTTTTGCCGGAACCTTCTTTTAAGCTCTTTGCATTATTTTTCGGTAATCTTTCATTCATGCTTACTGACACCTGTCATGAAAGGTTCTATTTGTGTTCAGTGGAATCTTTACTGCAAGGATTTGGGAATCTCCTTTGCAATCTTAGCATAAGCTTTCAACAAAGATAACGGTGTAATCTTCCCAAAAGCTTGCCGTAATATTTTTGTTTCCTTTCGTGAAGGATTCCTGGATTGATACCTGCAAGGTCTTGGGAATCTCTTTTGCAATCTTAGCATAAGCTTTAAACAAAGATAACAGTGTAATCTTTCTAAAAACTTACTGTAATATTGCTGTTTCCTTTTGTGAAAGATTCCTGAATTGATTCCTGAAATATTTCACGTAAGATTCCCGTAGGCTTTCCAGAAGCTTACGTGTAATATTCGTCGAAAGGACATTTGGCAATCTTGATTGTAATATTGCTTTAACCTTCCGGGAAGCTTACAAGAAAGCTTACAATGAAATCTATCTGAAAGTTTCAGTTATCTTTTAGAAAGGTTGAGGAAAGCTTCCATTGGAATATTTCTTGAATCTTTCACTGGGAAGATTTCATACTATGTGCGGAAAGATTTCAGTATCGATTCTTAGAATTTTTCATGGTGGGTGTCAGAAAGCTTTCAAAAACATTAATGGAATTGTTACGGGATCTCATAGTTGGAATTTTGTGGTTGGTTTCCGAAGATGTACGAGAAGCTTTCGTGGAACATTGCAAGGTAATGCTACTGCAATGTTTCGCGGGAACCTTCCATTAAGTTTTTCGCATTATTTTTCGGTAATGTTGCATTCATGCTTATTGCAATCTTTCATGAAAGGTTCCATTTATGTTTAGTGCAATCTTTCCTGAAAGTATTCATCAATCTTTTTCAAAAGTTTTTCGGAAGATTTGCAAGAAATGTACCATTTCAATCTTTCAGTAAGCTTACTTTAACCTTTCTAGTTATCTTTCATGAAAAATTCCAGTATCGATTCTTAGAATGGTTCATGGTCGATGTTGACAACCTTCCAAAAACGTTCATGGAATGTTACGGAATCGCATAGTTGGAATTTTTTCGGTTGGTTCGCTTAAACTTACGGGAAGCTTTTGTGGAACATTGGAAGATAACGCTACTGGAATGTTTCGCGGGAACCTTCCATTAAGTTTTTCGCATTATTTTTCGATAATATTGCATTCATGCTTATTGCAATCTTTCATGAAAGGTTCTATTTATCTTAGTGGAATTTTTCCTGCAAGTATTTGGGAATCTCTTTGGTAATCTTAGCTTAATCTTTCAAGAAAGATAACATTGTAATCTTCCCGAAAGCTTACCGTAATGTTGTTGTTTCCTTTTGTGAACGATTCTTGTATTGATACCTGCAAGGATTTGCGAATCTCTTTTGCAATCTTACAGAACGCTTTCAACAAAGGAAACAGTCTAATCTTCCCAAAAGCTTACTATAATATTGTAGTTTCATTTCGTGAAAGATTCCTGTATCAATCCTTGCAAGGATTTGGTAATCTTTTCTGCAATCTTAGCGTATGCTTTCAACAAAGATAACAGTGTAATCTTTCTAAAAGCTTACTGTAATATTGCTGTTTCCTTTCGTGAATGATTCCTGTATTGATTCTTGGAATATTTCACGTAAGATTCCCGTAAGCTTTCTAGAAGCTTTCATGTAATATTCGTCGAAAGGACATTTGGCAATCTTGATTGTAATATTGCTTCAACCTTCCGGGAAGCTTACAAGAAACCTTACAATGGAATCTATCTGAAAGTTTCAGTTATCTTTTAAAAAGGTTGATGAAAGCTTCCATTGGAATATTTCTTGAATCTTTCACTGGGAAGCTTTCATGCTATGTGGGGCTTTTAGTCAGCTTACTGTAACCTTTCTAGTTATCTTTCATAAAAGATTCCAGTACCGATTCCGCGAATGTCTCGTGTAAGGTTCGGGAACCTTTCGAAAACTTCCGCGCAATATTTCATTGTTACGTATTTGGAATCTTGTTTCTAATATTCCGTTAACTTTACGGGAAGCTTTCGTCAAACATTCCTAGGTATTGCTACTGAGACATTTTGCCGGAACATTCTATTAAGCTTTTCGTATTATTTTTAGGTAATCTTTTGTTCATGCTTACAGTAATCTTTCATGAAAGGTTCTATTTAGGTTTAGCGGAATCTTTCCTGCAAGGATTTTGGAATCTCTTTTACCAATCTTAGCGTAAGCTTTCAACAGAAGTAACAATGTAATCTTCCCAAAAGCTTACTGTAATATTGTTGTTTTCTTTCGTAAATTATTCCTGTAATCTTTTGTTCATGCTTACAGTAATCTTTCATGAAAGGTTCTATTTAGGTTTAGTGGAATCTTTCTTGCAAGGATTTTGGAATCTGTTTTACCAATCTTAGCGTAAGCTTTCAACGAAGATAACAATGTAATCTTCCCAAAAGCTTACTGTCTTATTGTTGTTTTCTTTCGTAAAAGATTCCTGTAATCTTTTGCTCATGCATACAGTAATCTTTCATGAAAGGTTCTATTTAGGTTTAGTGGAATCTTTCCTGCAAGAATTTTGGAATCTGTTTTGCAATCTTAGCGTAAGCTTTCAACAAAGGTTACATGTAATCTTCCCAAAAGCTTACTGTAATATTCTTGTTTCCTTTCGTGAAAGATTCCTGTAATCTTTTGTTCATGCTTACAGTAATCTTTCATGAAAGGTTCTATTTAGGGTTAGTGGAATCTTTCCTGCAAGGATTTTGGAATCTGTTTTACCAATCTTAGCGTAAGCTTTCAACGAAGATAACAATGTAATCTTCCCAAAAGCTTACTGTGTTATTGTTGTTATCTTTCGTAAAATATTCCAGTAATCTTTTGCTCATGCTTACAGTAATCTTTCATGAAAGGTTCTATTTAGGTTTAGTGGAATCTTTCCTGCAAGAATTTTGGAATCTGTTTTGCAATCTTAGCGTAAGCTTTCAACAAAGGTTACAATGTAATCTTCCCAAAAGCTTACTGTAATATTCTTGTTTCCTTTCGTGAAAGATTCCTGTAATCTTTTGTTCATGCTTACAGTAATCTTTCATGAAAGGTTCTATTTAGGTTTAGTGGAATCTGTCCTGCAAGGATTTCGGAATCTGTTTTACCAATCTTAGCGTAAGCTTTCAACGAAGATAACAATGTAATCTTCCGAAAAGCTTACTGTAATATTCTTGTTTCCTTTCGTGAAAGATTCCTGTAATCATTTGTTCATGCTTACAGTAATCTTTCATGAAAGGTTCTATTTAGATTTAGTGGAATCTTTCCTGCAAGAATTTTGGAATCTGTTTTGCAATCTTAGCGTAAGCTTTCAACAAAGGTTACAATGTAATCTTCCCAAAAGCTTACTGTAATATTCTTGTTTCCTTTCGTGAAAGATTCCTGTATTGATTCATGGAATATTTCACGTAAGGTTCCCATAAGCTTTCCAGAAGCTTTCATGTAATATTCGTCGAATGGACATTTGGCAATCTTGATTGGAATATTGCTGTAATCTTCCTGGAAGCTTACAAGAGAGCTTACAATGGAATCTTTCTGAAAGTTTCAGGTACCTTTTGAAAAGATTAAGGAAAGCTTCCGCTGGAATATTCCTTGAATCTTTCTTCGGGAAGCTTTCATGCTATGTGGGTTAGTTATTTTTATCTTTTTACCGCACGAATGAGAAATATAAAAGAAAACGGTTCCGGTATTAAAGTCTACGAAATGTAAGGTATAAATGTAGAATCTGAATATTTCAAGACTTGCTAGTATAGGTTTTCCGTGTTCTTCAAGCCTAATACGCTTGCAAACATAACTTGAAATAAAAACCGCTGCCAATTCATTGGCCCGTAGCTTCCTCAACCGTAATTTGTTGATTCCTTTAATTAATTTTTAATAACAAAAATTATAATTTTTTAAAAAAATTTATTGCATAATTATAATTAAATTCATGTATGAATATTAAAAACTGTTAATTTTTAAATTTATTTATTTATTATTTATTTATATCAAATGTATATAAATTATGAGCTGATAAATAAAGTTATCATTTGAAATAGAAGTAAAATATCTATATTTTATAATCAAACAAATAGCTATCACGGTTGTTTTGTTATTAACAAAAACGTGTTTTTTTAAAAAAGTTCATAACTCACAAATAAATTATAATAATGCAGAATATAATGCATTCATAATGCATAATTCATAATTATAATAGATTATAATAGATATAATTTTTAAACATTTTAATTCATTTTGTTACACATCATTGGAGTTATGATTTAAAAAAAAAAAACACGTTTTTGTTTTTGATGATAACTAAAGAACCGTGATAGATAGAAAATTAATTTTTTCAGAAAATATAGGTATTTTAATTCTCTTTCGAATGCCACCTACCCTATTCAGATACATCGAGCCGTTCTCGAGAAATTACGATTTTAAAAAAATGTCAAAAAATTTTTAACCTCAAATATCTCTGAAATTTATGGACCAATCATTTTGCCCAAAGAACTCGACCGAGAACTATAAAAAATCTACCTCTAAAAGGAATTTTGAAGCCATTAAGTCAATTTTACTCTTGTAATCGTTGGACATACAAAATTGATTTTTTTCATTTTTCAATTTTTTATTCAAAATCTAGCCTACAGAATGTATTCAAATTTTAACAGATTATAACTATTTATATTCTGTATTATCATGATTTTTCTCAAAAAAATTGACCGTTAAGAGTAGGAGTTAAGAGTATAAGCTTCTAAAAAAAAACACGTTTTTGTTAATAACAAAAGAACCGTGATAGCTAGAAACTTTTTTTTTTTTAGAAAATATAGGTATTTTAATTCTCTTTCGAACGCTATCCATCAGATTCGAATAACTCGATCCTATCATTAAAAAGAATCAAGAAAGATTTTTGAGAAAATCGAAATTGGAAAAAAAACGGATTTTTGACCCGCCATCACGCAAAATAAAACAAAAAAAATGAGACCTGTCCCGTCAAAATCGATCGAGTAGAAGCTGAGATCCAGGCGTACACACACACACACACACACACACACACACACACACACACACACACACACACACACACACACACACACACACACACACACACACACACACACACACACACACACACACACACACACACACACACACACATACATACAGACATTTTTCGAAAACCATGTATTTTGATTTCTAACACCTCGGAACACAATTGTAACATGTTTTTACAACAACTCAAAAATTTACTATCACAAAGCTTCCTCTAGGAGGAGGCAAAACCGCTGCAAACTAAGTTATCGTTCCTATATTTATATTACATTATTTAAATTGAAAATATTTTTACTTATTGTTTTTTTTTGTTTATAAAAATTTTATAAGTAAATACTAATGATCATTTGTCTTTATTTCATTCTATTACCCCATGCCAACGAAAAGTTACGACATAAAAATAATTTTACAAGTGCTAAAAAATGAACATTTTTCAAACACCAGTCATTTTGACAGGAAAAACTCTACAAAAATTAAAAATAAAATAGAATTAAAATAGAAAATGGTAGCTCTCTTTCAATTTTTCAAAGATTAAAATATATTGATTTCTCAAATAACTATGTGAGTTTCACAAAAAGATGAAAAAAAATTTAACCTCAAATATCTCGGAAATGAATGGACCGATTCTTTTGCCAAAAAAACTCAGCCGAAAAGTAGTCAAAGTTTAAAAAAAAAAACGGGAAATAAGTCGAAATCATATGTCAACAAAAAGTTACGCCAGAAAAATAATTTTATAAAAGTGTTAAAAAATGGACATTTTTCAAACACCAGTTAAAAATTTTACTATTACAAAGCTTCCAAACAACTCAGAAAATAAGAGAACATGAGAAAAACAAGCTTTGAATACAAAAAGAGAGTGAATACGCTCTAGGTCCAGGGCAAACTGTTCAAAAATACCCATAAGAAAATAATTATTAACTGAGTTTTATTAAAACCTTATTCATTTTTCAAAATTTATATCAACTAAAAAATATTTAATATTTACCTTTGTATTGGCACTACATCTGCAATAGCTATTTTTCTTTGGATTTTCTTCACTGTCAACATTATTAGATTGTAAGTTATCGTTTTGAGTTTCAACTTCCATGATTTCTGCATTATTTTTTTCTGCATTATTAGATTCTACTTTTTCTGGTTGACTTTCAGTTCCAGTAACTTCTTGATTTTCTTTTCTATTTTGAACTGAACTACATAGTGGGTCTCTTCTTTCATATTGTAAGAAATTAAGATCTCCGTTATCATTTTTTAAATGCTCTATATTACCAGAAGAAGACGATCCGAGTGTTAAATCATTATCACTTAACAAAGGCGATTGTTCATCAACAGATATTATGTAAGTGGATTCTGTAGGTGTGGCTTCGTTATTGTTACTTGTTGACTGACTGAGATATGTATCAACAATCTATAATATATTTTTAAAAGTTATGATTTTTATAAGCATCTAAATAATTAGATAATGAAATTATTCAAACAATTTTTAAGTAACCTGATAGAAAATTAACCATTTTTATTGATAAGCAAGTGTTAATCAAGTGGAAGCATTTTCATCAAATTTATCTTTAACAATGAAATAATGTTAGAATAACGATTTCAAATCCAAAATTAAACAACAATTAGCCAACATATCGTTAACGTTTCTACCAGGGTACTATATATAGTATTTATGTAATACGGAATATAACATAATTTATGAAATAATGTAAACGGATCGATTCGACGAATTGAAATCGCCTTAATATTTTTATTTTTTTGTATAAAATTAATGAGTAGTGATCCTTTATTCTGTATAATAAGTGAATAACAAAATGAAAATATTTACTTGAAGATCTGTTGCTTCTTTTATATTTTGAGCAATATTTCTTAGTTTAACAATTATTCCTAATTTGTGAGCTCCTAATGATCGGAAATCATCGTCTGTTAACGTGATGTAGGTCGTACCATCAATTTCTTTCTCTGAAATATTAAATCAATAATATAGTCTATTTTGTATTTTTAAGTATAGTTTTAATTAAATTTTAGAACAAGTTTCATGCAGTTCCATTCATGTATAGCCGTAATAACTTCATATGAAGAAAGAATTAGTAAGTCAGAATTTAAAACTTAAAAATATTTATATTAAATATGTAAATTAATTTTTTACCAATGATTTAAATGACCTATAAATAAAATTGTAGATTAAAATATTTGAGCATCGATATAAATTTTTTGTACATTAATGTTACCTTTTTCATAACGGTATATGATTGATTTATTCAGTCTGAAATCAACCTCAAAAGATATTAGTAAAAGCGAAATGGCAACCGATTAAGATACATCACATTAGAACCAAGCAAAGAAAAAATGCATGGAAAATAATCTGTTTATTCCCAGGAGAATGTGCTTTCTGAAACATGCAAATGTTGGCTTAAGCATTTTAAGCAAAACGATTTTGATTAACGTGATAAGGCGCGTCGAGAACAGACGGAAATTTTTTTTTTTAATTTTCTTTGAAAAATCGAGACCGAAAATAAAAACTAAATTGTATATGATAATTTTTAAGGACAGAATAAACTTCTAGAACCTTGCTAAATTTTTACTGCAGATTCATATAGCGAATAATGAAATCGTTAAAGGGGTGCCATAGTCGTACCGTTACCGACCGAGAAATTCACACAGTTTGAAGCTGATTAAAAATAAAATACGTAAAATCACAAAAAAAACAAGAGAACACTTCGCTGCGGTTTTGAACGTTCTATCAGCTAGTAAAAGTTTGAAGTCGAAATATTAAGTGATTTTTGCAAAAACTATGAACAAAACACAATTCGGTTTCGTTCAAAGTTTTTGCAAAAACAACTTGATATTTCGACTCCAAACTTGTACTGGATGATAGAACGTTCAAAACCGCAGCGAAGTGTTCTTTTGATTTTTTGTGATTCGACGTATTTTATTTTTAATCAGCTTGAAACTGTGTGAATTGCTCGGGCGGTAATAGTAGGACTATGGAACCCCGTTAAGAGGCTATCGCACTATACTAACACTGTTTTATCGGCGGAACATGTAAAAGTATTTAATATAAATAAAAGGATAATGATTTACGCCTTGAACAAATTCAGTTGCCCTGCGTAATGCTGTAATACATCATTCTACAAAGTTTCGAGGCAAAAAAACGACGACACCTTTGTTTATTTTTGGAAAAAAATTTGGTTAATTTTCGTTAATTTTCGTTCAAAAAATAAACGAAGGTGTTGTCGTTTTTTTGTCTCAAAACTTCGTAGAACGATATATTAGAGGATTATGCAGGGCAAGTGAATTTGTTTAAGACGAAAATCATTATCCTTTTATTTATATTAATTATTTTGACATATTCTGCCGATGAAACAGGGTTAGTGGTAAAGTAGGACTATTACACCACCTTAACGGGATCCGGCGCAATGAACCATACTTATTGGGATTTGACATGGGGGCGTGGCCGCTATATATAGGTATACCTTAGCCATAGCCAACATGGCGCAAACAAGCCAGTTCTATACAGCGTTAAATCCTGGCCAACGCTAGTTCACCGCGCCACCACGAGGGTCGCATGACCGATGAAATATCCCAATAAGACACCCTGCGATGAAAAAATACTAATTTTAGGTTTCTATAAAATTACTTTATATTTCACTCGTAATTTCATATTTTGATTGTAAAATAAAAATTTGTAATTAAAATACTATAATCTCCAATTGGTTATAAAAAATAAATGTATTTTCACGAAATAATAAAAGAATACTATTTTATCACGAGAGACTTTATAGTTCTAGTGACTTTAGCTTTGAGAATATCAATAGAAAGACAAAAATTAACAGTTTCAGGATTTTTTTTTACTTACAAATTTTCAAAATTCGACAGAACAACATTAAAATAATTCTTTTTCATATAACAGATTCAGCAGCCTTAAACCTCTACTCTTAGCAAAAATTCATTCCCAAAATATTGAAAATATTGCAAAATTTGTGAATAATTGTATTTCCTTAAATGAGTCATCTTCCACTGTCACCGTATTTTATAAATCAACAAATGTATGATGAAAGGTTGTCGAAATCAACAGGGAATATTACGCAGATGTAATAGTTTCTCAAACTTAAATACATTTACTATTCTCTATTGTTTGAATCTATGATAACCATTTTATAATTTGTAACAATAGATCTTAAAGATATAATTATGCTTGAGGATTTAACCCTTTGAAGCATGGTGGTAACCGACGTTACCACTTCAATTTCTTTGGATTTTGACTATTTACTTAGTATTTCACATATTCAGATCCGGTTTTTTACACTTTTTAGTTACTTTAGTTATTAAAAAATATAAAAATACTTGTTAATTGACATAATTTGTTATAATATAAGACGTATAAACAAAGAAACATAAAAAATCATGTTTTTGTGGAAAAATCTATACTTCAAAGGATTAATTAAAAACAATGTTCATTTAATTATAATTTAGTTTTTCCCATTATTTATCAGCTCAAAATGCACAACATTTTTTTCCCGGTAAACCATATTAGACAGACAAATAACAGAGATAATATTATATCGAAGTAACTCTTGAAAAATGATATTAAAGTATTCGTGAATTCTATTTTTTCTGGTGCAATTCGAACTATATACTACATATGGGAGCGTCCACCAGAACGGACCCAGCGGGCGCGCGCAGCGTGAAATGCGCTCTGTTAAACTTGCTTATAATCATACGCCGAGTCTCTCGAAAAAAAAAAACAAATGACATATGGGCAAATCCAGGATACCTTTGACTTCTGTGAAATAATTTTTTTGCTTCGTCATAGAGGAAGCTTTGTAACGGTGAAAAAAATTTTCGAGACAAAAAATGTTCAAAAAGATGTTTTAAGGCGAGAGAATCTGATTCAAAAAGAATCGGGCGCGACTTAGCAACGGTCAAAGTCGCGCCTGCCCCGCGCGTAGCTAACGCGAATACATCGTCCGAGCGATGTTAATACTCGCTCGAGATATACGAATTCGCGGGAACGAGAACCTAACGGGTTCGATAGAATACGGAGGACCGAGATGCTTATCTTCTCCGTATTTTATCTTGGAACCTCGTTATACCCCTCTCCCAGACGTTGCGTAGCGGGAGAGAAGCAACTCGATACTGAGGCTCTCGTTCGATTCGACTTTACGTCGTCGTCGGCGGCAGAGACGACAGTTCCGGATACGCGCGGATCAGCTCGTGTACTAAACGGCTGATCAGATGATCCACGTCGAGGGATCGTCCGCACGCACACGGTGGGTCGCTCATCACCGTAATTCCGCTGAATTCCAACGGCGGTCGAGACCAATCCCAAGACGATTGATGGACCGGAGACTGTTGGCACTTCTGGCGCTGGGGCTCCGGTCGACAACTGCCGTCATTCCTCCAAGGTTAACTTGGCAGATCATCTCGTCTTCTTCTTGTCTTCGTCTTCGGGCCCTCTTTCCGCTCCGGGCAGGCCCAGTGAAGGTGCGTTGGTGACCTACACGTCCAACACAATTTTCTGGTTGGACTCGGCGGTGGGGAGTTATATGCTCCGAGCGCGTTCCTCGATCTTGACGAGCGGTATACTCGACTATCCAACCCCTGCTGGATATACCGCTGTTTGGGACGTCGAGAGGCTACCGTCGTCCAAGGATTCGAACCTGTTCCTTGATTCGAACCCAGTCCACTCGAGGGTTTTCTGCCTTTATCTCTTTTGGATAACTTCGGAGGTCGTTGCATGGCCGCTGCATACGCCTCTTTTTTCCCTGTCGAGCTGGACTTTTGAAGACTTCGGGACGACTTCTTGTTGTCTTTAGTCCCTAGGACCGATCGAGGTTGCTTTGCAGAGTGTTTGGCTGCACCTGCGGCTCGTTTCTTGTTAGGCGCAGCGGAATTATGAAGTGACGACATTTGCGCGCGTAGCTGGCGCAGCTCGTCGTGCAGTCGCCTCACTTCTTCGCTTAGGCGCCTAACTTTCTCCTCCTCCAATTTACGCGTCTGATTACATTCGCATTCGCAATGACGCTCGCCTTCTGCTTGCGTCGATACGTCGCGAAATTGCGAAGTAATCAGCGTTCGGTCCACCGGTTGTGCCGTCCCCAGACTATCGATCTCTTCCTCGTTGCTCCTTGGAAGGTTTGTCTGCTCTTCGTCTTCAGGAGTCTTTGAATGAGTAATACAGCCGTCCGATGCCGATATATTCCATAAACGGGCCATATCAGACGCTTCGGACAGGGGGAAGCTTGGAAAATCTCCCTTCCCCCAGGCTGCATTTACTCCGTCGTCTTGGGCTTGGGAGTATTCAGCACAGCCGTTCGGTGCCCTCAGGCATTCTGTATACGCCAAGCGACGTGAAGTATCAGACTTCTCGAACAGGGGGAAGCTTGGAGAATCTCCCCTCCCCCAGGCTGTGCTTACTCCGACGTCGATTTCGTGGATGGAAGCTGAAGATGATGGCAATGGTGCGGTTGCTGAACAGCTGTCCGAAATCCATGTGCGGTCTGCATTCCCCGAGTGACTCGCGTTCTCGGATTCTTCGGACTGGAAGGAGATCGGGGAATTTTCCCTCCCCCAAGCTGTGCTGCACCTTAGGTGCACCTGGACTTCACCCGGTCCTCCCGCTGGAGATAAAGTGTTCCGTGGTGACGTAAGAGCCTCGTGTCTTACGTCGGGAGGACTGCCTGCTCTTTGGTTCCTCTGCAAGACATGTGTCCTTATGGAACTCAGCAAGTTGTTGTCGACTGCTTTGTTCGACGCCAATTGCTGAAACAGGCTGTGGGTTGAGGGATCGGCAATTCGGTTCACTTCTGGAGCGCCGCTTGTATTGAGGGTCGTCGTGTTGACGAACTTATTCCTGCAATCGAGCCTCCTTGTGAACTGCTCGTAATCACTTCCACTTATTTCTTATGTGAAGTGGGCTGGGTTGTAACTTCCCATTAGCCATTGAGCGATTCGCCTAGAATCCCCCTCGAGATGTCCGGTGCTTCTTAAATCTAGAGCTATATTTGCTTCTATTACAGCTTCAAAGCTCAGCTCTAGATTTTTGCGCCAATGCTCCATCTTATCGGCTAGTTCTTCTGGGGTCGATGATTCCATCTTGCGAAGCTAGACCGATTATATAAAAAATTTGGTGACGAATTGTGTGTGTATGCGCAACTAACTGCTGAGATTCTCTCTCTAATTGGCCGTCTGTTACGCAAATTACAATGTTAGAATTCTAACTACCACACACAATTGTCCCAAGCTGCTCGAGAATGACGTATCTCGATGCAGCTAGCTAGGGAGAGAGCGTGGCTATTCCAAAAAAATTCGCGACGATAACGATTTAAATAATTCCCGCAACCAAAAAAAAGGATGAAAGTATTCTCACTTCCGACCGGCTGCACGCACAGGCACGGTCAAACCAAAAAAAAATCGCGTGAAAATCGCTTTAAATCTCGCGTCAAAAAAAGGAATTTAATTCTCGCCACATATGACGACGAAAACAACGATAATCGTCGTTTAAATGCTCTCGCCCTGGCTTTACAGCAGTTTAAAAGGCTCGGGCTAAGTATACACAATACTACCCGAGCATAAACATAAACACACACAAAAACAAGCAATCGGCTGTTTTGCGTTTATGTTTGAATGCGCGTCGCGAGCCTTCTTGTCTGTTTGTTTACGTCCGGCACCTCGACTTGGCTAGTTTAAATCACTGCGCCTATCAGCTGTAACGGTATATGGCCATTGGCCATCAGCTGAATAGTCGGGTGCAGTGATTCGCGCCCGGCCGAATTTAAACGAAACGCGATTTGAATAGGCCGGTCTCGAACGTACCGGCCGCTAACCTTCTCCTTAAACCCCACACGTTAGGGCGCCATTTGTAACGCGCGGACTAAAAAAAGACTTTACAGAAAAATAACTCGACGCGTTGCGCGTTGACAAGAAGGCGGGAGATCCGCCGCTCGGCGCGGGCGGATCGATGTGATTGTTTTTCGCTGGGCCGGCGATCAAGACACCGGCCGCTCGCCGCTGCGCGCCGAAAATACAAATCAATCGCTGCGCGGAAAATAGGCGAAGAGTCTTACCGGGAGGGGAGTGCACTCCCCTCGTCGCTCGCTCACGAATCCGCTCCTGCGTCAGGCCTTATCCTCCGGTCGACTTCGGAGTGTTCAGGCCGAGTCTTAACGACCGGCGTTCATCTACAGACGCTTCGGACCCCAGGAGTGGCTCGGATTGCTCACGTGCGCTGCTGCTCTTCGTGGTCGGTACGTGTACGGGCGCTGCTCTGCACCGGCGAGGACGCACGATACCGTTTTCTTCGCGGACGATCAAATTAACTCACGTACGCGCGGTTTGACAGCCCGAGAGAATGTGATTCAAAAAGAATCGGGCGCGACTTAGCAACGGTCAAAGTCGCGCCTGCCCCGCGCGTAGCTAACGCGAATACATCGTCCGAGCGATGTCAATACTCGCTCGAGATATACGAATTCGCGGGAACGAGAGCCTAACGGGTTCGATAGAATACGGAGGACCGAGATGCTTATCTTCTCCGTATTTTATCTTGGAACCTCGTTATACGTATAACCTCGTATAACGAGGTTCCAAGATAAAATACGGAGAAGATAAGCATCTCGGTCCTCCGTATTCTATCGAACCCGTTAGGTTCTCGTTCCCGCGAATTCGTATATCTCGAGCGAGTATTAACATCGCTCGGACGATGTATTCGCGTTAGCTACGCGCGGGGCAGGCGCGACTTTGACCGTTGCTAAGTCGCGCCCGATTCTTTTTGAATCAGATTCTCTCGGGCTGTCAAACCGCGCGTACGCCAGTTAATTTGATCGTCCGCGAAGAAAACGGTATCGTGCGTCCTCACCGGTGCAGAGCAGCGCCCGTACACGTACCGACCACGAAGAGCAGCGCACGTGAGCAATCCGAGCCACTCCTGGGGTCCGAAGCGTCTGTAGGTGAACGCTGCACGTTAGGACTCGGCCTGAAAACTCCGAAGTCGACCGGAGGATAAGGACTGACGCAGGAGCGGATTCGTGAGCGAGCGACGAGAGGAGTGCACTCTCCTCCCGGTAGGACTCTTCGCCTATTTTCCACGCAGCAATTGATTTGTATTTTCGGCGCGCAGCGGCGAGCGGCCGGTGTCTTGATCGCCGGCCCAGCGAAAAACAATCACATCGATCCGCCCGCGCCGAGCGGCGGATCTCTCGCCTTCTTGTCAACGCGCAACGCGACGCGTATTTTGTATAGGATAACTGAGAATAGATCTTGTTATAGTTTTGAATGTAACCAAGACCACTCGTTATTTATTAACCTTCACCTAACCTTCTCCCGGATACCGCCGCCTCCGCGGGATCGTCGAACCAAGACGACGATCATTCTGAGTGGCCGCGCCTCGCGTCTAGCTAGCGCGAGTATTAACCCTTTCCGGCACACGGAAAAGTCGAGTTCAATCGTGAACTCGACATTTGTAAACAGGGATCCAGAGAACATCAACCCCGAGTGCTCGGCGTAGAAGTAGCACTCGACGGCACCGTGATCTAGGGTTCGGTTCGCGGAATTACAAAAGATTTCCCCAGGCCTCCCGTTACAGTGTATATTAGTTGATTTTGATAATTTTTGTTTTCGTGTGTGTGTGCGTGTGCGTGTGCGCGCGCGTGTGGTGTCTGTGTGTGTGTGTGTGTGTGTGTGTGTGTGTGTGTGTGTGTGTGTGTAAACTGTTCATATCTTCGAAACGAATCAACCCATTTTCATCGGGTAAAACTTATTCTTTTCGTCTCGCGGGAAAAGTTTTCTTTTGTTTTATAACCAAAAAACGATTTTGAACTTTTAGTTTTTTTTATTTTTTCATATCTTACAGCCATTATTACATAATATAATAAACTTTTCTTGAAAGGTATTTAAATTACCTATATTTTCATTTTTTCAAATTTAAAATATCTTCACTCTTTCATTTGTTATTAAGGAAAACTTTTATATACTTCATAAATTAATATCTCAAAAAATATTTTATTTATCGACTTGAAATTTTAACCACTTATTACACTAATTGAAAACTATATGTGGTTGAAATTTCAAGAGATTATCTTCATTTGTTTTTTAGAAAAAAATTATTTTCCAAACAACGATTTTGTATTTTTAGTTTTTTTGATTTTTTCATATCTTACAGTCATTATTACATAATATAATAAACTTTTCTTGAAAGGTATTTAAATTACCTATATTTTCCTTTTTTTAAATTTAAAATAACTTCATTCTGTCATTAGTTATTAAGGAAAACTTTTTTATATTTCATAAATTAATTTCTCAAAAATATTTTATTTATCGACTTGAAATTTTTACCACTTATTACATTCATTGAAGACTATATTTTGTTAAAATTTCAAGAGATTATCTTCATTTGTTTTTTAGAAAAAAATTATTTTCCAAACAACGATTTTGAATTTTTAGTTTTTTTGATTTTTTCATATCTTACAGTCATTATTACATAATATAATAAACTTTTCTTGAAAGGTATTTAAAATACCTATATTTTCCTTTTTTTAAATTTAAAATATCTTCACTCTGTCATTAGTTATTAAGGAAAACTTTTTTATATTTCATAAATTAATTTCTCAAAAATATTTTATTTATCGACTTGAAATTTTTACCACTTATTACATTCATTGAAGACTATATTTTGTTAAAATTTCAAGAGATTATCTTCATTTGTTTTTTAGAAAAAAATTATTTAAGAAAAAATTTGCGTTTTCGTTGTCGCACGATAACAAGAGCAAAAATTATCCAATCGTCCTCAAAATTTAGCACAGATGTAGCTTTTATATATCTTCAAATTGAGTTCGTTGGCCAAAAAAATCGGTCCATTACGATAAAAGATATTTGAGGATAAAAATTTTGTTAAAAAATTCTCGAATAGCATTTTCTCAAAGAATACTTGATTTATCGACTTAAAATTTTAACCACTTATTAAAGTTATAGAAGACTATATTTGGTTAAAATTTCAGGAGATTGTCTTCATTTGTTTTTTAGAAAAAAATTATTTTAGAAAAAATTTGCGTTTTCGTTGTCGCACGATAACAAGAGCAAAAATTATCCAATCGTCCTGAAATTTGGCACAGATGTAGCTTTTATATATCTTCAGATCGTGTTCGTTGCCCAAAAAAATCGATCCATTACGAAAAAAGTTATTTGAGGTTGAAAACTATTTTAAAAAATTTTCGAATTGCGTTTTCTCAAAGAATACTTGATTTATCGACTTAAAATTTTAACCACTTATTAAAGTTATAGAAGACTATAATTGGTTAAAATTTCAGGAGATTATCTTCATTTTTTATTCAGAAAAAAATTATTTTAGAAAAAATTTGCGTTTTCGTTGTCACACGATAACAAGAGCAAAAATTATCCAATCGTCCTAAAATTTGGCACGGATGTAGCTTTTATATATCTTCAGATCGAGTTCGTTGCCCAAAAAAATCAATCCATTACGAAAAAAGTTATTTGAGGTTGAAAATTATTTTAAAAAATTTTCGAATCGCGTTTTCTCAAAGAATACTTGATTTATCGACTTAAAATTTTAACCACTTATTAAAGTTATAGAAGACTATATTTGGTTAAAATTTCACGAGATTATCTTCATTTGTTTTTTAGAAAAAAATTATTTTAGAAAAAATGTGCGTTTTCGTTGTCGCACGATAACAAGAGCAAAAATTATCGAATCGTCCTAAATTTTGGCACAGATGTAGCTTTTATATATTTTCAAATCGAGTTCGTTGGCAAAAAAAATCGGTCCATTATGATAAAAGATATTTGAGGTTAAAAATTTTTTGAAAAAATTTTTGAGTAGCGTTTTCTCAAAGAATACTTGATTTATCGACTTAAAATTTTAACCACTTATTAAAGTTATAGAAGACTATATTTGGTTAAAATTTCGGGAGATTATCTTCATTTGTTTTTTAGAAAAAAATTATTTTAGAAAAAATTTGTGTTTTCGTTGTCGCACGATAACAAGAGCAAAAATTATCCAATCGTCCTGAAATTTGACACCGATGTAGCTTTTACATATCTTCAGATCAAGTTCGTTGCCGAAAAAAATCGGCCCATTACGAAAAAAGATATTTGAGGCTAAAAATTTTTGTTTTTAAATTTTCGCATCGCGTTTTCTCAAAGGATACTTGATCTATCAACTTAAAATTTTAGCCACTTATTAAAGTTATAGAAGACTATATTGGTTAAAATTTCAGGAGATTATATTCATTTGAAAGTATGAGATATAGTTTACTAAATTAACAGTTTTTGAAGCTATCTCAATATCATCAACGTATTTCAATAGACAAATTTCACAATTCATGAATAAAAATGTATCGATCGCTGCTAGTATTGTGGTGGTTTTCATTATCGATGCCAAATAATTTTAATAAAAACGCAACTTTTTTTTTAAATAACTTTTTTTATCAAAAGAAATAAAGATAATCTCTTGAAAATTTAACTAAATATTGTAATAAATAATTGTAATAATTGGTTAAAATTTCAAATTGATCAAATATTATCTGAGATATCAGTATTAAAAAACATTAAAAAAAAATTTTTAATCTCGAATATCTGGTCATGATGATCATTTTTTTTGTGTTTTTTGTGGGCAATGAATTTTTTTTTTTTGTAAAATATAAAATTGTATAATAATAATTGCTTTTTAATGATAAAAAATAGAAAGAGTAAAAATAAAAAGTCACAAACCATTTAACATAGTTTCACCGTACAAAATAAAGTATTAAATTTTCAATATTGGAATTAAAAATAAATTAAAGGAATCAGTAAATTAAATTTGAGGAAACTGCGTGCCAATGAATTGGCAGCGATTTTTTATTTGTTATTGCTGCCATTAACATGACCCACGAAGCATATAAACGAGACAGGGTGTTCTATATGTAACTTTTACGCAGAAAAACAGTCCCGTAATCCATATTAGTGTGCCATCCAGGCCGTAGCCATGAGATGTACAAAAAAGTAAAAAAAAGTGCAGAAAATACATTTTAGCCACTTTTTTTATGTTTTTGTACATCCCCTGGCTACGGCCTGGATGACACACTAATATGGATTATCGGACTGTTTTTCTGCGTAAAAGTTACATATGGAACACTCTGTCTCGTTTATGTGCTTCGCGGACCATGTTAATGGCAGCAATAAGAAATAAAAAAAAAAGTATTTCACAGAAGTCAAAGGTATCCTGGATTTACCCATATATCGATAGATTTTTTCCTGCTCTTTTCTTTCTTATTTTTTCTCCGAAACGCTATCTTCTGCTCTAAAATTGAAAGTTCAAAGCCATTTTGCTCAAAGTATGCCATTCTTTTTTTTCAAAATACATTTTACCATTCGAAAGTACAAAATTGCATAAAATATTTGACAATTATATATTGACACCACAAGATCTTTACGACTAGCGAACAAAATATTTTAAAAATTTTGTTTGCCTATTTTTACCAAAAGACAAATATTTAGAATGTATAAACTAAAATTAAATCAAAGATTGGAATTAGTAAAAGCAGTGCCTGGAATTCTGTCATTTCATTGCATTAAATTTAAATTATACTCTCCTATCAGAAAAGTAAAAGAATATAAAAAAATAGAAGAGAAAAGAACAAGTATCAAGAAAAGACCTATCCAAAATAATTCAGATAAAAATAAAGAATTAAGAAATAAATTAAAATTATTTGGAATTCAAATAGTATATGAACTTTGATAAAAAATAATGTTAAAATTGATTATATGATATAATTTAAGTATGCAACAACGAAATAGTGCCATGCATCAGTAACAGTGCATTTCAGCGTAGCGCGGTGAGCGCGCTCGGTCGCACGCCGCTGTGTTTACAATTTTATTAGTTATGAACCCTTCATTTCTCCAACATCAAATTTTACCCGCGTAAAAATTATTCGTATATACTTATATATACTTATATATGATTATATATCCTCATATAGAACTGTATATAAATATATATGAAGTATGTCTCTATGTAAGTATGTATAAATAAGGTTGTAGTTATTTATATACCATTACATGCAATTATATATAAGTACATGCAACATTCTCCAACACCACGCATAACCATGTATGGTCGGGGGGGGGGGGGTAGATATCCCGATAGGGGAAATCGCAGACAGGGAAAATCCCGATAGGTGATTTTAGCGACAGGTATATTTTGAGATAGTAAGTTCAGCCGATCAAGGAAAATCTCAATAAGCAATATTACCGACAATTAAATCTTCAGAAAGAATTTTCACCGAGCGGGGAAAATGCCGAAAGTATAATTATAGAAAGGGAATATACCGAAAATGTTTTTAACGAATGCCCAAAATATCGAAAGTGAAATTTCAGAAATGAAAATTATCGAAATGAAAAATACCGACGATGATAACAGCCATGGGGAAAAATGCCGAAACTTAGTTTCCATAATAGGTATAATGCCGAAATTCAATTCCCATACGAGCGAAAATACCAAAATCTTATTATATAGATTAATATGCTTGGAAACATAATTTTTATGTTATTGGAGTATCTCATACTCGAAAAAACACTGTAAAATTTCATAAAAATACGCTGAATATTAACAATAATTCAGTCAGTAGGTCAGTGAAGTGAAAATAAAAAATATGCGTTATTCAAATTCAAGTATATATCTTGAAATTCGCGTGTGTATGTCTGTGCGTGTGCATGTATGAGTATCTGTGGCGAATCGGAAGCTACTGTATTACGTTTGAAGGCTATATTCCTTAGCTCTTCATTTTACAAACATGAAAAAATTAAAATCCTCAAGAATCAGGGAAAATCAACAGTACTGCGTCAAAAGGAAAGAAAGAATAATCACATAAAATATGTATTTGATTCAGTTGTTTAAAATATATACATTTTGAAGATGTTAAGTAATACACGGCTTAAAACTAATTGTTTCTTCAAAATACGTGGAATCTCATCGTCAGTTTTTAAAAATATTAACTCTTGCACCTTCGTTGTTTATATACCCAAAGAATTCTCTTCTTTTTTGAGTTGTTGATCAAAGATCTGATTAAAGACCTTTCGTCTAGCATGGTACCTCCGAAAATTATAAACTCGATACTATTTATTATTTGTTTATTTTTTTTTCTTTTTCTTAGCCCACACTGCTTTTCGGTAACTGTCACCTCGTTTTACCGTTACTACACTATCAGGCCGTGCGACTATCGAGCAAGGTGCACATGACAAATAACGAGCGCGCAAATAGGTGAGCAGCGCGCTGCAAATGAAAATTATTGCTTTGTACATTTTACAGTTAATAGAAAACAAAAAACCGCTGCCAATTCATTGGCACGTAGCTTCCTCAAACTTAATTTACTGATTCCTTTAATTAATTTTTAATTCCAATATTTAAACTTTAATACTTCAGAAAGACAGAAATAACAAAACTCCAACATAATTTATTCAAATTTTTATAGATTATACATTTCCACAAAATTTCACATACGTAAAATATATTCTCTTTCAAATGCTACCCATCCCATTCAGATACACAGAGCCATCCTCAAGAAATAGATTTTAAAAATGTCTAGAAAAATTTTAACCTCAAATATCTCTGAAATTTATGAACCAATCACTTTGCCAAAAGAACTCATCCGAGAACTATCAATAATATACCTCTACAATGAATTTTGAAGCGAATAAGACAATTTTATTCTTGTAGTAGTTGAACATATAAAACTCATTTTTTTTCATTTTTCAATTTTTACGTTTTTGTTAATAACAAAAGAACCGTGATAGCTAGAGAATTAATTTTTTTTAGAAAATATAGGTAATTTAACTCTCTTTCGAATGCCACCCACCACATTTAGATACATAGAGCCGTTCTCGAGAAATTACGATTTAAAAAGAAATTGAAAAAAATTTTAACCTCAAATATCTTCGAAATTTATGGATCAATCCTTTTGCCCAAAGAACTCACTCGATTGGTATACAAAATCTACCCCTACAAAGAATTTCAAAGTGATTAAGCCAATTTTACTATAGTTATTGAACGACAAAAAAAAAATCACTTTTTTTTATAAATTATTTTTTTTCTCAAAAAATAATGATTAAAAAAACCTAAAAATTTAGTAAGTTATAGTACTTAATATCCTTTATAACCAAAAAAATATTCATGTTAATATCTTTTTTTAATTTCGAAATATAACTTATTTACAAAAAATTACGTTTTCATCAATAACTTATGACGAAATATAGCTACCGACTTTTTTTTTTTAAATTGTAGATAATTTTATCCTACATACAGAGAATTCAGGATATATAAACAATATTTGTTCTAAATATTAAAAAAATCGAAAAAAAAATTTTGAAAATTAAAAAATGGCTATAAAAAAAAAAAAATTAAATTTTACAAAAATAAAATATTGACCCCAATTGTGGAAGCAAAATCGAAAAAAATGATCACTCTCCCGTTAAAATCGGTCGAGTAGATCATGAGATATCAGCGTATACGGACATACACACACACACACACACACACACACACACACACACACACACACACACACACACACATCCATACGGACATTTTCTAAAAATAGTGTATTTCGATTCCAAATTTGCTAAATAACATTTCTAACACATTATCTCATAAACTTTCTTTTACTATCACAAAGCTTCCTCTATGAGGAAGCAAAACAGACAACTTAAAAGTGCCTTAATGTCTTTCTTGTGCAAATTTTATATGTTGGGTTATATATGACATCTCACTGCGCGCAATCGTCGTGCGATTGGCTCATTTAATAGTCGCGTGGCCTGACAGTGTAGTAACGGCAAAGCGAGATGACAGTCACCGAAAAGAGGCGTGGTCCACAGCATGAGCGGGCTGCCTGCCGCGCACGGTCTTTTCATGCACTGACACATGGTCGCGCCGTGGAGGGCAGTACGGGCGGCGTGCGTTACTGCTACCACGGCGCAGAACCGTGGGGACTTTTCTCCGTGTGAATATGTTCTTTAATACAACCAATGTATGTGACGGAGGCACTGTGCTGCTTAAGCAGAAAATACTCGATGAACTTAACTAAAGAGAGGAGTGAACGATTATTTTTATAATTTATTACACTGAAAAAAAAGATTTGTTGTTTCAACTAAATATTTAGTAAAATATTTAGTAAAGTTATCTTTAGTTAAATCAACTAAATATTTCTCTGAAACAACTACATAAAGAGTAAAATCAACTAAATTATTTAGTTAAAATAATAATTAGTAAATTTAATTAAACATTTAGTTACTTCAAATATGGTATGGTTGATTCAATTAAAAGGTTTCATTGAAAGAACTAAATTCGTTTTCTTGAAACAAGAAAATAACTTCAAATAAATGTTTATTGTTTTTAGCAAAATCAATTGGTAGAGTTAACGAAATATTTACTTAAATCAAATAACTGAAATATTGATGAACCCAATCTCTAAAAACAAATAAATGTTTGTTTGAAACAACTACATATTTGGTTGATTTAAACAATTAAAAACAAGGAAATATCTCCGACGCATTAACTAAACCATTCATTCCTTTAACAAATATTTTGTTAACTCAACTATTTATTTAGTAACTTCGACAGCATAATTTTGTTCAACTAGCTAAAGGATTTATTAAAGAATCGAATCCTAATTTACAAAATCTTTACTTGTTACTACTAACTATTTCATAGATTCAAATAAATAAATTAGTTGAAGTGCCAATATCTGTATATCCAAATATGTTGTCATTCTTACTAAATACTTACTTGTTTTGAAGAAACCTTTTATTTAACCGACAAGATATTTAGTAACTGCAACTAACAGGTTTTGCAATATGAACAAAAGTGATTCGATAATTTTCTTCTCTCGTCAATCAAACGTTTCCTTGATTTGACTAAATATTTCTTAGAAGATACTAAATATTAATTAGATTTAACTAAATGTTTAGTTAAATAATCACTATGACAATAAAAAAGTATGTAGTTAATTTGACTACATATTTCTTGGTTTCAAATAAACCTTTTGTTAAAAGGACAAACTGCGTACTTCAATCTACAAAACTATTTCCTCACACCAACAAAATATTGGTTAAAAAATTTGTCTCGCGATTACTAAGTTACAATTAGTCAACTCAAATAACTGTTTGTTAGGTCTGACTAATAAATTAGTTGAAATTCCAATGTCTTTGTATCCAAATATGTTGTCATTCTTATTAAATATTTACTTGTTTTAAATAAACATTTTATTAAGCCGACAGGATATTTAGTAACTGCAACTAACAGGTTTTGCAATCTGAACAAAAATGATTCGTCAATTTTCTTCCCTCGTTAATCAAACGTTTCCTTGATTTGACTAAATATTTCTTAGACGACAATAAATATTAATTAGATTTAACTAAATGTTTAGTTAAACAAGCACTATGACAATATAAAAGAATGTAGTTAATTTGACTACATATTTCTTGGTTTCAAATAAATCTTTTGTTAAAAGGAGTAATTGCGTGCTTCTATCTACAAAACTATTTCCTTACCCCAACAAAATATTGGTTAAAAAATTTCTCTCCCGATTTCTAAGTTACAATTAGTCAACTTAAATAACTGTTTGTTAGGTTTGACTAATAAATTAGTTGAAATGCCAATGCCTTTGTAACCCAATATGTTGTCATTCATACTAAATGTTTACTTGTTTTAAACAAATATTTTATTAAGCCGACAGGATATTTAGTAACGGCAACTAACAGGTTTTGCAATCTGAACAAAAATGATTCGTCAATTTTCTTCCCTCATCAATCAATCGTTTCCTTGATTTGACTAAATATTTCGTAGATTACAATAAATAACTATTAAATTTAACTAAATATTTAGTTAAAACCGCACTATGATAATAAAAAAGTATGTAGTTGATTTGGCTACATATCTCTTTGTTTCAAATAAATCTTTTGTTAAAAGGAGTAATTGCGTGCTTCTATCTACAAAACTATTTCCTTACCCCAACAAAATATTGGTTAAAAAATTTCTCTCCCGATTTCTAAGTTACAATTAGTCAACTTAAATAACTGTTTGTTAGGTTTGACTAATAAATTAGTTGAAATGCCAATGCCTTTGTAACCCAATATGTTGTCATTCATACTAAATGTTTACTTGTTTTAAACAAATATTTTATTAAGCCGACAGGATATTTAGTAACGGCAACTAACAGGTTTTGCAATCTGAACAAAAATGATTCGTCAATTTTCTTCCCTCATCAATCAATCGTTTCCTTGATTTGACTAAATATTTCGTAGATTACAATAAATAACTATTAAATTTAACTAAATATTTAGTTAAAACCGCACTATGATAATAAAAAAGTATGTAGTTGATTTGACTACATATCTCTTTGTTTCAAATAAATCTTTGTTAAAAGGAGTAACTGCGTACTTCTATCTAGACAACTATTTCCTCACACCAACAAAATATTGGTTAAAAAATTTGTCTCGCGATTACTAAGTTACAATTAGTCAACTTAAATAACTGTTTGTTAGGTCTGACTAATAAATTAGTTGAAATGCCAATGTCTTTGTGTCCAAATATGTTGTCATTGTTACTAAATACTTAGTTGTTTTAAACAAACATTTTATTAAACCGACAAGATATTTAGTAACTGCAACTAACCGGTTTTGCAATCTGGACGAAAGTGATTCGATAATTTTCTTCTCTCGTCAATCAAACGTTTCCTTGATTTGACTAAATATTTTTTAGAAGATACTAAATATTAATTAGATTTAACTAAATGTTTAGTTAAATAAGCACTATGACAATATAAAAGAATGTAGTTAATTTGACTACATATTTCTTGGTTTCAAGTAAATCTTTTGTTAAAAGGAGTAATTGCGTGCTTCTATCTACAAAACTATTTCCTTACCCCAACAAAATATTGGTTAAAAAATTTCTCTCCCGATTTCTAAGTTACAATTAGTCAACTTAAATAAATGTTTGTTAGGTCTAACTAATAAATTAGTTGAAATGCCAATGTCTTTGTATCCAAATATGTTGTCATTCTTACTAAATGTTTACTTGTTTTAAACAAACATTTTATTAAGCCGACTAGATATTTAGTAACTGTAAGTAACAGGTTTTGCGATCTGAACGAAAATGATTCGCGATTTTCTTCTCTCGTCAATCAAACGTTTCCTTAATTTGACTAAATATTTCTTAGATTACAATAAATAACTATTAAATTTAACTAAATGTTTAGTTAAACAAGCACTATGACAATATAAAAGAATGTAGTTAATTTGACTACGTATTTTTTGGTTTCAAATGAATCTTTTGTTAAAAGGTGTAATTGCGTGCTTCTATCTACAAAACTATTTCCTCACACCAACAAAATATTGGTTAAAAAATTTGTCTCGCGATTACTAAGTTACAATTAGTCAACTCAAATAACTGTTTGTTAGGTCTGACTAATAAATTAGTTGAAATTTCAATGTCTTTGTATCCAAATATGTTGTTATTCTTATTAAATATTTACTTGTTTTAAATAAACATTTTATTAAGCCGACAGGATATTTAGTAACTGTAACTAACAGGTTTTACAATCTAAAATGTTGATGCCGGTAAGGTAGAGATCGTGTCGGTACTTCACACGGCCTTTTATATTAAAGTTTACTAAATATTTCATAGTTTCAAATAAATCGTTAGTTACAAATGATGAGTTACACACATATTATTGAGTTTATAAATCATTAATTAAAATGTAATTAAGAATGTATATTAATTATAAGAATATAATTAATTATTAGATTGATGTGCGCGATATTTTACATTTACATGCAACTCTATACTTAGTTAAAATTGAAATTTTGTAGGGTACAAGCGTTGCGTAGCGTAGCGGTTAGAGCGTTAGCCTTGTAATCCGAGGGTCCCGAGTTCGATCCCACCTTAGGTCAAAAATTTTTTCTGCGTTTTTTTCTGTTAGATAATATGTAAATGCGAAACTGCGAGCGATAATTAATATAAATTAATGCGAATATGTAATAATAATTTGATTTAATATTAATAAAATTACTATATAATAACTATGCAGAATCCATATTAAGTTACAGGAGTTCAGGAAAAATCACCAACTTCAATGCGGATGGTTGTACGAAAAGGCTACAAGGAAGAAAAAACTTTTATTTCAAAATTATTAAAAAAAAAATTTTATAATTTTTTTGAAATAATTAGCAAAATATTTTGTAAAATTGACTAAACAGTTAGTTGATTCAACAAATCATTTATTCATATTTATTAAATATTTCGTTAATCTAATGCAGCGGTTAGTTAGTATCATAAAATATTTCACTGTTTTAATTAAATGTTTAGTAATTACAAACAAGTATTTAGTCAACATAATTGAATAATTTATCAAACAAGATAAATTGTTAGTTAATACAATGAATCGTTTAGTCAGTTTCACAAAATTATTTATTGCTCCAGGTAAATACTTAGTAATTTCAGTAAAATGTTTTGTCAAATTGATTAAGTATTTCATTGATCTTAATAATCTGTTAGTTCATCCAATGAATCGTTTAGTCAATTTCATAAAATATTTTGTTGCACCAGAAAAATATTTTGTAATTTCAAGAAAATTTATAGTCAAATTGATTAGGTATTTCATTGTTCTTAATAACCCGTTAGTTGATGGAATGAATTATTTAGTCAATTTCATAAAATATTTTGTTGCTCCAGATAAATGTTTTGTAATTTGAATAAAATATTTTATCAAATTGATTAAGTATTTCGTTGTTCTTAATAACTAATTAGTTTGTGCAATGAATCGTTTAGTCAATTTTATAAACTATTTTGTTGCTTTAATTAAATATTTAGTCATTTCAATACAATATTTTATAGAATTCATTTAATATTTTATCAATCTAAATAACCTGTTAGTTGATACAATGAATCGTTTAGTTAACTTCATAAAATATTTCTTTATTTTTAGTAAATATTTAGTTCATGTAACTAAATATTTTGTTATTTTAAATAACTAAATTAGCGGATTCAATATAATATTTAATTAGCAGGCTCTAATGAAATCATGTAGTTGTTTCAACTAAATATTTACTTGAAACTACCAATATTTTTTTTCAGTGTATATTATATATTTTATAAAAGTAACTATAAAAGATTATTATCAATTACGAAATTTTACTCAATGAGTTCGTGTGATTATACAAAAAATATTTAATTTTTGCATGACATAAAGTTTATAATTTTACGACTTGTTCTTCAAGATAATTGCAACACTAGCTGATTGTACTGATTAGTTCCAACTGTGTCTATACAAGAACAACGAAAACTGAAGGTCCCGCATTTGATTCCTCGCTAAGTTGCGCCGTGCCATTTTTTGATTTTAATTTTAATTTTTATTATTTGTAATTAAATCGTAATAATTAAAGTAACCATAAAAGATTATCACCAATTATTATCTTATAATAAATTTATATACAGTTATTTACAACCATTTTTTTATGAAAGTTTATACCACTGTAACCTTAAAATCATAAATTTAATATGATTATTGTGGACCTCGTGGTATAAAATACGGTTCGAAACTGGCTCACTCGCTTCGCTAGTCCAAACAACGTCACATGAGCTAAATAATCACCTTCCGCACCCGAGCTGAAATGCACTATTATTAAACATTTTGATATGATTGCATATAAATAATTAGATTATTAAGACATTTTACACTTCATGCTTATCTATACATTTATCCACTTCACGCTTATCTATACTCATCCATTAGACGAATATTATGTGTTTAGATTCTAGAACAATATGTATGAGAACCAATAACTTCTGTCATATACTTCATATATTTATTATTAATTACAACTTCTGTACTTACTAAAATGAAAAAATTTCTTATGTTATTATTTTAAAATTATAGTTTACAGACTCAAGGAATAAAATGTTTTAAAGCTATAGTGTAGAGTGTCAAAGCATAGCAATGCAATGCATACTTTAGAGTTATCAGTTAATGTCAATAAATGTGTTCACGTTTAATGTTAGAACAAATTTTTTATTTGTTAATTTCAATCCAACACGTCTAGAAAGTATGTGTTCTTAAAAGAAAATTAGGTTGGAATATTTTGAGTACACAACTTTGGGAACTAAAATTAATAAATTAAATAGCGAAATTTGTCTTATTTCTAAAATTAATTTTGCTTCCTCAAAGAGGAAGCTTTGTAACGGTGAAAAAAATTTTTGAAACAAAAATGTTCAAGAACATGTTTTAATACTTTTGGCGCTAAAATCCGTTGTTTTTGTGAAAAAGAATGTTCGTGTCACATACACACGTATATAAATACGTGTATAAGTACGTATATAAATTACCATAAATTATCATTTTGATTCCCTAGTGAAAATAATTTTCGTGCCTAATCGTGCATAAGTGTGCTTAACTGTGTAAAACTGTGCCAAACTGTGCCCAAGTATCATTTTCAGCTGTATAGAAAATAAATATAATTTGATTTTCGATACAGTTATGCATAGTTTAGCACACTTTGGCACACTTTAGAACATTTTGACACAAAGAATTTTCAGTTACTAAAAATAAAATTAGGTTTATTATTAGGCACAGTAGTGTACAGTTTCACACACTGTGGCACAATTTTGCACAGTTTTTGCACAGATTCACACAATTTGGCACAGTTAAGCACACAAAATATTGTTCACTTATTAAAACAATGTAAGTAAAAATATAAATAATTTATTATTAACAATAATTTTGAATATTTAAGTATAGGTAAGCTCAATTAGAAATAAATGGACACACTTGACTATAGCTAAACTCAATTGATTTTCAAAAATTAATAATTCTCGAGTCTATAATGACTATAAACGGTTGAATAAAATATTTCATATTGTTAATAATAAATGATGGTTGTTAATTTAAAAATATAACAATAATTTGTGTTAAGGTGTGCCAACGTTGTGTCAAACTGCCAAACTGTGCTCAACTGTGCCGAAGTATGTCAAAGTGTGTTAAACTGTGCACAGCTGTGCCAAATAATCAAGCTAAATTTATTTTTAATGGCTAAAAACTTTTTGTGCTAAACTGTGCCAAAGTGTGCTAAAATGTGCAAGTGTGCCAATCTGTGCTAAACCTGTGTAAAATGTCCAAAATCTACCTACTTGAGCACAATTTTGCAGTTTCGCATAGTTAGACATACTTTGGCACATATTTGCACAGTTTCACACACTTTAGCTACTTTTAGAAAACTAAAATTTATTTTTAAGATATTAAAAATATATTATAAGGCAAAAATTGATATGTATGATAAGATTATTTTATTAATTACACGGAGGGAAATCCTGTAGTAAAGTTTACAAGATACTATTGTAATTTTCTCACAGACTCACAACTTACTAAGTATTATTGTAAATTTTGTAAAGGACTACAAATTTTTCTAAGGGACCTATAAATTTTTCTAAGATACCTATGATTTTGCTTCCTCCTAGACGAAGCTTTGTGATAGTAATTTTTTGAGTTGTAAAAACATGTTATAATTGTTTTTCGAGGTGTTAGGACTCAAAATACATGATTTTTTCAAAATGTCTGTATGAATGTGTGTGTGTGTGTGTGGGTGGATGTGTGTGTGTGTGTGTGGGTGGATGTGTGTGTGTGTGTGTGTGTGTGTGTGTGTGTGTGTGTGTACCTGGATCTTAGCTTCTACTCGATCGATTTCAACCGGACAGGTCTCATTTTTTTTTTTTTGTGTGATAGCGGGTCAAACATTCGTTTTTGCTTCCTCCTAGAGGAAGCTTTGTAATAGTAAAATTTTAAGTTTCGTTAAATCGCTCTAGAAACATGATTAGAGATGATAGAAGTTTGAATCACATGATTTCAGAAAATGTCTGGATGTGTGTGTGTGTGTGTGTGTGTGCGTGCGTGTGTGTGTGTGTGTGTGTACCGCTTTATCTCCGGATCTACGCGGTCGATTTTAACCGGACAGGGCTCTTTTTTTTTGTTTTTTTAGTCCGAATTCAGGAAGAAGATAACTTTTTATGATTCAGTGATTCGTTTTTGTTTTATGTCGAATTTTTGATTTTCAAAAAACTTATTTTTGAATTTTTTAATGATCGGATTCAAATTTTTGAGTCGGATAGGTAGCATTAGAAAGAGCATAAAAACCCTATATTTTCAAAAATAATTTCTCTAGCTATCACGGTTCTTTTGTTATTAACAAAAACGTGTTTTTTTAAAAAAGCTCGTAATTCCCAAACTAACCGGTCAATTTTTTAGAGAAAAATCATGATAATGTAGAATATAAATAGCTATAATCTGTAAAAATTTTAATCCATTCTTTTGATTAGTTTTTGAGAACAAAATTGAAAAATGAAAAAATAAGTTTTGTACGTACAAACGATTACGGGAGTAAAATTGACTCGCTTCAAAATTCCTTGTAGAGGTAGATTTTGGATAGTTCTCGCTCGAGTTCGTTGGGCAAAATGATTGGTCTATAAATTTCACAGATATTTGAGGCTAAGATTTAAAAAAATTTTTTTTCGTAATTATAATTTCTCGAGAACGGCTTGATGAATCAGCTACACATTTATAGACAATTTTGTGTGATATAGATATTATGTTGAGATATTATTACTTTTTGAGATATTTGATCAAAATTTTCGTATTTTACAAAGTTATTTTCGTTATTGCATGATAACTAGAGAAAAATGGTTATAATTTCTTTTAAATTTGGTGGAGATGCAGAGTTTGTATGTTACTTATTATGGGTTCTCTTAAGGTAAAAAATTCGTTTATGAATTTCAGAGATATTTGAGGTTAAAACTGTTTTAGCCCTCCTTTCAAATCGTAATTTTTCGGGAACGGCTTTATGTATACTAGAAAATGGAAGTGACGCGTGCTACGCGTGCGTGTTGCTTACTTGCTTTTGTTTTTTGTTCAGGTTAATTTACAGTGCGCTTCATCGATACATGCATGAAATTAGATAGATACGCTAACAAATTAGAGACCGAGAAATACGTTTAACAATATTTTTGGTTGCACTTCGATATTAATCGCGTTCTCTTTTTTATAAATGGAAACATAAAATTTATAGATAATTGTGTGGTATAGGCAATATATTTGTCAAATTTCATCAAGAAACATTATCTATTATACAGAATATTGAAGTACAATAATTTGTAGGTAATAGAAATGTAGAAAATGGGCTCTTATAGATGATGCAGTGCATGTGGGTTATTTGCGCTCCAGGTAGGTAGGTTATTTTGTATTATTAATATCTTAACATAGTACTTTTGTGTTGACATATTATCAGTGACAGCTTATAAAAGATTTCAAGAATGAGAAATAATGTGTAATTTTTGTAAATACTAATGAAGTTGTAAATTATTGAAAAAACATGTAGAATCAATATACATATTTTATATTTGAACTATATATTACACATGTAGGAGTGAATATATTGGCAGCGGTTTTTTATTCATGGATGCGTTTTTGTTTTATTGCGAATTTTTCATTGAGGCTCCATGTATCAGTTCCAAATTTATAGACAATTTTGTATATGATATAGATAATATGTGTGCGAATTTTCATCAAGATCGTACGATTACTTTTTGAGATATTTGATTTTGAAAGTTTTCGTATTTTAGAAAGTCATTTTGTTTGTCGCATGATAACTAGAAAAAACAAAAATTGGTTCATGTTGAAATTTTGTGGAGATGTAGAATTTACATATTATTGTATAAGTCCTTTAGGTAAAAGAATTGTCTCATGATTTTTAGAGACATTTAAGGTTAAAATATTTTTACGGTTTTTTTCAAAATCGTAATATCTCAATGACAACTTCATGTATCAGCTTAAAATTTATAAACTATTTTGTATGCAATATAGGCAATACCTGTGTAAAATCTCATCCAGATTATATGGTTATTTTGTGAGATGTTTGATATTTAAAATTTTAGTATTTTTGAAAATGACTTTCTTTGTTGTCCCACAATATAATTACATTAAAATTATTTTAATTTCTTTGAAAGTTCATGGAGATGTAGAATTTGTATATTATTTATTAGAACAGTTCTTAGGATAAAAGAATTCATTCATTAATTTCAGAGATATTTGAGTTTAAAACTATTTTAGCCCTCTTTTAAAATCGTAATTATTCGGGAATGAATTTATGTATACTAGAAAATGGAAATGACATGCGCTATGCGTTATGCACGCGCGTTGTATACCTGCTTTTGTTTTGTAATAGCCATTTATTATTTTTAAGGTTAGAACCTTTTTCTTACATCGGAAATTTCAGAATGAGCACATAAATACGGACAGGCGTACTACTAGAGACTTGTCTCTAGTCCGTATTTATGTGCTCATTCTGAAATTTCCGATGTAAGAAAAAGTACCCTATGTGTGAAATTTCACAAAGAAAATATAATTTGAAGTAAAGGTTATTTAGGAATTTTAAAAGGTTTTGACGATAATATTGCAATCAATTATTTTATTTATTTTTCACACATGATTAAAAAAAAAATCATACCAATTATTTCATTCACATTTTATACATAATTTAAAAATTAATACTTTTTAATCTTCATAAATGAATTTAATTATAATTATGTCATAAATTATTACAAAAATTATAAATTTTGTTATTAAAAATTAATTGAAGTGATAAACAAATTAAGTTTGAGGAAGCCACGGGCCAATGAATTGGCAGCGGTTTTTTAAGGAACCTACGAATTTTTCTAAAAAATTTTTGTAAAAATGACAATCTATACTTTGTAAAATTTACTAGAGGATTTATCTCTGTGTAAAAAAAAATGTAAAATGCATAATTTTAAATAGAAAATATATAATATATTTATAGCAACGATAAATTAATATGGAGGAAGCTATGTGTCAATGATTAGCAACAGTTTGTTTCTTTTATTTAATTCGAAGTGTAAGAATTATATCATTTTATGTTCAAAATTCATATTTTATTTGAAAAAAGCATTTGTATTTTCGTGTTGTATTATATGGAATAAGTGGACTTGAACAAACAGTAAGGTAAATTTTTAATTTTGCCTTACTGTTCGTTGAAGTCCATCTATTCCACGCAACACAAAATTAATATTGACTGCATCCAAGAACTTACTTTTTAATAAAAGGTATCCGCTATTGTTTAAGTAGATAATAAAAATGATACGTACCCCTGGCAGACTTTTTCAGGATTGTAGAAACATACGGGACGAATGAAAAAAATTCAACTCTTATTAATATAATTTTTTTAAATATATTTATTTTTTACATATTTACATCACGTGTGAAATAATAGGAACCATGTGACATAATGAAATATGATACAAATTGAATTTTTTATTATTAGTATATACAAAAAACTAAAACCATCACATTAAATTACATATATCTGCTACAACTGAAAAAAATGTTATAAAACAAAATTAACAAAATAAACGCGGCCAAACGTACACCGTTTAGTTATACATAAGTATGTAGGTGTGTGTGCATGCGTGCGTGCGCGTGATTGTGCGTGTGTATCGATTCATAATCATGTATAAATAATCATCTCGACGGCTGATGGGAACAGCCCTCTATCTCGGCGCGACGGTGAAGAAGCTGTTAACTCGCCGCGACGATGAAGATGTTATCTCGCCGCGACATTGAAAAACGTGCTGTCTCGGGGCGTCTCATTTTTCGCACTTTTCAAATGCAAGTAACTTTGCACAGAATCGACCCATTTCAACGATTTTCATCTCAAATTAAACCTCTCATCTTCTACTTTAATTTGATATAAGAATCGTTGAAATCGGTCGATTCCGTGCAAAGTTACGTGCATTTGAAAAGTGCAAAAAATGAGACGCCCCGAGATGGCATGTTCTTCATTGTTGCGGCGAGATAGCATCTTCTTCATCATCGCGGCGAGTTAGCAGCTTCTTCACCGTCGCGCCAAGATAGGAGGTTGTTCCCCTCAGCCGTCGATCTGACGATTGGCTCTATTTTTTCCTCACCACCCAGGAGGTAAATAGAATGGCGCGTTTTTTTTAACGTGGTATCCCCGTGCTTTAATCAAATTATGAAAAAAAATTGACAAATTTTTAACTACTTTACACATAAAAATAAGAAAAAGATACTATAATAAGAAAAAGATACTAATTTGATTCAAGCATAGGCCTAATCCACTCCTAAAATCAGAGATAAAATTAGTATAGTGTGAAGTTAATTATAACGAGTATAAGACATAAACTCACCATTTCAGTATAAATTATTAGTTTGTGTTCGACTATAATCTATCCATTACCGTTTACTGCTGCTTGCCTAAAGATGAATCAGAATAAATTGCAATATAAGCATAAAAAACGATAAGATTATATGAAATAAATTATTATTATTATATTAAGTAAATTATATATATATATATAAAATTATTATATTAAAAAAATTATATAATGAAATATTATTTCATATAGTGCAACAAACTTATTTCATTTAAAATAATTATTAACGAAGCTCAGTAAATAAAACGTATAAAACTGGCATACTCTATTGGGGAATACGCTACCATGCACGCCTAATTACTTTTCAAAATTGTTTCTGTAATAAAACTCAATTGCATTCATCGTACATGTCTTAATTTAAAACAAATCTAAAACTAGTCCATAACTGAACGAACTGGCTGTCACATATCAGCCACTGTACGAACTAGCAGTCACATTCAGAACCTGAACGAATAAGCTGTCACATACCAGCGGCTGAACGAACTAGCTGTCACATATCAGCAACTGAACGAACTAGCTGTCACATATCAGCATTATTGATCATATTTCACTAATAAATAATGTTGTTTATTACAAAAACAATAAAAATAGAGAAAATAGCAATGAAGAAAGTGATAGGGAAGAGAAGATTCCACAAATAATTTATAAATTGTTCGCCAATTTAATCTTATAAGAATAGATTGACTATTTAATGAAAGATACATCAACAACAACGGTACGATCGACACCGCTGTGCAGTATATACTTCATTAAAAAATTTAAAAATTTTTTATGGAAAACAGCCCAACACCAAAAGTAAACCCTCGATAGCAAAAATCTACTCTTTTAAGCATTTTCCTATACGTCATATACGCAATATTTACTCAGTTATAATCAAATTAATAAAAATACTACTTCCATTAAAGAAAAAGTTGCATTATATGTACAAAAATAAATAATATAAATTAAAATTTTTTTTATTTTAACATTTTTTAAATTTCGCTATAAATAATATGCTGTATTTGTCAATGGAATAAATATCATGAATTAAATAAATATTCTACTGAAAAATAAAGATTGAATCTTTTTTGCGAAAAAAATTCAGTACCGGAGATGACTATAACAACCGGACATCGTTCGGCCGTCACCAATACTGTGCATTGATAACATTATGGCCACTAAACGTTAAAAATTCAAGTAGTAAAGAGTTAATGAAAAAATTAATGAATTTAAGCAACAAATCGAGACTTACACCTAAGCCTGTAGCGTTTATCAGTAATCAGTTAGCAGTAAGGAGTTAATGCAAGAATTTATGGATTTCAAGTAACTAACCAAGACTTACTGCGGCCACAACTGAGCAAGTAGCGTTCGTCAGATACCAGTGCTGGGCATCGATAATGACAACCACTAAACGTCAGAATTTTCCGTAGTAAAGAGAAGATGAAGAAATTAATGGATTTCAAGTAACTAATCGAGATTTACTGCGGCCATAACTGAGCGAGTAGCGTTCGTCACTTACCAGTGCTGAGCATCGATAACGACAACCACTAAACGTCAGAATTCTCCGTAGTAAAGAGATGATGAAATCATTGGATTTCGAGTAACTAACCGAGACTTACTGCGGCCATAACTGAGCAAATAGCGTTCGTCAATTACCAGTGCTGAGCATCGATAACGACAACCACTAAATGTCAGAATTCTCCGTAGTAAAGAAATAATGAAGAAATCACTGGATTTCAAATAACTAATCGAGACTTACTGCGGCCATAAATGAGCGAGTAGCGTTCGTCAGTTACCAGTGCTGAGCATCGATAACGACAACCACTAAACGTCAGAATTCTCCGTAGTAAAGAGATAATGAAGAAATCACTGGATTTCAAGTAACTAATCGAGACTTACTGCGGCCATAACTGAGCGAGTAGCGTTCGTCACTTACCAGTGCTGAGCATCGATAACGACAACCACTAAACGTCAGAATTTCCGTAGTAAAAAGATGATGAAGAAATTCATTTCATTTAAAATAACAAACCGAGTCTTATTATGTCAATAATTAAAAGAAAAAAATATTAATGTACTTAATCAAGCTAGCCCTCTAACTAGAGCATGTTACGCGCGCATGTAGGCAATAACTTACGTTATCTACTGTATTAGCCAATGGACTTTTTAATAGCTCTCAAGTTTGCTTCATGCAGCAGTTCGATAATAACGGCTAAGTCTTTTTATTAAAGAAAACACGTTGAAAACTCATTTGGTATGCGAAGAACTCAAAACTAATTTGATACAAATTATACAGAAAAACAAAAACAAATTATTCTTAAACAAAAGTTCCAGTGATGTGAAGGCCCCTAAACCATGATAAAATAGAGTAAAGTTCCACTAAATAAGAACTTAATTTTTAGAAGAAGAACTTTTGTTGAAGAAACAAAAAAAGCAAAGCGAGCGCCAATTAGAAAAAAACTGAACGATGGCGATCAAACTTAAGTTGACAGAGAGTATAATATGCGGATCGACAGACTCAGTTCAAGTCTGGATTTGGTTACTTTTCACCAAAATATTAGATTTTTTCTAGTTTACATTTACTATGAAAAACCAAATCGATATAAATAAAACTCAATGCTAAAACTATATGATATTTTGAACTACTTATGTAGAATAAAAATTACTGACTCATATAGTTTCTCATCTGCCATTCATCTTGGAGCAATACTACAAAAATTACGAAATCACCGATGCAATAACCTAAAGTACCAAAAGAAGTAACAGAAACATGATTTAATTAATTACAATTGTGATGAAAAATATCAATTAAATAGTTACATAATTATACAACATTTTTAAATAGGTCATTTATATCATATAAATTACAATGTATATACGAAAAGGAATCGATACGTCAAGCTCGCGATCCCCGAATAAGCGGAACGTTTGCAACAATATTTGTAGAGAAATCTTATAGATCTCAAGGTAATCGAATAGGTTAACACGGTTGGATTTTACGCTAATGCGCGATGTAATAATACCTACCACAATACCTAGGGAAAAGAAAAAAAAATGCAAGGACCACTGAAAAATAGGAACCCTATAGGGATCGATCAATGGGCGTTTTCCGAGCTCGCGAATCGACTCGCAAGCTCGCGAGTCTGCAAGGAGCGGAATGTTTAGGAAAATAAATGTAACAAAATCTCGTAGATCTGAGACTGATCCAATAGGTTGACACGTTTAAATTTTACGGTAGTGTGCGATGTTATGTTCCACGCTATCGCATTACCTAGATAAAAAAAAATACTCGAACGATTTAAAAACCGGATAGCGTAGGAATCAACCGATCGATATTTTACCGACCTCGCTTATCGATACGTGTAGTTCATGAGCCCGGATAAACGAAATATTTGCGAAAATATTTGTAGGAAAATCTCGAAGATTTAAGGCAGATTCAATAGATTGTCGCGCTTAAATTTAACGCCAATTTGCCATGTTATATCTTCCTCGCTATCGCAGTACCTAGATAGAAAAAGATACGCAAACTATTATGTAATGGGGATCGCGTGTAGTCGATCGATCGACGTTTTGCCGATCTCGCGAATCGACTCGTCAAGCTCGTGAGCCTGCGCAGAGCTGGATATATGCAAAAATATTTATCAGGAAATGTCGCATCTCTAAGACTGATCGAACAGGGTAACACGCTTTAATTTTATGCCAATATGTCATCTAATACACCTCGCTATCGCAGTACCTAGATGAAAAAAAATGCAGGATCTAGTGAAAAAGGTAGCACGAGTAGAAATCGATCGATCGACGTTTGGCTGATCTCGCAAATCGACTCGCAAAGCTCGCGGGCCTGGATGTAGCGAAATATTTGGGTAAGTATTTAAAGGGAAATCGCGTATATCTGAAGGAGATTAAAAAGGTTGGCACGCCCAAATTTTTCAACAATAAGCAATGTAAATCTCCATGCTATCGCAGTACCTAGATAAAAGAAAAAAATATAAACGATTAAAAAACGGGAACCGCGTAAAGAGGATCGACAGACTTTTCACCGCCGTCGCTTATCTATTCGTATGCTTCATGAGCCCGGATAAACGAAATATTTGCGAGAATATTTGTAGGAAAATCTCGAAGAATTGTGGCAGATTCAAGAGATTGCCGCGCTTAAATTTAACGCAAATTTGCCATGTTATATTCCTCGCTATCGCAGTACCTAGATAGGAAAAGATACGCAAACTATTATGTAATGGGGATCGCGTGGAGTCGATCGATCGACGTTTTGCCGATCTCGCGAATCGACTCGTCAAGCTCGTGAGCCTGCACGGAGCGGGATGTATGCAAAAATATTTATCAGGAAAAGTCGCATCTCTAAGACTGATCGAACAGGATAACACGCTTTAATTTTATGCCAATATGTGATCTAATACACCTCGCTGTCGCAGTACCTAGATGAAAAAAAATACAGGATCTAGTGAAAAAGCTAGCACGAGTGGAAATCGATCGATCGACGTTTGGCTGATCTCGCAAATTGACCCGCCAAGCTCGCTGGCCTGGACGAAGCGAAATATTTGGGTAATTATTTAAAGGGAACTCGCGTGGATGTGAAGGGGATCAAATAGGTTGGCACCCCTGAATTTTACGACAATAAGCAATGTAAATCTCCATGCTCTCGCAGTACCTAGGTAAAAGAAAAAAAGCATAAACGATTAAAAAAGGGAACCGCGTAGAAGGGGATCGACCGACGTTTTACCGATGCCGCTTATCTATTCATGTGCTTCGTGAGCCCGGATAAACGAAATATTTGCGAAAATATTTTCAGGAAAATCTCAAAGAATTGTGGCAGATTCAATAGATTGTCGCGCTTAAATTTAACGCCAATTTGCCATGTTATATCTTCCTCGCTATCGCAGTACCTAGATAGAAAAAGATACGCAAACTATTATGTAATGGGGATCGCGTGTAGTCGATCGATCGACGTTTTGCCGATCTCGCGAATCGACTCGTCAAGCTCGTGAGCCTGCGCAGAGCTGGATATATGCAAAAATATTTATCAGGAAATGTCGCATCTCTAAGACTGATGGAACAGGGTAACACGCTTTAATTTTATGCCAATATGTCATCTAATACACCTCGCTATCGCAGTACCTAGATGAAAAAAAATGCAGGATCTAGTGAAAAAGGTAGCACGAGTAGAAATCGATCGATCGACGTTTGGCTGATCTCGCAAATCGACTCGCAAAGCTCGCGGGCCTGGATGTAGCGAAATATTTGGGTAAGTATTTAAAGGGAAATCGCGTATATCTGAAGGAGATTAAAAAGGTTGGCACGCCCAAATTTTTCAACAATAAGCAATGTAAATCTCCATGCTATCGCAGTACCTAGATAAAAGAAAAAAATATAAACGATTAAAAAACGGGAACCGCGTAAAAGAGGATCGACAGACTTTTCACCGCCGTCGCTTATCTATTCGTATGCTTCATGAGCCCGGATAAACGAAATATTTGCGAGAATATTTGTAGGAAAATCTCGAAGAATTGTGGCAGATTCAAGAGATTGCCGCGCTTAAATTTAACGCAAATTTGCCATGTTATATTCCTCGCTATCGCAGTACCTAGATAGGAAAAGATACGCAAACTATTATGTAATGGGGATCGCGTGGAGTCGATCGATCGACGTTTTGCCGATCTCGCGAATCGACTCGTCAAGCTCGTGAGCCTGCACGGAGCGGGATGTATGCAAAAATATTTATCAGGAAAAGTCGCATCTCTAAGACTGATCGAACAGGATAACACGCTTTAATTTTATGCCAATATGTGATCTAATACACCTCGCTGTCGCAGTACCTAGATGAAAAAAAATACAGGATCTAGTGAAAAAGCTAGCACGAGTGGAAATCGATCGATCGACGTTTGGCTGATCTCGCAAATTGACCCGCCAAGCTCGCTGGCCTGGACGAAGCGAAATATTTGGGTAATTATTTAAAGGGAACTCGCGTGGATGTGAAGGGGATCAAATAGGTTGGCACCCCTGAATTTTACGACAATAAGCAATGTAAATCTCCATGCTCTCGCAGTACCTAGGTAAAAGAAAAAAAGCATAAACGATTAAAAAAGGGGAACCGCGTAGAAGGGGATCGACCGACGTTTTACCGATGCCGCTTATCTATTCATGTGCTTCGTGAGCCCGGATAAACGAAATATTTGCGAAAATATTTTCAGGAAAATCTCAAAGAATTGTGGCAGATTCAATAGATTGTCGCGCTTAAATTTAACGCCAATTTGCCATGTTATATCTTCCTCGCTATCGCAGTACCTAGATAGAAAAAGATACGCAAACTATTATGTAATGGGGATTGCGTGTAGTCGATCGATCGACGTTTTGCCGATCTCGCGAATCGACTCGTCAAGCTCGTGAGCCTGCGCAGAGCTGGATATATGCAAAAATATTTATCAGGAAATGTCGCATCTCTAAGACTGATCGAACAGGGTAACACGCTTTAATTTTATGCCAATATGTCATCTAATACACCTCGCTATCGCAGTACCTAGATGAAAAAAAATGCAGGATCTAGTGAAAAAGGTAGCACGAGTAGAAATCGATCGATCGACGTTTGGTTGATCTCGCAAATCGACTCGCGAAGCTCGCGGGCCTGGATGTAGCGAAATATTTGGGTAAGTATTTAAAGGGAAATCGCGTATATCTGAAGGAGATTAAAAAGGTTGGCACGCCCATATTTTTCAACAATAAGCAATGTAAATCTCCATGCTATCGCAGTACCTAGATAAAAGAAAAAAATATAAACGATTAAAAAACGGGAACCACGTAAAAGAGGATCGACAGACTTTTCACCGCCGTCGCTTATCTATTCGTATGCTTCATGAGCCCGGATAAACGAAATATTTGCGAGAATATTTGTAGGAAAATCTCGAAGAATTGTGGCAGATTCAAGAGATTGCCGCGCTTAAATTTAACGCAAATTTGCCATGTTATATTCCTCGCTATCGCAGTACCTAGATAGGAAAAGATACGCAAACTATTATGTAATGGGGATCGCGTGGAGTCGATCGATCGACGTTTTGCCGATCTCGCGAATCGACTCGTCAAGCTCGTGAGCCTGCACGGAGCGGGATGTATGCAAAAATATTTATCAGGAAAAGTCGCATCTCTAAGACTAATCGAACAGGGTAACACGCTTTAATTTTATGCCAATATGTGATCTAATACACCTCGCTGTCGCAGTACCTAGATGAAAAAAAATACAGGATCTAGTGAAAAAGCTAGCACGAGTGGAAATCGATCGATCGACGTTTGGCTGATCTCGCAAATTGACTCGCCAAGCTCGCTGGCCTGAACGAAGCGAAATATTTGGGTAATTATTTAAAGGGAACTCGCGTAGATGTGAAGGGGATCAAATAGGTTGACACCCCTGAATTTTACGACAATAAGCAATGTAAATCTCCATGCTCTCGCAGTACCTAGGTAAAAGAAAAAAAGCATAAACGATTAAAAAAGGGGAACCGCGTAGAAGGGGATCGACCGACGTTTTACCGATGCCGCTTACCTATTCATGTGCTTCGTGAGCCCGGATAAACGAAATATTTGCGAAAATATTTTCAGGAAAATCTCGAAGAATTGTGGCAGATTCAATAGATTGTCGCGCTTAAATTTAACGCCAATTTGCCATGTTATATCTTCCTCGCTATCGCAGTACCTAGATAGAAAAAGATACGCAAACTATTATGTAATGGGGATCGCGTGTAGTCGATCGATCGACGTTTTGCCGATCTCGCGAATCGACTCGTCAAGCTCGTGAGCCTGCGCAGAGCCGGATATTTGCAAAAATATTTATTAGGAAATATCGCATCTCTAAGACTGATCGAACAGGGTAACACGCTTTAATTTTATGCCAATATGTCATCTAATACACCTCGCTATCGTAGTACCTAGATGAAAAAAAATGCAGGATGTAGTGAAAAAGGTAGCACGAGTAGAAATCGATCGATCGACGTTTGGCTGATCTCGCAAATCGACTCGCGAAGCTCGCGGGCCTGGACAAAGCGAAATATTTGGGTAAATATTCAAAGGGAAATCGCGTAGATCTCAAGGAGATTAAAAAGATTGGCACGCCCAAATTTTTTGACAATAAGACATGTAAATCTCCATGCTATCGCAGTACCTAGATAAAAGAAAAAACGCCAAAACGATTGAAGAAGGGGGACCGCGTAGAAAACGATCGACAGACGTTTCGCCGATCTCACTTATCTATTCGTGTAGTTCATGAGCCCGGATAAACGAAATATTTGCGAAAATATTTGTAGGAAAATCTCGAAGATTTAAGGCAGATTCAAGACATTGCCGCGCTTAAATTTAACGCCAATTTGCCATGTTATCTTCCTCGCTATCGCAGTACCTAGATAGAAAAAGATACGCAAACTATTATGTAATGGGGATCGCGTGTAGTCGATCGATCGACGTTTTGCCGATCTCGCGAATCGACTCGTCAAGCTCCTGGCCCTGCACAGAACCTGATATATGCAAAAATATTTATCAGGTAATGTCGCATCTCTAAGACTGATCGAACAGGTTAACACGCTTTAATTTTATGCCAATATGTGATCTAATACACCTCGCTGTCGCAGTACCTAGATGAAAAAAAATGCAGGATCTAGTGAAAAAGCTAGCACGAGTGGAAATCGATCGATCGACGTTTGGCTGATCTCGCAAATTGACTCGCCAAGCTCGTGGGCCTGGACAAGGCGAAATATTTGTAAAAAATATTTGGAGGATGATCTCGTAGATTTTGAGGCGGATTGAATAGATGGTCGCGCTTAAATTTAACGCGTATTTTAGATGTAACTTTCCTTGCTATCGCTGTACCTAGATAAAAGAAAAAATCATTGATCGATTAAAAGGGAAGGACCGCTTAGGTGGCAATTGATCGGTGTTTTGTCGATATCGTGAGAAGATTCGACAAGTTCGCGGGCTTTATATCAGTAGAATTTAGAATTTAGTTAGATGGATACGCTTAATTTTTACGCTAGTTTTCGTGCTACTACTCCTTGCTATCGCAGTACCTCGGCGAATGAATAAATGTACGGACGACTAGGAAACTGGAACCGTGTAGGAGTAGATCGGTTCACGTTTTGTCGAGCTACTAAATCAACTCGCCAACATCGTAGACCTTTTTTAGCTTTTTCGATAATGGGAAATGGTTCTCGAACTGTTGTATAATTATGTGTATAATTATAACATTATTTATATTACACATAATAATTTAATATTTTACCTTGACTTTATCTTGTCGCGCAGTTTCTTGCTCATTTTCCGTTTTTTTTTGCAGAGGCTCCGTTAGTCCTGTAAACACATTCACGTGATTTTTTATAAAAATAATACTATACGTTTGCAAAAGTAGCTTCTTACCACCAGTCCCTTTATTTGGCTCGTTTTTTTCATTTTCTTTCGATGGTTGTGATTCTTGAATTATTTTAATTTATTAATATGAATTTTTGCCATAATTTCATGTTTTAAAAAATTTCTTTTTTTAATATGTATCTAACCTGATAAATGTTCTTTATTAGTCAGTTGCTTTTCCACGTTATCGTCCAAACATAGATTGCCGTTCCCATTGTTAATTTGAAGGGAGGTCATCAATGCCATTTTCTTCAGCTTTTCACGCTTTCTTTTGCTGATTCTGACCTTTTCTTTGGGAGGATCGGTTGTTTGTGGTGACAGTATCAGAAGTAGTTTTTCCAGTTCTGGAGGTACGCCTGGAACAATTACTTGAGATGTTGCCTCAAGTGGTTGTGCTACTGGAGATACACACGGAGTTATCATTGGGGATTGTGCCTGAAATGTGTCTTCTGGTACTGGAAAAACACACGACGTGTTTATTGGGAATGGTTCAAGAAATGTATCGTCTGGTACTGGAGATGTACGTGGAGTGATTTCTGGAACAGGTAACGATTAACTATTGTTTATAATGTGTATGTGTACACACACACACACTCACTCACACTCACACTCACACTCACACATACACACACACACACACACACACACACACACACACTCATATTTATGTGTATTATGGCAGGCAGGAATGCGAGTGCCAATAGCGATGTAATTATCAAGGCAAACTGTTCATCTTCCAAATTGTTGGATAGTCGGTCGTTCTTCAATCGAGCGTAGATAGCCTATTGATAAATGAAGTTATAGTTTAGACAAATAATATCCTTAAATATGTAAAAAATTATGAACTTTGCTGATTAAGTAACATTTTGATGTTAAAGTTTGCTTGAAAGGGATATTACTCGTAGATGTTTAGCCGACAAAAACCGTACAGTAGAGCTCAAAACAACCTCAATTGCAATACTTATAAATGAAAATTGTTTCTTATATACAATCAATTTTAACAGATGATTCACGTAATTTATAATATTTTATATGAATTTCCTAACTGAATTGTCCCTTTTTAAAATCCGCGTCTTTAGTAATAGATTTTGAAAGTGGTACAGAACTAAATTATTTACCTCACGTAAAGTTTTTTGCTCAATCGAAGGAAGAGAAAGTCATGAAATAAATAATTTTACGTACTATTCTCAAATAGTATTTATACCACGAGTGCTAAAAAATCTATTTTTGCAAACAGTGAATTAATGTAATAATTGATATAATATAAGAACAAAGATATTTATGAAAATTATATCATAAAAAAATGTGCTGACGCTCTTACGGACGTACACACACATACATATGTACACACGTCCAATCAAGGTAAAATTCCCAGTGCCTAAAAAAACGAAAACTCAGACCGATACAAGAATAGCAGTAATAAATTACTTTTATTCATCGATTTTTAAACACACAATTCTTGTGAAATTTACTTAAAAAATGACCACGCATTGGGTATTTTACTAAGCAGCAGTAACTTAATTATTATTATAAAACAATACAGTAGTAGTGCCCTATGGAAGTGTACATTGCATCCTGCAATTTGGACATCTCCAAAAATGTTTTTTATTGCAGCTCTCTCCGCTGCCTCAAAATCTGTCATAATTACTTTCAAGTTTGAAAGTACATTAACGGTTTTCATTTTTATGAAAATTGCTTCATACGCTGCCGTTGTTGCACGTGACATAAGTGCAAAAAACATAGGGACAGCCTGTTAAAACAAAATAGATAATATTTTTTATTCACTGAAAAATAAAATTATGAGAAATAAAATCTCTTACATTATCACTAATTACTCCCAAAACGTTTAGTAGTTGGCTGCAATTTTTAATCTCTGGTCGTGTCTGATAAGTCCCGTCAATAAAAATGTGACTGACGTTTTTAAAATTGTCTTCCAACAGAAGTTTATCATAAAACAGGATATGAATTTCGCCATCCTCATCTTGAACAGTTACTGTGGTCAATCTATGCTGTTCATAATTTAGCAATTTGTCATAGCCTCCAGCATCCAACTGTTCACCAAATTCTGCCAAACTCTTTGGGTACTTAGGAAATGCGTTTCTGCGGTAAGGCTTTATTAACTCCCTTATTGTTTCCAAAGATACCATTTCAGCAGCTCCTGGAAACCTATAATAATACATATCTTCAAATTAGGGACCTCTACGAAACGAAACAAAATATGAACATTACTTTTGTTTCGTTTCGTTTTCTAAATTTTCATTAAGGGGATGCCTTATGCCGACAGAATTCTCCGCTGTTACCGACCACACTATTTTTGATTAATTAAATTAAATTATTCGTAGGGTGACTTCACCAGTGAATGAACGAATAAGGAAATTATAACTTTTGTTATTTAATTAAGTGGTTTAAAAATGGATTCAAAATAAAACCCCTTTGAAATTTATATTCTAAAATGTTCAAACTTTACATCAGTGAGCAAATTTTGAATAAAGAATCAAAGTAAAAATTTTATTAAATAAAAATCTGTGAATATCTCTTAAAAACCAGTAAGTGAACAAGCAAGCTTAGTATCTAAATACGTTTCGCCAGTGAATAAACCCTTAATAGCGGCGATTTTATGATTTTATTCTTAACAAGATAATTTTTTTTATGCAGAATCTTTATATAAAATGAAATAATTTTGAAGGATTGGAAAATGATCGTCATGTTAGATAAACAATACATAGTAAGCTTCATGTTTTCATATATTTAAAGAAAATGTTCGTTAACTGGTAACTATTCCAATAATGGTGTAGTCACCCTATCTGTGCGTGCGTGCGTGCATATGTGTGTGTGTGTGTGTGTGTGTGTGTGTGTGTGTGTGTGTGTGTGTGTGTGGGTGTGTGTGTGGGTGTGTGCGTGCGTGCGTGCGTGCGTGCGTGCGTGCGTGCGTGCGTGCGTGCGTGCGTGCGTGCGTGCGTGCGTGCGTGCGTGCGTGTGTGTGTGTGTGTGTGTGGGGAGGGGGTGTACAGGTGATAACTTGAACCGATCGACCGACCTATATCGGGTAAAGCTTATTCTCTTTATTTTGGAGGATGAAGTAAAACATGTAACATATTTTTTATTTTGTGTTTTTTTTTGTTTTATAACCTAAAAACGATTTTCAATTTTTCATCTTTTGATTTTTAATATTTTAAAGCCAGTTTTACTTAATATAATAAATTTTTCTTAAATTACCTATGATTTTCTTTTTTTAATATTTAAATTATCTTTAGACTGTCACAAGAATTAATAATATAATTAAAAAACCAGTGATATACATTATATAAAAATAAAAATAAGAAGAAGTCTTACTTGTCTGCAGCATAGTTATACAGATTTTCTGGTTTCCAATACCTCTCCTGAGCCTCCTTTTTACAAAATTCTCTGAATTCAATTTGTAAATCCCGATCATAATTGGGATGGCAAAGGGTTGAATGAGGTTTACTCATTCGCATGTTCAAACATGTGCAATTTTCTATGCACTTTTTTACGCATACATGACTGCGAAAAGCTGTTCCATAACAATGCTTAGTAGCACAACGGTAATGTCTACAAATTACGGATATAATTTAAGGTTTCAATCTTTCGAGATTGTATATCAATTTATAGGAAAATTATCTTACGTTTGAACACCGTTGTCAACTTTATTTATGTGGAAAGTTCTGCCCTGAAATCGTCTCTCACTTGCTTTCTCCGTGTTATATTTTTTTCGAGAACGATCAGTCTTTTCTCTACTAGCCGTTGTACTTGAAAAAAAAAATCATAGATAACTATGAAAAAAAATTCTATGCAATTGTATCAATGCGCTATTACAACACAAAATTTAAATCATTTTCTGTAAGCAAAAAATTCATAAGTTAAATTACAAAGAAACTGAAGTCACGTTTTAGTTCATTATTTCAAATTACATTATTCATGCAAAAAGTATTTTGTATCTAATTTAGTATGTTTGTATCTATTTAAATTGCTAGTATCATAGGTGTTTTATATGCCAGAAAATTTTTGCCTGATATCTTCTTTTGTTTAAAGCGGTCTTAAACTTAAAATTTTTTTTTGATTTTTCAATTTTATTATATGTTATTCAGAAACTAAGAACTCTAGTTTTGATAAACAACTATATTCTGGAACACGGTGTTTTTATGCGCTAGGAATATCCGCGTACTATAAGTGATAATGCATATCAGTTTCGTGGGCCCCGTGATAAAAACGCTGTGACTTATACTCTTATACCATCCTCGCTTAACACCCGCTGCGAATCCTACAGAGAAACGTAACCAAGAACTGAAAAAGGGGTCCAAAATTAAACGTGCTAATCGTAAACAAAAAGATTGGGACTCTCGCAATTGCTCTCTATACTTTTTTTTATTGAAATATAAAAATAGCAGTACGAGACAAACGCCAACTTATATGCTACACCGTCGCACCTTGTCCGGTGGAATGGATATCTCATACGAAGAACAAACACAAGAGTGAATCGATCGAGCACGTTAACAACAAGCCACCGTTGCTCCAGTTTTACCATGCAATGAAGATGCGCTGTTACAAATTGGCCAGCTTTTATTGGCAAAGAATTTCGCCTTGTCGAAAGCGGCTAAAGACACTAACTCCAGTCCCGCGCCGCGTTATATCGGACCTTTTGCCATTTAAAAAAATGCAGCAACGACGTGTACCTTTTACAACGATTTGAATGGGAGGATATCAAAATAATCAAAACGTTAGTACTCTAAAAATAGTGCCAGATCAACCAGACTCCGATTCGCCGTCTATCTAAGCTGTCGAACTGACGCCAGAACAGTCGAGCGTTCTCTCGCTCTTACGATATGAGGAGCAAAAGATACGGTTGATGAGGGCGAAGGCCCATTCAAGTCTGAGCGACGAAGCTGCGCAGATAGCTCGACGGCCAGGCGCAGTATAACCTACCGAGATTACATACTTAAGTAGGGGTTTACATTCTTACTCACGCAATTGAGTTTTCTCTTGTTACCGTTTGAGAAAATTTGTTACATCAGCTCCGAGGAAGCGACGGTGAGACGATCTACGAAATCCTAGCCCTCGAGGAGTAGTTATTCTGCACGCTCTCGTAAATGAAAGTACGCAGAGAAAAAATCAAACGTGCACTAAAAATGAATAAATGAAAAGATAGTTTTTTATAGAAGACGACTTTTTTCTCTTATCCAACAACAATTCTGAGAACTGGCGTGCTCCAAAGTCCCGTCGGTTTGTGAGTTTGCCATTCAGTCGCTGGCCGTAAGGCATCGAAGCCCAGCTCCTAATCTCCCGCTAAGTACGACACTCCCGCTCTGCAGAATGGGCGTCTTACTCGTACAGAAAGGGTATAGACTGAGAGCTCGTACCATGCAGCCGACGTCCATATAGGCGGAGAGCCAACCGCTAGTTATTGAACTTGTGCGCTAGCGTATACGCATTCTCGCGACTTCTGTGCACCTCCGGGAAAGAAAGAAAGAAAGAAAGGACCACCGCGCACTCCACCGTAATCGAATTAAACGTAGCTCTTTTCCTTAAAAAAAAACACAACTTTAAGAATTGGCTTTCCGAGTCGGTTATCATGATTGTTTAACACAATTAAGCATATTTAATATAAATATGCTCATATTTCGCAAAAGGCTATATCAGATAAAATTATGAGCTCTAGGATTTTTTATAAACACCAGAAATTGGCTTTAATAGCCTCACCTAAATTTCTATCAAAGAGTGTGTGCATGCTTCTTTTTAATGACTCCGAGATAGGCAAACATTTTTATTTAGAAACATATATACTTACGTTAATGGGATGATATATATGTATAATAAAAATATAAATATATAATATATATAATAATGAAAATAATATAATAATAAATGTAAATATAATATTATTGAAAATGTAGACTTCCGGTTTGCGCGTGAGAGTGAACGCACGCGAGTGGGACGCTCCGAAAGAATTTAAGCTTTAAGTGAATAGAAAAAGCTAGTAGTGGACCAAAGTGAGGAGAATAAATTTAAAATAGTGACATGGAACATTGCGGGAATAAGAAAAGCAGTGGGATTACGGGAGTATCTGGGTAAATTTGAAATAATAGCGATGCAGGAAACGTGGACTGAAAGGGAGAAGGAGAAAGAATGGATAAAAAAACTAGATAAAAATTATGTTTGGGCAGCAAAAGCAGCGGAGAGGGAAAATGCAAAGGGTAGGGCAAAGGGGGGAGTGATAGTAGGTATAAAGAAGGGAATACAAACAAAAAAAGTAGAAGAATGGAGATATGGGCTGCTCATAAGAGAAGTTAATGTAGAGAAAGGAAAGAAAATAAATATCATAGTGGTGTATAATAACGAAAGAATGAAAGAGGTAGCGGAAGAGTTAAAGGACCTTATCGAAGCGCTAGTAGTAGAGGGGATTACGATATTAGTGATAGGAGACTTTAATGATCACGTGCGTGACTATCCTCCTTTTAGGCTATGGATGGAACGACTGTCAAATTTTTTATTAAAATTACAGAACCTTATTCGCGATTAAGGAATTGAATACTATATGTACAACGAGTATCTATTTAATGCAAATTCAGAATTGTACTAATCATATATAGTTTTATACTAAATTATAGTGAATTAAATCTTATTATATAAAACATTGAACACGTGACATTAAACAAATTATATGGTTATTACAATTTTCGTTTAAGTTAGAAAATTATGGGACACCATATATTGATGCATTAAATATAGATACTCAAAGTATAAATAGTAGCTTTATTCATCAATTTTCAAATAGTATATATACGTGCATATTTAAACTGTTAGTAAAAAAAATACATTTTCATTAAAATATAAAGTAATTTACAAAAAAAATTTAGAAAAAATCAAATTAATCGAGATTGAAACCCGAAACGTGCCTCAGCTGATCAGTACTCGGAAAATAAGTAATAGGTAGTTTGTGCGCACATCGGGCTGCTGCTTTTCGCGATCCTAAGCACACGTTTCCTGATAATACGTACAGAGCAAAGTGGGGAGAGAGAACGATTACGCTCGGTGCATATACGTGAACTGAACGTCGGCTGGAGCGATTCAGCTCACTGCCGCGCATATCTCGGGCCTGTTCACGTCGTCGAGCAGCGGACAAAGATCGAGCTGCCTAACAATCGACACAAATGTTTTTAAGTACACGAACGCCGCTGAGGATTGCCGGCTCCTTTCGTTATAATCTTTTGATCCAACATCGTAAAAAATCACTTATTATTGTACGACGCACATTTTTCACTTTTAATTTCGTTACCTAACAGAATTAAGATTTTAGTTTTAATTCAGGTCCAGATATTTTTGCGACGAAAAAATACAAATAAATATTTTATTTTCAAACATAATTTCATTGAATTCGGGGAAAGCGTAAAACCTGTTTTTTTCCATTCGTATAGTATTAGTATAATGCTTTATTAAATTTTAAATTTATATTCCATTTGTATAGTAATCGACAGTTCAAATTTAGAATATTAATATAATAGTTTTTTAATTAAAATTCTAATAGAATTTCGATAATGTCGTTAAATCTGATATTTAAATTTTTTTTCGGCACTTATAAAATTCCTTTTTACATTTTACTTCAAATATTACTTTTATATATAAAATATAGGCACTTTCGACAAATATGAAAAATTATTTTGTTCAAAGGCCAAAGATGTCTCCAAGTACCATAAAAGTAATCTTTGAAGTAAAATTAATGTAAAATGAAATTTAATAAGTGTCGCATAAAAAATATGTAAATATCACATTTAACGACATTACCGAAATTCTATTAAAATTTTAATTAAAAAACCATTATATTAATATCCTAAATTTTAATTGACGATTGCTATACTTAAGCTTAAAATGATTATGAATAAAAACTGGAAAAAAACACGTTTACGCTTTCCCCGAATTCCACGAAATTATGTTGAAAATAAAATATTTATTTGTCTTTTTCGGTGGCAAAAATATGTGGATCTGGTTTAAGGTGGTTCTTTCATAAAATCCCCAGTAAAATCAGTGCTGAGAATGAAAAGATTATCCAAGATTAAAAAAACCATATTTACTAATAATTATAGTTTAATTTAATAATAATACACTCATGCTATAAATATAGTGTATTTAACATGACTAAAATAACTTTTTTAAACAAAATGTCAGTATTTTAGAAACTGCAAAAACAATTATTTATAAAAAATCTCTATCTTTTTTGTTTCTTAACCGATTTTAATTATCAAGATGTCATTCTATTCTTTAAGTAATTTCACGGGACTTGCTCAATGAAAAATTCAAAATTATCCAAAACCCAAAAAGTTATAGGCAATTGAAAACAATTATTTTTATAACCTCATTCGCAATTTTATAAATAATTAGCTATAACTTACTGGGTTTTGAATAATTTTGAATTTTTCCTTGGGCAAGTCGTTGTGAAATAACTTAACGAATAGAATGAGACCTTGATATTTAAAATCGGTTGAGAAACAAAAGAGATAGGGATTTTTTATCAATAATTGTTTGTGCTGTTTCTAAAATATCGACATTTTGTTAAAAAAAAGTTATTTTCGTCATGTTAAATACAATATATTTATAGTATCAGTGTATTATTATTATAATTAGATTAAACTATAATTATTAGTAAGTATGGTTTTTTTAACCTTAGGTTACCTTTTCATTTTTAGCACTGATTTGACTGAGGATTTCATGAAAGAACCACCTTAAAAGTAAAATTTCAATTCGATTAGATAGCGGAATTAAAAGTGAAAAATGTGTGTAGTACAATAATAAGAGATTTATTTCCGAACTTGGGTCTAAAGATTAAAACGAGAGGAGCCGTAAGCCCCAGTGGCGATTCCGTACTCAAAAACATTTGACTGAGCGTCGATTGTTAGACTGATCGGTCATTTTCGCGCTGCTCGACGACGTAAACAGCCCCGAGATACAGGCGGCCGTTGGCTGGATCGCCCGAGCCACCGTTCAGTGCACGTGTACACCGAGCCTTGCCGTTCTCTCTCCCCACCTTGCTCTGTATACGTATTATGAGCAAACGTGCGCTTCGGATCGCGAGAAGCAGCAGCGTGATGTACGCACAAACCACCTATTACTCATTTTCTGAACACTGCCTTTATCAATTTTGAATAGTTTTGTTTAACTGGACGTCGGCTCGAGCGATCCAGCTCACCGCCGCCTGTATCTCAGGATTGTTTATGTCGTCGAACCGGGCGACAATGACCGAGCAGCTTAACAATCGACGCTCTGTGAAATTTTTTCAAGTACAGGAACGCCGCTGAAAGCATAAAACGTGTTTTTTTTTTTCCATTCGTATAGTATTAGTATAACGCTTTATTAAATTTTAAATTATATTCTATTCGTTTAGTAATCGGCAATTCAAAATTAAGAATATTAATATAATAGTTTTTTAATTAAAATTCTAATAGAATTTCCGTAATGTCGTTAAATCTGATATTTACATATTTATTTGCGGCACATCTTAAATTTCTTTTTTATACATTTTACTTCAAAGATTACTTTTATATATAAAATGTAGGCACATTCGACAAATATGAAACATTTTTTTGTTCAAAGGCGAGAGATGTTTCCAAGTACCATAAAAGTAATCTTTGAAGTAAAATTAATCTAAATTAAATTTTATTAGTGTCACATAAAAAATATGTAAATATCACATTTAACGACATTATCGAAATTCTATTAGAATTTTATAATAATTAAAATAACATCATATTAATTTCCTACATTTTAATTGACGATTGCTATACTTAAATAAGTTTAAAATGATTATAAATCACAAATGGAAAAAAACACTTTTACGCTTTCCCCGAATACAATGAAATTATTTTGAGAATAAAATATTTATTTGTATTTTTCGGTTGCAAAAATATCTGGATCTAGATTAAGGTGGTTCTTTCTTGAAATCCCCAGTCAAATCAGTGCTAAATGTGAAAAGGGTACCCACGATTAAGAAAACCATATTTGCTAATAATTATAGTTTAATCTAATAATAATACACTCATGCTATAAATATAGTGTATTTAACATGACTAAAATAACTTTTTTAAACAAAATGTCGGTATTTTAGAAACTGCAAAAACAATTATTTATAAAAAATCCCTATCTCTTTTGTTTCTCAACCGATTTTAAATATCAAGGTCTCATTCTATTCGTTAAGTTATTTCACAACGACTTGCCCAAGGAAAAATTCAAAATTATTTAAAACCCAGTAAGTTATAGCTAATTATTTATAAAATTGCGAATGAGGTTATAAAAATAATTGTTTTCAATTGCCTATAACTTTTTGGGTTTTGGATAATTTTGAATTTTTCATTGGGCAAGTCCTGTGAAATTACTTAAAGAATAGAATGACATCTTGATAATTAAAATCGGTTAAGAAACAAAAAAGATAGGGATTTTTTATCAATAATTGTTTGTGCTGATTCTAAAATATCGACATTTTGGTAAAAAAAAGTTATTTTCGTCATGTTAAATACAATATATTTATAGTATCAGTGTATTATTATTATAATTAGATTAAACTATAATTATTAGTAAGTATGGTTTTTTTTAACCTTAGGTAACCTTTTCATTTTTAGCACTGATTTGACTGAGGATTTCATGAAAGAACCACCTTAAAAGTAAAATTTCAATTCGATTAGATAACGGAATTAAAAGTGAAAAATATGTGTAGTACGATAACAAGAGATTTATTTCCGAACTTGGGTCTAAAGATTAAAACGAGAGGAGCCGTAAGCCCCAGTGGCGATTCCGTACTCAAAAACATTTGACTGAGCGTCGATTGTTAGACTGATCGGTCATTTTCGCGCTGCTCGACGACGTAAACAGCCCCGAGATACAGGCGGCCGTTGGCTGGATCGCCCGAGCCACCGTTCAGTGCACGTGTACACCGAGCCTTGCCGTTCTCTCTCCCCACCTTGCTCTGTATACGTATTATGAGCAAACGTGCGCTTCGGATCGCGAGAAGCAGCAGCGCGATGTACGCACAAACCACCTATTACTCATTTTCTGAACACTGCCTTTATCAATTTTGAATAGTTTTGTTTAACTGGACGTCGGCTCGAGCGATCCAGCTCACCGCCGCCTGTATCTCAGGACTGTTTATGTCGTCGAACCGGGCGACAATGACCGAGCAGCTTAACAATCGACGCTCTGTGAAATTTTTTCAAGTACAGGAACGCCGCTGAAAGCATAAAACGTGTTTTTTTTTTCCATTCGTATAGTATTAGTATAACACTTTATTAAATTTTAAATTATATTCTATTCGTTTAGTAATCGGCAATTCAAAATCAAGAATATTAATATAATAGTTTTTTAATTAAAATTCTAATAGAATTTCCGTAATGTTGTTAAATCTGATATTTACATATTTATTTGCGGCACATCTTAAATTTCTTTTTTATACATTTTACTTCAAAGATTACTTTTATATATAAAATGTAGGCACATTCGACAAATATGAAACATTTTTTGTTCAAAGGCGAGAGATGTTTCCAAGTACTATAAAAGTAATCTTTGAAGTAAAACTAATCTAAATTAAATTTAATTAGTGTCGCATAAAAAATATGTAAATATCACATTTAACGACATTATCGAAATTCTATTAGAATTTTATAATAATTAAAATAACATCTCCTGATAGCACACCCGCTGTGTCGCTTCGAAAATCGTCTATTACATCCCCACCACTGTACGCGCGTCTTATACACACACACATATATGCGTAACATCTGTATAAATACGACGAAAAATCCGAATTGTAAGCAGTGACGAACGGATTACTTTCCGTAAAAGAATCTGACAATACGTTTTAAATGTAAGTTTTATTTATTAATGCGAAATTAAGTTATTGTGAATTGTAAAAAATAATTGTATAATTGTTGTATTTAGAACCTGAAGAGGGACGTAATAAAATGTCCGAAACGTTGTAAATAATTGTTTTACTTATAAAAACACCTTGGTAGTACGGCCATTAGCTACAAATTCTATAACTACACCAAAAAAAACCTACCATTGGCTACATTTAACCAAAATTAAAATAACATCATATTAATATCCTACATTTTAATTGACGATTGCTATACTTAAATAAGCTTAAAATGATTATGAATCACAAATGGAAAAAAACACTTTTACGCTTTCCCTGAATACAATGAAATTATTTTGAGAAAAAAAAATATTTATTTGTATTTTTCGGTTGCAAAAATATCTGGATCTAGATTAAGGTGGTTCTTTCTTGAAATCCCCAGTCAAATCAGTGCTAAATGTGAAAAGGGTACCCATGATTAAAAAAACCATATTTGCTAATAATTATAGTTTAATCTAATAATAATACACTCATGCTATAAATATAGTGTATTTAACATGACTAAAATAACTTTCTTAAACAAAATGTCGGTATTTTAGAAACTGCAAAAACAATTATTTATAAAAAATCCCTATATCTTTTGTTTCTCAACCGATTTTAAATATCAAGGTCTCATTCTATTCGTTAAGTTATTTCACAACGACTTGCCCAAGGAAAAATTCAAAATTATTCAAAACCCAGTAAGTTATAGCTAATTATTTATAAAATTGCGAATGAGGTTATAAAAATAATTGTTTTCAATTGCCTATAACTTTTTGGGTTTTGGATAATTTTGAATTTTTCATTGGGCAAGTCCCGTGAAATTACTTAAAGAATAGAATGACATCTTGATAATTACAATCGGTTAAGAAACAAAAAAGATAGGGATTTTTTATCAATAATTGTTTGTGCTGTTTCTAAAATATCGACATTTTGTTAAAAAAAAGTTATTTTCGTCATGTTAAATACAATATATTTATAGTATCAGTGTATTATTATTATAATTAGATTAAACTATAATTATTAGTAAGTATGGTTTTTTTTAACCTTAGATAACCTTTTCATTTTTAGCACTGATTTGACAGAGGATTTCATGAAAGAACCACCTTAAAAGTAAAATTTCAATTCGATTAGATAACGGAATTAAAAGTGAAAAATGTGTGTAGTACAATAATAAGTGATTTATTTCCGAACTTGAATCTAAAGATTAAAACGAGAGGAGCCGTAAGCCCCAGTGGCGATTCCGTACTCAAAAACATTTGACTGAGCGTCGATTGTTAGACTGATCGATCATTTTCGCGCTGCTCGACGACGTAAACAGCCCCGAGATACAGGCGGCCGTTGGCTGGATCGCTCGAGCCACCGTTCAGTGCACGTGTACACCGAGCGTTGCCGTTCTCTCTCCTCACTTTGCTCTGTATACGTATTATGAGGAAACGTGCGCTTCGGATCGCGAGAAGCAGCAGCGCGATGTGCTCACAAACCACCTATTACTCATTTTCTGAGCACTGCCTTTATCAATTTTGGAATAGTTTTGTTTAACTGGACGTCGGCTCGAGCGATCCAGCTCACCGCCGCCTGTATCTCGGGGCTGTTTATGTCGTCGAACCGAGCGACAATGACCGAGCAGCCTAACAATCGGCGCTCTGTGAAATTTTTTCACGTACAGGTACGCCGCTGAAAGCGTAAAACGTGTTTTTTTTTCATACGTATAGTATTAGTATAACGCTTTATTAAATTTTAAATTATATTCTATTCGTGTAGTAATCGACAATTCAAAATTAAGAATATTAATATAATAGTTTTTTAATTAAAATTCTAATAGAATTTCGATAATATCGTTAAATCTGATATTTACATATTTATTTGCGGCACATCTTAAATTTCTTTTTTATACATTTTACTTCAAAGATTACTTTTATATATAAAATGTAGGCACATTCGACAAATATGAAACATTTTTTTGTTCAAAGGCGAATTATGTCTCAAAGTACCATAGAAGTTATCTTTGAAGTAAAATTAATGTAAAATGAAAGTTAATAAGTGTAGCATAAAAAATATGTAAATATCACATTCAACGACGTTATCGAAATTCTATTAGAATTTTAATTAAAAAACCATCATGTTAATATCCTAAATTTTAATTGGCGATTGCCATACTTAAACAAGCTTAAAATGATTGTGAATAACGAACCACAAAAAATACGTTTTATGCTTTCCCGGAATTCCTTAACCGCGAATTGGCTTCTGAAATTTGAACCAAATAATAAGTCGTTCCATCCACAGCCTAGTAAAGCGCTTCTTGAAAAAACGGAAAATGTTATTTAATGCAGACAAAGGAAGCAACTAAATTTGGAAAGTTATAAATACAGAAAATAAATATTCCGAAAAACAAAATTCCGAAGGGTAATTATTCCGAAAGTTAATTATCCCGAAAAACTAAAATTCTGAATTTTATATTTCATGTTATTCCTCTTTTTCTACTATTGTATATTCTATGTTTTCACTAATATGAAATTCGAAATTTTAATCTTTGAGGATAATTAACTTTCGGAATAATTACCCTTCGGAATTTTGTTTTTTGGAATATTTATTTTCTGTATTTATAAGTTTCCAAATAATGTTTCTCGGAATTTTTTCCCCTCCCCAGAAACACGAGATGGTGGACGGAGAAAGGAGAAAGACGTTTACGCTTTGTCATAATTCCAGGAACGGGAAATAGCAGGTTTTTCAGTTCTGAGGCAATTATTTTTTTTAATACAATGTTGGAATGTTATAACTTTAATATTAATCTCGTTACGCGTGTAAATGGAATTTCAAACGATCATGAGACTTCGGAATTTCGGCTCGAATATGTCGGCGGACGTTCCGTTCACCGAACGTCTTTGCCACGTCGAAGTTCCGCTTCCGCTCACTCACGCTTCTACATAGCCAATTCCAATGAACTAAAAATCTCGCGAATCGCAAACGAAGGAAGCATTATAACATACGTTCGGGGACATGAAAGCAGTTTTCATTAAAAAAACACTGCAATATAATCATAAATCGTGCGAAGAGGAAGAAGGAAGGAGGGGACAAAAAGCCGTTAATATTATGTTTGAAATTACCTTGTTCTTGCTTCCTCTGCTGCTGTCGCTTCCATCGCCGCTGCAGCTCCTCGTCTCTGGTCTGCTGCTGCTCCTCCGAAGTTGGTCGTCTCTGGTGCCGCCGCTGCTGTCGCTTCCATCCTCCCTGCAGCTCCGTCCATTGTCCTCGACGCTGGTGCCGCTGCTACTGGTCCTCCGGTTGGCGTTGATTTCAGTCCTGATGCTGCTGCTGTTGTCCACTTCCACTTCCTCACTCTCACTCTCTCACCCTCTCTCTCTCACTCACTCTCTGACCCGCTCTCTCTCACACTCACTCTCTCACCCGCTCTCTCACACTCACTCTCTCACCCGCTCTCTCTCTCTCTCTCTTCTCTCTCTCTCTCTCTCTCTCTCTCTCTCTCTCTCTCTCTCTCTCTCTCTCTCTCTCTCTCTCTCTCTCTCTCTCTCTATGCCTTACTCGTACTATTACCGACCGAGCAATTCACACAGTTTCAAGCTGATTAAAAATAAAATACGTCGAATCACAAAAAATCAAGAGAACACTCTTCTGTATTTTTTAACGTTCTATCATCCAGTCAAGGTTTGGAGTCGAAATATCAAGCCGTTTTTTCAAAAACTTTGAACGAAATTAAATTTAATTTCGTTCAAAGTTTTTGAAAAAATGACTTGATATTTCGACTCCAAACTTTGACTGGATGATAGAACGTTAAAAAATACAGAAGAGTGTTCTCTTGATTTTTTGTGATTCGACGTATTTTATTTTTAATCAGCTTGAAACTGTGTGAATTGCTCGGTCGGTAATGGTACGAGTATGGTATCCCCTTAACAATCGACGCTCAGTCATATGTTTTTTAGTACAGGAACAGGGCGGAGGCTTTCGGTTTCTTTTGTTATAATCTTTTGACCCAAGTTCGTAAAAATCTCTTATGATTGTACTACGCACATTGTTCACTTTTAGTTTCGTTATCTAATAGAATTGAGATTTTAGTTTTAATCCAGATCCAGATATTTTGCCACCAAGAAATACAAATAAATATTTTGTTTTCAAACATTATTTCATTGAATATACTATTTTTTATTAAAATCCGATGATATTTTCGATGACATTTATTAAGACTTTTATTTGTCTTGATAAATTGATTCATCGTAAGTAATTTAATTAATAATATAGTCATATTTCTTTGATGAAAAATAATTCGCACTTAATTTTTTCTCTTAACTTTAATCAATTTCTACCTCACTTGACATTGCTTCAAACTTCCAATATTTTTACAAGTACATATTAGATGTAAAATATTTTAGCATTCAAATGATAAAAGGCAGGTTAAGTGTATGAAAATTTGCAAAAATTGCTTACTTGATTTTGAATAGGCAAAAACAAAAATATTTATTTGCATTTTTTGGTGTCAAAAATATCTTGATGTAGATTAATAACTAAAATCTCAACTCTATTAGATAACAAAATCTAAAGTGAAAAATGTGTATAGTACAATAATAAGAGATTTTTTTTATGAACTTGGGTCAACAAAATTATAGCGAAAGGAGCCGTAAGCCTTAGCCATGTGTCTGTTAAAAACATTTATGAGTGTCGATTGTCAGGCCGCTTGGCTATTGGCGCTCTGCTTGACATCGCAAAGGCTGCGGCCACAACTAAACGCGTGCGCACGCGATTCCGTGTATAAGGTATACCTATATATATGGAGAGCGGTATATGAGTAATTCTCAGGATATTCTGCAAAAAAGAGGGTTAAGAAAAAAAATAAAAAAACTTTGAGGTACACTTCTATGAGAAGTTTTTCCTTGTTCTGTAGGTCATATAGTATGCGAGAAAATTTTCGAACAGTCGAAAACGGTCATGTGACATCGTTTTAGAAAAAAATCTATTTTTCTTATGGAAATTTAACATGGGAAAAATGCATGAAAGGTAGTCACTCATGATGAGCCAATAGTAAGCTTTTAAATGTACCACCAAATATTCCACAAAAAGGCGATTAAAGTAGATAAAAAGAGCTTTAACTTAAGCTAAAGATCGTCAAATTCGGTCGGTTCTGCGCAAAGTTACGTTCATTTGAAAATCGCAAAAAATTACCAAAAATAATTGAATTACGTGGATACGGGAAAAATCGCTCATTTTTTGTCATTTTTCGCGATTTTCAAATGCACGCAACTTTGCGCAGAACCGACCGATTTTAACGATCTTTAGCTTAAATTAAAGCTCTTTTTATCTACTTTAATCGCCTCTTGTGGAATATTTGTTGGTACATTTAAAAGCTTACTATTGGCTCATCATGAGTGACTACTTTTCATACATTTTTCCCGTGTTAAATTTTCATAAGAAAAATGGATTTTTTTCTAAAACGATATCGCAAGACCGTTTTCGACTGTTCGAAAATTTGCTCGCATACTATATAACCTACAGAACAAGAAAAACTTCTAATAGAAGTGTGCCTCAAAATTTGTTTATTTTTTTTACCCTCTTTTTTGCAGAAAATCCTGAGAATTGGTCATTTATAGGTATATACCTTATACACGGGCACTCGCTTGGTTCTGGCCGCAGTCCCAAGATATGCGTGGCGGCGAGTGATTGCTCGAGACGTTCAGTCAACGCGTATGTCGAGCGAAGCCGTTCTCTCTCCCCACTACGCTCCGTATGTATGATGACGAAACGTGCTTGCCGTCGCGAGAAGTAGCAGCGCACTGTGCATACGAGCCGCCTATAACTTATTTTCCGAGCACTGTCTTCATCAATTTTGGAATAGTTTATGTTTAACTGAACATCGGGTCGGACGATCCAGCTACCGCCACGCGAATCTCGGGACTGTTTACGTCGTCAAGCAAGGCGACAATGACCGAGCAGCCTAACAATCGGGGCTAAGTCAAAAGTTTTTTAGTACAGGAACGCGGTTGAGGCTTGCGGCTCCTTTCGTTATAATCTTTTGATCCAAGTTTGTAAAAAATCTCTTATTATTGTACTACGCACATTTTTCACTTTTAATTTCGTTACCTAATAGCAATGAGATTGTAGTTTTAATCCAAATCCAGATATTTTTGCCACCAAAAAATACAAATAAATATTTTATTTTCAAACATAATTTCATTCAATTCGGGGAAAACGTAAAACGTGTTGTTTTCCATTCGTATAGTATTAGTCTAACGCTTTATTAAATTTTAAATTTATATTCTATTCGTATAGTAATCGACAATTCAAATTTAGAATATTAATATAATAGTTATTTAATTAAAATTCTTATAGAATTTTGATTATGTCGTTAAAACTGATATTTACATATTTTTTTGCGGCACTTATTAAATTTCTTTTTACATTTTACTTCAAAGATTACTTTTATATATAAAATGTAGGCACATTCGGCAAATATGAAACTTTTTTTTTTGTTCAAAGGCGAGAGATGTCTCCAAGTACCATCAAAGTAATGTTTGAAGTAAAATGTAAAATGAAATTTAATAAGTGTCGCATAACAAAAATATGTAAATATCACATTTAACAACATTATCGAAATTTATTAGAATTTTAATTAAAAAACCATTATATCAATATTCTAAATTTTAATTGACGATTACTATACTTAAGCAAGCTTAAAATGATCATGAATAACAAATGGAAAAACACGCTTTTCCCGAATTCAATCAAATTATGTTGAAAATGAAATATTTATTTGTATTTTTTGGTCGCAAAAATATCTGGATCTGGATTATAACTAAAATTTTAATATGATTAGATATCGGAATTAAAAATGAAAAATGTGTGTAGTAAAATAATAAGAGATTTTTTACGAACTTGGGTTCAAAGATTATAACGAAAGGAGTCACAAGCCTCAGCGGCGTTCCTGTACATAAAAACATTTGACTGAGCGTCGATTGTTAGGCTGCTCGGTCATTGTTGCGCTGCTCGACGACGTAAACAGCCCCGAGATACCCGCGGCGATGCGGCGGTGCGGTAAGCTAGATCGCTCGAGCCGATGTTCAGTCCACACGTATATGCCGAGCGAAGACGTTCTCTCTCCCCATTACGCTCCGTACGTATGGTGACGAAACGTGCTTGCCGTCACGAGAAGTAGCAGCGCACTGTGCGCACGAGCCGCCTATAACTCATTTTCCGAGCACTGACTTCATCAATTTTGGAATAATTTATGTTATCTTTTGCAATAATTAAATATTTTTATTATTTTCTTTTTTTGCGAACTTTGATGTATTATTCAGCTCAGCATTTTTCCTATACTTCAGAGGAGAGGACACTCACAAAAACAGCTTCTAGATGACAGAGAAAATCTTTTTATTATAGGCCCAAGCAGAAAATCCGTTTCATACAAAATGAATCTTCTATAACTAAGAGGAATCCATATAACTGTAAATTTTAAAGAAATTCTGTAAGTTTTACAGTCAAACGGATTCCTGTTACTTGTAGAAGATTCATTTTATATGACACGGATTTTCTGCTTGGGCCTATAATAAGAAGATTTCCTCTGTCGTCTAGAAACTCTTTTTGTGAGTGGAGCGAGCAAGTCGCAACCTCAACAGCAGCTTAATTTGCTGATTTTTTTTAGACGTTCTGCGGCAGCCAATAAGTGAGTGCGAAAGCTCGGCTCCTTCTCTTGTCAAGATATTCCGCTATGCTCCGAAATTTCGGAGCGCACTAGCTCTTGATTTACGGAGAATCTCTTCTAGAGGTCTCTCTCTCTCTCTCTCTCTCTCTCTCTCTCTCTCTCTCTCTCTCTCTCTCTCTCTCTCTCTCTCTCTCTCAGGTTTAAATCTGGCTATAATATGCTTAAGCCCTGGTAAGAATATTAACCAGGCATTAGCTATTTTTAGCATTATTTTATGGTTAAGAGCAAAACGTTATAAAAAAAAGGATATGTGTGCGATGTAGAAAGGTACGTCTACGTGTCAGAACGTATGAAATGCGTTATTCAGACGTTCGATGTAGCCAATGGCGATCTTTAGGTTCTTCGCACCGTAAGGTTTTGTATCTATACGCATATAGGTGTCGAAATGTATAGATCCTGATACCTATAGAGATAACAAAATTAAGGAGTTCACTTCCTAGACTTTATCATCGGCCACTCCGAACATTAAGACTACGCATTCGGTGCGTTCCGACATCCAAACTAATAAAAAAAAATCAATATCTTGTAAGGTTAATCAGCTGTTAAGTATAAAAATTAGTTAATTTATAGCTAACGAATATCGTTAATCTAAGGTCAACCATAAATTAACGATATTTTAGCTATATTATAGTTAATATAGTAGCTAATTTACAGCTAAGAAATATAGCTAATTTTTAGCTAACTACAATATTTTACATATAATTTAATATGATTTCATTTTACTATGTAACTTTATGTGAATAGTACATTACGATATGTGTGTAGTAGTATCGTATACTATTTTATAGCACGTTTACCTAAATCCGCTGTCACGCCTATCTGTGACTTAAGTAGTTCATTTTTGAATCGCGAGGTTAGCGCACGAGCGTAGCGAGTGCGATCAACACGATGCAAAAATGGACGACTTAAGTCACAGATAGGCGTGACCTAAGTGCGGATTTAGGTCACATCGTGCTATAATAATAGTATATTTCGATACTGGTGCGGAAGGTGATGATTTACTTCTATATAAATAAAATATAAAATATTTTATACCACTCTAACCTCAAAATCACAACTTTGATATGATTTTTCGGCGCTCGTGGTATAAAATACCGTTCTAAACTAGTGCTAAATTAGTTCTAAACTAATCGACTTACTAGTAGACTAGTAAGTCGATTATTTAGGTGGTCCCCACCCGTGTCGAAATGTACTATTATACCACTCTAACTTCAAAATCACAACTTTGGTATGATTTTTCGGTGCTCATGGTATAAAATATCGTTCGACACGAGTGCGGAAGTTGATTATTTACTTCATGTGACTTTTCGCACTCGCTTCGCTCGTGCGAAAAACCTCACATGGAGTAAATCATCACCTTCCGCACCAGTATCGAAATATACTATTTTTCAACACATGCATGAACAAGGCCCTTTTCCTGCGTAGAAGAATGAATAGAAAATCGAACATTTCAAGCGTCTAGTGAGGCCTCCCTCACTGTACATGCAGTAGCGGGAGGAAGAGAACATCTTCGAGTTAGAGGAAAAAGAAGCTATCTCGTCGAAGCGTTGAAAAAGGTGCTATTATAATTATCTTATTATCATAATACAATTAGCATTTTTTTAACGCTTCGATGAGATAGCTTCTTTTTCCTCTAACCCGGCAACATAGTCTCTCGTTATGACGACTCGATATACCCGATCTCCCATTCACTTTTCATGCAAACAAAAGGTCCTATGTGTAACAAGGGAGCAATTGACTTTTTCAGACTCGGATGATGATTTTGAACACTCGTGTATCACTCGGGCGCCGGGGGTGCCCTTGTCAACCACTCGTGCTCAATCATCATCCTCTAGGAAACTTCCTACAGTAGTTCACGAAGCTAGGCCTACATACCAACCGACAAATGTACACAACACGCTTTTGTCTAACAAGGAGTGTATCTCAGATCCGAGTCATGGATCCTCACCAGCTCGCAGGATCTTTCTTCTTTTACCTAAAAATGAAAGCCTGTGCGATACTAGACCCTAACGCTTTGAGGATTCTGAAATACAAGCCCTTGAATTATTTAAAAATTGAATGGTATTTTTCACTAAAATTACAGTTTTGGCTGCTGAACCTTCCTCTAATACCTATAAACAAACATACAGACATGATTACTTGCTTCATTATGGTATCACATGGTAAAATGTATAAAAATGTCTAATGAAAGTATCCTTAATTATTTTACATTACCTTATTTGATGACGTAAAAGCTCTTAAATTGCTTATTTGGCCATAAAACCTTGTATTTATACCTGTAAATAAGCATTCAGACATTATAATCACTTAAGTTATGGTTTTATATGGTAAAATATATTATAATTTTTCACAAAACTATTATTGTTAAATTTATATTACCTTGTTTCAAGTCATACAATGCCTTCAAGGCGACCAAGACCTCCAAGGCGACAATTACTTATATTGCAATTTAAATGAGAAATATTAGCAAAGAAGGCAGTGTATGACTTCAAACAAGGTAATGTGAATTTAACAATAGTATTTTTGTGAAAAATTATAATATAGTTTACCATATAAAACCATAACTTAAGTGATAATAATGTCTGAATGCTTATTTACAGGTATAAATGCAAGGTTCTATTGCCAAATAAGCAGTTTAAAGGCTTTTATGTCATCAAATAAGGTAATGTAGAATAATTAAGGATACTTACATTAGAGATTTTTATACATTTTACCATGTGATACCATAATCAAGTAAGTAATCATGTCTGTATGCTTGTTTATAGATATTAGAGGAAGGTTCACCCGCCAAAACGGTAATTTTAGTGGAAAATACCATTCAATTTTTAAATAATTCAAGGGCTTGTATCTCAGAATTCTCGAAGCGTTAGGGTCTAGTATCGCACAGGCTTTCATTTTTAGGTAAAAGAAGAAAGATCGTGCGAGCTGGTGAGGATCCATGGCCCGGATCTGAGATACACTCCTTGTAAGTGTACTGCACGTGTGTGCGATGACTCGCCAATCATCAGAGCGAAAGTCGTGAGGTTTTGCACGAGGGATAGAAGGCTGCGAGTAGGCCTTGTGAGAAGAGGCTCCTACTGTCAAATCGCTCATACCAAGCGTTATCCCGAGCCTTACTCGAAGTCTGCTGCTTCAGCCCGAATGGGGTAAGTGTAATTATATTAATTGTAAACTACGCGTGCCGCGTTCTTTATTGGCTAATGGTTAACGTCGATATAGCCATTGGTAAGGATGCCAAACTTCCACAATCCGAGGTTTGAAGGATCCGGACCATCCCCCAGCCGAACGGAGTCTTGCCACCGAACCACATCCCCACGACGACTTTGAGACGAAGCGGAAGCCGCGCAGCCTCTTTGCGCGCGCCAGAATATCGGCTCCAGGGCAGAGGCAGACCCGAGCCTCGACACGCCAACGCGACACGTTGACTCGATGGTGACGACCGTCCGACGGACCGTGATAACGGCCACCCTATATGACCGATCGCAAGATATGCATCGCTGAAGATTTGCGTAGTTTTGTTTTTTATTTGTAATTTATATGTGTGAGAGTGAGAGTGAAGCGCGCGTGAGTCTATAAATCGTACTATACTACGTATTTCTTTTAGTGGACTCATTTTTACCTACACTGAGAGAAATGTTGTAGTAAAATTTATTATAAACATAAGAAAAATTACTATATTTTGTAGGAACGGAGGGACAAATCGAAATTATAACAATTTTTGCTATGCAACATAGTAATTTTTATGAATGACCTTAAATTTCAAAAAATTAAATTTTTTCTCGTTCTTTCTGTTTTCAGAACTATTTTCAGACTCTAATCATACAATATTTAATGTGAAAATAAATTAAAATGAGAAATAAAAATATTTTTTTTACGAGCGTTGGGATCGAACCTGCAACCTTCACCGCGGCAATCGGACGCGCTAACCACTTACCCAAATAGGATTCTTGAGTGTAAAATTTTGGAACTTGTACATGTCAAACCATCGATTTCAATAAAATTTCAGATAATATTAAATAATGACAATAAATAACTTTGATAACACAAAGAAACTTATCATTAATGTGCATAATATACAAATAAAATAATTGAAGTAAGGTTTTGAATGTTTTGTAAACTTAAAAGCAAGACAAAGTGAAATTCCCGTAGAAACATAACCTCAATCAGACACGTGGGCGCCTTGATCTGCGCAGAAAGTACTAATGTTGTAGCAATTTTTACTATGTTGGATAGCAAACTTTCTTATGGCCTGTAGCAATTTTTGAATGTGGCACTTTTTACTATGTTTATAGTAATTTTTAATACGCTACAAAATAAAATTTATACGCTACAAAATAAAATTTAAACGCTACAAAATAAAATTTATATTCTATTTTAATAAAAATTAAAAGCATATATTTTAAATTTTATTATATCACAGTTTTTGCTATGTGTATAGCAATTTTTCTTTTATTTCGTAATACTTTCTAATCAACAACTGTCATAAAAATTACAAGAAATTTTGTAATTATTCATACAATTATAATAAAAATGCAGCATAAAGTGTATTTGTCTCACCCTTCCTATACTTTATAGTAATTTTTATTACAGTTATAATAAAATTTACTACAACATTTTTCTCAGTGTAATAAAAAGTTAGTCATATATTTGTGTATAATTGTATAGTCTTGTATATTGCCCTTAAAAAGAAACTGCTGCCAATTCATTGGCAAGATGCTTCCTCAAACTAATTTATCGATTCCATTTTTTAAATTTAAAAAACAAAAGTAAATTTTTCACAAAAAAACTTTATTAATAAATAAAACTGTTTCCTTTGTTGTTCTTTGTTGTTTGTTAAACAATTTGACTTAATACAAAAAATATCTTTTTTGTTTTTTCATTTACGTATCCTATACAAACAATTAATTATTATTATAAAAAATTTTAAAGAAATACATTAGTTTTATCATTAAAAATATTACTTATGTCGACTGCAATTTAATATCAACTGATAAGAATTTTTCCATCGGTCTTACAGTCTTACAAATTAAATTAAAATAATTAATATTTATGGCAGTCAGATTGCCCTTGTTTATAATCACCCCCGCAGAATCTGAAATAAAAACTTAATTAAATTCTGGAAAAAACTTTGTTAGCAAAGGACGATCTGACTGCCCACCACCACCACCTTGTCCGACGTTTCGAGCCTGCTCCGGCTCCTCCTCAGGGACTGAAATAAAACCCGCGATACACCTCCTTATATACCATGCACCCATACCCCCTTCTTTTCTCTTACCCCACCACCCTCCACATTCCCCTCTCCAACTTTCCATTCTCACTTAAATTAATAAAGAATGATAAATGTTATCTAATTTACTTGACTCTATCATTAAATTTACATTATTCCGATTTCTTAGAATGTGAATACTTTCAAGGCTTTCCCTCTTATATTTATTCTTAATCCCCTGTTCCAAAATATCCACACTCCCAAAATCGAAAGAATGCAAACTATTTAAACAATGTTCTTTCAAACCCGATGTACAACTTGAGCTGCGTAAACTATATTGATGTTCATATATTCTCTTTTTCAAATATCTACCCGTTTGACCAATATAACAACCATTACAATCCCTACAATTAATTTTATAAACAACTCCCGATTTCAAACATTTATCATCCTTGTCTTTACAATTACTAAATAACCTTTCTAAATTATTATCATTTCTAAAGAAAACTTGAATATTATGTTGTGATCGTCCTTTGCTAACAAAGTTTTTTCCAGATTTTAATTAAGTTTTTATTTCAGATTCTGCGGGGGTGATTATAAACAAGGGCAATCTGACTGCCATAAATATTAATTATTTTAATTTAATTTGTAAGACTGTAAGACCGATGGAAAAATTCTTATCAGTTAATACATTAGTTTGAGAAAGAAAAGTATGTATTGGCAATAATCTAATAAATATTTGTTTTGAAACAGGTATTTAACTACTATCCTCCTCGACTTAGTAGTTTAAAGTTAATCCATCATTGTAACAATCAAAAAATATAATAAATAAGTTATACTTCTTAACAAAAGTCAATGAATTGTTTTGAAATTTAACAGAGAGGGAATCGATTTCTTTGCCCAAAAAAATGTGGCTTTTGCAATTCAAGATATTTTATATTTTTATGAAATATTTTTATGAAATTTTTACGAAATTCATATTTTGAAATTCTATTTTTATCATTGCCCTAGTACACATTGCCGCGGGAGTTAATCTGAAATAACTTTCTCGGGGATATGCCCTAGTACACAATAATTATTTTTTTTATATATGATATACAAATTAAATAGAACTATTGCATATTTTGCTCTAAAACTTTATATTTGTGTTTTGAGGCTAATATGGAATGAGTAAAAAATTTTTCAGCAACTTTAAAATTTTTAGCTGAACAGTTGACATGTAGTTACATATATATATATATATTTTTTGTGAATGCGTTGCCAATATTTTTGAAATTTGGAGTTGACAGCGTACCTTTGTAAGTTGACATCTCTGGTTCGCCCAGGTTTAAAATTTTTGAAAAAATAGTAAAATTCTATTTTTATTATTTCATTTTGATCCTTTTTTTGAAAAGTGTGGGATGCCCAGATTTGAACATGTTACAGATGATTTAAGTACTGGAAAAAGTCAAAAAAACAGATAAATAACTGTTATATTCTGTCAAAGTCAATACGTACAAACAATTATATACGTATGATCTATGAGTCGCTTATGTTTCACTGCATACTTTTTACAGGAAATATCATCTACATTTACCCATCTATTGCCATTTTAGTTAACAGTTGGCAGTAATAGGACATTAATTGAAAAAGATTAATTAAAAAGAAATATAAAGCATATCTGTAAAATTAACTCTCTTGCTTGTCAAAACTTTCTTGCCCAAATTTGCTACTCCAACTTTTTTTACTGGTTGTAATATAATAAATCTAAACACAATATATATTTCTACTCTATAAGAATAGTAAATAAATTTATTCGTCAATAACCTCACACTTTAACTATATATAGGCAAAAACTGATTTCCCTTATTTTGTGTTGCAATGCTAAATTCATTTCATAACAAACCCACTTTCCTTTATAATACTAGTAGTTTGCTTATAATAAATGCAAAAAGTATAAATTATTTCTTTGATATTTCAAAAGTAAAACTAGATTTTTTTTAAATGATGTATTGCTATTATTAAGGGGGTGTCAAACTCAATTTTTACCGACCGAGCAAAAAATATATTGTTTTTAATAGAAAAAAAAAATATAACGATATATGAAAAATAATGAGTGCATTGCCCTCCGTAATTACATTATTAATCATTCTGCAAAATGCCAAGTCAATATTCAAAAGCGTCTAAGAATGGCATTTGAACGAAAATTTCGTTCAAATGCCATTCTCAGATGCCTTAAAATATCGACGTGAAACTTTGCAGAATGATTCATAATGTCATTACGGAGGGCAATGCACTCATGATTATGCATAATATTAAAAAAAAAAATAGATTATTGTACCATATGGGTAATATGTAGCATCGCGAGATTCGCGAGTCGGCGACGGCAGCGACGGCAGCGGCCAGCGGCGCGGCCTTGCCCGTGTGTGTACGCGCATGCGCTGCTGGCTGCAGCACAGCTGAGCCATCAGTCCATCGCCGATGCCTGGGCCTAGGCCCTCCGGGAGGCGGTCCCGTGTTGCCGCCACCACCTCCGCCGCCACCTTCGCCACCTGTGCCCTCCTCTATCCATTGCTAATCGACGTGTCATCGGTGTGCCTGCCGCCTGGACCGCTCGCAGACGGCGCAGCCTGGAGCGCCGCATCAGCCGCCCACCTCGCAGACCGTAGCGTCCGTACCGCACCGTGTGCGTGCACACCCAACGGACCGTGCCGCTTGGACTTGGCCCCGCCGTAAGACAGAAAAGTAAGTCATTCAAGAATTTATTTATTTTACGGCGTTGTTATTTGTACGACAGATCTGTCGTACAAATAACCTATAACCCACTTAGAAACGTGTAAAAATCACTGTTTTGAAAGTCTGAGATGGAAGGGACTATTATTTCTTTAGTCAAGCGTCAATCCTTGCCTATTTTTTTCTTTAATCAAGCGTCAATTCTTCGGCTAAAGAAAATTGAAGGTTAGGTTTTACGTATATATAGGTATACCTATCTAGCAATCTGGCGTATAAATAACAACGGCTTTTCATTCCAAAGATTACAGATCTAAATAATCAGCAAGTGTGGAGATACTGCATTTTCTGTGTATTTTTCAAAATATTTTCAAGAAAAGTCATTTCCTCCAAACTGGCTGATTGAGTAGATCTGAAATCTAATATACAATGCCTCAACATGTACTGGATTGTATGTAAACATTCTCATAAACTTTAAGCGAGGATGAGGAGGTCTACCTTGGAAATGCACACGCGCTTTTTCGACTTTTCATTTCAAAGATCCCTTTCCATTCTCTACAAATATTTCAAACTTTACACACACTATGTAATACATGCTGAGGGACTGTTTATCAAGTTTAAGATCTAAATAATTAGCAAGTGAGGAGATATTGCAATTTGTATGCTCTTTTTAAGAAATGTTCAAGTAAAAAAGTTATTTCCCCTACACTGGCTGATTGAAAAGATCTAAATTTAATATACAGTGCCTCAGCATGCATTGCATTGTGTGAGAACATTCTGGTAAACTATGAGAAAGAGTGAGGAGGTTTTTGTCGCAAATCCACATGCGGCTTTTCGACATTTCGTTCCAAAGATCCCTTTCCATTCCCTACAAGTATCTTAAACTTTCGATACATAATGGAATACATGCTGAGGGACAGTTTATCAAGTTTCAGATCTACATAATTAGTAAGTCTGGAGATATTGCAATTTTTGTGCTTTTTCAGGAAATTTTTAAGAAAGAAAAGTAATTTCCTCCAAACTGGCTGATTGAATAGATCTGAAACCTAATATACAATGCCTCAGTATGTACTGGATTGTGTGTAAACATTCTCACACACTTTAAGCGAGGGTGAGGAGGTCTACATTGGAAATGCACACGCGCTTTTTCGACTTTTCATTTCAAAGATCCCTTTCCATTCTCTACAAATATTTCAAACTTTACACACACTATGTAACACATGCTGAGGTATTGTTTATCAACTTTCAGATCTAAATAATTAGCAAGTGTGGAGATATTGCAATTTGTATGCTCTTTTTAAGAAATGTTCAAGAAAAAAAGTTATTTCCCGTACACTGGCTGATTGAAAAGATCTAAAATTTAATATACAATGCCTTAACATGTATTGGATTGCGTGTTAACATTCTGGTAAGCTTTGAGCAATGGTCAGGAGGTCTTAGTTGGAAATGCACTTGCGCTTTTTCGACTTTTCAGTCCAAAGATCCCTTTCCATTCTCTCAACATATCTTAAACTTTACACACACCGTGCAATATATGCTGAGGGACAGTTTATCAAGTTTCAGATCTACATAAATAGCAAATCTGGAGATATTGCAATTTTTGTGCTTTTTCAGGAAATTTTTAAGAAAGAAAAGTCATTTCCTCCAAACTGGCTGATGGAGTATATCTGAAACTCAATATGCAATGCCTCAGCATGCATTGCATTGTGTGAGAACATTCTGGTAAACTATGAGAAAGTGTGAGGAGGTTTTTGTCGCAAATGATGGGTCTGAAGTTTGCATCGTTGGAGTGCAACGAAATAATTTTTTACAATTAATTCAAGTTATTAAACAACGGAAATTTTATCTAAATCTTTGTTATAAACTTATTTGATACTATAAAATAATAAATTTACACGCAAAATTAATATTAATTATTATAAACTTGAAGTAAAATCAAATATTTTTTTATTTTGTTGCGCTACAACGTTGCAAACTTCAGATCCATCGCAAATGCACATACGGCTTTTCGACAATTCGTTCCAAAGATCCCGTTCCATTCCCTACAAGTATCTTAAACTTTCCATACATAATGGCATACATGCTGAGGGACGGTTTATCAAGTTTCAGATCTACATAATTAGCAAGTCTGGAGATATTGCAATTTTTGTGCTTTTTCAGGAAATTTTTAAGAAAGAAAAGTAATTTCCTCCAAACTGGCTGATTGAGTAGATCTGAAACCTAATGTACAATGCCTCAGCATGTACTGGATTGTGTGTAAACATTCTCATAAACTTTAAGCGAGGGTGAGGAGGTCTACATTGGAAATGCACACGCGCTTTTTCGACTTTTCATTTCAAAGATCCCTTTCCATTCTCTACAAATATTTCAAACTTTACACACACTATGTAATACATGCTGAGGGATATTGTTTATCAAGTTTCAAATCTAAATAATTAGCAAGTGTGGAGATATTGCAATTTGTATGCTCTTTTTAAGAAATGTTCAAGAAAAAAAGTTATTCCGCCTAAACTGGCTGATTGAAAAGATCTAAAATTTAATATACAATGCCTCAACATGTATTGGATTGTGTGTTAACATTCTGGTAAACTTTAAGCGAGGGTGATGAGGTCTTAGTTGGAAATGCACATGCACTTTTTCGACTTTTCATTCCAAAGACCCTTTCCATTTTCTACAGATATCTTAACTTTCCATCTATCTACTCCCTCTGTTTCTGGCAGGTCGATACTGCTATCCTCATTCCTATACTGCTTAACACTTTATTAATATATTCTGTTTTGCCCTAGGCGAAGAGCTCCTGCAGAAGACAACACGTCTTCATATAATTCTACTCTCCTCCAGGGCAGCCAACACAACTACCACGTCCTGAAGACATCAGCTAGACAAACATATCGTAGAAGTGAGAGCGAAGGTGTATATAAATATAGTTTGATCTCCTGTGTCAGACTCGAGTAAGTATTTCACTTCGGATTTGGACTTTATCTTGTAGTACAGCCGAACCTAGTCTCCAACTTTCCATCGGTCTACTCCTCTGTTCCTGGCAGTTCGATACTGCTATCCTCATCCCTACTCCTTAATACATTATTAATATATTTTGTATTGTCCTAGGTGAAGAGCTCCTGTAGAAGACAACAAGTCTTCATATAATTCTACTCTTCTCGAGGACAGCCAACGCAACTACCACTTCCCGAGGACATCACCTAGGCGAACACAACGGAGAAGGGAGGGCGAAGGTGTAGTTGAATGTAGTTCGCGCTTCCGTGACACTCGAGTAAGTACTTCACTTCGGATTTGGACTTTATCCTGTAGTATAGCCGAACCTAGCCTCCAACTTTCCATCTGTCTACTCCTCTGTTCCTGGCAGTTTGATACTGCTCTCCTCATCCCTACTGCCTAAAACATTATTAATATATTTTGTTTTGCTCTAGGCGAAGAGCTCCTGCAGAAGACAACAGGTCTTCATATCATTCTACTCTCCTCGAGGGCAGCCAACGCAACTACCACTTCCCGAGGACATCACCTAGGCGGACACGACGGAGAAGGGACGACGAAGGTATACTTGAATGTCTGCGCTCCCGCGACAGACTCGAGATGTAGTCTAGGCGCCAGGGGGTTTCCGTGGCCGATGGATGTCCACACTTCCACCAAAGCTTTTCTTACGTATTTTTGACTGCTGATTCTGAATTTCGAAGGTGGAACGTCGCCAGACTGTTAGTTTTTTGTTATTAACAATTTAATTGTTTAAATTGCTGCCAAATCAATATGATTAATTATAACTGAATCCTAACTGCCTAAAACTGTAGTAAATTGATCTAGAATATGCTCGTTTTTTCAGAATTGAAAAATTTTGATTAGAACCCGAATTATTGCAAATTTAGTGCAATAAGTCGCGAATTCGAGCGCAAACGTGCATAATTCTAGATCAATTTACTACAGTTTTAGACAGTTAGGATTCAGTTATAATTAATCATATTGATTTGGCCGCAGTTTAAACAATTAAATTGTTAATAACAAAAAACTAACATTCTGGCGACTGTCCACCTTCGAAATTCAGAATCAGCAGACAAAAATACGTAAGAAAAGCTTTGGTGGAGGCGTGGACATCCATCGGCCACGGAAACCCCCTGGTGCCTAGACTAATGTCAGTATTTAGGGCACACCTGATTTTTAGGTACGAATTATATCTCCCAAAAAGTAACAGTTTTCTGCGGGTGCACACGGAAAGAAAACTCTTACTGCTACAGTTAAAACGGCTTACTCGTGGAGTATAGGAGTTCCTTTACTATATAAGTAAGGTGGTTTTAGCAATCTTAGTAAGGGACCCATACTTTTACGGTATGTTGCTTTTCATACTACAACAATTACACAATTATACGATCGTTGGATCAGCGGCATATACCGACGTAACAGCGTTACACGATTTTAGTATACATTGCTTCCACCTTCAATTGTAAGGGAGAAATACTATAGCGGTAACGGTTGCTACCTGCTAATACGGAAATGACAACTATTATAAGGAAGTGTTACTTATCGATAATTGAAAGCATCGAATGCGTCGTCTAGGTCTTTGAGGTGGTCAATGATGGAGTCGAGGTGATGCGCTCCGAAGTTTTTTGCGTTTAGATCCCAGGACGCATCTAATACGTAGTCAAAGTGTTCGGGGTAGCCGATGATGATGTCTAGGTCGTGCGCTCCGTAGTTTTTTGTCTCTAGATGTTGGAACGTATCAAATGCGTGGTTTAGGTCTTTGTGGTAGCCGATGATGGAGTCTAGGTTTTTTGCATTAAAATATCAGGGCGCATCTAATACGCATGTGTTGAGGGTAGCCGATGACGAGGTCTAGGTGGTGCGCTTTGTAGTCTTTTGCGTTTGGATATCAGGGCGTATCTAATACGTGGTCCAGGTCTTCGGGGAAGCCGGTGACGATATTTAGGTGGTGCGCTCCGTAGTTTTTGGCTAATAGGTGTTGGACATGTCAAAACTTAAAGTATTACTAATCACGTAATTTTATACTATAAGTAAAAATCGTGATTATAAATAAATACTTATTCGAACGTAATTACGTTCAAATTGACATGTGTTTGTAATAAAAAAAATAGTAAATATTAAAATGCGTATAGGCGAAATACGCACAATTATTCATAATAAATAATGCGTATATGCGAAATGCGCACAATTATTTATCATACAAAAATGCGTATAGGCGAAATACGCACAATTATTTATAATAAAAAATTCGTACAAGCGAAATACGCACAATTATTTATAATATCAAAAATATGTATAAACGAAATACGCACAGTTGTTTATAATGCAAAAATGCGTATAGACGAAATACGCACAATTATTAGTTATAAGGAAAGGTGTATGGGCGAACATATTTAATTATAACAGAAAAGAATTACAATTACATGAGTTTATTTAGTTATCTATTTATAAGAAACTAGATGTCTTGACATAAAATTAATTCTTTTCCGTTTTTTTTTCAACAAAACTCATAAAATTTGAAAAGAAGCTAAAGAAACTTATGAGCCTAGCTCAATGAAATTATAGTAGCTCTACTTTTGCCAATCATTCAGTAGCATGACAAGTATAATGCAAAGTAATTATTAATGACAATACTTCTAATAATACAAATTTTGTTAAAATGTTCAATTTGCAGTTATGCGTTTATATGATGGAAGGTGTATATTTTAAAATGCGGATCAACTTATATACCATACTCAGGTTCATTTGAAGTTCAACCCTTGGTCTCAAATTTTGTTACACCCTCCTGTTGTTTCACGTATATGGGATATTTCACGTGAAGTCAGCAGCTCAAAATTTTAAAATCCTCAAAACTCGTTTTCTTTTAGTTTTTATGAACAAAAAATGTTCCTCAAATTTTAGGTCGATATTTGCAAAAATAAAAAAGCTATGCAATATTGAAAATTCAATTTTTTTGCAATTTTTTGTTAAAATCAAGTTTATTCATTTTTTAACTGAAAATCTTGAAACTTTTTGTATAGTACATTGATTGGCAAAAGGTTTGCATTTTTCTGTAGAATGTGCCAGTATTTATTTTATGACCCTTTTTGAAAGTCTCTGATTGGCTGCTTCTTAGTATACCTTCATCAAAGGATATTGAGGCTGCGGCCAAATATTCTTTATTCGACAAATTTTTTTTGTATTCTTCTTCGAAAACCCTTCAAAATGCTTTTTTATCAATACTGGCCGAGCATAGGGAAAAAAGGTACAATGTTTTGAAATATCAAGAAAAATCCATAATTTCAATTTTTGATAACATGATTAATGAAACTGAATATTATTCATACAGCTTATGGCATGGACCGTACCACTGAATTTTGTTAGAGCATCAAATAGAACATTAGAAATATCTATTTTCAATAATATTAGGCTTACACAATAAGCGATACCTAATTATGAATGAAATTATCAGTCTGTTGCCTGATTTCATTTTGACAGCTTTATAGTAATTAACCTCTATAGCTTAATTTATTATTAATTCATAATTAGGTATTGGTTATTGTGTAAGCCTAATATTATTGAAAATAGATATTTATAATGTTCTACTTGATGTTCTAACAAAATTCAGTGGTACGGTCCATGCCATAAGATGTATGAATAATGTTCAGTTTCATTAATCATGTTATCAATAATTGAAATTATGGATTTTTCTTGATATTTCAAAAAATCCACTTTTTTCCCTTTGCTCGGCCAGTATTGATCAAAAAAGCATTTTGAAGGGTTTTCGAAGAAGAATACAAAAAAATTTGTCGAATAAAGAATATTTGGCCGCAGCCTCAATATCCTTTGATGAAGGTATACTAAGAAGCAGCCAATCAGAGACTTTCAAAAAGAGTCATAAAATAAATACTGGCACATTCTACAGAAAAAATGCAAACCTTTTGCCAATCAATGTACAATACAAAAAGTTTCAAGATTTTGAGTTAAAAAATGAATAAACTTGGATTTTAACCAAAAATTGCAAAAAAATTGAATTTTCAATGTTGCATAGTTTTTTTATTTTTGCAAATATCGATTTAAAATTTGAGAAACATTTTTTGTTCATAAAAAACTAAAAGAAAACGAGTTTTGAGCGATTTTAAAATTGAGCTGCTGACTTCACCTGAAATATCCAATATATTTTTAGCAGCAAATACTTAAAATCTACCAAAAGATAACTTGATTTCATATTGACATTTTTTTTATGGTTAGATTGAATAAAAAAATAAAAACATTGAAATTTGTTTAAATTTCAATGAACAATTAAACCCTCAACCAAAAAAATAAAAACCAAATCTAAACTATCTCTTGGTAGAAATTTTGTAAACTACATCCAGAATATGTACAAAAAAGTGCAGTACAGTGCCACAAAATTTCAGATACAGGTAATATTTTGAAAATCATAATATTAAATTGGACTCCATCATCGGCCATCTAAACACCTAGACCTCGCATCCGACCTGTCCCTTCACCTGGACACAAAAACCTACGGAGCGCACTACCCGGACTCATCGACCATCTGGAACACCTAGACCTCGCATTCGATTTGTCCTGGCCTCTGGACACAAAAACCTACGGAGCGCGTCACGTAAACTCCATCATCGGCTACCTGGAACGCCTAAACCTCGCATCCGATCTGTCCCGACACCTGGACACAAAAATCTTCAGAGCGCATCACCCGGATTACATCATCGGCCATCTGCAACACCTAGACCTCGCATCCGACCTGTCCCTTCACCTGGACACAAAAACCTACGGAGCGTACTACCCGAACTCCATCATCGGCCGCCTGGAACACCTAGACCTCGCATCCGATCTGTCAAAACACCTGGACACCGAAGTCTACGAAGCGTATCATCAGCCGCCTGGAACAGCTAGACCTCGTATTCGAGCTGTCCCGACACCAAGACTCAAAAACCTACGAAGCGCACTACCCGGACTCCATCATCGGCCATCTGTAACACCTAGACCTCGCATTCGATTTGTCTTGGTCTCTGGACACAAAAACCTACGGAGCGTATCACGTAAACTCCATCATCGTCCACCTGGAACGCTCAGACCTCGCATACGATCTGTCCCGACATCTGGACACAAAAATCTTCGGAGCGCATCACTTACACTCTATCACCGGCCACCTGGAACAGCTAGACCTCGTAATCGAGCTGTCTCGACACCTGAGTACAAAAACCTATGGAGCGCATAACCCGGACTCCATCATCGGCCATCTAAACACCTAGACCTCGCATCCGATCTGTCCCTTCACCGGGACACAAAAACCTACGAAACGCACTACCATTTTTAAGAAAACAGTTGCAATCATGCGAGGCGACGTCCTGAATTTTGAAATGTCAATAATAACTGAGACTATATAATAAAGTGACGAATCTGCATCTCATTATTATAAGAAATTTGTATAGGCGAAATGCGCACATTTATTTATAATAGAACATGTGTATAGTCGAAATACACAAAATTATTTATTATAAAATGCGTGTAGGCAAAATGCACACGATTAATAATACTGAGAAGTGCGTATAAGCGAAATACGCATAATTATTTATAATAAAACATGTGTATAGGCGAAATACACAAAATTATTTATTATAAAATGCGTATAGGCAAAATGCGCACAATTAATAACACTGAAAAGTGCGTATAAGCGAAATACGCATAATTATTTATAATAAAACATGTGTATAGGCGAAATACACCAAATTATTTATTATAAAATGCGTATAGGCGAAATGCTCACAATTGATAACACTGAAAAGTGCGTATAAGCGAAATACGCATAATTATTTAGAATAAAATATGTGTATAGGCGAAATACACCAAATTATTTATTATAAAATGCGTATAAGCGAAATGCGCAGAATTATTTGTAATAAATATGCGTATATATGTGAAATACGCACTATTATTAACAATAAAAATGCGTATACGCAAAATACGCATAATTAATTATAAAAAGAAATACGTATACGCGAAATATGTACAATTGTTTGTAATAAAAAAACGCGTATCTTTAATATTTTTGAAATATGTAGCGCCATCTATATTAAAATCTATTACGATTTTCCAGAGATGGCGCTTGTGTCATATTTCATCAATAGTATGTACTTCCTACCTTACCGACCTATGGGTCGGTCAAATCGCAGAATTGAGTTTGACACCCCCTTAAGGGGATGTGCAACCCTAATTTCAATATTTTTTTAAATCAACATTCAAACATTTGTTTGGAAAAAGACGGCTGTCAAGCGCTCCGTACACGCAAACACTATATGCAGATTTTTTTCTGGATAATTCTATTGATATTTGCGTGAGTTATGCTCGTTTGAAAAGTAGGTCAATTGTAGATTCCTACTTACCGACAGTACGGTTTTTATTTAATTAAATAAATTCTCATCATTTTTTTGGAAAAAGACGTCTGTCAAGCGCTCCGTACACGCAAACACTATATGCAGATTTTTTTCTGGATAATTCTATTGATATTTGCGTGAGTTATGCTCGTTTGAAAAATAACGTCGGTACTCACATCCCCTTAAATCTTTAATGAATTTGAATCATGAAATTGAAGAAAAAACACGTACCTGTCATAAGAAATTTAATATTTTTCTAACTACACTCTATTTCATATCTAAGACAATCTATTCAACCCATATTCTATGAATAAAAATAGAGAAGAACATCTTCACAATAAGAATGTTATAGATGTATTTTATTATATCTAAGCTGACACGTCAACCACAGCCAACCATAAATTTTTCCAATAACTCACTGTCATAAACTTTTCTGTCAATTTAGAATATCCCTTTTTATCGTTATCATCGATACGTTTTGTTTCTAAACATTACCAGATGACATTTCATGTATGCAACTGCAACTGGCAAAATTTGATTTATAATACAAGCAATAAAAGTATTGTTCAAGGATATTAAAGTATACTAAAGTGAGAAAGTGATAGACATAACCGACAGATAATTTAAAGAGAAAAGGAAAAGGAAAGGGGGAGAGAGAGAGAGAGAGAGAGAGAGAGAGAGAGAGAGAGAGAAAGAGAAAGAGAAAGAGAAAGAGAAAGAGAAAGAGAGAGAAAGAGAAAGAGAGAGAAAGAAAGAGAGAGAGAGAGAGAGAGAGAGAGAGAGAGAGAGAGAGAGAGAGAGAGAGAGAGAGAGAGAGAGAGAGAGAGAGAGAGAGAGAGAGAGAGAGAAAAAAAAGTGATTTTACGTAAGTGCCCTCCTTAATTATTAATTTTATTACTATAAATAATATTCTATTTATTTTTTCGTTTTGCAATGTCAAATCAACATAACCTCTTGAAATTTTAACACAATGTTGTGCTGAATAAGTGTAAAAATTGGTAAAAATGTTGAGTCAATCAATCGAATATTCTTTTTAAAAATGTAAATATAAGAAATTTATAACAAAATTTTAACCTCAAACATCTTTGGTCACAATAGTCAGATTTTTTTGGGCAAAGAACTGAATCCTTAGATATAAAAAAACTAATTCTCTGCCAAATTTCAAAATGATTCATTTAATTTTACTCCTGTTATCGTAAAGGAAAGAAAACGCACATTTTTTCAAAAATAATTTTTTTCTCTGAAACAAATCAACATAACGTCTTCAAATTTTGCCAAAATGTTGTACTCAATAAGTGTAATAAATGGTCAAAATTTTGAGTGGATAAATGAAAAAGTTGTTAAGATATTAATTAAAGAATTATAAACCATAATTTCATTAATAACAAATGACAGACTAAAGATGATTTAAATTTAAAAAAAGAAATTGTAGGTAATTTAAATACCTTTTAATAACAATTTAGTTTATTAAGTAATACTGGCTGAAACAAATTAAAAAATCAAAAAAACAAAAAATTCAAAATTGTTTTTTGGTTATAAAAAAAGGAAAATCGATAAAATCAAAAAGTAGGTTATGCTCTCTCTCTCTATTCTCCTCCGAAACGAAGAGAGTAAGCCTTTTCCGATGTAAATCGGTTAATCGGTTCAAAAGTTATCGCTTGTACACACACACACACACACACACACACACACACACACACACACGCACACACGCGCACACCGACACACCCACACACTCACATCCACACCCACACACACACACACACGCACCCACCCATCTACACACACATGCACCCACCCACACACACACACACACACACACACACACACACACACACACATACACACACATACACACACACACAGACACGAAATTTTTTTTATCAAAAAGAACGGATTTTAGCGCCAAATGTCTTAAAACATGTTTTTGAACATTTTTTGTTTCAAAATTTTTTTTCACCGTTACAAAGCTTCTTCTTTGAAGAAGCAAAATTTTACTAAAACTATTTTATCCACCTTTACCCATAGTTTCGAATAAATCGTCATCCTTTTCCAATTCTAATAAAAATATGAAAAAAAATCTATTTTTCGTTTTCTTTTTTACAAAATCCACCATATTTATTTTACGAAACATGGAAATGCAATTTTGACCCCGGAAATTGAAAGAATAGACCAAAAACTATAAGGATAAGTAGCTTTTGTTCAAATATTTATTATTTTCAAATTTTCAGCTAAGCATTTGTCACCTGTTATATGGTAGAAATAGCCATTTCTCACCTGTTTTAGAGTAGAAATTGTCGGGTTAGCGCAAGAACGTACCATCTCGCGAAATATACACGGAGAGAAATCGTCTAGTAAATTTTACAAGCTATTATTATAATTTTTTCACAGACTGCCAATCTAACAAATTTTACTATGTTCTATTGTAATTTTTTGCATGGAACACAATTTTTTCTAAGGGACTTTTTCTAAGGAACCTATGATTTTGTTTAAGGAACCTACGAATTTTTTAAAAAAAATTTTGTGAAAATGCTAATGTAAGCAGTCTGTGACAAAATTACAGTAATACCTTATAAAATTTACTAGAAGATTTCTTTCCGTGTAGCAAAAAAGTACCATCGTGGAAAAAGAGGCAAGAAAGTACCATCTCGGGAAAATAGACAAAAAGGTATTATCTCGGTGATAATTGTTTTTATCAACATTTAAGTTGGCAATAGGGATTTTCTGTTTCAATTATACGAATAAACTATTAATTATTCGTAGTATTTTTATAAGTTGTTTGAAAATAAACGTGTGTATGTGCATATATGTGTGTGCGTGTGTGGAGAGAGAGAGAGAGAGGGAGAGAGAGAGAGAGAGAGAGAGAGAGAGAGAGAGAGAGAGAGAGACAGAGAGAGAGAGAGAGAGAGAGAGAGAGAGAGAGAGCATCAAGTTTTCATTTTTTTTTCAATATTATATATACAATACTAATATGTTCCTAATTATACATTGTTAAATACTGTGTCTCTGAATAATTATTTGTTGTCTAGAATAAAAACTTTAAGAGAAAACTTTAAGAGAAAGAGTTTCTTTTTAAAAAATTATTCGTATGATAGCAAAAAAATCCATTTTTGCCATCTTAAATATTGGTAATAGTACATTGCAACTAGGGGAGAAAATGAGCTATTTCAAGCGTGGGTGAGGTGTTCCCCGCGTAAAAAAATGAAGACTGGCCAATATATTGCTCGGAATATGGGCAATATATGGGATATGTTACTTCCCATGCATGGCCAAAATTTATCCATGTTGCGCTCCGTACCTTTCTCCCATAGTTGGGATGGCCTATGGCCTATGTATTGGACAAGTGCGGCTTTCAGTTCCTCGTTAACAACAAATTTTGTAACACGCGCGCGCGCGCACGCACACACACACACACACACACACACACACACACACACACACACACGCCCACCCACCCACCCACACACACACACACACATATATAAGCGAAGCACTGGTCCCGCCCACTCACCCCATTGTCTAATACTTCCTTATATACCCGCATGGTTCCTATTTATTCATGTGCTATACGCCATCAGGCGTGCGCCGCCTAGTGGCGGCTTCGGAACTACATTATACGTATAGAAGTCCCCAAAAGATCCCCCATATATGGAAAAAGAGTACGGAGAGCAATCTGGAGAAATTTCGGCCATCTATGGGAAGTGACACATCCAATATATTGCTCACATTCCGAGCAATATATTGGCCAGTCTTCATTTTTCTGCGCGGGTCAGCACGAGTTGCAGTCGAAGGCGCCGAAGGCGCCTGATTCGGTTATGTTAATGAATCCAGAGGTACCGAGTTTAGAATGTTCGGAGGTACCATCCGAGTAACTCCGTTCTTAAGACAGCAAAACGAGAAGTTTTCAATCAGCAACTTAAAAAAATAAGGGAAATCTTCGGATATGTAAACAAAGGAAGGTGCAAAACTTAAAATTTTTAGAAACTGACGATAACATACCACGTATTTTGAATAAAAAATTAGTTTTAAGTCGTGTATTACTTAACGTTTTAAAAATGTATATGTATAATTTAAACAACTACACAAAATATTTTGGAGAGTACAATGTTAAAATGTTTGTGAATTAAATATATGAATATGATTAATATTTTATATTAAAAATCATTTAATTTATCATACATATTTTATGTGATTATTGTTTCTTACCTTTTGACGTACTGTTAATGATTTTTCTTGATTCATGTTTTTCATTTTTGACGTTAGGACAATAGAGTATTAAGGAGTATAGCCTTCGTACATAATATAGTAGCTTCCGATCCTCAACAGCGCTCATACATGCACACGCTCAGACATACACCCGCGAATTTCAAGATGTATACTTGAATTTCAATAACGCATATTTTTTATATTCAGTTCACTGACATACTGACTGAATTATTATTAATATTCAGCGTATTTTTATGAAATTTTACAGTGTTTTTTCGAGTATGAGATACTCCAATAACATAAAAATTATGTTTCCAAGCATATTAATTTATATAATACGATTTTGGTATTTTCGCTCGTATGGGAATTGAATTTCGGCATTATACCTATTATGGAAACTAAGTTTCGGCATTTTTCCCCATGGCTGTTATCATCGTCGGTATTTTTCATTTCGATAATTTTTATTACTGAAATTTCCCTTTCGATATTTTGGGCATTCGTTAAAAACATTTTCGGCATATTCCCTTTCTATAATTATACTTTCGGCATTTTCCCCGCTCGGTGAAAATTCTTTCTGAAGATTTAATTGTTGGTAATATTGCTTATTGAGATTTTCCTTGATCGGCTGAACTTACTATCTCAAAATATACCTGTCGCTAAAATCACCTATCGGGATTTTCCCTGTCTGCGATTTCCCCTATCGGGATATCTACCCCCCCCTTATGCATGGTGATACATGTTCATGTATAATGGTATATAATTTTATACATCAATATACAATTATATGAATAATACAATCACTAAAAATTTATATGACAATACAAAATCATGTAAAGTTGTATATAAATATATATAACCATACATATTTATGCACAGTTATATAGAGACATAAGTCATATATATTGATATATAGTTCTACATGAGGATATATATAATCATATATAACTATATACAATTCATTTTTACGCGGGTAGGATTTTGTAGCTTGAGACTTGTACTTTTGAATGGTAAAATGTATTTTGAAAAAAGGTTGGCATACTTTAACAAAAATGGCTTAGAACTATCAATTTAAAATTTAGAGGGGATGATAGTGTTTCGGAGAAAAAATAATAGCACCATTGAAAAGAACAGGAAAAAATCTATCGATATATGACATTTGTTTTTTCTTTTTCGAGAGAGACTCGGCATATGATTATAAGCAAGTTTAACAAAGCATAATAGCTCGTTTCTGGTGGAAGCTCTCATATACTATTCAAAACCGTGGCAAAATCTTTGTATCAAATATAAAACTATACGGACATGAGTATTTCGTCACGTTAAATTAAAATACGGTAGAAACAAAAATGTATTCTAACTTGCAAGCAAAACACACCCCATGCAACCTTTTAAATTATTACCTGTGAATGAGAGACGCAAGCCTCAGTATTTTTGCGGTTGTGGTTGATCCAAAATATTCTTACGGATGATTACTAATTTTTTATTTTGAATCATATTTATTAAAGTTTGACGTGAGGGTTTTTACAATGTCTCATACTTTTTATATAGTTTATAATAAAATTTTTAATTTAAAATGTTTAAAATGTTATTATTTAAATATTAAATAATGTTATCTTGGAAATATCAAAATTTTTACTTAACTAATTTTTATTAATTCTTTGCATTTTTATTCTATATTTTTATTTTATAAATACCCATACAATCTTAAAGTAAATGTTTTATAATTTAACTTATGCTAAAACACATTCTTTAAAAGAAGATAAAATAAAATATGTTGCATGTATACATTTATGATTTTGATAAATTTCTTTATAAATATTTGAAACACCTAAAATTCTTGTGGACGTATTAACTTATTAAAAAAGAATAAAAATATAAAATATTAAATAAACTTTAACTAAAATGTTTATTATTTTCAGTTTTAAATTAAAATATGCCACAAACAAATATACTGTGAATCCGATGAAAATGTTTTCCACACAGAAAATGGCTTTGGATCACATAATTTGTCAGTCCTGATTAATTTAAAATTAAGGCTTTCTATTACATGGTATGCATTTAAACTTTCTTCTAGATAATCTGAAACCCATTCTTTACAGTATAAATAAACTTCTTCTTCAATCACAAATATTTTAAAAATTTTTCCAAAAGTTGGCAAATCTGTATTAGTAGCTACATCACTATCAATAGCAACAAATAAATTCGTTTCATAATGTGTACTAAATACTTCAATTTTTTCAACTAATTTTATCGTTTCCTTGAGTTGAATCTTTTCTTGAGCAAAGATTTGGATCATTTCTGAATCAACTTTTATATCTTCAATATCTTGAAAAAATGTATATTGATTTTTCTTTCGAATCTCATGTCTGTTCGTACCCCACATAGAACATTGTGCCATTTGACCAACATTAGTCATACTTTTAAGAATATTTTTATAATTGCAACAAATAGTACCATATTTTTTAAACACTTGGTGTTTTGCTTCGTCTTTAAAACAAGCTAAGTTTCTTAAAGGACCGCTTTTCTCAATACATAAAGCGTAGTGCAGCATACGATGTAATTTATTAATAGGATTTTGTTCCGGAAATAATATTTTAAATTGTTTTATGTGATAGAGAATTAACTCATGCAAATATGGTAAGATATTGGATGGAATTTTCGGTGCAAAAACTATTTCTATTTTCTTATTTAGGTTAATAATGTATTGTAAATATTGATCACTGAAAGGTACTTTATCATAAACAAGAAAAGGGAAAATTCGTAATAAACACCACATTTGGACCGCTCTTTCTTGCAATTTATGATCGTCGGAAACATTTCGTATACTATAACTCGTTAAATTTGCAGATGGTTTATTTCTTGCCTCTGGCTGGCCGTATGAAAAGGTTTTTATTCTGTGATTTATCGTATCAACATTTAAATTATAAGTAATTTCTGAAGTAATGTGTGCTATTACTAATTTGAGGGCAAAATGTCCTTGTTCCTCTAATATATCGTGCATAATATCAAAATTATCATTTCGACAACAATGGAAATATTTTAGTTCATTTAGAAGACTATTGAATTTTACTCCAGTTATTGACTGAGCTGCATTATCAATCATTATTTCCATACAGTTTTTTTCATGTAAATCTTTTGTTCTTTCTAAAGCCATTGTCCAAGGATAATTTTTAAATTCATGTCTACTTATCATACATGATCTACAAAAAAAGTTAGCTGCAGGACTCATAAATCCTAATACCTGGTGAGCAGCTAATGTATCTGCGCATACCGTCAAAAGAGTACAGAGAAGAGTAAAATCAATATTATTAATTTTTACTGGAAATCCATTATCACTTTCTAGCAACTTCAATTCATAAACGAATGGTCCGAGGAATTCATTTATTCCATACTTTTGTATATCCTTATTGTAACACAAAGCTAAAACGTGAACATTTCCAATAAAATTATTTAAATGTGGTGGCAGATTTTCAATGCTGTAATAAAATGCACCAATTTTTTGATGGTGAGTTTTGCTTCCTAATGGGTTGTTAACCAAGAATTCATCAAAGTACAAATGTAATCCAAGCGCATTTTCATGTTTTTTAAAAAAAGGATTATTTTTAAAGTTTTCGCCATCTTGATAACAACTCAGAATACTGTCATCTAAAACTGTCCGGCTGGTATTCACGTATTTAAATACTTCTTCATTCGAAAGAACTAATTGTAAGGTTTCAATAACTGGAATATACTGAAAAACATCATACATTATGACTGCTTCATCGCCTCCACTTTCTTTATCGGTAATAATCTGTTGACGTTGACCTAAAGTAATTTCTCTAGCATTGATAAAATGATAATTTTTTTGTAAAGCTTTGATTTGTCCTTGAATATTTTTATACTCGGAAAAACACGCTTTTGCGTCAAATTGGTTTAAAAAGCTTATCGTTACGTTGTCAGAAATATCAATGTTTTTATATTTGAAAAAATCTTCAATTTTTGTTGTAACACTTAACAAGACATTAGATATTATTTTTTCTAGAGAATCAATGAATCGGCCAAAATCAACACCAGTAACGTTTGTATTTAATCGCAAGTCAGAAATTATTTCAGAAATGTGACCCACCAATGAAATTTTTGTTGGACTCCAAGGATTCAAAGGATCATTAGTACTTGATGATTCATTTGTTTTATTTTGAATTTCAATATAGTGCATTTTATCTATATGTTCAAATAAACGTCTATACGTTTTAAATGTTTTGAAAGAATTGTCGGTTTTACAAATAAATCCACTTGTTTCATTTTGTGATATACGAATTTGGTGATCCTTTTTAAAGTGAATTTTGAGTAAGTCGCTATTTTTGAATTTCAATTCGCAAAATGAGCATTGTATATGATCCATCACGTTAAACGGGGAAAAGGTAATCAGAAGAACAAGTATGTTAATTTTTTTTAAGGAAAATGAATGGAATGTTAATAGTTTTACTCTCTTTGTGTTCCTTCTCCTATAGCCCTGTAAAATATAAAAAATATATTTGTTTTGTAATTGATATAGTGATTATAACAAAATTATTATACATCTTCGTTGAATCGCTAATGGTTTATACAGTGTTACGCACTTGAATGCCTTGCATTATGATAAAGAATTGAAATACGTGTTGCATTATGATAAAGAATTGAAATACGCACTTGAATGCCTTGCATTATGATAAAGAATTGAAATACGTGTTTGAAACGGTTTGTTTCTAGAGTGTCTCAAATCTCACGAAGATACTAGTGAAACTTGGAAAAACAGAAGAAGCAATTTTCAGGTTTAAATTTGAGATTAAGAAGCTATATTTTTAGGCATTTTCTATATTTTCAAACCCCTTGAGGTAATCCAACTCCCGAAAATTTCGAGAAAGGTCATTTTTAACCCTCTTATAGAATAACTATAGCCTTTCACATTATAATCATAAATTTCATACACGAGTGTAATTTTTTCCATAATAATTGTAAATATCCATATGTGTAAATATCAATAATTTTACCACCAGTAAATTTAATTTTAACCTACAATTTTCTAAGATTGTAAACTAACTATGTGGTTACGTAAACTTACTAAGTTTTAGTGAATTTACTTCTCTCAAAATAGATCGTATGAATTTCCATCTTTCAAATATTTTATTGGATAAGTTCTTATACGCACTCACCTGAGTTGATAATGTTGTTTCACTCGGTCGATGATATAATGTTTAATTATATAAATAAAACCTATTATAATCATATTCCTAAATTTTTAAAACAACCATGTACTTCATGAAGCAAACAAAAATTTCTCAAAGTTGAAATTCATTATTTAGGCTCTATTGTAGATAGACCTACTCTGTTCATCATAAATTTTTTGTTTGAAGTAATGTGAAAGTGACTTATTTGAAATAGTCACACTGAGAAAATTGTTCAAGTAAAATTTATTATAAATATAAGAAAAAATACTATATTTCGTACCAATGGTGAGGCAATCTTACATTATATTAATTTTTTTACTTGCATTTTATTAATTTTTTTTTATTGTTATACATATATATATATATATATATATCTCCTTATCATTTAAAGTGAATAACAAAATGAAAATTAGGAAGCAATTATTTAAATTATTAAGTGGCAAATTTATCGAAATGATAACTCTGAACACTCAATTAATTATAGTTTTATGCTAAATACATGGAAATAGCGTTAATCGAATCTGAATTGAAGCTGACTTTTGAATAAAATTTGTAATACACTCTTCGGCGCAAATTTCTATTCAAGCTTGGCACACGTCGTGTTAAAAAATATAAATAAAGATTCAATCAAATAATTTCCAAACCTAAATAGGCGGGGGAAGTGGCACGCAGACGGGCTACCTATAAAATGATGAATCAAACAATTTCTATTTTAAGGGGCGTCATAGTCCATGTGGATGGTCTGGAATCATCCAGACCTAACACATTAGTAGGTATAGATTTCCAGACCTGGGGAAATTTATGCCGGATAAAATTATGCCGTACCACAATTAAATTCTAAAATATCTCCCGCACAAAATATAAAGCGCCCTCCCTCGGTGGAAAGCAGTGTTGCCAGATTGGGCGACTTGTCACCGATTGGGCGATATTTAAAGAATTAAGAAGTATCGGATTTCTTTATGTGTAAGCGAGTTGATAATTTAAAATATTCTTAAAGCCAAGTTGGCGGGGAATACGAGGTCCACGCATATAAGGGAGTCCTATAGACATGAAAAAATACGCAAAACGATTATTTAAATAATTTGTAAACCCAAGTAGCGGGTGTATGCGAGGTCCATCACGCAAATTAGGGAATTACGATAATAGACACGAAATTAAATAAATAAAATAAAAAATTAAATAAATAAAATAAAATAATATAAAAAAAAAATTAAAAGAAATAAATAGACACGAAACACTAAGCAAGACGATTATTTAAATAATTTTTAAACCCATGTAGGTGGGGGATACGAGGTCCACGCATATAAGGGAGTCATGTAGACATGAAAAAATAAGAAAAACGATTATTTAAATAATTTGTAAACCAAAGTAGCGGGTGTATGCGAGGTCCACCACGCAAATTAGGGAATTACGAAGACGTGCAACAATATACAAGAAAATTATTTAAACAAATTTTAAACCAGTGTAGGCGGGGGATATGAGGTCCACGCATATAAGGGAGTCATGAAGACATGAAAAAATAAGCAAAACGATTATTTAACTAGTTTTTAAACCCAAGTAACCGGGGGACGAGACCACGCATATGAGGAAATTACGCAGACGTGCAACAATAACCAAGACAATTATTTAAACAATATTTAAAACCAAGTGGGCGGGGAAATTTTTCATGTCTACATGTCTTCCTTATATGCGTAGAACTGGCGTCCCCGGATACTTGGTCTTAAAAATTCTTTAAACAATCGTTTTGCTTATTGTTTCATGTATTTATGACAGCCCTATATCAGTGGACCTCATATCCCCTGCCTACTTGGGTTCAAAAATTATTTAAATAACCGTTCTGCTTATTTTTTCTTGTCTACATGGCTCCCTTATATGCGTGATCCTCATATCCCCCGCCTACTTAAGTTTAAAAATTGTTTAAATAATTGTCATAGTTATAGTTGCACGTCTGCGTAATTTCTTTATATCCGTGGACCTCATATCCCCCGCCTACTTGGGATTGAAAATTATTTAAATGACAGCTTTGCTTACTTTTTCATGTCTACATGCCTCCCTTATATGAGTGGTCCTCGTATCCCGCGTATACTTGGGTTTAAAAATGGTTTTAATAATTGTCTTTGTTATTGTTGCACGCCTGCGTAATTTCTTTATATCCGTGGACCTCATATCTCGCACCTACATGGGTTTAAAAATTATTAAATAATCGTTTTGCTTATTTTTTTCATGTCTACATGACCCCTCATATGATGGACCTCATATTCCCGGCCTACTTGAGTTTAAAAATTGGTTAAATAATTGTTATGGCTATTGTTGCTCGTCTACGTCATTCCATCATATGCGTGGACATCGCGTCCCCCGTTTACATAGGTTTCAATATTATTTAAATAACCGTTTGGTTTATTTTTTCATATCTACATAACACCCTTATATGCGTAAACCTCATAACCCCCGCCTACATAGGTTTAAAAATTATTTAAATAGCCGTTTTGCTTATTTCTTCATGTCTACATGACTCTTTTATATGATGGACCTCATATCCCCCACCTACTTGAGTTTAAAAATTGGTTAAATAATTGTCTTGATTATTATTGCACGTCTGCGTCATTTCTTTATATCCGTGGATCTCATATCCCCCGCATACTTGGGATTGAAAATTATTTAAATAACCGCTTTGCTTACTTTTTCATGTCTACATGCCTCCCTTATATGAGTGGACCTCATATCCCCCGACTATTTTGGTATAAAAATTAGTTAAATAATTGTCTTGGTTATTGTTGCACGTCTGCGTAATTCCCTTATATGCGTGAACCCCATATCCCCCACCTACATGGGTTTAAATATTATTTAAATAACCGTTTTGTTTATTTTTTCATATCTACATAACTCCCTTATATGCGTGGACCTCATATTCCACGCCTACTTGAGTTTAAAAATTGGTTAAATAATTGTTGTGGTTATTGTTGCTCGTCTACGTAATTCCCTTATATGCGTGAACCCCATATCCCCCGCCTACATGGGTTTAAGTATTATTTAAATAACCGTTTTGTTTATTTTTTCATATCTACATAACTCCCTTATATGCGTGGACCTCATATTCCCCGTCTACATAGGTTTAAATATTATTTAAATAACCGTTTTGTTTATTTTTTCATATCTACATAAGCGTAACCCTTATATGCGTGAGCCTCATATCCCCCGCCCACATAGGTTTAAAAATTATTTAAATAACCATTTTTCTTATTTTTTCATGTCTACATGACTCTTTGATATGATGGACCTCATATCCCCCGCCTACTTAAGTTTAAAAATTGGTTAAATAATTGTTATGGTTATTGTTGCTCGTCTGCGTAATTCCCTCATATGCGTAGACGTCGCGTCCCCCGGCTACTTAAGTTTAAAAACTAATTAAATAATCGTTTTGCTTATTTTTTCATGTCTACATGACTCCCTTATATGCGTGGACCTTACGTCCCCCGCCTACTTGAGTTTAAAAATCATTTAAATAATCATTTGGAGTATTCTCTTGATGTCTACATGACTCCCTTATATGATTGGACCTCATATCCGCCGCCTACTTGGTTTTAAAAATTGTTTAAATAATTGTCTTGGTTATTGTGGAATGCCTGCATAATTCCCTTATATGCGTGAACTCCATATCCCCCGCCTACATGGGTTTAAATATTATTTAAATAACCGTTTTGTTTAGAGCGGTCCGTGGCTCAGTTGGTTAAGGCGCACGCCATAATTAACGGAAACTCCGCTGCTCAAGGGGTCGGGGGTTCAATTCTCGGCGAAGTCACTGGGATTTTTTTCTGAGTTTTTTTGTCAACGGGAAAAGAATCCTGGACACCAGCTGTTTCGGGGCGGGTTTTTCCCTGGAACTTTTCCTTCGGAAAAATTACAGGTTTTCCCTTGCCTCACAGGCGTAAGCCTGGGCCAATGCGAAACAGTGGTAGAGAATCGGTAGGTAAGGTAGAGTTTATGGTAGCCGACCCGATGCCTCTGCAGGGAGTGCCGGCCTTACCGGTGAGGAGCTGATCCCTGAAATACGGGATCTTCTCCGGGAAGGCTACACTAGGAAGTGGTCCCAACGGGGGCAGAGAGTGCCGGCTTAACCGTCACGGTGCGTGTCTGCAATACGACCTCACCGGAGAAGCTTCTCAGGGAGAGAGTATAAATAGGTAGGACGCACTTGCTGGGCCCGAAGAGGCTGCAGGTGGATAAACCCCAGTAAAAAAAAAATTACCGTTTTGTTTATTTTTTCATATCTATATAACTCCCTTATATGCGTGGACCTCATATCCCCCGCCTACATAAGTTTAAAAATGATTTAAATAACCGTTTCCTTATTTTTTCATGTCTACATGACTCACTTATATGCGTGGACCTCATATCCCCCCCTACTTAGGTTTTAAAATTATTTAAATAATCGTTTTGCTTATTTTTTCATGTCTTCATGACTCCCTTATATGCGTGGTCCTCATATCCCCCGCCTACATAGGTTTAAAAATTATTTAAATAACCGTTTGGCTTATTGCTTCCTCCTAGAGGAAGCTTTGTGATAGTAAATTTTTGAGATTTTGTAAAAACATGTTATAATTGTGTTCCGAGGTGTTAGGAATCAAAATACATGGTTTTTGAAAAATGTGTGTGTGTGTGTGTGTATGTGTGTGTGTGTGTGTGTGTGTGTGTGTGTGTGTATACGCCTCGATCTCAGCTTCTACTTGGTCAATTTTGACCGGACAGGTCTCATTTTTTTTGCGTGATGGCGTGTCAAAAATCCGTTTTTTGATTGGGGCGATGCGTTTTTGTTTTTTTTCAAATTTTCAATTTTCTCAAAACTGTTTTTTGATTTTTTTTAATGACAGGATCGAGTTTTTCGAATCTGATGGGTAGCGTTCGAAGGAGAATTAAAATACCTATATTTTCTAAAAAAAAGGTTTCTAGCTATCACGGTTCTTTTGTTATTTACAAAAACATGTTTTTTCTTTTAGAAGCTTATAACTCCTGAACTAAACGGTCAATTTTTTTAAGAAAAATCATGATAATACAGAATATAAATAGCTATAATCTGTTAAAATTTGAATACATTCTGTATGCTAGATTTTGAGTAAAAAATTGAAAAATGAAAAAAATCAGTTTTGTATGTCCAACGATTACAAGAGTAAATTTGACTTAATGGCTTCAAAATTCCTTTTAGAGGTAGATTTTTTATAGTTCTCGGTTGAGTTCTTTGGGCAAAATGATTGGTCCATAAATTTCAGAGATATTTGAGGTTAAAAATTTTTTGACATTTTTTTTAAATCGTAATTTCTCGAGAACGGTTCTATATATCTAAATGGGGTGAGTGGCATTCGAAAGAAAATTAAAATACCTATAGTTTCTAAAAAAAATTAATTTTCTATCTATCACGGTTCTTATATATCGTCAAAAACAAAAACGTGTTTTTTTTAAAAACTCATAACTCCAATGATGTTATCATCATTATATTATAAAAGTATATAGTATTGGTGTCAAAATGTAATATGTTTGAATTTTCAAGATTGAATTCTTGAGTTTAAGTATTCAAAACTGATGAATAATTAAAATAGTGTAAAAGTAGGTGGCGCTCCGATCGGGGTAGCGTGTAGTGCAGTATGTATTCCGGCCGGGTTCAACAAGCTGTGGGTTATTCACGAATCTCGCAGTACTACATACACGCCTACACGGTGCGGTGCGTCGTGCGTTGTGCATACATATAAGGGATTTTCTACAAATGAATTGCGTTGTGCTGCTGTGTGCTGTCCTGCGTTGTGCTGTGCTGCGAGGTACCTTCTTTCTTGTAAACTATGTCGACGATTGGTTTATGATTCAGTCGTGAACCAATCAGTAATCAATTCTATGAGAAACAGAGCAACTTGCAGCACAGTACAAGGTAGGACAGAACACAGCAGCACACCGCAATCCATTTATGGAAAGTCCATAATGTGGTTGTAGTTGCCGGGTGGAGACACTGCAGTAAGCCATCGGGTCATACTGTTATATCGAACGAATGAACGTTTAGGCCTCTACACGCAAAAGGAAAAAGTAAAAGAAAAGGAAAAGATATAATATACATGGATATGTATATCTATATATATGAGGAACAGGAACAGTGATAGGAACAGTGGTAGGTGTTCCTTTTAGCTGTTCCTATTTCTTATATATATATATCCATTCTATTCTTATATCTGTTCCTGGTCTTTTACTTTTTCATTTTGCGTTGTAGGGGCCTTTAGGTGAACTTGTGCGTGTATACCGCTTGGTTGTCCTCGGAGTACTCGAAAATCGATAGAAGCTTAGGGGTACACACGGACAACCTGTTGTTTACAAGAACGAAGCGGAAGTATTCAATAACCTATCGGTTGTGGAGTATGATCCAGAAATTCATAGTCTTAGAACTGTTTCATTGCATTATTTTGAAGAGAAAGAAATAAAGATATGTAAATTGATAGCTAAGAAATATAATTCATTCAAATTCTACTGATTTCTCAAATTTTTTAAAGACATAGATCAAAGTGTTAATCAAATACATCATTCAGAGGTATCATTTCAGATTTATTTTAGTGTAGCGAATCCCTCACACCACGAAGTCCGATACTTCGTGATGGTCTTAGTAGGCCTCCCTTCTTGCTAAACCTCCAAAGAAAGAACGGGCGCCTAAGAAGATTCACCTAGTACCTCGGAAAAATAAAAAAAAGAAAAAGAAAATTAAATATTATATTATACAAATGGGGATAACATTAAATTCAAGGTTTTATTTTTTTTTTTTTGTATTGATTTTATGCGTTTTTGAACCTAAAAAGCAAGACTAAATTCATTTTAGCGATTTTACATAATTTTAGAGCAGAGGAAGAGAATGAATTTCTTTACACGATAGGTAAAAAAAGTCACTTTTTAGAACATATTTTTATGTAGGAAAACGCCGAAAATCATTCAAGTGTTACAAAAATTAATTTAATCTCCAAAAATTAAAAAAGATTGATATTTTATTTTTAAAAAACGCGCAGTGATATCTACCGCTAGGTGGTGTGGAATGAGGAAACGTCATTGAGTATGCATTCGATGATTTTTTTTTAATTTTTAAAAAACCAACCAACAAAATGAATTAAAATGTTTAAAAATTATATCTATTATAATCTATTATAATTATGAATTATGCATTATGAATGTATTATATTCTGCATTATTATAATTTATTTGTGAGTTATGAACTTTTTTAAAAAAACACGTTTTTGTTAATAACAAAAGAACAATGATAGCTATAAATTTTTTTTTTTCTTAAAAAAAATGTATTATGAAATATAAAAAAAAAACACGTTTCTGTTAATAACAAAACAACCGTAATAGCTATTTGTTTTATTACAAAATATAGATATTTTACTTCTATTTCAAATGGTAACTTTATTTATCAGCTCAAAATTTATATAAATTTGATATAAATAAATAATAAATATATTTTTAATATTCATAAATGAATTTAATTATAATTATGCAATAAATTGTTTAAAAAATTATAAATTTTGTTATTAAAAATTAATTAAAGGAATCAACAAATTACGGTTGAGGAAGATACGGACCAATGAATTTTTTCATGTCTACATGACTCTCTTATATGCGTGGACCTCATATCCCCCGTCTACTTGAGTTTAAAAATTATTTAAATAACCGTTTTGCTTATTTTGTCATGTCTACATGACTCCCTTATATGCGTGGACCTCATATCCCCCGCCAACTTGAGTTTAAAAATTGGTTACATAATTGTCTTGGTTATTGTTGCACCATCTGCGTAATTCCCTCATATACGTAGATGTCGCATCCCCCAGCTACTTGGGTTTAAAAACTAGTTAAATAATCGTTTTGCTTATTTTTTCACGTCTACATGACTCCCTTAAATGCGTGAACCTCATATCCCTTGCCTACTTGGGTTTAAAAATCATTTAAATAATCTTCTTGCTTACTGCGCATGTCTGGGTGACTCCCTTATATGCGTGGACCTCGTGTCCCCCACCTACTTAGGTTTAAGAATACTTTAAATTATCGTCTCGCTTACACAGAAAGAAATCCGATGCTTGTTGATTCTTCAAAAATCGCCCAATCGGAGTCTTGTCGCCTGGCACTAATATTAAGTCGCCGCCAGCCTTTCAAAATCGCTTAATCGGCGACAAGTTGCCCTATCTGGCAACACTGCTTTCCACGGAGGGAGGGCCCTTTAGATTTTGTGCGGGATATATTTTAGAATTTAACTGTGGTATGGCAAAATTTTATCCGACATCAGTTTCCCCAGGTCTGGAAATCGTACCTACTAATGTGTGGGGTCTGGATGTTTCCAGACCATCCAGAGGGACGATGACGCCCCTGTAATCGGAATGGCGAATTTAATCTCATTTTCGTATTCTATAAGCTATCAAAACTTATGACGACTGATACTCTAAGGATGATTTATTACGCCCTCTTTCACAGCATAATTTCATATGGAATTATAGCATGGGGAGGAGCGTATTCTAACAGTAAAAACCTGCTCATTAAACTACAGAACAGAATACTTAAAATAATCAATAAAAATAAATTTGCAGTCGACAAAAATCCTATGAGCATAGATCAAATTTTTACTTATGAATCACTGTCTTATCATTACGAAGTCTTACAGTCAGCATATATAAATTCCAATAGCAACACTAGAAACAGAAGCATACAGATTCCAAAAAGATACTTGACCGTTAGCATTAAGAACAGTTATATTAGAGCAATAACACATTTCAATAACCTACCAAATGATTTAAAAACAATTAGAAACAAACTAAGCAGAAAACCAAAACTAAAGCAATGGATACGAGAATGTACCTGATGCATCAAGAGTATAATTTATTAATTTATATTGGAAATAAAACCCACTACTCTCTTTAAAGTAAACAATTATGACTACTAATTTTAATAAAATAGATTGTAATCAAGTAAAATCGCTGTTTTATGAGATTTATGGTAGAGGATAAGTATCAGTTTTCGAGCATACGTCTGCAGAATCCAGTGAACTAAAACCACCCAGAAGGCAAGAGAATATCAAGTATGCTTTTCCTACATTGGAAGTCCATGGGGAAACAGCTTATCTTGATAAAATGATACTTGACATTCGCACATACATTTGTGCAAATGGTTTGTGCATCTTACAACATAACCGTTCACATCGACGTATATCGAACTATAACTGGAATAAAAATGAAAAAAGTCACTAATGAAATACAAACATTTTGATAGTTATTAATGTTAAAAATTTATATAAATTGTTACTAATTTTAAACACTGTTAAATTTTCATACAAATTTTATAAACACATACCAAAACTGAGAGTGGGCTCTGCTTAATATTCCTAGGAATATTAAGCTGCAGCAACTCTCATAGCTACTACTCAAATTATTAATCATAAGTAAATATTAACCAAATTAATTTTAGGTTAAGTTAGTTTTAGTATGCCGGACCAGCGAACAGGAATTTTTCCTCTGCTGGATTATATTGTACTTACTTTGTAATGTAAACTATGTATAATGGTTACAAACTTGTAATTTTTTGTACTTTACTCTGGTTTAAATAAATAAAAAAAAAAAAAAAAAAAAAAAATTTCCTACTTCTATAAGGTACAAATACGCTAATTTAGTCTTTCGAAAATGAGTAACATTAGTTCTTTACTCTTTGGGAATGACGGAATTTTTCTACTTTAACAAAGTACTAAATTCTCAAATTACTCTTCCAGAAAAGAGTAAAGTTATTCATTTGCTCTTTTGAGTTGATTAGGTTATAATTTCTATCTCTCAAAAGAAGAAATTTAGAAGTTTCTCCGTCAGAAAAGAGTAAATTGTTAGAACTCTTTACACATTTTTTGAAAATTTTGCTTTCATTATATATATGAACACTAAATTTAATGCAATTTGTAACAGTGCAGGGAATTGCAATTTTCATGAAAATATGCGTGAATTTTTATTTTTATAGTAAATTTCATGTTCTTCACTTAAAATGAGCACTCGCCACATATATTGAAATTTCATGAGAAGTATATTAATTTTAATTGAATTTTATATTAATTTTCAAGCTGATAAACCGCAATATTCATAAAAATGTTCATGAAAATAAATATACAGTACCGAAAATTTAATATTCTTGATTTGAACTAATAATTAGTTACATGTATTGACATTTTAGAAGAAGTGCCTTATATTTAAATAACTTTTGCATTAATTTCCATAAGTAGAGAATTGTAATTTTCATGAAAATAAGTATGAATTTAATTTGGTGTATAGTAAATTTTATATTCTACACTTAAAATGAGCATTCGCCAAATAAATTAAAATTTCATGTAAAGTATATTAAATTTAATTGAATTTTATATTAATTTTCATGCTGATTAATCGCAATATTCATAAAAATGTTCATGAAAATAGATATACAGAGCCGGAAATTTAATATTTTTGATTTGAACTAACAATTAGTTACATGTATTGAGATTTTTGTAAACCTTACATTAAATTTTAATAACTTTTGCTTATTTTTTATATACGGCTGTACTTTTAATGTAATGTTGAATTTTTATCTACGTATATATGAAATTTCAAAGAAAAAATTATTAATTTTTGTAGCAATACATTAAATTTTCGTAATAATTCATTAAAATTAATTTTTTTTGCATTAAAATACTTTCATGTACAAAAAACTTGAATTTAATGTGCAACTGTACATTAAAAGTGTATTAAATTTAAGAATATTTTTAACAGTGTAACTCCCGTATACGTTATTAGTTAGCCTGAAAAAATTGGCGGACCATGCAAACGAAACGTTGCTTAATAACAATAAAAAATCTTAGTTTCTTATTTCTATGCTTTACCTCCGTCTGATCAATCACATACTTTACTTCATGGATTTCAATACCTTCTTCTGTTTAATTTGTTTAGAAGAATTTAATACATTTCTGAGAAAAGTTATACAGTTTGTTTTGGAGAGTTAGTCGCTTTTCTTGACTATCAATATTTTCACATCACTTTTTTATTTAATTTCTAGTAGATAGTCCAAATATGCCTTTATAAGTTATTAAAATAATTAATTACGATTATTTAAAGAATTTTTAAATCTAAGTAGCCGGGGGACGCGAGGTCCACGCATATGACGGAATTACGCTGACGTGCAACAATAACCAAGACAAGTATTTAAATAATTTTTAAACCCAAGTAGCCGGGGGACGCGAGGTCCACGCTATGAGGGAATTACGCAGACGTGCAACAATAACCAAGACAATTATTTAAACAATATTTAAACCCAAGTGGGCGGGGGATGAGGATCACGTATATAAGGGAGTCATGTAGACATGAAAAAATAAGCAAAACGATTATTTAAATAATTTTTAAACCCGAGTAGCCGGGTGACACGAGGTCCACGCATATAAGAGAGTCATGAAGACATGAATCAATAAGAAAGACTATTATTTAAATAATTTTGAAACCCAAGTAGCCGGGGGACACGAGGTCGTCGCATATAAGGGAGTCATGTAGAAATGAAAAAATAAGCAAAAAATTCTGAACCTCTATAACTTCACTCCCTTATATGCGTGGACGTCGCAGGTCCGGCTACATGGGTTTAAAAATTATTTCAATAAATAGTCTTGCTTATTGTTATATGTCTACGTGACTCTCTTATATGCGTGGAATTCGCCTTCCCCGGCTACTGCGTTTAAAAATTATTCAAACAATCGTTTTGCTTATTTTTTCATGTCTACATGACTCCCTTATATGCGTAGACCTCGCGTCCCCGGCTACTTGGTCTTAAAAATTATTTAAACAATCGTTTTGCTTATTGTTTCATGTCTTCATGACTCTCTTATATGCGTGGAGTTCGCGCCCCCCGGGTACTTGAGAGAAAAATTATTTAAATAATTAGTTTGCTTATTGTTTCATGTCTTCATGATTCCCTTCCATTCGTGGACCGCGCGTCCCCTGGCTATTTATGTTTAAAAATTATTCAAATGATAGTCTTGGTTATTGTTGCACGTCTGCGTAATTCACTCATAAGAATAATGAATTACTTATAACTAAAAATCAGGCATTTAACTAAGTGGATTAAAATTTACTTGATTATCGTTGATTGATTTTAAACCTTTCTTTTGTTTAATTTGCAGTGAAAAATGTGAATGTATATTTGTTGAGTATATATTGAATCAAATAAGTAAATACTTTTTCGCTAATATTTATTTTTTATTACTTGAATAGTAAAGATTTTGTCAGATAACTTAGAGAAATATAGAAAGGGGTTCTTTAAAACAAACTTTTTCAAAGGATATTTTGCTCTTGTAATATTTATATTAGACTTCGAAAAGACACATACTTGCCTTATTTCATACTTTCATAGAATGTTTTTAAGTAAAATAATTTCAACTTTAACAATGCTTATTTTTTTTATTAAATATGTGACGATTTTACCAAATGAATTACAGGCATTGCAACTTTAAAATTTGAAATAAAAGTAAAAAATGACCTATACTTTTATACTAATAACTTGTATAGCTATACTTCATATCTTATTTTCAGCTTTATTAAAAAGCTCATATTTCAAATAATAGTGAGATTGTATTCAATGATCTTGGCTCAAATCACACGACGATAGATTAATTTTTTATTTGTAGTAACCGAAGACTTCAACATTCATACTTGTATGTATCACTGTTATGAGGATACGGTTAGAGGTCTTGATCCTCACATTGAAAATGTATGTATCGCTGAGCATTTTATGTATTAATTAATAATTTTAACTTTAACAAAGCATATTTTGTTTATTAAATATGTGATAATTTTATGAATGTGGAAATGTGTAATACGGTTATTTGAAATAGTTATGGACATTGTAACTTCAAAATTTGAAATAAAAGTAAAAAATGACCTATACTTTTATACTAATAACTTGTATATCTATACTTCATATCTAATTTTCAGCTTCATTAAAAAGCACATATTTCAAATAATAGTGAGCTTGTATTTAATGATCTTCGCTCAAATCACCCTACGATAGATTAAATTTTTATTTGTAGTAACCGAAGACTTCAACAGACATTCATACTTGTATGTATCGCTGATATGAGGATACGGTTAGAGGTCTTGATCCTCACATTTAAAATGTATGTATCGCTGAGAATTTTCTGTGTTAATTAATAATTTTAAATTTAACAAAGCTTATTTTGTCAATTAAATATGGGAAGTAATATACTGTTATTTGAAATAGTAAGGATTATTGCTACTTCAAAATTTGAAATAAAAGTATAAATGACAATCTTTTATACTTATAACTTATATAGTTACACTTCATATCTTATTTTCATCTTGTTTAAAAAGTACATATTTCAAATAATAGTAAGCTTGTATTCAATTATTTTGGCTCAAATCAACCTACAATAGATTAATTTTTTATTTGTAGTAATCGAAGACTTCAACAGAGATATATACTTGTATGTATATATCACTGATATGAGAATACGGTTAGAGGTATTGATCTTCACATTGAAATATATGTATCGCTGAGCATTTAATGTGTTAAATAATAATTTGAACTTTATCAAAGCTTATTTGGTCTATTATGTATGTGATAATTTTATCAATAAGGAACTGTGTTATGAACTTTTATTTGAAATAATAAGGGTCATTGCAACTTCCATATTTTAAATAAGAGTAAGGAATGACAATCTTTTATGCTTATAACTTATAGCTACACCTCATTTCTTATTTCCCACTTGATTAAAAATAAAATATTTCAAATAATAGTAAAGTTTTTTTTACTGATATAATAATTATAATTAATTACTTTTAATTATTAAGTAATTACTTGTGTTTAATGATCTTTACTCAAGTCACTCTACATAACATAAATTTTTTGGTTTTACGAATGAAATACTACAATAGACATACTTAATGTTATATTCAACTTATATGATGATTTGGTTATGGTTGTTGATGCTCATATTAAAAATCTATGTATGGTAGAGTATTTTGAGTACAAATCAATAACTTTAACTTTAATAAAGTTGATTTTCTTTGTGAAAGATTCAGTGCAACATATTAATTTATATTTTTATAATCTTAACCTCAAATCTTTTATTATTTTTAATGAAGCTTGTCAAACATATTACAGATTTATGCGGTTAAAAGTTTATATCAAGAATTACCTTCAAAATTGTTGGCTATTTCATCAGATATTCCTTTTGTTTTTAAATATTGTGATAGAATTTTTTAACTATCAAAAAGATCCTGAAAAGTAATTAAAATGTACGACATTTGGAGATTAATATTTTCAATGTTTCTTACTTTTTCTTGAAAATTAAAAAATGTTAATTATAAATGTGTACTTACCACAGGGATGTCTGTATATAGCATATTTTTATATGCAGATCATATCAACAAGCCAAACAAATAATTAATATCGCCAAATCACCGAAGTCATGCGTATTCGTGCAATTTAAGATTACGTATATTAGGGGAAGGCGGGGCATGGCGTGTCAGGTAGGTAAGTTTGGCACCCTCATATTTTTAATATTAATGAATGCAAAAAATGTAATTTTTACATAAACCTAATTAGATACGCTTTTAGAATTTTCCTCTATACTTTTGAGATTATAGATAATGTTTAACATTTAATTTAATAAGATTGAAAATCGGTGCTTAGAAACAAGGTTGACTTCATTTTTAAGTCGCTTGGAGCAACGAGAAAATGATTTTTTTTCTAAATGAGACCAAACCTATTTGATAGTTTCAACTTTTATCTTCCAAGCCCTGTTTTTGTTTTTTTCAGAAAATCTTTATAAATAATATAATTAAAAAATGAAAATGGTATTAAAATGGGGCATGACGTGGCACCCTGGCGGGGCACGCGTGGCACACTCGAGCGTATCAGTGCGCCGCGGCGGCCGCCGAGCGAAGTGATGTAACCTACAAACCAAAAACGGAGCAAGATGGGTTAACAACTAAGCAGTGCAATAATTTAGTTTTAAGTAGTTTTTAGTTTCAATTATTACATTAATAAGTAAATAACGATTATTTCGACTGCGTATTAAGTTATAGAGTAGAAAAAACAATGGTAAGGAAGGAATCAATTGTAGATACTCAAACTGCCTTTTTCAATGGTCAGGTAGTTCAAATATGCTACATAGATGAAAATGATGCGAAATCTTTAAATTTAAACTTATTGTAATAATAATGATAATTTGTTAATCAAACAAAAGTATTATGTTGTGATCATATTTTATAAGAAGGAATTTATAATATAAAATCATTTATTAAAATGTAATAATTTATTTTAAAATAAAAATTGTTATGTTCCTTAAGGGGGTCCGAAAGTCAATTAAAAATTCAAATTTCGCGCCACAATATAGTAGACGAAAAAATAAATAATTTGCCTATAACAAATAGTAAAAACAATATTACGGAAAACCAGGACTGCATTGCCCTCCGTTACATTATTATCTATCATTTTACAAAGTTTGAAGTTTCTATATAAATATTTCGCTGAATGGCATTTGAATAATGTCTCAAAATCAAGTAATTCAAATGCCATTCAGCGAAATATTTATATAGAAACTTCAAATTTTGTTAAATGATAGATAATAATGTAACGGAGGGCAATGCAGTCCTGGTTTCCCGTAATATTGTTTCTACTATTTGTTATGGGCAAATTACTTATTTTTTCGTCAGCTATATTGTGGCGCGAAATTTGAATTTTTAATTGACTTTCGGACCCCCTTAATAAAAATAAAATTTTAAATTTTCAATAGACTGATTAATTATTTGATTTTTGAAAATTTTATTATGGCATAATTATTAAAGTATTAATTACTGGAAAAAAGAATTGAAAAATACCTATAGTAAAATATTAAATTTGACCGTGCCATGCGTGCCCCGTCGGGTGCCACAATCCACCCGCCGGTGGGGCACATAGAGCATTTTTTTCAGAATTTCTTTTCTGTATTTTATCAATAATTAAAAGAAAATGAAAAAAAGTTAATAGTTTATTTTATTTTATTTTTTTCTAATCTAATTATTCCGTTTTTGTACATTTTGAAATAATGCACGGTTTAGTTGTTATTTTTAATCAAAGTTAGGGTGTCACACGTGCCCCGCCCTCCCCTATACGAGTGGGTTAGGTACTTATGACCAATAAATATAGACGCATATAGAAGTGTACGCCAGGAATTTTCGGACGAAATCGCTGGGTATGACTACGTGACGTCTTCGCGTGACGAAAATCTTGGCGGAATTTTAAAAACGTAAAAATCGATCGAAATAATCGTTTGAAAGATTAAGATAACATTTCACTACTTATACAATTAAAATGGACTTTTTAATCTTTGCCTAAAAATATAAATATAGTGTAATCGCGGATTTTACTCTTTATGAAAAGAGTAAAAACATCAAATGAATCTTTTTAACAAGTGGTATAACCCCCTTTTACTCTTTATGAAGTAGAATACGCAGATTTTAATTTTCGTCAAAAGAGCAAATGCATCAAATTAATCTTTTGAATGACCTCCATAACCTTTTACTCTTTATAAAGTAGAAAACGTAGCTTCTAATCTTTGGTTAAAGAGTAAATACGTCAAATTAATCTTTTGAATGAACTCCATAACCTTTTACTCTTTATAAAGTAGAAAACGCAGCTTTTAATCTTTGGCAAAAGAGTAAATACGTTAAATTCATCTTTTGAACGAACACTTTACTCCTTTACTCTTTGTAAAGTACAAACGCAGCTTGTAATCTTTGGCAAAAGGGTATAGTTACGTCAAATAAATTTTTTGAGTGACCTCCATATCGTTTTACTCTTTATAAAGTAGAAAACGCAGCTTTTAATCATTGGCAAAAGGGTAAATACGTTAAATTCAACTTTTGAACGAATGATTTACTCCTTTACTCTTTGTAAAGTAGAAAACGTGGATTTTAATCTTTATGAAAAGAGTAAATGCATCAAATTAATCTTTATAAAGTATAAAAATCTCAAATTTACCTCTACAACTAATAAAACGTTCGTTTTACTATTTAATAAAGTAGAAAAAACACCTTTCCAACTTTAATTGTCCAATTTTTACTCTTTTAGATTTAGAGTGTAGGCTCATTTTCTGAAAGGTGAAATTTCCTATCTACCGATATTTTTTCCGTCCGATCGGATATTATTAAGTAGGTTAAAAAAAATAAAGATAAATATGGAAATATCGAAAATAATTTTTTTTGGTTCTGAGTTTGGATATCGGTCGGTAGTAATATCATTTTCTGAAAGGTCTTGAAATTTCCTATCTATCCATATTTTTTTCGACCCGAAAGGATATTATTAAGTAGGTTCAGAATAATAAAGAAACATAGGGGAAAATCGAAAATAATTTTTCTTGGCTCTGGGTTTGGATATCGCTTGTAAGTAGGCCTATTTTCTGAAAGGTCTTGAAATTACCAATATACCCATATTTTTTCGGGCCGATCGGATATTATTAAGTCGGTTAAAAGAATAAAGATAAATATGGAAAAATAGAAAATAGTTTTTCTTTGGATGTCGCTCGTATGTAGGCTCATTTTCTGAAAGGTCTTGAAATTTCCTATCTACCGATATTTTTTCCGTCCGAACGGATATTATTAAGTCGGTTAGAAAAAATAAAGATAAATATGGAAAAATCGAATATAATTTTTTTTTGTTCTGAGTTTGGATATCGGTCGGTAGTAATATCATTTTCTGAAAGGTCTTGAAATTTCCTATCTATCCAGATTTTTTTTGGCCCGATCGGATATTATTAAATCGGTAAAAAAAAATAAAGAAACATATGGGCAAATCGGAAATAATTTCCCTTGGATCTGGGTTTGGATGTCGCTCGTAAGTAGGCCCATTTTCTGAAAACTCTTGAAATTTTCTATCTAGCCATATTTTTTTTGGTCCGATCGGATATTATTAAGTCGGTTAAGAAAAATGATGATAAATATGGGCATATTGAAAGTAAATTTTTTTGGCTCTGCGTTTGGATTTCGATCGGAAGTAGGCCCAATTTCTGAAAGGTCTTGAAATTTCCTATCAATCTTATTTTTTTCGACCCGAAAGGATATTATTAAGTAGGTTCAAAATAGTAAAGAAAAATATGGAAAAATCGAAAATAATTTTTTTCGTTTCTCAGTTTGGATATCGGTCGGTAGTAAGCCCATTTTCTGAAAGGTCTTGAAATTTCCTGTCTACCCATATTTTCTTCGGTCCAATGGGATATTATTAAGTCGGTTAAAAAAAATAAAGAAAAAAAATGGGAAAAATCGAAAATAATTTTTGATGGCTCTGGGTTTGGATGTCGCTCGTAAATAGGCCCATTTTCTGAAAGGTCTTTAAATTTCCTGTCTATACATATTATTTCCGGTCTAATCTGATATTATTAAGTCGGTTAAAAAAATAAAGAAACATATGGGAAAATCGAAATTAATTTGTCTTGGCTCTGGGTTTGGATATCGCTCGTAAGTAGGCCTATTTTCTGAAAGGTCTTGAAATTACCTATATACCCATATTTTTTTGGTCCGATCGGATATTATTAAGTCGGTTAAAACAATAAAGATAAATATGGAAAAATAGAAAATAGTTTTTCTTGGCTCTGGATTTGGATGTCGCTCGTATGTAGGCACATTTTCTGAAAGGTCTTGAAATTTCCTATCTACCGATATTTTTTCCGTCCGATCGGATATTATTAAGTCGGTTAAAAAAAATAAAGATAAATATGGAAAAATCGAAAATAATTTTTTTTGGTACTGAGTTTGGATATCGGTCGGTAGTAATATCATTTTCTGAAAGGTCTTGAAATTTCCTATCTATCCAGATTTTTTTTGGTCCGATCGGATATTATTAAATCGGTTAAAAAAAATAAAGAAACATATGGGCAAATCGGAAATAATTTCTAATGGCTCTGGGTTTGGATGTCGCTCGCAAGTAGGCCCATTTTCTGAAAGGTCTTGAAATTTTCTATCTAGCCATATTTTTTTTGGCCCGATCGGATATTATTAAATCGGTAAAAAAAAATAAAGAAACATATGGGCAAATCGGAAATAATTTCCCTTGGATCTGGGTTTGGATGTCGCTCGTAAGTAGGCCCATTTTCTGAAAACTCTTGAAATTTTCTATCTAGCCATATTTTTTTTGGTCCGATCGGATATTATTAAGTCGGTTAAGAAAAATGAAGATAAATATGGGCATATTGAAAGTAAATTTTTTTGGCTCTGCGTTTGGATTTCGATCGGAAGTAGGCCCAATTTCTGAAAGGTCTTGAAATTTCCTATCAATCTTATTCTTTTCGACCCGAAAGGATATTATTAAGTAGGTTCAAAATAGTAAAGAAAAATATGGAAAAATCGAAAATAATTTTTTTCGTTTCTCAGTTTGGATATCGGTCGGTAGTAAGCCCATTTTCTGAAAGGTCTTGAAATTTCCTGTCTACCCATATTTTCTTCGGTCCAATGGGATATTATTAAGTCGGTTAAAAAAAATAAAGAAAAATGTGGAAAAATCGAAAATAATTTTTGATGGCTCTGGGTTTGGATGTCGCCCGTAAATAGGCCCATTTTCTGAAAGGTCTTTAAATTTCCTGTCTATACATATTATTTCCGGTCTAATCTGATATTATTAAGTCGGTTAAAAAAATAAAGAAACATATGGGAAAATCGAAATTAATTTGTCTTGGCTCTGGGTTTGGATATCGCTCGTAAGTAGGCCTATTTTCTGAATGGTCTTGAAATTACCTATATACCCATATTTTTTTGGTCCGATCGGATATTATTAAGTCGGTTAAAACAATAAAGATAAATATGGAAAAATAGAAAATAGTTTTTCTTGGCTCTGGATTTGGATGTCGCTCGTATGTAGGCACATTTTCTGAAAGGTCTTGAAATTTCCTATCTACCGATATTTTTTCCGTCCGATCGGATATTATTAAGTCGGTTAAAAAAAATAAAGATAAATATGGAAAAATCGAAAATAATTTTTTTTGGTACTGAGTTTGGATATCGGTCGGTAGTAATATCATTTTCTGAAAGGTCTTGAAATTTCCTATCTATCCAAATTTTTTTTGGTCCGATCGGATATTATTAAATCGGTTAAAAAAAATAAAGAAACATATGGGCAAATCGGAAATAATTTCTAATGGCTCTGGGTTTGGATGTCGCTCGCAAGTAGGCCCATTTTCTGAAAGGTCTTGAAATTTTCTATCTAGCCATATTTTTTTTGGTCCAATCGGATATTATTAAGTCGGTACAGAAAAATGAAGATAAATATGGGCATATTGAAAGTAAATTTTTTTGGCTCTGCGTTTGGATTTCGATCGGAAGTAGGCCCATTTCCTGAAAGGTCTTGAAATTTCCTATCTATCTTATTTTTTTCGACCCGAAAGGATATTATTAAGTAGGTTCAAAATAATAAAGAAAAATATGGAAAAATCGAAAATAATTTTTTTCGTTTCTCAGTTTGGATATCGGTCGGTAGTAATATCATTTTCTGAAGGGTCTTGAAATTTCCTATCTATCCATATTTTTTTCGACCCGAAAGGATATTATTAAGTCGGTTAAAAAAAATAAAGAAAAATGTGGAAAAATCGAAAATACTTTTTGATGGCTCTGGGTTTGGATGTCGCTCGTAAATAGGCCCATTTTCTGAAAGGTCTTTAAATTTCCTGTCTATACATTTTATTTCCGGTCTAATCTGATATTATTAAGTCGGTTAAAAAAATAAAGAAACATATGGGAAAATCGAAATTAATTTGTCTTGGCTCTGGGTTTGGATATCGCTCGTAAGTAGGCCTATTTTCTGAAAGGTCTTGAAATTGCCTATATACCCATATTTTTTTGGTCCGATCGGATATTATTAAGTCGGTTAAAACAATAAAGATAAATATGGAAAAATAGAAAATAGTTTTTCTTGGCTCTGGATTTGGATGTCGCTCGTAAGTAGGCCCATTTTCTGAAAAGTCTTGAAATTTTCTATCTAGCCATATTTTTTTTGGTCCGATCGGATATTATTAAGTCGGTTAAGAAAAATGAAGATAAATATGGGCATATTGAAAGTAAATTGTTTTGGCTCTGTGTTTGGATTTCGATCGGAAGTAGGCCCAATTTCTGAAAGGTCTTGAAATTTCCTATCAATCTTATTTTTTTCGACCCGAAAGGATATTATTAAGTAGGTTCAAAATAGTAAAGAAAAATATGGAAAAATCGATAATAATTTTTTTCGTTTCTCAGTTTGGATATCGGTCGGTAGTAAGCCCATTTTCTGAAAGGTCTTGAAATTTCCTGTCTACCCATATTTTCTTCGGTCCAATGGGATATTATTAAGTCGGTTAAAAGAAATAAAGAAAAATGTGGAAAAATCGAAAATAATTTTTGATGGCTCTGGGTTTGGATGTCGCTCGTAAATAGGCCCATTTTCTGAAAGGTCTTTAAATTTCCTGTCTATACATATTATTTCCGGTCTAATCTGATATTATTAAGTCGGTTAAAAAAAAAAAGAAACATATGGGAAAATCGAAATTAATTTGTCTTGGCTCTGGGTTTGGATATCGCTCGTAAGTAGGCCTATTTTCTGAAAGGTCTTGAAATTACCTATATACCCATATTTTTTTGGTCCGATCGGATATTATTAAGTCGGTTAAAACAATAAAGATAAATATGGAAAAATTGAAATTAATTTGTCTTGGCTCTGAGTTTGGATGTCGTTCGTATGTAGGCTCATTTTCTGAAAGGTCTTGAAATTTCCTATCTACCGATATTTTTTCCGTCCGATCGGATATTATTAAGTCGGTTAAAAAAAATAAAGATAAATATGGGAAAATCGAAAATAATTTTTTTTAGTACTGAGTTTGGATATCGGTCGGTAGTAATATCATTTTCTGAAAGGTCTTGAAATTTCCTATCTATCCAGATTTTTTTTGGTCCGATCGGATATTATTAAATCGGTTAAAAAAAATAAAGAAACATATGGGCAAATCGGAAATAATTTCTAATGGCTCTGGGTTTGGATGTCGCTCGTAAGTAGGCCTATTTTCTGAAAGGTCTTGAAATTACCAATATACCCATATTTTTTCGGGCCGATCGGATATTATTAAGTCGGTTAAAAGAATAAAGATAAATATGGAAAAATAGAAAATAGTTTTTCTTGGCTCTGGATTTGGATGTCGCTCGTATGTAGGCTCATTTTCTGAAAGGTCTTGAAATTTCCTATCTACCGATATTTTTTCCGTCCGATCGGATATTATTAAGTCGGTTAAAAAAAATAAAGATAAATATGGAAAAATCGAAAATAATTTTTTTTGGTACAGAGTTTGGATATCGGTCGGTCGTAATATCATTTTCTGAAAGGTCTTGAAATTTCCTATCTATTCAGATTTTTTTTGGTCCGATCGGATATTATTAAATCGGTTAAAAAAAATAAAGAAACATATGGGCAAATCGGAAATAATTTCTAATGGCTCTGGGTTTGGATATCGCTTGTAAGTAGGCCTATTTTCTGAAAGGTCTTGAAATTACCAATATACCCATATTTTTTCGGGCCGATCGGATATTATTAAGTCGGTTAAAAGAATAAAGATAAATATGGAAAAATAGAAAATAGTTTTTCTTGGCTCTGGATTTGGATGTCGCTCGTATGTAGGCTCATTTTCTGAAAGGTCTTGAAATTTCCTATCTACCGATATTTTTTCCGTCCGAACGGATATTATTAAGTCGGTTAGAAAAAATAAAGATAAATATGGAAAAATCGAATATAATTTTTTTTTGTTCTGAGTTTGGATATCGGTCGGTAGTAATATCATTTTCTGAAAGGTCTTGAAATTTCCTATCTATCCAGATTTTTTTTGGCCCGATCGGATATTATTAAATCGGTAAAAAAAAATAAAGAAACATATGGGCAAATCGGAAATAATTTCCCTTGGATCTGGGTTTGGATGTCGCTCGTAAGTAGGCCCATTTTCTGAAAAGTCTTGAAATTTTCTATCTAGCCATATTTTTTTTGGTCCGATCGGATATTATTAAGTCGGTTAAGAAAAATGAAGATAAATATGGGCATATTGAAAGTAAATTTTTTTGGCTCTGCGTTTGGATTTCGATCGGAAGTAGGCCCAATTTCTGAAAGGTCTTGAAATTTCCTATCTATCTTATTTTTTTCGACCCGAAAGGATATTATTAAGTAGGTTCAAAATAATAAAGAAAAATATGGAAAAATCGAAAATAATTTTTTTCGTTTCTCAGTTTGGATATCGGTCGGTAGTAAGCCCATTTTCTGAAAGGTCTTGAAATTTCCTGTCTACCCATATTTTCATCGGTCCAATGGGATATTATTAAGTCGGTTAAAAAAAATAAAGAAAAATGTGGAAAAATCGAAAATAATTTTTGATGGCTCTGGGTTTGGATGTCGCTCGTAAATAGGCCCATTTTCTGAAAGGTCTTTAAATTTCCTGTCTATACATATTATTTCCGGTCTAATCTGATATTATTAAGTCGGTTAAAAAAATAAAGAAACATATGGGAAAATCGAAATTAATTTGTCTTGGCTCTGAGTTTGGATATCGCTCGTAAGTAGGCCTATTTTCTGAAAGGTCTTGAAATTACCTATATACCCATATTTTTTTGGTCCGATCGGATATTATTAAGTCGGTTAAAACAATAAAGATAAATATGGAAAAATAGAAAATAGTTTTTCTTGGCTCTGGATTTGGATGTCGTTCGTATGTAGGCTCATTTTCTGAAAGGTCTTGAAATTTCCTATCAACCGATATTTTTTCCGTCCGATCGGATATTATTAAATCGGTTAAAAAAAATAAAGAAACATATGGGCAAATCGGAAATAATTTCTAATGGCTCTGGGTTTGGATGTCGCTCGTAAGTAGGCCCATTTTCTGAAAGGTCTTGAAATTTTCTATCTAGCCATTTTTTTTTGGTCCGATCGGATATTATTAAGTCGGTACAGAAAAATGAAGATAAATATGGGCATATTGAAAGTAAATTTTTTTGGCTCTGCGTTTGGATTTCGATCGGAAGTAGGCCCATTTTCTGTAAGGTCTTGAAATTTCCTATCTATCTTATTTTTTTCGCCCCGAAAGGATATTATTAAGTCGGTTAAAAAAAATAAAAAAAAATGTGGAAAAATCGAAAATAATTTTTGTTGGCTCTGGGTTTGGATGTCGCTCGTAAGTAGGCCCATTTTCTGAAAGGTCTTTAAATTTCCTGTCTATCCATATTTTTTTTTGGCCCGATCTGATATTTAATATAAATATTATTTCTGGTCTAATCTGATATTATTAAGTCGGTTAAAAAAAATAAAGAAAAATATAAAAAAATCGAAAATAATTTTTCTTGCCTCTGAATTTGGATGTCGCTAACAGTTGGTCGATTTTCTGAATGGTCTTGAAATTTCCTATCTATCCCTATTTTTTTTGCCCCAATCGAATATTATTAAATCGATTAAAAAATATAAAGAAACATATGGGAAAATCGAAAATAATTTTTCTTGGCTCTGGGTTTGGATATCGCTCGTAAGTAGGCCTATTTTCTGAAAGGTCTTGAAATTACCTATATACCCATATTTTTTCGTTCCAATCGGATATTATTAAGTCGGTTAAAACAATAAAGATAAATATGGGAAAATCGAAAATAATTTTTCTTGGCTCTGGGTTTGGATATCGCTCGTAAGTAGGCCAATTTTCTGAAAGGTCTTGAAATTTCCTATCTACCGATATTTTTTCCGTCCAATAGGATATTATTAAGTTGGTTAAAAAAAATAAAGATAAATATGGAAAAATCGAAAATAATTTTTTTTTGTTCTGAATTTGGATATCGGTCGGTAGTAATATCATTTTCTGGAAGGTCTTGAAATTTCCTATCTACCCATATTTTTTCGGTCTGATCAGATATTATTAAGTCGGTTAAAAAAAATAAAGAAAAATATGGAAAAATCGAAAATAATTTTTCTTGGCTCTGGGTTTGGATGTTGCTCGTATGTAGGCTCATTTTCTGAAAGGTCTTGAAATTTCCTATCTACCGATATTTTTTCCGTCCGATCGGATATTATTAAATCGGTTAAAAAAAATAAAGATAAATAAAGAAAAATCGCAAATAATTTTTTTTGGTTCTGAATTTGGAAATCGGTCGGTAGTAATATCATTTTCTGGAAGGTCTTGAAATTTCCTATCTATCCATATTTTTTTCGCCCAATCGGTTATTATTAATTCTGTTAAAAGAAATAAAGAAAAATAGGGTAAATCGAAAATAATTTTTCTTGGCCCTGGGGGGGGGGGGGGGTCGATGTCGGTCGGAAGTAGGCCCATTTTCTGAAATGTCTTGAAATTTTCTTTCAATCCATATTTTTTTTGGCCCAATCGGATATTATTAAGTCGGTTAAAAAAAAATAAAGAACCATATGGGCAAATCGAAAGTAATATTGTTTGGCTCTGGGTTTAGGTATCGATCGGAAGTAGGCCCATTTTCTGAAAGGTCTTGAGATTTCCTACCGATCCATATTTTTGTCGACCCGAACGGATATTATTAAGTCGATTTAAAAAAATAAGGAAAAATATGGAAAATCGAAAATAATTTTTGTTGGCTCTGGGTTTGGATATCGATCGGAAGTAGGCTCATTTTCTGAAAGGTCTTGAAATTACCTGTCAATCCATATTTTCGTCGGCCCAATCGGATATTATTAGGTCGGTTAAAAAAAAATAAAGAAAAATATGGAAAAATCGAAAATAATTTTTTTTGGTTCTGATTTTAGGTCGGTAGTAGGCCCATTTTCTGGAAGGTCTGGAAATTTCCTATTTACCCATATTTTTTTCGGTCGGATCGGATATTATTAATTCGGTTAAAAAAATTAAGTTAAATATGGAAAATTAGAAAATAGTTTTTTTGGCTCTGGGTTTGGATGTCGGTCGGAAGTAGGCCCATTTTCTGATAGGTCTTGACATTTTCTATCTACCCATATTTTTGTTGGCCCGATCGGATAATATTAAGTCGGTTAAAAAAAAATATAGATAAATATGGAAAAATCGGAAATATTTTTTTACGGAGTTGGGTTTGGATATCCGCTTGGAGTAGTCACATTTTTTTAAAAGGTTTTAAGTTACCTATCAATCCATATTTTTGTTCGTCGAAATGTATGGAAAAATCGTAAATAATTTTTTTCATCGCTTCTATAGGAGTTGTACTGTAACATCCTAGAGCAACCACTACAAAATTAAAGAAAAAAACGCCTGAGTTAGAGGATATTTGAAACATTCGCCAAGTTATATGGTTTTTGAAACCACTCTATGAGTTGATGGATTTTCGAAGTCTTCGCTGAGTTGGCGGGCTTTTGAAGCAAACACCGAGTTTGCAGGTTTTCGAAGGAAACGCCGAAGAAATTTAGAAGAAATGCAATTTTCTTGATCATTTTGAATAATTGCATTTATGGAAAATCAGATATGCAGAAAGAGTGAAATTTTATATTAAATTGTTCATTTAAAGAAATTATTTAATGTAATTTATCAATTCTCTTTGAGAAAGCATTCTGTTAAAGTAGTTAGCAGCGGTTTTAGGTTATTATTTATCGTCAGAATCATTTATTTTCGTTCGGGTTATCGTAAATTCATTTATTATTTATTTATTATTTATTTACGGACCAATTGAAATAATTTATCTGATTAATTAAATAAATCAATTATTTCATTGTTAAAGTCTTCATCGGGTTTTTAGTTTATGGCAATACGTTTAAGACGTATGTTATTTAGTTGGTTTATTTATTTAATATTTGTTTTGAAATTAAACTTTTAAATTCCAAATTATCATTGTCGACCGATCCTAAATATTCTGCTACTCGTCCGTGCGAACGCAGTTCATAACAACTACGACAGCATGTGGTGAAAACGCGGGAAACAGTGGCAGTCCACGTGTGAGACGGCACGAATACAATATCTCCATTCAGAGGAGAATTTCTTTTGCGAAATTTTAAATATGTAGCTTCAATTTTAACGAATTAAATATTATTTTATTTACAATGTATTTAGTATTTCAATATTTAAAATTTATTATACTATTGTTTTTTTTTATTTTAAATATTTTGATTTGAGAGTTTACGAAATTACTTAAATATTTTTATATTTATAGCGCAAATAGTATTTCACTATTTCAAATCAAGGAGCGCCGGAATGCTCCGAAGGCAAGTATAGAAAAAGCCTGAAGGAGCGGCCCGTGCTACATATACATTGAAATGCCTGACCGAGAATTTCAAATATTTACTGCAATTTTCAATCGCTTTTATTTAACTTAAATTTATAATAATAATATGCTATTTGACTATACTATGTTGCACAAAAAGTTTCATGTAAAAATATGTTCTCATATTATAGATATTACATAATGAAAAATTTTGTCTGGTTTCCGATTCTAAAGTTTCTCCATTTCTCGTCGTCAGACTTCGTTTTCTTCCCACTTCCGGTTTCCTGTTTCAGTTTATATATATATATATATAACTTAGTACACCGCTACCTTCCAGGACACCTACAGGTTTTCTGCAATAGAAGTAGGTATAAAACGTTAAACAGTATATAAGTGACTAAAGAAATAATATCCCTCAGGGTGTTGACTAACACCACGACGCCTGCGGCGCCCCCTTTCAGTTCCGCAGTATTTTACGTTGATTTCGGAAAAGTTTTACGGAAAAAAACGTTGTGAAAGAAACCCTAAATGTCCTGAATAATACAAAAATGTCCTGAAAGGTAGCGGTAAACATATTCCTAATTCAGTACAGTCCTGAAAACATGCAAATTTCCTGAAACATAGCGGTAAACCAATGAAAAGTCCTGAAACATAGCGGTGAACAGAAATATATATATATATAATATATACATATATTAAACCGGAAGTTTGAGGTTTATATTCAGCTTCGCCTGGAAGTTTGAGGCTTTTTTGGAAGTTTGAGGAGCCTCTTCAAACTTCCATCAGGTACGCGATCGGAAGTTTGAGGAGTTATCTAGAGTCCATTTGCTGAGAGTCGGTAACCTGAGGGATATTATTCCTTTAGTAACTCTGACGAGCGGGGGGTTGATATCCTCAAACTTCCAAATCCTATAATATATATATATATTCCCGTGTCTGGGCGACGACGACCTAACTTTACACATCTTTACACATATCTACACTTCGGGCATGTTAGTATATGCTCAAAGTATTTATGTAGGAATGAAGGACGTGGTGAGGTTGTGAGTGACGAAGACAACGTCTATCCTACTAATACTTTATTGTCTCTCTTTCCGGCGTGACTGACTTGTACGGTGGTCAGTGCGGAAGTGAGCTGCTCTCTCTCTCCTAACACTATAATGTGCCGACACCTATCGGTGGCGGCCTACAGTACTTCCACGAAAGGAGAAAAATGTGTATCATTTTTTCATAAATATAAAGGGGGTAAAAGTTAGTTGGAGAGAGAGAGATTATAAGAGAAAAAGAGGATACAGTCAGTACGCAAAGAGTTGTAACAGTTTTACACTAGGTAACGAGATTACATGTTTTTAGAAAAATGAGCGCAGCTTAAGATCTAGAATCACAGAATGATGATTGTACAAGTGTTTTCTTGTACTAGGAACAATACAGATTTTTTTATTTGACTCCGTAAGACTATCGTAGTCTCTGGTTACGCAACGTAGCACAAATAATATAAGGCTGAGATCTGTAGGGTGCATGTAACATGTGAGTTACTAGTGGTAGACTAAAGCTTAAATTACTAAACAAGACGTATTTACAGAACACATTCACATCAGGTCGCGTAGCGGGGTCAATTAAGATAACATGAGCTTGGCTACTGCACGCCCTCGCAAAATGAGCAATTTTGACTGCGGATAAGAGCCAATTCAGTTTTTCCTGTTCTATTTCAGAATATTGGGAACAAACTTCACTCGCTTTGGTTTAGGTGAAGGAGGTTGAGTAGAAGGGATGGACTGAGTTGTTTGCTCGTTGGTGGGAGGGGTGGGAGGTGAGGGTGACCTAACTGGCGTTGGTAGCTGCGAAGGCTTGAGAATGCCAATAGGTTTTGGGGTATTATGCACGGGATTTGGAGTGGGAGGAGTGATCGGTTCAGGAACGTCATCTTTAGCGCCGTCAGGATCCTCTTGCAGCATGAATGCAGGCTTTAGGCGTTCGATGCTTACTATCTTGGTGCTGCCATTGACATCAATATTGAAGATGTGATTCTCTTTGTTTCGAGAGATCACCTTGTATGGCCGTGTCAAGGCAGGCTTGATTGGCTTTTCTTGTAGCCAGATGTGAGTGCATGTGTCTAAGTCTCGGTGAAGAAAGAACTTGAATGCTGTCTTATGATTAACTAGGACAGGTCTTAGCTGTTGCATGAAGTCTCTAACTTCGTTGTAAAAGGTTCGAACATCGGGTTCTTCATTGGCGAGAGGTGAGAAGTTGCCTGGAATTCTAATAGGTTTGTCTAGGCGAATGCGAGAGCGAAGACCAAGCATGACTGTGAGGAGTAGACGAGCCCAATCTTGGTTGTTACCGTGGCACATGAATGCTGTTTTGATGTCCCTGTGGAGGCGTTCCACCATGCCGTTGGATATAGGATGGTAGGCTGATGTTCTGACTCTGTTGATGCCTAAGATGGACTAGAGTTCTGTGAACATTCTGGATTCAAATTGGGCACCTTGATCGGTCGTGATCGTCGTCGGCGCGTTGTAGCGGCAAATCCAGTTATTGTAAAATGCGCGAGCCACTGTGGGTGCTGTAGGGTCTGTAATGGGAATTGCCTCAGGCCATCTCGAGTAACGGTCGATGATGGTGAGGACATGGGTGTAGCCTTGGCTGTTGGCAAAGGGGCCAACGAGGTCCAGGTGTAGATGGTCGAATCTCGCATCTGGGGAAACAAAGTGCTTGGACAGAAATTTGTTGTGCCTTGTAACTTTGGATTGTTGACAAGGAATGCACGTTTTGCACCAAGCAGAGATATCACGACTCATGTTCAGCCAAACGTATTGTTGGTGGATGAGACGATCTGTTACCTTTGCTCCAGGATGTGATAGTGAGTGGAAGCTATCGAAAACTGCTCTACGCCACTTTTCTAGTACAAACGGCCGTATAGAATTCTCGTAGAAATCGCAGTAGAAGGATGTGTGTTCAGGGCCCCATGTAAGCCTGCGAAGCTTGAGAGGGGGATCTGGAGTGTTTAGAATCTCTTTGAGCTGTTCATCGTTTGCCTGTTCTTGACTCAGCTGTTTTGGGTCGAAAAACGTCGGGAGTCTGAAAGCGTTGATGTTTGCAAGAATCTTCTTGACTTGAGGGTCTGCTTGTAATTTGGAATCGCTCCAGTCGAAGGAAGAGTGTAGGGGAAGTGAAAGTGTTGATTCTGGATAAAGCATCCGCAACATCATTCTCTTCACCTGGTATATAGCAAATCTCCGTGTTGAACTGGGCGATGTAAGATAACCTGCGTGAGCGAATGGCAGGCATTTTGTCCGAATTTTGCTGAAGAGCATAGACTAAAGGTTTATGATCTGTGTAGATCTTGAATTCCACGCCTTCTAGGTAGTAGTGGAAGTGACGAATCGCTTTATAAATAGCCGTGAGCTCCCTGTCGTAGGTGGAGTACTTCTTTGCGCCGGTGTGAAGACTTACGAAAAGAATCCTAATGGTTGCTAAATATCGTCGGAGCGTTGCTCGAGAGCTGCTCCCATTTTGGTATCTGAGGCGTCCGTCTTAAGGCGCAACTCTGCATTCTCGATTGGGAAGGCGAAGAATGTAAGGTTGACGATGTTGTCCTTGCACTTTTGGAATGCAGTCTTGGCTTCCTCGGTCCAGGGGACTGGACGTTTGTCCTTTTTCTTCGCATCTCTTAAGAATTCGTTGAGAGGACGCTGCGTGTCAGCTGCGTTAGCTAGCAGATGCCTGTAACTATTCACAAGACCTAAGAATCTGCGCAATTCTTGAATGGTCTGTGGTGGAGGGAATTCGTCAATTGCCTTGACCTTCTCAGGGTTCGGCTTGAAGCCGTTAGGTGTGATAAGGCGACCCTGGAAGACCAATTCTGAGACGCCGAATTTGCATTTCTCCATATTGACTTGCAGCTCGTACTCGTTGAGATGTGACAGCACTAAGTCTAGGTGTTGCTTGCGTTCTTCTTCCGAAATGGAAGCGATGAGAATGTCGTCTAAATAGACGAACACGAAGTCTAGGTCGCCTAGCGCTGAGTTAATTTATCACTGAAAAGTCTGTGAAGCGTTTCGGAATCCGAATGTCATGACTGGGAACTCGTAGAGTCCGAAAGGTGTGATAACAGCCGTCTTGGGCACGTTCTCTGGAGCTATCGATATCTGATGATAGGCTTGACGTAAATCCAGAGATGAGAAGATGCACTTGTCATGGAGCAAAGTCATGCAATCGTGCATGTGCGGAATTAGGTAACCGTCTTGGACTGTGACCGTGTTTAATTTGCGATAGTAGCCACAAGGGTGCCATTTGTCATTCTTTTTAGGTTCCATATGTAATAGACTGGCCCAAGGACTGTTTGACGGGCGAGAAATACCCAGCTCGCACCATTTGCGAAATTCAGCTTTTGCTGCCTTGAGCTTAACAGGTGAGAGGCGTCGAGCACTCTGCGAGACTGACGATCCTGTGGTTAGCATGTGGTGAAAAACTTCGTTGATGATGTGTGCGTACTTATGACTCGATGCCAAAAGCGAGATTTGAAAAGATTTCACTGCTCTCACAAACGCAGGTGCATATGTGAACTGGTTGCCGTCTACCAATCTCTTGAGTTTGAGATTAGGTAAGAGGTGGTAGGGGGTGAGAAGGTCCGCTCCGATAATAGAGTGGCGAATATCCGCTAGAGTGAAATTCCACTTGAGCCTGTAAGGGAGGCCTACGTCTATTTGAAGGCGTGCGACGCCAAAGATATCTATTGTGGATCCGTTAACGGCGTATAACTTGACTTCAGCTGGACCTCCTCGCCAACCTTTAGGTTTCGGAATGACCGAGATGTCGGCACCAGTATCAATTAAGGAAACTTTACCGGAAAGTTTATCTTTAACGTGGAGTCGTGCAGTAATGCCTGACCGGCTGTCAGTCTCCACGACAGCAGGTTGCTCTAGTTTTCCTGGTTGGCTGGAGTGTCAGGATTTTTAACGTTATATTCCTGACCGGATCCGCGTTTCCAGTTGCAGGGAAGAAGGTAGTTGCGCGCTTCTTTACCGAATTTGAGGTGATACCTGCAACGGCCTTTTTTGCTGTCACGCGGGCCGGATGACAAATTTGCCGGCGAAGAATTGCGCCTATTTTTGGAGCTTGCGCGTGATCGTTGTTTTTGTCCGGTGTGATTGCACTGAGAGAAAAGAAAAGTTGGGAGTACCGAACAGAACAAAGTTACGTCAACCGGACAACACTCGGTACGCTGTACCGGAGATTTCGATAGCCACTACCGAACTACTCCGGCTTGACTATAGTAAACATAACCTCTTAAAATTTTAATAACATAAAGTTATATGTTCTATCTTTGTTTATCTTTAAAAGGTTTACACTTATCATACTTTAGAGTAATTTTGTTAATTAGTTTCAACAATTAGCATAAACATTATAGATGAATTCTCAAATAATAACCGAATATTAGCACATTAATCATTAATAGTACTATAAACAAGATGGTAGGCGTTACTGAACTTTGTCCAGTGGCTACTACTGAATGTGTCAATTCGAACTAATTCGGTTGCCTGTACCGAACATTCCGGTAACCATAACTTTTCTTTTCTCTCAGTGTGCGTAACTCAGAGATGGCCGCTAAAAGTTGTGCCATTATACCCTCTGGAGTTGTAGAGGCTGAATTGTATGCATTCAGTGCATTAATGTTGTGCGACTGTTGGAGGACATCGTGAGCCATGTCCGCACTCTTGAGGAGTTCTGTTTTCTCTTTGTAGTTCATGACCATGATTAAATCTGTGCCGGAAGACGGGCTCGCCATAAGGAAATCAGTCTCTTTGGGCACGCGACCTTGAGCTAAGCTCAACATTTTGCCAAAAAAGTCAGAAGGTCGTTTGGATCCAATTTCTAAGCCCTTGCAGAGCCTATCAAGTTGTTGCTCTGGTGTTTCAGCGTATCTCTCTGCCAGGATCTTCTTGATCGATTCATACTTCTGTCCTCTAACAAGGGTGTTGAGTTTGTATTGCAGATCGTGGTGAATGTCCTGGGTGAGGTATCTGCCTACAAAGTTGAATTTGGCTTCGTCTTCAGTGAAGTTGTGTGCCAAAAATAGGTCTTCCAGTTGTTAGAACCAACCTTGCGGATCGTGTTTATAACGATTCTAAAACTGCAAGTGGTTGGTGCTTGCGAAACCCGAAGAGCTGTGGGATTGCAGGTACGTCACGTTCCCTTGCTCTTGATTGTGTATGAAAGAGCTAGATCCAAGGCTAGGTGTACCGCAGGGGAGGGGGTTGGTTCCTGGGACTATGTGAAGGTAGCGACGGAGCGCTCTTAGGCAGGCTCTGTCATGTGAGGATGTTACTGCCGTTGGCGTATGCCGTCGAGGTCGGGTCAGGTCTCGCTGACGTTTGGTAGGCCAAAGGTGAACATCGAGGACGTGTTTGGCGGCGCTGGCTGGTTCCCTGAAGTCGGAGGGAAAGACGCTTCAGTCATTGTGTGGGAGGGCGAGGTTTGTGTAGACGTGGCTTCGCTTGAAGTGGAGATAAGGCTGTTCTCACTTGGATTTCCCGAATGATTGGTTTTGTTAACCGGAGATTGAAGCACCATGTTGGCAGCTAAAACAGCTCTTCTTGAGATGCGGGTAGCATGGGGGGCTAGGTTAGGGTCCTGCACGCGTAAATCCAGTAGCGCTTTTAATTTCCGGTTGCTCATTTACGAGGAAATGCAGGGGCGCATCTAACGTTCATTGGTCAGAACAAACTTACAAAAGTTTTGGAAAAACTAGAATAGACGTATTCGCAGGTACATACAAGAATGAAAAACAGTGTTTGTCCGACTCGTGAGTTGTCGTGTAAAAGAGATCAATATAAAAATTAAAAATTATCGCGCGTGAGCCTCGTGGGTAATGATTGCTTTCTACGCGACTCGCGGGCATGCATAGAAAGTAAAGGAAGCAGTCAGACCCCTCTATAGGGATTAATGACGCACCTAAATTACCTTACGTCACTTGAGTATCACAAGCTCCCTAGTTAGTGCTCGCAGGCACAAACAATGACTTTAAAGCTAGGCCTATGCTAAAGCTTAAAATTAAATTGTCCTACGTGTACCGCGAGAGAGGACAATGCTTGATTGCGAGGAGAGTGCCGTTTGCTTCGCATGAATCACAGTTCTGGAGAGGAAAGTGACTGCCTCTCTTGCATCAGTGATTAAGCTAACGCAAAGAATAAACATGGAGATTCGCACGGAAATCTAGGGGAGAAATCACTTCCCCTCTGTGAAGCTTTTTAATTTTGATTTTCTTTTTTCAAAAGCAGAAACTTCATTAGACAACAAGATTAGACAACGTGCAAATACGTTAAAGTTATGACAACGTAATGCGCGTGCCTGAAAGAATAAAATAAAAAAAACTAAAAGGTTTTTCGCATTGCCCTGCACAAGAGTGAGCTTGAAAAACATGATAGCACGTGAAAGTCAAAATAGCGGCGAAGATGGCCGTCAAGTTCTTGGAACGCGTGGCCATTGCGCGCGAGTTCCACGCATTTAAAGCTCGCGAGTAAACACGCGCCGAATGGCAACAATTCTCGGGGAGCGAGAGGCGCCCGAGCTGTTCGCAAAAAGCGTGCGCGGGGTAATGAATTCTCGGAAGATTGGGAGAAGGTAAACACTTTCCCGGAAAGTGCACTCAATGTGACAAGAAATTGATAATACGTTGCGCGACGAGATACGTAATTTTAGCGCTCGCACGTTAATTGGCCGCACGTATACCTTGGCGCGGTGATGTAATCGTAGCTGAGGGCTGAAGTGTCTCGGAGATGATGTCCAGGTCACCGAGGTATCTCGGAGTATTCTCGACGAGGTGTGAGGGCTGCAGCGACTGACCTTAGGTTGCTCGACGGGTGCGTTAAAGGGCGCCGGTGACGGTGGCTTCACACAAGGACGCACCCGGAGATCTGCTTCGAAGAAATGTGCTGAGAGAGGCGGGTGTCCACACGTTGCTCAACAGGTGCTCTGAAGGCGCCGGTGACGGTGGCTTCGCGCAAAAAATCCTCGCTGCTCTCCGTTGAATTAGGAAAGATGCAATGATTTCGAAGACAGATTACTTGTAAAGCCTCTTGAATATACCTCACGTTTCTCGAAAGAAGACATGCGGGATAAAGAAAAAGTCTGTGTGCGACGGCGTGCCTGCATATATAGAGAATAAATATTGTGGATCACTGATTTTTCATCGTGCATTCAATAGACCTACAAAACACAATAAACTTTCTACATCTGAAAAATTAACTACTAGAAGACAAAGCTCAACATTGCAAGTAATAAAACAGCTTAATCATATCAATCAACAACAAAAATAATCATCAGATAGGTATTAAATGGCTAAATATTTATTTCAAATTTTTTAAATTCGTTGAGAAAAGAAGATCGACTCTTTGTGTTGATTTCAAAAAATTTTTTTCAGATTTACATAATAATAGAAGAATGATCTGTATTTATACATGATTGTACAAAAGAAGGAAACATCATCAGTTAAAGTTATATTTTTTAAATTAAATTGGTTAAGATGAAAAGACTACACAAGAACTAGAAGGACAGAAGTTTTTTAAACAACAAAAAGAATACATTATCAGATTAGATATAAGTCCAATTATTAAAAGATGGAAATAGTGAGTTGTAAGTTATAAAAAATGTACGATGGGTACAAGTATATTTATATTTTATTTTATAACATTTATAAATAGAATACGAAAATTGTTGTGTTTAGTAGAATAATAGTGTAGTGTTCGGGATTGTATAGTACTGCAAGTGTCCGCTAGATGGCAAGCGCCAAATCGCTACCGGCAATGAAAAACATCACCCCGAGTGTATAAGTATAGACATGCGACTTGCACTCGGGGGAGACATTAAAACATACAGTCTCCTCTACTTACTACTTTTACTTGCTTTGCTTACTTTGCTAATAATACGAGAAGCTCTCGTATTATTTGCCGTTACCCCTTGCCTACTTGCTCGAACGCATTGCGTTCATCTTCTATCTACAGTTCAACTTCGCCTTTCGAGTAGAGTTGACTGCAAAGCTTTTGGAATCTTAATTCCAAGTGTCTATCTTTTGTACCGACCTTATTCTTTGCGAGAAAAGTTGGATACATTGACTCTAGGAGTCAACCGACACATTATTACATACAGCTTTTGCCTTACATACTTCACTGCTTTACTTATAATACGAGAAGCTCTCGTTTTAGTTACTGTTTCCATTCGCTTACTTATGCGAACATACATTATTACACGTTAGCCTGCATTAAATGCCCCCACTTCATGTTTCCACTATATTTGCTTGCCTATAACTACTTCGTCTTATTCGCGAATAATACTGTTGGATATTGTGAATATTTCGTCTTGTGTATATGAGCGTCCGCGTGAGGTACAAACAGCGCGACACACGTATACGCACATGTAAGTCTCCCCTCTCTAGTGTGTCCGCGAGGATGAAGGTATGTCGAGCGGCAGCGAGCGCCGCGCTATACTCACTCTCTCTAGTCTCGTACGCCCAACATGTAACATCTCGCGCATGGCGCAGGCAAGCGCCGGTTATATAATTACACTTACTCATTAAACTAGTCATTTCTTTAAGCCAAATAAAGAGTATTTTAATTACACCTTTCCACCAACTCCAACATGGTGGGAGAGCGTGGTTGGTAAGTGACACGAAGACTCTGACTCAATACAAGCCTCGGCGAGTATTGAGGCAGCCTTGCTGTAGCAAGAAAAAAGCACATGGCTCGCGAAAAATTGACAGTGAAAAATATTGAAGGAAAAGTGCAAAAGTAAGAAAAATACAAGTGTGAATAAAGAATAAAATATATCTTCAAGTGATAAAAGAAAGAATTTTTGGAAAATTATGAAAATTCAAGCCGATGCGAGCAGATTAAATTTCTTCTGTGAAGCACGCTGCACGGTGCAAGAATAGAGCACGTGGCAGAATTCGAGGTTATACATGTGGTAAATGGACACTAAAGAAAAAATGAAAACTATTGATGAATACTAGTAAAGGAAACAAAATGTTAATTAGATATGCATTGCATAATATAAAAGCAACAAGGATTGCTAAGAAAAGGTTGGATTAAAAATTGGAAAGCCACGCAGTAGGCAAAACGTGTTTCGCAAAAACCATAAACTTTGAGGTTTAGCACATGTACAAAGGCAAACTCAAACAAGAAAATGAAAACGAAGAACTAATGGGCAATAATTTAATTAAAGAAAATTATGAAGAAAATGCACTCGATAAATTGTCAATTAAACAATTAGAAACAGATGATTTTGAACTTCACAAAGAAGATAGAAATTTATTGAGGAAATCGTTTCTGAAAATATTAAAGAAGGTTATAATACTAAAAAAGGTAATTGATTTAAATATTATAACAAAAGAAGAGCCTAAAATGGCAAAACACGCAAAAATTTATGATGTACATATCCCAATTTTTGATGGAGGTAACTATACAAGCTGGGAATTTAGATTAATAAATATTTTAGAATATAAAGAGTGCAAAGAACAGGCAATAAGAGTGCGAGATGCAACAAAGGCTAGTGAAGTTGATGAGGCCACATGGAAAAAATTAGATATGAAAGCAAGAAATATATTAATTGGCACAGTGAATGATAAACAATTAGAATATATTATGGACTGCGATACAGCTTACAAAATGATGGAAAAATACAAGAGCATGTACTCTACTAAATCTACAGCGCTGCAAATAATATGCAGAGGTCAACTAGAGGATATTAAACTCAAAAATTATGAGAAAGTTGAAGAATTTTTTGTAGATTTCGAACAAGCCTGCAACAAATTTAAAGCAGGTGGAGGCACATTACCAGAAAAGAAAAAATGAGGTATTTAATTAGAGCACTACCAGTAAGCTACAGCTTTATTGGGAGTTTCATTGATCTCGTCCCAGAAGTTCAACAAACGGTAGACTATGTTATGTCTAAAATTCAAGAAAAAAATTTGACAGTGCCTGATGACGAGAAAAGGAAAAATGTAAGTACATTCAACGTCAAGACAAAGGGACAGTGTTATAACTGTGGCCGGGGAGGTCATTTAAAGAAGAACTGTTGGAGACCACCACAGACCAGCCAGAGCAGAGGAGCATTGCAAAGCAGAGGAGCATCCCAGAGCAGAGGTCGAGGCCAACGAGGATATCAACGAGGCAGTTCCAGAGGACGTGGTCATGGCAGAGGAGCAGCTCAGCAGAGGCAAGAAGACTCCAGTCAATCCAGCGAAGACTCAGCAGCTGAGACCTGGATGATCAAGGTCGATCACGACGAAGTGAAAAGTGAAATAGTGAGTGATGTGTTCTACAGTGAAGTAGAATCTAAGTTTTCGCTCTATCACAATCCAAGCTTCGGCAAAGATTGTGGTAATAAAAATAGGATCACGAATGTTTATAATTATAATTGCGAAAAGAATGGTAAATTCAAAGAAATCAGTTGGTTGTTAGATAGCGGATGTACTGATCATGTTGTGAATGATGAGAGAATGTATGAAAAATTTATTGTATTAAAAAATCCTATTGAAGTAAAATTGCCAGATGGCAAAAATTTAAAGGCCACAAAAGTAGGCAATATAAAAACATATTTCAAAAATTATCATAATGAAAAATTAATTGATTTAGAGAACGTTTATTTTGTAAAAGGAATTAATAAAAATCTATTAAGCGTTGCAAAAATTACAAGAAATAATACTATTGTTTATAAAAATGATAATGCAAAGGTTTATAACAAAAATAAAGAATTAGTTGCGGGAGCAAACAAAATAAATGATTTGTATGTTATGAAAAGTTACATATATAAGGATCTTGAAAATGATGTCTATGTAAACTCTGTAAAATTAACTGAAAAAGAAAAGTGGCATAGAGCATTAGGCCATGTCAACTTTCAATATCTAAACAAATTAGTAAAAGATAAATTGGTAGATGGTTTACCAGATAAATTAGAAAATAATGAAATGAAATGCGCAATTTGTATTCAAAGTAAAATGGCTAATGTACCGTTTAAAAATGAGAGAAGTAAAACTTCAGAAATTTTAGAGTTAATTCATACTGATCTAAATGGTCCACGCAGAACAACAGGTTCTGATGGAGAAAAATTTTTTCTAAGTTTTATTGATGATTACAGTAAATGTAGTAAAGTTTATTGTATTAAAAGCAAATCTGAGACTGCAAGTTGTTTTAAAGAATATGTAAATTTAGTTGAAAACAAATTTAATAAAAGAGTTAAAAAATTAAATTGTGATAATGGCAAAGAGTACTTGAATAAGGAAATTTATCAGTTTATAAATAAAAAGGGAATTGAACATTACCTTGCCCACCCTACGTCCATCAGTTAAATGGAGTAGCAGAAAGATTTAACAGATCAGCTATGGATATAGGCAGATGTCTGTTAAGAGAGGCCAAAATACCATTAAGATATTGGCCAGAAATTGTTAAAACAGTCTCTTACTTGAGAAACCGTACAATAGCCAACTCAAACGAAAATAAAACGCCTTTTAAAATATTTTTTGGAAACAAACCAAATGTAAAAAACTTTAAAATATACGGAAGTAAAGTCTTCGTTAGAAAACCAGAAGCTTTGAGAAAAGGAAAATGGGATGATAAAGCCCAATTAGGTATATTAGTAGGATATACGCACAATGGTTATAGAGTCTTGTTAAATAATAAAGTAATAAATGCCAGACATGTACAAATTGTCGAAGATAGCACTGAAATAATCTGTTTGGAAAAAGTTAACGATGAAAATATTATGGAATTAAATTTAGACGAAACAAACGATTCAAGTAGTGAAACAAGTAGTATTATTGAAAATGATTTTGACAATGAAAATTTAATTAATAATAACGATGAAATTGAAAATATTGAAAATGAGAATGAGAACATCGATAATGCTTTCAATCGTTCAAATGAAAATTTAAATGTTAAAAGAACATCAAACAGAAAGAAAAGTCCGGTACAAAGATACGGAAACCCTGTAGCACATTATATTTATATACATTATGTAAATGCAAATATACCGAATACATTTGGCAAAAAGCTATGAATTCAGAAATTGAATGCCTAAAGAAAAATAATACATGGGTTGTAGTTGAGAAACCTCAAAATAAAAAGATTATTGATGTAAAGTGGGTCTATAAAAGGAAAAGCGATGACTCTCTTAAGGCTAGGTTAGTTGTTAGAGGTTTCCAACAAAGAGAATATCAAGAAAATGTTTATTCGCCAGTAGGAAAAATGGAAACGTTAAAAATTTTATTAAGTTATTGTTGCGTAAATAATCTGTTTATAGAACAAATGGATGTAGAAACAGCGTTTCTTAACGGAAAAGTAAAATCTGAAGTTTATATTCATGAACCACAAGGTTATGAAACAGGAAAAAATAAAGTTTGTAAATTATTAAAGGCACTATACGGATTGAGAGAAAGCCCAAAGGCTTGGTATGAGACATTTGATAAATGCGTGAGTGAACTTAGGTTCATAAGAAGCAATTATGATTACTGTTTATATGTAAATAACACAGACGATGATACTATATATATTTTAGTATTTGTAGATGATCTCTTAATATGCTGTAAAAATAAGGATATAATTAACGAAGTTAAATCTGCCTTAATGAAAAGATTTGTAATGAAAGATCTAGGAAAAATCAAATCATATATAGGAATCGACATTGATTATAATAACAAGAAAGGTATAATGACCTTCAGTCAACAAAGATATATAGAATCATTGGCTGTGAAGTACAATTTAGAAAACTCGATTGTATGGCCGATTCAGACTTTGCAGGCGATAACATTGACAGAAAGTCAACCATCGGATTTGTTATTAGAATGTTTGGAAATATAATCTATTGGAAAGCACAGAAACAAAAACTGTGAGTAAAAATTCAACATTTGCTGAATACATTGCATTGTCTGAAGCGACAACAGAAATATTATTTGTAATTAATCTCTTGAAAGACGCCTTTAATACGACATTTGAAAATCCTGTTAAAATATACGAGGATAACTCAGGCGCAGTAGCTATAGATAAATTCGGTAACTTAACAAAAAATTCCAAGCACATTGAAGTACAATGTCATTACGTAAATGAGAATTACGAGAAGGATATTATCGATATCGTAAAGATAGAAACTGAAAAAAATATAGCGGACATATTCACTAAGAGTCTATGTAAGGACAAATTTATTAAAAATAGAAACGCGCTAAAATTATTATACAATATCATAAATAAAAGTCGAAAATTCAAGGAGGCGTGTTGGATATTGTGAATATTTCGCCTTCTGTATATGAGCGTCCGCGTGAGACACAAACAGCGCGACACACGTATACGCACATGTAAGTCTCCCCTCTCTAGTATGTCCGCGAGGATGAAGGTATGTCGAGCGGCAGCGAGCGCCGCGCTATACTCCCTCTCTCTAGTCTCGTACGCCCAGCATGTAACATCTCGCGCATGGCGTAGGCAAGCGCCGGTTATATAATTACACTTACTCATTAAACTAGTCATTTCTTTAAGCCAAATAAAGAGTATTTTAATTACACCTTTCCACCAACTCCAACACATACGAATTCTTACTTTTTCTGCTTTCAACTTATTCTTTGCGAGAAAAGTTGGAAGTATAGATACTTGGAGTCTAAATTGCTATTTTAAGCTTAGCTGATAATACGTGAGGCTCTCGTATTATTAGTTTGCCTATTGCATATATCTTGCGTATTGCTTGCCTATTTTACTCGAACGCGCGTAGCGTTCAAATCCCTTTTGCTTCAATTTTACTTTCGAGTGGGTTGGAGCAAAGACTTTCAGAGTCAATACAATTTATTATTTTCTCTCGGCGATAAACCCTAATGATATAAACACCGTATACGTTCATTCGTGTACACGTAGATATCAAAGATTCCAATAATAATTTTTGGTGGGATTTGTGTGATTTTTTACTTTTACATTTACAGATATTACACAAGAAGAGTTTTTCAAGTAATTTTGGAGATATATTTTTACAGATATTACATAACAAGATTTTTTCGGTCATTTTGGAGATATAGCCAATAATGTTGAGGAGTTCTAATTATGTACTGTCTGAAAAATCTAATTTTGAATTAGCAAAAATGAACGATTGTCCTCATGATCCTGGTGGTTATATTATTAATGGAAAAGCATTTGTCATCTTTAAGAAGCTTAGTCGATATCAGTGCTATGCTGTTGTACATATTTACTCAAGCACCAATTAAAAGATTATGTCATATGAAAAAAGGGAAAAGGATGTGTTATTGTGAAAATTTCAACAAAAAGTACTCAGTTAATTTCATTTATGATTTTCCCAGGGTGGGAGACGTCAAAAGTTTTATCTATACAAGAATATCAAGAAAGCTTTGATTCTCAGTGATTATCAGTTCATAAACTGGTTGTGTTTTTTTAACAAGATTATGTGAGGGTAATGATGAGTGAATAATTTACTTAGTTTCAATCAATAATTTCAAAAACTTATATCTAACTTATATTTCATAAAAGATTATGTCAAATGGAAAAAGCGAAAAGGATGTGTAATTGTGAAAATTTCAACAAATAAAAGTGTTCAGTTATTTTCGTGTATGGTTTTCCCAGGGTGTGAGACGTCAAAAGTTTTATCTATACAAGAATATCAAGAAAGCTTTGTTTCTCAGTGATTATCATTTCATAAACTGGTTGTTTTTTTTAACAAGATTATGTGTAGGTAATGATGAGTTATTAATTTACGTAGTTTCAATCAATAATAATTTCAAGAACTTATATTTACCTTATATCTCATAAAAGATTATGTTAAATGAAAAAAGCGAAAAGAATGTGTTATTGTGAAACTTTCAACAAATAAAAGTGCTCAGTTATTCTCATGTATGATTTTCCCAGGGTGCGAGACATCAAAAGTTTTTTTTTCTATACAAGAATATCAAGAAAGTTTTGATTCTCAGTGATACTCTTAATTTTTTATAATATTTTTTAATTTGCTAACGGATTGTGATGTAATAGTCTGATTAGATCTAGCACCCTTGTAAGTCTTCGATATTTATGATATTTATTTCAAATATTGGTCTCAGCCTTGGTTTGAGAATCATTTGTCTAGTTCAAGAAATTAAAATTTAAATAATCAAAGATCTCAGGAAGTCGATTGATTAAAAGAATTTTTATCTATGAGCATCAACGGGGCAAATAATTTTTTTAGTTAAGTATATTAAATGGCTAAATGTTAAAGGCTAAAATAATTTTAAACAGAAAAGAATTGATACTTTGTGAGAACTTTTTATTATTTTTTAGATATATACAAGAAGATTTTTTTGGAATCATTAAAATCACACAAGTGGGTTGGAAAAAGAATCAATAAAAACATCTTTGAGTGAATATCAATGGGCAATATCGATCATGTGTCTTGATAGTATTAGATAATGTGGGATGATAATATGCATTTTTTTTGCAAAGCTTTCTGTATTGCAAAGTCTTGTGTCAAGTGAAGTAAATCTGTAAGCTTTTCTGTCAGCCGAATATAGTTCAGTTCATCTTTGTTTTTTACTTAAAGTAATATTTGATACAGAGCATAAATTCATTAAATCATTACATAATCTATATGGATCCTGCAATGATTTCATATTGTATGTGAGAAAATGTTAATAAACAATGAAAATTTTAGCATAGAGAAAGACATATCGGCTATTTGTGAAATAACTTATTTTTATAACATAAAACGTTTGCGACATTTACATAACACTGCTATGGATATTTGTGTAATAAACATCAAAATGATTCAGAGGAGTCATCAGTAAATATTTTTCTACACAAGATTCAGATAATAATTTCAGAAAGTTATATCTATACAAGAATTATAACAATATTAACATAAAAGAAGAAGTTATATATGAAAATAAGATACTGTTTAAACAGTTTGCTAATATGTTTGCGTGTTGTTTTCTCAAAATAATGAACCATCACTTAATGTATTAAAATACTTGATAATTCATTCTTTGACGCACTGACATGCAATGAACTTTATCAATTTTTAGTTTTTTTTTTTTTATGTTAATAACTGTTGGAATATGTGAATGTTTCAACATGCGGTGCGCTGTACCCGAGGATAGTTACAATGTTATGCGCGTCTGCCGAGCGACGGCGGTCGAAACACACACATGAGTGTCTCCCCACTCCAGTATGTCTGCATGAGAGTTGCGTGAGACGCGAGAGCAGTGTAGTGCACTTAGAATGTTTCTTACTCACTCGCTATTCAACTGGGATGTAAGTCGGACGTGCCGACTGGCGTTTTCGCCACTTAAATAAAGTCTCTATATTTATTTCTCTCTATTAAATAATTGTTTCTTAATTTACCACAAATCTCAACATGGTAGCAGATCAGTGGTTAGTATGGAACTATCTTTTTTCTCTACCAGACCTTCGGGGAAGGTAGAGGAATGCACGTGACTCGCGAAAAGTTTGCAGTGAAAAATATTGAAGGAAAAGTGCAAAACTAAGAAAAATACAAATGTGAATAAATAATAAAATATATCTTTAAGTGGTAGAAGAAATAATTTTTGGAAAATTTATGAAAATTCAAGCCGATGCGAGCAGATTAGATTTCTTGTGTGAAGCACGCTGCACGGTGCAAGAATAGAGCACGTGGCAGAATTTGAAGTTATACATGTGGTACATGGACACTAAAGGAAAAGTGAAAACCAAAGAAGAAGTAATACTAGATGACATTGAAGATGAAAGCGAAGAAATAATTGAGGAAAAGATTTTGTGATAATAATGCAGAAAATAATTACGCTAAATAAAGTAATAAAAGTGTGTGAAGATATTAAATTAAAAGAAGTCGAGATGGCTAAGCAAGCAAAAATCGAAGATATAGTAATCCCCATTTTTGATGGTGCAAATTATACAAGTTGGAAATTTCGCTTAATGACTCTATTAGAATATAAAGAGTGCAAAGAGCAAGCCGAAAGAGAACGGGCTGAGACAGATAAAGCAGATGAATGGAAGAAAAAGGATTTGAAAGCAAGAAATATATTAATTAGCACTATTTCAGATAAGCAATTAGAATATGTTTGTGAGTGCAAATCAGCTTATGAAATGATTGCGAATTTGGATAAATTATATGTGAAGAAATCCACGTCATTACAAATAATATGCCGAGGAAAAATTGAAGATATTAAATTAAAGAATTATGAAGATGTTGAAGAATTCTTCGTAGAATTTGAGAAAGCGGTGAACAAATTTAAAGCAACCGGAGGAAAGATAGATGAAACTGAGAAAATGCGATACTTAATTAAAGCATTACCAGCAAGTTACAGTTATATTGGTGACTTTATCGACGTCATTCCAGAAAGAGAAAGGACAGTAGATTATGTAAAAATCAAAGAAAAGAAATTAGTAAAAAATAATTCAGAGAAGAAGAATAATGTAAGCACGTTCTCAACAAAGACAAACGGACAGTGCTTTACTTGCGGCAAAGTCGGAAATTATCAAAAGGATTGTTGGAAAGGCCAACAAAGCGGTAGAGGCAGAGGTGCTCAATAATCGAGAGGACAACGTGAAAACCAACGAGGCTACAATCGAGGCAGAGGACACGGACGCAGTTCAAATCAAAACAAGTCAACGGACAAGCAGCAGGGTTCATCATCCGAGACATGGTCAACACAAGTATGCGGCCCAGAAGCAAAGGTCATAACAGGTTATAGCGTAAATAGAGAATGCGAAGGTAACGAAATAAATTGGTTATTGGACAAAGGTTCCACAGACCATGTTATTAAAAGCGATAAATATTTTGAGAAGTATATAGTTTTAAAAGATCCGGTAAATGTAAAATTACCAGACGGTAAAATGTTAAAAGCGACGAAAATCGGTAATATAAAAAGTTAGAAATTATTATAATGAAAAACAAATTGATTTGAGTAATGTATATTATGTAGAAGGAATTAAGCAAAATTTGTTAAGCTTTTCCAGAATAACAAAAATGCTACAATACCTGCAAGGGACAGTAATGCTAAAATTTACAATAAATCGGGAGAATTAGTAGCTATTGCAAATAAAATTGATAATTTGTATTCTTTGAAAAGTTATGCATTAACGAATAAAAATAAAGATAAATATGTGAATTCAATAAGATTATCAGATAAAGAAAAATGGCATAGAGCACTTGGCCATGTAAATTTTAATTATTTGAATAAAATAGTAAATAAAAATTTGTTGAAGGTTTACCAGATAAATTGGAAAAAATAGATATGAAATGTGCAAATTGCATACAAAGTAAAATGGCAAATCTACCGTTCGAAAAGAATCGAACAAAAACGAAAGAAATCCTAGAGTTAATACACACTGATTTAAATGGTCCACATAGTACTACTGGCTATGGTGGAGAAAAATATTTTCTTACGTTTATTGATAATTACATTAAATGTACTAGAATCTTTTGCATTAAGAATAAGTCAGAAACTGCAAGTTGTTTTATTGAATTCGTAAATTTAGTAGAAAATAAATTTAATAAGAGAATTAAGAAGGTGCAATGTGATAACGGTAGATAATATCTAAATCGCAAAATTTCGATTTTGTAAAATCAAAAGGAATAGAATTATTGACATATCCACCCTACGTCCACGAATTAAATGGAGTAGCGGAGAGATATAATAGATCAGCAATGGTTATAGGCAGATGCTTAATGAGGGAAGCAAAAATTCATAGAAGATATTGCTGGAAATAATGAAAACGGTAGCCTATTTAAAATCGAATAATTGTAAACACGTCAGAGAATAAAACTCCTTATGAAATATTTTTCGAGATAAAGCCCAATGTTAAAAATTTTAAAATTTACGGAAGTAGAGTCTTTGCAAGAGTTCCGGAAGCTCTAAGGAAAAGTAAGTGGGATAATGAGGCACAACTAGGAGTATTAGTAGGATACGTTGAAAACGGTTATAGAGTCTTAGTTAATAATAAAGTAATTACTGCAAGGCATGTTGATGTAATAGAAGATAGTTTAAAGTTAATCTGCTTAGAAAACGAAAATAGTGATTCTGAAATTAACGTAGAATTAAATGAAACGAACAACAGCGATTCTGAATATCCTTCTCACTCTACTGCGACCTTCGGGGAAAGTAGAGGAGAGCAAACTGAATTAATCGATGCGAATAATGTAAACGATAACGAATCTGATAATGAAGACAACGAAAATAGAGATAGACTAACAATACCGCGAAAATCTCAAAGAAAGAAAAGTCCAGTAAATAGATACGGAAATCCAGTTACTCACTTTATTTATGTAAACTAGAAGTGTTCTCTTGAGTCGACTACAATAATTGTGTAATGTGACTCATTACGTAAATATATTTGTTAATTTATACTGTTAATTATTCGATTAAAATGTTAATTCTAGATACATGGTGTAACGAATTTCATTGTCACGTAGAAACAAAAAAAAAAATAGACCTCGAATACGGCCGATAGAAGAGAGCATGCAAAATAAAAAGCAAATAGATTTAGGGAAAAAGACAGTGAAGAGGGCTCTAGCATGGGTGCAGTGTGTATAGTGCTATACTCAAAGTATAACAATTTTTACACACTTTAATTATCTATAATTCGTGTTAAACCATATTCTTTCTATATATTCTGTAGACATATTCTATATCATTTCAAAGAACACGATTTTACGTATACATTGCATAAATTAAACATATTAAACATATGTAAATAAATGTAAATATTTTCTTCATTTTAAATTGTACACTAATAATAATAATAATAATAATAATCCCGGGGTCTATCTAGTCCCCAGGTTGCGGATCGGGGAAGGGCCAGCTGGGACTGGTCAGCTGCGAATATATTGAATAAGCAGTCGCGGACAGAGGAACGTGAGAATGGACCAATGAATGGGCACAGTATGAGTGGGCTGCGGCCGACGGTCTGTGGATATTCCGTTCAGACTAGCCAAGGGGAGAGTAGTAAACTCCTCGACCGGGGTGATGCGTGAAGTTAGTACCTAACCTCTGCATGGAGTAATATTAGGGTGCGTAAGTCCCTGAAATACGGGCGAAAACCTAGTGAAAGTGCATGTCCAATGTGGGAAGAGTAACACGTATCCACCGACTGGAGCCAATGGAAGGGTTGAACCAGGTCAGGCGGGCGCAGGTGTGAAGGATTACACGATCAATATTTCCTTATACCCGAAGCTACGTAGGGCAAATCGCACACCGTCTAGCCTGAGGTTTGGGTCAGGTGTTGGGACGGACCCAACGGTAGGGGTGACGTTAAACCTTTTGCTTCATTATGGCGCGGGCCTATCCCGTAACCTTTTTCTGTAGAGTCACTAGGTGCCGATAGGAGTGACCGTCCGACAAACCGCCTCTCGGCTTCGGCATCCAGAAATAGGGTTTCTTACAGGCGGGGATAGTAGCCACACCGAGGTGTGGCTCCCATAATGGGCGAACCGTCTTAAAACACAGATTGTATGCACGATGACTCACCTCAAAATCAAAGATATAGATGTAGAAATTCAAGGAAGGGAAGGCGGAGCGAACACGCCGGCTGACCGCACAGCCCGAACGATCCTGGATATGGCGAGTGATAGCAGATCCGATGGAACTAGCACATTCGCCCAGGAGATGACGCGGCTGGTAAGTGAGAGTAGAGATCAGCGGGACCAATCGAAAAGAATGAGAGAAATCCTGGACGTCATGAAGCACCTACTGAGATGCATGCGGGACATGACTTCCAAGCAGAAGAACATCGCAATGCCGGTAAAAGATGGGATAATAGTTCTGACCGCGGCGGCCGAGGCTCTAGAGGAAGTCCGCTCAGCCGGTGTACAACCAGCACGTGGAACGGCAGCAGATGAGAGAAATGGGGAAGCACCGGTAATTAGAGAGCGAGCAGCGGGGAAGGCGACTCCGAGAAAAAAGCGTCGATTAAGGGACAGCCCGGTGCAGGATTCCCCATCCAAGAGAGGGAGGTCGGAGCAGAACGGATTCACCACAGCCATCAGGAAAAAGAAGCCGACGTGGCCAGATAGTGGGAAGATCATGGGTTCTCAACAGCAGCAGCAGGACAGGAAGGAGAAGAAGATAAATCCTCGGCCTCGACGATGCGCAATACACATAACGTCAACCGGGAAGAAGAGCTATGCAGAGATACTTAAGGACCTCACTTCTAAGGTTAAACCTGAGGAAGCGAAGGCGGTCGTGAGAAACACCCGACTGACTAAAAACGGTGGGATTCTCTTAGAACTGGAGAAGCGATCGGAAGACAAGGAGGCCTTCCAGAGAGTTATCCAGGGAAATCTGGGAAATGAATACCAGGTTAAAGGCCTCACTCCATGGCTTACACTGGAAATAGGAGGAATGACGTGCGTGACCACCGAAGAACAGGTAAACGCCGCGATTAGGGAGGAGGTAAGTGACATGTGTAACCTTAGCATCCACGTATTTGACGTAGGGGGAGGAGAGCGGAGGATGGCCATAGTCGAAATGGACGAGACTGCGGCCATGACTCTCCTAAGGATAGGAAGGATTAAAGTAGGGTATTTCAGCTACCGAGTTTGAAAGCGAATAGTGGTTCCGCGATGTTTCAGATGCCAAGGCTTTGGGCATCTGAAAAAGGACTGTAAGGACGAGGATCGTAGTGCATTATGCAGGAAATGTAGAAAACCAGATCACGTGGCCAGGGACTGTCGCGCGAGACCGGATGGTCAGGCCTGCTTCTTGTGTAAATAACGCGGGGTTGCGGCCACTGAGCTAGCGCATTTTCCGGGCACGGGGACATGCGCCGCTTTCAGGGACGAGCTAGAAAAGTTAAAGCGGCCTAAAAAATGACTACGGTTCTACAAATAAACACGAATGGCACCATACTCGCTGACGACCTGCTCACTAATCGAGTGAGCCAGGGGCCCGCGAACGTGTCATTGGTTAGTGAACAGTATAGGCATCGGGCCAGCAATACGACCACGTGGTTTGCGGACGAGACCGACACAGCGGCGGTCTAGATAGCAGGTAGACATAGGTCAAAGATTACCAGACGAGGCAAGGGGGAGGGTCTAGTATGGGCGCGCGTCGGGGATGTTACCTACGTGAGCGTGTATATATCCCCCAACTTACGAAGAAACGAATTTCTTAGGTAGGTTGAACGCATGGAAGACGTATTGCGGAATATCTCTGGCCTCCTACTGGTTGCAGGAGATTTTAACGCAAGGGCGATAGAATGGGGTATGCCAGAGACGAACAGCAGGTATTTACTCGAGATGGCGGCTAGATTAGGATTGGAGGTTGCGAACGAGGGCACGGTCACTACTTATCGACGCTCCGGGGTCGGCGAATCTATACCAGACGTCACTTTTGCATCTGAGCAACTAGTACCGAGGATTAGTAACTGGCAGGTCTTAGAGGAAGAGTCAGGTAGTGATCACCAGTACATCACGTTTACGGTTTTAGATACGGTAGGTGTACCCCAAGCGAGCAGACCATTACCGCGGTGGAACGCCCATCGATTAAACGTGGATCGGCTAGTAGAAGTGCTAAGTGTACCACAAAGGTCCGACGAAAATGGTTTATCAGAGCGTGCGGAAGCCCAAGTGACCAGGGCAACGTCAGCTATAGTAAGAGCATGCGATGCCTCTATGCCGCGAAGCAGAAATGGAAACCGCCGCCAACCAGCGTACTGGTGGACAGAGGAGATCGCGGAGTTACGTATGGTATGCTTGAGGCTTCGTAGACGGGCACAGCGCGCACGGGAACGACGCGGGGCCACTGTTTTTAACGCTGAATTTAAACAGGCACAAAAAAGGCTAAGGTTTGCGATTAAATCCAGTAAGCGATGATGCTGGAAAGAGGTGTGCGACGAAGTTAACTCCGACCCGTGGGAACTAGCCTACAAAATCGTAACTCGTAGAATAGGGGCAATGAAGCCACCAGAGGTAAAGGAAGCGCAGTTGATAAGTGAGATAGTTGACGGGCTTTTCCCTGAGCATCCGCCGAGGGAAGAGACTCTGTATAAGGACGTGCGACAGGAGGATATACCCTCGTTTACCAAGCCTGAGCTACGGGTAGCGATTAGATCTCTTAAGAGCGGCAAGGCGCCAGGTCCCAATGGGATTCCAGTGGAGGTTTTAAAGGCCATCGCCTCGCGATGCCCGGAAACCTTACTGGATACCTACAACTTATGTCTCAGGGAAGGTGTTTTCAGCAGTCGTTGGAAAAGGGCGAAGCTTGTCCTTATCAGCAAGGGGAAGGGAGACATGACATCCCCGTCCGCGTATCGACCGCTTAGCGTATTAGACACGATCGGCAAGGGTATGGAGGCGCTATTAAGGAGCAGATTCCAGATCGCGATACAACAGTCAGATGGTTTATCGGAAAACCAGCATGGATTTAGAAAGGGTTTTTCGACGATAGGCGCGATACGATCGGTTACCGCGGCCATGGGGCGATCAAGGGAACGATGTCACGGAGTGCGACCACTGGTGTTGGTAGCAACGCTGGACATTAAAAACGCTTTCAATTCGGCACACTGGGGAGACCTACTCGCAGCGCTGAGGGGCTTCGGGGTTCCACCCTACATACTACGCGTAGCAGAGGACTACTTCCGGGATCGCGAACTCATTATCGAGACGAGCGAAGGGACGGTGGTTAGGGAAATTACGGCAGGCGTTGCACAGGGATCACTGTTGGGCCCCGATTTTCGGATCGCGTCGTACGACGGATTGCTGCTCCTGGACATGCCCAACGGTGCATTTCTCGTAGGATATGTGGACGACGTCGCGGTGGGGGTAGAAGCACGGAACGCGGACTTGGCACAACTTATCTTGTGCCAGGTAATGGAACGAGTAACTAGCTGGATGACGGAGCACGGGCTCAGTCTCGCGCTGGCGAAAACCGAGGTAGTACTATTGACACGTAAAGAGATCCCTACGATACTACCGGTGTACGTAGGTTCCGAGTTAATAACTAGGAGGCCGACTGCGAAGTATCTAGGTGTCACCCTGAACTCAAAGCTTTGCTTTTGGCCCCACATCAGGGAAGTAACGGCAAAGGCAGAAGCACGTATAGCGGCGCTAAATAGGTTAATGCGCAACGTTGGGGGCCCGCAGACATCCAAGAGAAGACTTCTCATTGCGACGACCAACTCTATACTTCTCTATGGAGCGGAGATTTGGGCTGATGCCATGGAAGTTATCAAGTACAGGAAGAGAATTGTGGCGGTGCAGCGGCGAGGTGCGCTGAGAGTTGCATGCGCGTATTTTCGGTAGAGGCTGTGGCGGTGATAGCTGGTATGATTCCGATCGACCTGCTCGCACGAGAACGGAAGCAGATCTACGATAGGAGCGCAGAAGTAGGACGGGTAGACGTGGAGGGCGAAGCCCGCCGCCGGACGCTACAAACTTGGCATGAGAGGTGGAGGGCGGGGACGAAGGGTAGATGGACCTACCTATTGATTCAAGACCTAACGAGGTGGCTGGGACGGAAATACGGAGAGGTTAACTTTTACCTTACGCAGTTCCTGACAAGACATGGATACTTTCGATATTACCTATTTAAATTAGATAAAATAAATACGCCGAAATGTAAACACTGTGGGCACGAGAGGGATGACGCGGAACACGCCTTTTTCGCATGTAATAGGTGGGCCGCGGAAAGACAACGATTAGAGGTGATGGTAGGACGACTCTCTCCCGACGTGGTGATCGAATGCATGCTTTCAGGGAAAGACCGATGGGACGCGATAAATACCTTCATCGAAGGGGTACTGTGCGTCAAAAAACGAGACGGATGCTTAATAGATTAGATAGGGCATCGTAGAAAGAAAGAACGTAGGAAGGACGGATGACGCCCTCGAGGGCGGTAGGGCTGCGGCCCGACCTGAAGTAATGCGAAAGCGGTTCCGGGTTGAGGCTGCCGTAGGGATAGGTTTTGGGTGTTTAGTGGACCTCCCTTCTTGCTCCACCTCCAAAGCAAGGACGGTCACCCCGGAAGATTCACCTAGTACCTCGGAAAAAAAAAAAAAAAAAAAAAATAATAATAATAATACATACATACCTTAAAGATAGTATTTATTATAAAATTTCTTTAAAAACGTAATTTTTTACTTTATTATTAGCTCGATTACTCCAAGAACGGACACGCGAAATCGCAACATATAAATGTCCATGACTGAAAACATCTTTTTGTAAATCAATTAATACATTTGAAAATGTTTGGCCATGAGCTTTATTGATAGTCATTGCAAATGCCAATTTTATTGGAATCTGTCTTCTTTTGAAAGTAAATGGATACTCATTATCAGAATATAAAGTAATGCGATTTAAAAAAACAACTTGATCCTCTTTCTCCCCCGCTCAAATTTTACATTTCAATAAATTATTATTAAAATCTAAAATTCTTAATCGTGTTGCATTACATAATCCTTCATGTATACTAATATTTCTGATAAGCATAACAATAGAATTTATTCGTAAATGCAATTCGTGAGGAGGTAAATTTTGTGGATTCAATGAATTAAGATATTCTGGTAAAATTCCTTCACCCATTAAACCATTATCATCACAATGATCAGCGGAATCAACACTCGTATATATACGTTCATTATAACTATCTAATAACGATACGACAGTTTTATTAATTTCGTTCACGTCTATATTCGTGCAGCTAATATAACCGATGAGCTCATTTCATCATAAAGGTGATTTCTTATCAAATGTCCATACATACAATTAATGTAATTAGAATCAGTAGTTATAGATCGTTCAGGTATATCAATATTATTATTGTTGTCATTTAGATCACCGTTTCCCACATCCAAAACAAATTTTGAAAAGGTAATATCTTCATCTATAGCTCTCATATTAGTCGTTAACCTAAGAGGGTGTTACCGGCAGAACACGGTAACTTCTATATTATTAAAATAAATATATCGAATTACGTCTTATAAAGAGATATTTGCCGTGGGCAATGTAATAATCTACCAGCCTACGCAGTTTTGAGCTCAAATGTCAACGGTACCCTAAAAAATTTTGCGAACAAAAATAACCGAAATTTCGTTCGCAAAATTTTTTACGGTGACGTTGATATTTGGGCTCAAAACTGCGCAGGCTAGTAGATTATTACATTGCACAGGGCAACTATCTCTTTATAAGATGTAATTCGATATATTTATTTTAATAATATAGAATTTTCCGAGTTCTGTCGGTATAACAGAGTGCATGAGTACCACACCCCCTTAAATTTATGAAACACATTCCACAAAATACTACTTTTGATAGATAAATTTATAACTTCACTTCGAATGCTTCATGGTAATATAGGTAATAATTGTGTAAAATCTCCACCTAAAATGACAATTTTACCACCAAACAATAAATAATTACTCATAATATCTTTTAAAGTCCTGTCCATGATTTCTAATGCGTATCGCGGAGCCATTGGGGCCTCATCCCAAATAAACACATCTGTTTGCCTCAAAAATTGCCCTTCCTTTGATTGCACAGCGATATTAGATAAAGAATCTGATAATAAAGGTACAGGCAAACCTAGTACTTTGTGAACCGTCATTCCTTTAAGTAGTAACGTTGCAGCGATTCCAGTAAAAGCCATACGACAAACATTTTTGCTTTGACTTTTTAGTAAATTATATAATGTTGTATATACAAACGTTTTCCCAGATCCACCAGGACCATCGATATAAAAACACCGAGAGCTGTTATAATCAATAACATTTGATACTCTTAAAATCTTATCAACAATTTCTTTTTGATCCCTGTTTAACATGGAATACTGTCTATTTCCCATATCTGCCAAGTTACCACGCAATTCATTACTATCCTCAATATGGTTATTCACTACTAATTGAGGCATCGATGGTAAGTTCGCAATATCATTGCCTTCAGCTATCAATATTTCACAAATATTGGAATAAGCTAAATTGTAAGCTCTGATATGATCTCCATATAATCTTAGGAAGTCTTCTGATAAAGCATCTTTAAAATTTTCCCAAAGTTCGTCCGGATGCACAGGTTGACAATGAATCAAAATACATAGAAATAACAGACGTATACTATCTGGCATCATTCAACTTACAGCTTCCTGCATAGCTCGACTCCATTCCTCATCATCATCTATAAGACCTAACGCTAAGCCAGCTTCCGAAAACGTCATATACTGAACACCGTTTGCATTTTTTAATTCATCAAAACTTTTTGCGCCTCTACAATTTAATAAAAGTAATCTTAATCGAAATAACTCTACGTGATTTGGACTGACGGAATACATACGTCCGATACAATTATAATGTGATTTCCGTTTTGACCATCTAAAAACTTTCTAACCATTATCATTATGTTCTTTAAAAACATAGTGAGCTGGAATTTCAGCATAAGTGTATTGTCTAGCTGAAATATCTTGTTTATTCAAATCAAAATAAGCTAATAATGTCGTAGTTCGATTTAATGCAGCCTCCACAGCAACATCATCATCAATATCATCAATTATAATTGACTGTTGTTGAGGTAAATGAACTGCTAAGCGTATGATACTACGACTCTTACACTGTAATGGTTTACTTAAAATACGATAACATGCTTCAACTGGGCTAACATATCGCGTTTCTATAAAACTACGAACTTCGTCGTGATTAAATACCCTCTCATTATTTAACTCTTCAACTATGATATTAGCTGCATCGCAACCTTTATAAACATATTTATACAAATATTTCATGGACGTTACGCTGGACACTACTTCAACGTTTCTATGACAATTGAATATGCGTAATAACCCAGGACAATATGGTACTACAAATCGATTGTCTACAGTTTGATTACGACGCATAATTTTTTTCCCATCATTTCTTCGTTTATAATACGGATATCCATCAGGCGACATTATAGTTTCTTCTCGAAATTCTCTTGGGTAATATTTCAAACACTGACCGTCAATGATACATCAATTATCACATGGACCATGTATCATATTATTAACCACAGTGTTATACAATATTGGATCTGTCTCAGAATCAGGAATTTCAGCAGAAATGTATTTATCGATATCATTCACGGTAGATAATTTAAAACCATTTTTTAAAGTAACTAAAATGTGTGCATGAGGTAAACCTCGTTTCTGAAATTCTACAATATGAACGTGAGCTGAAACTTCGCCGAAATATTTCTTTTTTGTTATTAGCGAGATTAAATATTCTTTTTTTAAATGGAAAACACGGGCACAGATGTCAGGACGATCTGCAGCCTGTTGACCCGGTAATAAATTATCTTTAATTTCACGCCAGTTAAAATTACACGTCATGATTATAAACAGATCAGGTGTTCCTTTCATACGAACTATAGCCATTGCATCTTGATAATTTTGCATCATATATCTAGGAGAACCAACAAAAGTTGATGGTTGACAATTCATATCATTTGCAGTATTATTTAAATGCTCGACTAATCCTCGGTATGATTCCACAAGCAATTGTTTTTGATTACGCCGAATATATTCAATACGATCCCTCTCGATTTTAACGTAACTATCAACAATCCATTGTTGAAATAATCTACGGCCTAACAAAAATGCATTGAATATATCAGATCTTATGCCTATTCTATATTTAACATAAGATCCCCTAGTTACTCGACGATTACTTTGTTCACCTTGTGCATCATCATTATCTATTACGAATGTCCTATTATTTATTTTCGCTATATTTTTATGCCAACTTTGCGATCCATGAGGATAAAACAGTGGAAATACCATAGGTTCTACGTTTGGATCCATCGAACTTACTGATTGCAATACACGCGTAGCCTTATTACGGATAGTCACATATGATCCAGGAATGTCACCATCGGCTGTAGTAACAAAAACCGCAGCAACTTTATTTGTTCTTTGTAAATTATACCTATTTCGATCATAGCCCGGTTTTAAACTAAAAATTAGTTGTAATTCAGGTTCCGTATCACTACCCAATAATTGACGTTGATGATCAATTTCTTCCTTAATCATTAGATATGACTTGGCAAATAAATTATATTGTCTTATCATTTGCTCTAAACTATACATTATTTCTTTGTCAGTTCCTGCATTAGCCGCAATTCTATAGTCGATAGCTTCTTGTGGATCTACAATAAAAAGCTGACCATATTTAGGATAATCATTTTCCGATGGATATAAAGCCTCATTTATTTGGTAATAAATTTGACCTTGTATTTTGAAACAATATGGAGCTCTACCTATTGTAGGCATATCAACTACATTGGCATTAAAAGATGCAAATGAAAATGAACTATTGTAATTTCGAATACGTTCAAAAAATGCTTTACTTTTTTGATGATTATTTTCAAATAATGAACCTAAATTATCTAGAAAATCTGGAATTTATGCCAATTTAACAGTCCCATGACCACAACAATCATTAAATGAACTACCCTTGTTGAACACTTTCTCTGCAGTAAAATGTTTCGCGTTATAATGACTGCATAAAACATCCATTTCACCTAAATCAACATTACTATTTTATTCCAAAAATCTTCGATTCTCTACATTTCGTTCATGTCGACGATTTTGGAATTCTCTTTCCTCCTCATCATTACTTTGTCTACTTCTTTTAGTTAAATTTACCTGATTATTGTTAGGTTCCAATGTTTTTGAATTATTATTGACATTATTGTCACACCGAACCCTGTATCGTCTTGCTCTTTCATTTCTTAAAACCCGTTGCCTTTCTCGGAACTCCCTTTCCTCCACAGAAGTACGTCTGATTCTAGGTCTACAGCGACGACGATTTTCATCAATAACCTGCTCAACATTGTCATGCTCCATTTCATTATTATTAGGTTCCAACGTATTTGAATTATTATTGACATTATTATCGCACCGAGCCCTGTATTGTCTTGCTCTTGCATTTCTTAAAACCCGTTGCCTTGCTCGGAACTCCCTTTCCTCCACAGAGGTACGTCTGATTCTAGGTCTACGGCGACGACGATTTTCATCAATAACTTGCTCAACATTGTCATGCTCCATTAAACTACTAATATTTAAATGTTGCTAACGATATTTTCAATGAAATATAATATAAATAATAATAAAAAACAATAAATAAGAAAAATTCATCAAGACTTTTTATTAATGCTAATACAAATACTTGTAAAAGTTCAATAATAATCAAAATATAGTTTTTAATTTTTAATCAAAATGGCAAATGTTCAATAATAACAGCCAAAGTTCAATAGCAAAAATCAGTTCTTATCAGTAATTATCAATACTCAATAGTGATATCAAAAGTCAATAATCAATATTCAATGGTCAATATTCAATTCAATTCAATAGTCAATAATCAATATACCAGGTGTCCCATTTTAAAACCACCAGGCAAATATCTCGAAAACTAAGGGAGATGGAAAAAAACTTTTAATACAAAAGTTGTAGGGTTCAGAGGGGCCCAACTGATCGTGACCTAGGTTATGACCTTGAGGTCAATGATCAAGTTTATTTGAAGGTCAAATCGATTTTTTCAAATGGGAACCCCCACTTTTGACCTCGTAAATGGAAAGAGCGGAAAATTTTACGTTTAGATATGTCCTTGAGTCAAGGCCATGGTCATGGTCATGGTCATGTTTAAAATCAAAATCAATCAACGCATCCAAACATTCCCATAATTACGCATACGAGTGTTAAATACAGAAGTTGTAGTGTTTGAAGGGACCCAACTTATCGTGACCTTGACCATGAACTTGAGGTCAAGGATGATGTCGTTTGAAGGTTAAATCAATTTTGTTTAACGGCAACCCTCACTTTTGACATCGTAAATAGAAAAACCGAAAAATTTTGATATGACCTTGGGTCAAGGTCATGGTCAAAGTTATGGTCAGTTTCCGTGCAGTTAAGAGCAAAGTCGGAGATGACCCGGTCACCTAAGGCAAGGTCGGAGATTACCCGGCCAGTTAAGGCAAGGTCGGAGATTATCCGGCCAGTTAAGGCAAGGTCGGAGATGACCCGGCCAGTTAAGGCAAGGTCGGAGATGACCCGGCCACTTAAGGCAAGGTCGGAGATGACCCGGCCAGCTAAGGCAAGGTCGGAGATGACCCGGTCAGTTAAGGCAAGGTCGGGGATGATCAGGCCAGCTAAAAATTCATTGGAAAATTCCACGTTCATGTGTATTTAGTCATAGGATCCAAGTGTTTCGGTCACCATTTACTGAAGAAGATGCTCAAAAGTTGCACCATTTACTTGTTGACAACATTCTATTCTCCTTTTAAAGTTTCTAACAGTATTTAATAATACTTGACGTGGAATACTTAAGCAGATTTGTGTAATCCTTTGAATCATGTCATCTCTTGTAGTTGGCCTGTTGCGGTAGACTGTATTTTTTAGGAAGCCCCATAAATAAAAATCTGGAGATGTCAGATCTGGAGATCTTGGTGGCCATGCTACGGGACCTCCTCTACCAATCCATCGACCGTTAAACCTTTCATTAAGAAAATCTCTGACAATTCTGGCATAATGTGGAGGAGCACCATCTTGTTGTAGCCACATTCTGGCCCTTGTATGGAGATCAACGTTTTCTAGAAAGAGTGGCAGCTCGTCTCTCAGCAACTGTAAATAAGTATGTTGAGTTACGTGACCTTCAAAAAAATAAGGTCCAATCAAACATCCGTTAATAATACCACACTATACCGTTACATTCCAGCGATGCTGATGATCAACTTCTCGCATCCAATGAGGATTAACAGGAGACCAGTAGTGGCAATTATGGCGATTAAACACACCAGTACTCTGTAATGTAGCCTCGTCGCTAAAAAGAACATTGTTAAAGAAATTTTCATCATCAGTAATTTGTTGTGTTGCCCATTGGCAAAATGTTATTCTCCGTCGATAATCTTCTACAGTTAAAGCTTGATTTAGAGTAATGTGGTAAGGATGGTAACGCGCATATCGTAAATATCTACTGGCCGTAGATCTTGGAATACCCATTGTTAACTCGATTTCGCGTAAACTGACATGAACATTTAAATGTGCCATGGCTAGAACAGCAAGAAAGCGAGGATTATTTTCATAATCGTGTTCATTCAGTGTCCTCCTTCTTCGAACGAAGTTTCCTTGTCGACCGCGCAGTTCAATGTCACGTATTACCGTATGATCAGGATGTTGTCGTTGAGGGAACCGAGCACGATACAATCTGCTTGCCTCTCGATAGTTTCGTCGACATTCTCCTAAAATAAGAAGAATGTCAACTATTTCATTAGCAGAATAGTCAGGCATTCTTTTTTAGTTGTAAATGCCATTATTTATCAAAAAACACCACAAAAGAAATAATATGTTATTATACTATACAATATTTTAAAACGAAAAAGTTTAATTTTCTGTGCCAATATAAGTGTGCTGAATTTGAAAACAATTTGATGTAAACAGTAATAATTATTGACTATTACCGATCAATGCTGCATACTACCGGTCACTATTGGATACAGGTGGTCAACACTTATTAACTTTTGTTATTATTTTATATAAGTGGTTAACCCTGGTAAATATTGATAATAGTAAAAATAGTAAAATTTTCCGCTCTTTTCATTTACGAGGTCAAAAATAGGGGTTACCATTTGAAAAAATCGATTTGACCTTCAAATGACCTTAATCATTGACCTCAAGGTCATAACCAAGGTCACGATCAGTTGGGCCGCTCCAAACCCTACAACTTCTGTATTTAACACTCGTATGCGTAATTATGGGAATGTTTGGATCCGTTGATTGATTTTGATTTTAAACATGACCATGACCATGACCATGGCCTTGACTCAAGGACATATCTGAACGTAAAATTTTCCGCTCTTTCCATTTACGAGGTCAAAAATGGTGGTTCCCATTTGAAAAAATCGATTTGACCTTCAAATGACCTTGATCATTGACCACAAGGTCATAACCAAGGTTACGATCAGTTGGGCCCCTCTGAACCCTACAACTTTTGTATTTAACCATTTGTCTCGTATGCCTAATTATGGGAATGTTTTGCTGCGTTGATTGATTTTGATTTTAAACATGACCATGACCACAACCATGACCTTGACTCAAGGACATATCGGAACCCTCTTGATTCCCATTTGATCGGAATCCAATCATTCCCATTTGAAAAAATCGATTTGACCTTCAAATGACCTTGATCATTGACCTCAAGGTCATAACCAAGGTCACGATCAGTTGGGCCCCTCTGAACCCTACAACTTTTGGATTAAAAGTTTTTTCCATCTCCCTTAGTTTTCGAGATATTTGCCTGGTGGTTTTAAAATGGGACACCCGGTATATTAATAAACAGACAATAATCAATAACTCCTAATTATTTATTATTTATCAGTTCATTTTAGTTCACATCAGTTCATTTCAGTTCACATCAGTTCATTTCAGTTCACATCAATTCATTTCAGTTCATATCAGTTCATTTAAGTTCATTTCAGTTCACATCAATTCATTTCAGATCATATCAGTTCATTTCAGTTCATTTCAGTTCATATAAATTCTTATCAGTTCTTATCAGTTCATTTCGATTCTTATCAGTTCTTATCAATAACAGTCAATACTCAATAGAAATATCAAAAATAAATAAATAATAATTAATAATTAACATTCAATAATCCATAATCAATATTTAATGGTCAATATTCAATAGCCAATAATCAATATTTAATGGTGAATATTCAATAAACAATAATCAATATTAAAGAGACAATAATCAACAAACAATAATCAATAAACAATAGTCAAAAGAACACTAATCAATAGACAATAAGTAATATAATCGATAATCAAAACACAATAATCAATAACTCATTTTTCTTTAATCTTTAGAAAAGATTCAAGTATACACCTATTAGTAGATGTATACTTGCTTGTACACCTGAAAAGCATAATACACAGCATTAATATTTATTTATATTATATTATTTTAGTATATAGTATATTCTTATATTATAAAAAATAAAGTTCCTTTCGTAACCATACGGCCAGTACAGCCACTTCCTTTCTCCCATGCCCCTCTCTCCCGCCTCTCTCTCTCTCACAAACACACCCACATCCGCACGCACGCACGCACGCACACACACCCTCAGCTGAAGGCACCTTACCTCCTAGAGAGCCAGGCTACAACTGAGCCTCGGAACGCTGCGGCCGGCCTTATATAGCCCCCGCAGGCTATGTACCAATGCACCTGCACATCTCTCTCTCTCACACACATACACACCACCCTCAGCTGATGGCACCTTACCTCCTAGAGTGCCGGGCTCCAACTGAGCTGCGGAGAGTTGCGGCCAGCCTTATATAGCCCCAGCAGGCTATGTAAGAATGCGCCTGTGCACCACATATCCACCCACCCACCCACCCACCCACACACACACACATACACACACGCACCCACGCACGCACGCACATACACACACACACCCACATACGCACACACACACACACACATCTCAGCTGAAGGCACCTTACCTCCCGGACAGCCAGGCTCCAACAGATTGTGAGCCGCGGAACGCTGCGGCCGGCCTTATATAGCCCCAGCAGGCTATGTAACTGTTGGATATTATGAATATTTCGCATCCTATATGTATGCGACACAGACAGCGCGCGACACATGTACGCACACATGTATGTCTCCCCTCCCTAGTGCGTCCGTGAGTCAGTAGGTATGCCGAGCAGCAGCAAGCGACGCGCTCTCTCTGCATCTCTCTCTCTCTCTCTCTCTCTCTTTCTCTCTCTCTCTCTCTCTCTCTCTCTCTCGTTAGTAATACATATAATCTATATATCTATATCTATTTTACGCTGACACGTCCATGGATATTAATATGTAGGGGGATTATATTGATGCAAATGTACCAAATACATTCGAGGAGGCGATAAACTTCAGCGAATATAAACAATGGCAAATAGCAATGTATTCCGAAATAAACAGTTTAAAGAAATATCACACATGGCAAATTGTCAATCTTTTGGCACAAACGCCAAAAGATAAAAAGGTCATTGATGTTAAATGGGTTTATAAAAAGAAAAATAACGATACTTATAAAGCGAGATTAGTTGTAAGGGGATTCCAACAAAAAAAATATGTTGAAAATGTTTATTCACCTGTAGATAAAATGCAAACGTTGAAAATTTTATTGTCTTACAATTGTAAAAATAATTTGTTTATAGAACAAATGGATGTTGAAACAGCATTTTTAAATGGCAATGTAAAATCAGAAGTCTGCATTAATGAACCAAAAGGTTATGAAACTGGGGACAATAAAGTTTGCAAATTGCAAAAGGCTCTTTATGGTCTTAGAAAAAGTCCTAGAGCATGGTACGATTGTTTCAACGAATATGTCGAGAAATTAAATTTTGTAAGAAGTAACTATGATTACTGTCTATATGTAAATAATACAAGCAAAGATTCAATATATATACTAGTAGTAGTCTTTGTAGATGATCTCTTAATGTGTTGTAAAGATAAAAATAAAATAAATGAAGTAAAAGCTAGTCTGATGAAAAGATTTGCAATGAACGATTTAGGCAAAATTAGTCAATACATCGGTATTGATATTGATTACAGTGATGATAGAAGTAAAATGACCTTAAGTCAAACCAAATATATTGAATTATTGGTTACAAAATACAACCTTGAAAATGCAAAATTATACGATACTCCAATGGAGAGTAATCTAAAATTAGAACAAGCAAGTGAAATAGATGAAAGAATAAAATACAGAAATTTAATCGGCGAATTATTATATATCAGTGCAGGCACAAGGCCAGATCTAACATATAGCGTTAATTATTTAAGTCGTTACCAAAGTTGTTATGACCAAAGACACTTTGAATATGCATTGAGAATTTGAAATACTTATTTAAGACTAAAGATTTAAAGCTAACGTACTATGATAATGTTAACAGCGAAGTATTAGATTGTATGGTAGATTCTGACTATGCAGGAGATAATGTAGATAGAAAATCTACAACAGGTTTTGTAATTAGATTGTATGGAAATTTAATTTTTTGGAAAACGCATAAACAAAGTACAGTAACAAAATGTTCTACTTTTGCAGAATATACTGCTATGTCCGAAGCAGTGACAGAAATCTTGTTAATTAAAAATTTATCATGCGAATCATTTAACGTAAAATTTGATAAACAAATTAAAATGTTTTAAGATAACTCAGGCGCAATTGCAATCGCAAAATTTGGTAATTTTACAAAAAACTCAATGTTCATTGAAGTGCAGTATCACTACGTTAATGAAAACTACGAAAATGGGATAATTGACGTTGTAAAAATAGACTCAGAATTTAATCTAGCAGATATGTTAACAAAGAGTTTAGATAAGACGAAGTTTTTGAAAAATAGAAAAGCGTTGAGAGTGATTTGAAATAAAAGAAATCTATTAACGATGTGATACTTAAAAATTACTGTATGATTGAATGAAAGAATGAACATTTAATTATAATGTTGAAAATTCAAGGAGGCGTGTTGGAATATGTGAATGTTTCAACATGCGGCGCGCTGTACGCGGGGATAGGTACAATGGTATGCGCGTCTGCCGAGCGACGGCGCACAGTGGGCTAAAACCCGATTTTTTTTTTCAAAATAAAATAACTCCACACTGAAGTCACCGATTTTGACGATTTTTACTTCTACTTATAGCAAATTAAATGTAGATTAGAGGAAAAATAAAGAAAATTGTTAAATAAATTTTTATAACCTCCAAATTCAACAAGAAACATAGGTATTTTTCTAAATTTTGTAGAAAACCGTATTTAAGTTTTAGAAAAATGATTCTTTTTGAGATAAATGTTGCCTCCTCTGTACATCCATGCATAATATATAATCTCTATACCTGTGAACCATAACCTAACAACTTGAAGATGAACACTTCGCAGCAAAGTCAGGTTAATACGATAATCTGTAATGCACTATAACTTTGTAAAGTATTTATGACAAAATAAGTGATCTGTAACATTACAAACTTTTAATGACCATAACCTAAACCTTTTTAGAGATTAGCTTATTATTTTGATTTAGAAAAAAAGTAATTCCACACAGAAACCACCGATTCGGATGATTTTTGTTTGTACTTATAGCTAATTAAATGTAGATTAGGGGAAAGTGAAGAGTATTGTCAAATCAATTATTATAACCTTCCAAACTCTACAAGAAATATAGGTATTTTTCAAAATTTTGTAGGAAACCGTATTTAAGTTTCAGAAAAATAATTCTTTTTTGAAAAAATGTTGCCCCCTGAATTCCTCCATGTATAATATATAACCCCTACACCTTTGAACCATAACCTAACAACTACGTTGAATACTTCGCCGCAAAGACATGTTAATATGATAATCTATAATGCACTATGACTTTGTAAGTTAGTTATGAAAAATTAAGTGATCTGTAATATTAAAAACTTTTAATGATCATATCCCAATACTTTTTACCGATTAGCTTATTAATTCGATTTAGAAAAAAGTTATTCCAGACAGGAACCACCGATTCGGATGATTTTTGTTTTTACTTACAGCTAATTGAATGTAGATTAGGGGAAAAATAAAGAGTATTGTCAAATCAATTATTATAACCTCCAAACTCTACAAGAAACATACGTATTTATCAAAATTTTGTAGGAAATCGTATTTAAGTTTTAGAAAAATGATTCATTTTGGGAATAATGTTGCCTCCTGCGTTCATCTATGTATAATATATAACCTCTACACCTAAGAAACATAACCTAACAGCTCTACGTGGAATACTTCGCCGCAAAGACATGTTAATATGATAATCTGTCATGCACTATGACTTTGTGAGGTAGTTATGAAAAATTAAGTGATCTGTAATATTAAAAACTTTTAATGATCATATCCCAATACTTTTTACCGATTAGCTTATTAATTCGATTTAGAAAAAAGTTATTCCAGACAGGAACCACCGATTCGGATGATTTTTGTTTTTACTTACAGCTAATTGAATGTAGATTAGGGGAAAAATAAAGAGTATTGTCAAATCAATTATTATAACCTCCAAACTCTACAAGAAACATACGTATTTATCAAAATTTTGTAGGAAATCGTATTTAAGTTTTAGAAAAATGATTCATTTTGGGAATAATGTTGCCTCCTGCGTTCATCTATGTATAATATATAACCTCTACACCTAAGAAACATAACCTAACAGCTCTACGTGGAATACTTCGCCGCAAAGACATGTTAATATGATAATCTGTCATGCACTATGACTTTGTGAGGTAGTTATGAAAAATTAAGTGATCTGTAATATTAAAAACTTTTAATGATCATATCCTAATAATTTTTACCGATTAGCTTATTATTTCGATTTAGAAAAAAGTTATTCCAGACAGGAACCACTGATTCGGATGATTTTTGTTTGTACTTACAGCTAATTGAATGTGGATTAGGGGAAAATAAAGAGTATTGTCAAATTAATTATTATAACCTCCAAACTCTACAAGAAACATACGTATTTATTAAAATTTGGTAGGAAACCGTATTTAAGTTTTAGAAAAATGATTCTTTTTAGGAATAATGTTGCCTCCTGCGTTAATCTATGTATAATATATAATCTCTACACCTATGAACCATAACCTAACAACTTGAAGATGAATACTTCGCCGCAAAGTGAGGTTAATACGATAATCTGTATTGCACTATAACTTTCAATGTATATGTAGTGCGGGTCGTTCCTTCAGGCTTCTTCTATACTTGCCTTCGGAGCGCGCCCGCGCTCCTTGATGTTCACAGGTCTAATGGTAATATATTATATATGGACGAACTCAGAAGTAAACATTTTTACCACTAAGAATCATTTTTCTAAAACATAAATACAGTTTTCAACCAAATTTAGAAAAATTTAGAAAAAATGTTTCTCGTACAGTTTGGAGGTTATAAAAATTGATTTGAAAATACTCTTCATTTTTCCCCTAATCTACATTCAATTAAATGTAAGTACAAACAAAAATCATCCGAATCGGTGGTTTCTGTCTGGAGTAACTTTTTTTCTAAATCCAAATAATAAGCTAATCGGTAAAAAGTTTTAGGTTATGGTCATTAAAAGTTTTTAATGTTACAGATCACTTACTTTGTCATAAATACCTTACAAAGTCATAGTGCATTACAGATTATCGTATTAACCTGACTTTGCGGCGAAGTATTCCACGTAGAGTTGTTAGGTTATGTTTCTTAGGTGTAGAGGTTATATATTATACATAGATGAACGCAGGAGGCAACATTATTCCCAAAATGAATCATTTTTCTAAGACTTAAATACGGTTTCCTACAAAATTTTGAGAAATACGTATGTTTCTTGTAGAGTTTGGAGGTTATAATAATTGATTTGACAATACTCTTTATTTTTCCCCTAATCTACATTCAATTAGCTGTAAGTAAAAACAAAAATCATCCGAATCGGTGGTTCCTGTCTGGAATAACTTTTTTCTAAATCGAATTAATAAGCTAATCGGTAAAAAGTATTAGATTATGGTAATTAAAAGTTATTAATGTTACAGATCACTTAATTTTTCATAACTACCTCACAAAGTCATAGTGCATGACAGATTATCATATTAACATGTCTTTGCGGCGAAGTATTCCACGTAGAGCTGTTAGGTTATGTTTCTTAGGTATAGAGGTTATATATTATACATAGATGAACGCAGGAGGCGACATTATTCCCAAAATGAATCATTTTTCTAAAACTTAAATACGGTTTCCTACAAAATTTTGATAAATACGTATGTTTCTTGTAGAGTTTGGAGGTTATAATAATTGATTTGACAATACTCTTTATTTTTCCCCTAATCTACATTCAATTAGCTGTAAGTAAAAACATAAATCATCCGAATCGGTGGTTCCTGTCTGGAATAACTTTTTTCTAAATCGAATTAATAAGCTAATCGGTAAAAAGTATTGCGATATGATCATTAAAAGTTTTTAATATTACAGATCACTTAATTTTTCATAACTAACTTAGAAAGTCATAGTGCATTATAGATTATCATATTAACATGTCTTTGCGGCGAAGTATTCAACGTAGTTGTTAGGTTATGGTACAAAGGTGTAGGGGTTATATATTATACATGGAGGAACTCAGGGGGCAACATTTTTTCAAAAAAGAATCATTTTTCTAAAACTTAAATACGGTTTCCTATAAAATTTTGAAAAATACCTATGTTTCTTGTAGAGTTTGGAGGTTATAATAATTGATTTGACAATACTCTTTATTTTTCCCCTAATCTACATTCAATTAGCTACAAGTACAAACAAAAATCATCCGAATCGGTGGTTTCTGTGTGGAATTACTTTTTTCTATATAAAAATAATAAGCTAATTTGTAAAATGGTTTAGGTTATGGTCATTATAAGTTTTTAATGTTACAGATCACTTATTTTGTCATAAATACCTTACAAAGTCATAGTTCATTACAGATTATCGTATTAACCTGACTTTGCGGCGAAGTATTCATCTGCAAGGTGTTTAGGTTATGGTTCACAGGTGTAGGGGTTATATATTATACATGGATGAACTCAGGAGGCAACATATTTCCCAAAAAGAAACATTTTTCTGAAACTTAAATACGGTTTCCTACAAAAATTTGAAAAATACCTATGTTTCTTGTTGAATTTAGAGGTTATAAAAATTTATTTAACAATTTTCTTTATTTTTCCTCTAATCTACATTTAATTTGCTATAAGTAGAAACAAAAATCATCCAAATTGGTGGCTTCTGTGTGGAGTTATTTTATTTTGAAAAAAAAAATCGGATTTTAGCCCACTGTGCGGCGGACAAAACACATACATGCGTGTCTTCCCACTCCAGTATGTCTGTATGAGAGTTGTGTGAGACGCGAGAGCAGTGTAGCGCACTTAGAATGTTTCTTACTCACTCGCTATTCAACTGGGATGTAAGTCGGACGTGCCGACTGGCGTTTTTGCTACTTAAATAAAGTCTCTATATTTATCTCTCTCTATTAAATAATTGTTTCTTAGTTTACCACAAACCTCAACAATAACTTTAATTTTTTGTGGCTTAAGTTAGTTGTTTTGATATGAATTGAACGTGTGATAGTGTTAATCAATTATTATTATGCATTGAGGCCACCAAAAGATTATGTTCAAGTCTGTAAAAACACGCAACCTCCTGTAGTAAAAACAAGACAAAATACTGTTGCAGATATTCCTCTAGCAGAGCCTTGTTCTACTTTATGGTGTTTTAATTATCGATGCTTTACTAGCCCTATGATTTCTAAAAACTAGCATTATTAAAACGCGGAAATAGTGAGATGTAAGATTTTCTCAGATTTTATTTTAGAAGTACATCATGCTTAAGTATTTTATATCAAAAAGTTATATCCATACAAGAATGTCAAGAAAGCTTTTATTCTCAGTGATTCTTAGTTCATAAACTGGTTGTGATTTTAATTTACAAGATTATGTATGGGTTATCAATTTAAGTAGTTTCAATCAATAATAATTTCAAGAAGTTATATCTACTATAAAAGAATATCGAGAAAGATTTTTTTCTCACAATGATTCTTAGTTTATAAACTTTTGTTTTTAATTTTATAAGATGTGTAGCAAGTGAAAATTTCAACAAGTCCAAGTGTTGAGAATAATATAATTAATGATTAGCTTATGGTGAGGGTCGTCAAATGTTTCAGAGGAGCCATCTGTTTTGTAAATATTACTGTACATAAAGCCTTAATATAAATTACTCTAATGGTAGTTTTTGAATCTACAACCAATATTTTAATTTGCTAGTGGATTGTAATGCAGCAGTGTAACTAGATCTAGTACACTTGCAAGTCTTTGATTTCTGTCTCTTAAACTGTTGTACAAATTTGGACCAATCAAAAGTTATTTATGTAAAATATAACATTGGAATACTGGGAAAAGTCAAAATTATGTATTATTGTGAAAATCACATCCAGGAATGGAAGTACTCAGCATAATACAATTTTTTATCTGCTCATAGTAGGAGATGCTAAACTGTTTCAGAGGAGTCTTCAGTAAATTTTGTTTTATACAGGATAGAAGCCACCAAAGCATCATTTCTTGCTACAACAAGATACGTAAGTGGAATGGAAATCAAACCAAACCATGTTGAGGTCAAAAGCATTGTGCCGAATAATAACTTATCCACTATATGATCTAAGAAGCTTCCAAATTTGGAAGCTTGAATCCATGTGCATGCTATCCATTCATCAGCTAAATCAGTGCTAGTAGTACTTCTTTTAGTACTTTATATCCTCAGTGAGTTCTTCAAAAAGATCCAAGCATTTTTTGATAAGATTCTTTCTTATGACCTTGAAATTCTTGTTCTGCTGCAGTATCTAACGAGAGATATTCAATGGAAGATCCTTACTGTCTACCACATCTCATATAAAGTTACGGTATTCAGGGATGAGATCCTCGCAGTTGTCCATAGAAAAAATAGAGAAAAAAATACATGTTTATATTTTGTTAGTTTTGATAAAGGGACGGTGAATTTAGATTTTAAAAAAAATTCACAAAACTGTAAATAAATAATAAGAAAAATATAATTAATTTAAAATATTATAAATGTTAATAATTATCAAAAGATTGTTGCAAATAATTTCTAATCTTAAAATTTTAATACATAATATTAATAATAATATCTTTCCAAAAATCCAAATATTGCTGCAAATAATTTCAAATCTACATATATGCATACATAATATAAATATATTACCAGTGGTGATACTGAGCGATATCAAAGAATATGTGATTGTAGCAGCCATCAAAGCATCATTTCTTACTATGACAAGACACGTAAGTGGAATAGGAATCAAACCAACCCATGTTGAGGTCCAAAACATTCTGCCGAATAATTACTTATCTGCTACAGGATCTAAGAAGCTTCGAAATTTGGAAGCTTGAATCCATGTGCGTGCTATCCATCCATCAGTTAAATCAGAAAAAACAGTAAAGCCAGAAAGCCATAAAACTATCTACAGAGTAATATTAAAAACTGCATTATTACATAATAAATGGAAAATTCAATTTGTGTTGAAATTAAAATTTACTATTTACTTGGTAATCTTGTGACACTTAATGGCACTTAATATATCCCAAATATGAGGTTGATAAAATACGTCCAAAGCATCAAAAGTTTGATATAGTCGAGATGTTTTCTCTTTCTATAATAATTTCTTCTACTTTCTGTCTTGGTTGCTGAAAATTCTTAAGTAATAAAACGACTTTTGATCTCTTTTCTTTCTGCCCAATGCTGTCTTTTAAGTACTTGTTTCTTGCTGTATGTCACATTCACTATTTACACTTTGAAAGAATCTTTTTGTCAACAACAGATTCATTATGATTAAAAGATATAAAATCTCCCCATCGTGATCCAGATTCTTGTTTACTCTTGTCTATATTTGAAGATTTGAAAATTCTTTCTTCTTTAGATTTTCTGTACAAATAAACATCGGTTGATATTTTAGATGGCTTAGGTACTTTCTTTATATTTTCTTCTTCACTTTGAAAACTTATTTTATCATCATAAGCTTGATCATCCATTAAACTATCGTTTTGAAACAGTGAAATAGGAGTTCTTATGTTTGGCATTTCTGTGTCGAATAATAACTTATCCGCTACAGGATCTAAGAGGCTTCCAAGTTTGAAGCCCTGGCTTCAATTGCCTTAAACATCTTTCTAAAATAAACTTGTTCAAAGTTCTACATCGTGCCCGCTATATCTGCAAGGAAATAATAAATGTAACGATGAGAGGAAAAGCACAGAGGCACGCATTTGCAAAAATATTATAAAGTATTCTGTCCATAGATTTTGATTCTACCTGAATCTACTCTGCTGCCGTCAACCTGCAACGTCGTCCCGGAGCCTGTAAGAATAGAAGAGTATCAATCAGCCCAATAGAAAACAAGGTTAGCAACGAGTTAAGGCTTACTGAAGCTGCTCTATTCAAGCATCGCTGTACTTTCTGCGCCAGGCACATCGCTGCCGTAACCACGATCATTAAGAGGTCCGTCGCAGAAACCAGGGAGATAAATTGCACTCCCCATCATCACTGTCAGGAACACCGGGCAGCACGCATGGCCTGCATAGTACTTATTGCACTTTGTATAAACAGCGACGCCGAAACGTGCGGCGTGCACAGCGTACAGCCGATCAGCTGGCTCGCCATCCAACAGGCATGCCAGTTGCCGAAAAACAGAAATGACCGTAACGACAGTTTACGGTCATAAATACCGATTATAAAGAAAAAAACGTTTAATTAAATAATATACTTAGAACCTATCATAATGCGCGATGTTTTCATAGAATTACTCTACCTCGAAAAACTTTGAGAAGAGCTTAATATTTTTTTAAAACAGCCAACAAGACGTTCTGTACAAGAATAATATACTACCAAACTTTATATTGGAAGCACTATAGAATCTTTGAAACGTGTTTTCTCTAAAAAGAAAGCATTAACATTTTATTACGAAAATATTGTTTGATTTATACATTTATCTAAATTAAAATTGAAATAATAAAACTTTCTACGGAAGTATAAAATAAGGCAAGTATAAGATTTCAGTACTTTCTTCTGTTTAATTTGTATAGAAAGATGAACAAATTTGAATATATTTCTGATAGCAGTCGTACAGTTATTTCAGAGAGTTGATTGACTATATTTGACTATAAATAATTGATTTCACAACTTTCGTTCGTTTGATTTGCAGTGAACAATTTGAATGTACTTACTTATACATAATTTGTTCAGCATACAATGACTCAAAGAAGTGAAAGGCTTTTTGACTGGTGTTTATTTGAATTCTTTTAGGAAATCATAAACATTATTATTTTATAGATTATACAGAAAAAACGTCTATACTTGCCTTATTTTATACTTTCGTAGAAAGTTTTATATTAAGAATATTATTATTTGTACAGTCATGAAAAAATTATTACCATTTGTAAATAGTGTTTATTGAATAGTTGAGACTAGATGATTTAAAAGGACAGGAAAAATTGTGTTGTTAGAACGTACTTAAAAAATTAGCTTTTAAAAAACGTGTTGATTGTTTTAAAAAACATTTAAGCATTCATTAAAATTTTTGGTAATCAGTTTGACGGATGTTGAGAGAGAGGTAGAGAGAAAGAGAGAGAGGAAGAGAGAGGGTGGAGGGTGGGAGGGAGAGGAGCGGTGGGTGGGAGGGGAGAGAGAGGGGGGAGAGAGAGAAAGAGAGAGATGAAAAAAACTTACCTTGAACGCTTCCTGGCGACGATCGTTGTTGCTGTGTCCATTTCGCCGCCCGCCCCATTACCGTCCTCGCTGCCACCGTCGTCGTATCGATGAGTGTGCGTGTGTGAGAGAGAGAAAAGCGAGAGAGAAAGAACACTGCAGTTTTCCTATGTTTTTGCTCTTAGAAGGGCAGATTGCAGTGTAAATAAGAGAGAGAGAGAGAGAGAGAGAGAGAGAGAGAGAGAGAGAGAGAGAGAGAGAGAGAGAGAGAGAGAGAGAGAGAGAGAGAGAGAGAGAGAGAGAGAGAGAGAGAGAGAGAGAGAGAGAGAGAGAGAGAGAGAGAGAGAGAGAGAGAGAGAGAGAGAGAGAGAGAGAGAGAGAGAGAGAGAGAGAGAGAGAGAGAGAGAGAGAGAGAGAGTCCCTACGCGCACACACACACATACCGCTGACTTCCTGGTTGTCCTGCTGCTGTTGTCTTCGTCGTCATCCTTGATTGAGGGGTGAAATGTTGCTCACGCTGCAGCCGATCGCGAAATGTAGTTTTCGCTCTCCAACGCGTACGCGCAGCACCACCCCGCAACAGCTCCCCGCGGTCCATGGGTGAGAGAGAGAGAGCTCTTGCTCGGACGATGGCTCTGCGTCGAATGATATTTCGCGCAACTATAGCGCGCGCGACGGCGACAGCGCCGCCAAGGCAATACTCCATGCGCGCGGGAGCTCCTGCTCTCGCATCGACTGCGCGTGAAATGAATTTTTCGCCTTCGCCCCTCCCCTCCCCGCGGCACTCTAGAGCAGCTGGTGATACCACGGTAGGGCATTAGGCGCATGTGCGGGAGCTCCTGCTCGCGCGGCGGCTGCGCGTGAAATGACTTTTTCGCTCTTTCACGTGCGCCCCCCTCCCCGCGGCATCTTCTTGCTGGCGCACTCTCCTTCGCGCGCGTCTAGAAGCGCTCGCGGCCGCTGATTGGACCGGAGCAGCTCCGCGGGAGGGCATATAGCTGCGCGTTTCTCTCCGTTCGGTATCAGTCTGAGGAATGGACTCGTTTAACGCAGCCAACTACATCCTGGAGAACTTCGAGAACGACGACTCTTTTCGACGAGCGATCCTGGAAGGCTTGAAGGCTCTCGACGGCTGCGACGAGTTCGGCGTCGAAGAACTCCCTGACTGCCCCGAGCAGATGGAGGACTTCGATGCCTGGTTGATGGGGCTCAATGCGTCGAGGGCATCGTCACCAACCCCGCCACCTCTCACACCGCCATCACCATTGATGTTGTACGCCGGGAACGGCGTATATCACGCGGTCAACATTCAATAGGAAGGACGAGCATCGGCAATGGAGGTAGCGGAGGAAGATTCGTCGGTGATGGAAATGACAGCGGAGAAGACCACCACCACCGCTTTTCAGAGCTAAAAATATATATTTATTTTTATATGTTGTGTGACGTTGCAAATTGCACATCACATAGAAAAGTGCAGAGATGGAGGTACGCGGCAGTCGCGGCGAGCAACGTTCAGGCACGCGACGTCGTACGAACACCCACATGTGCGCGCCCGCCCCACCGCTACCCTTTCCCCGTGCGCAACTCCTTCCCGTTTCTCTCCTCACGTGCATCTCTGGCCAGGAGACGAAGACACCAGCAGCGGCTTCAGCACGAATAAGCTATAGCTGGAGCATGAGCGAGCTCGCTCTCCCAGGCCGCTGACAGGAGCAGCCGACAGCCGAGAGAGAGACGCAGTAGCTCAGCGCTATATCGACCATCCGCCGGACGGCTCGTGCGAGCATCGGCAGTATACGGACTGCTTGCGCGCGCCGCAGTGAAGAAGGCGGTCGATGGACGAACGAGGGGACAGCGGAGCAGAGCAGCGTGAGCGCACCGGCCGGCATTTTTCCATTCTGTCGCCTACCGCCGTGCTACGTGCCGCCAACGTGCTGAGCATCACGAAAACCTCGCGTGTGTGTGCCACCGATCAGCGTCGTCGTCGCCGTTCGAGAGAGAGAGCTGCCACGACGGTCGACGTTGTGGATCTGCCAGGCGAACGAGAGTGAGAGAGAGCAGCCTGCAGCAGCAGAACCTGGCCGAGGTTGGTGTCACAGTATTCCCTATTCCCTCCCCACGTTCCTCGCGTTGTGTGTGTGCGCGTCCGCATCGGGAGTCGCGAGAGACTCCGAATTCGCGCCAGCTACAGCTCGTGTTGTAGCTGTAGCTTAGAATAGGGTTTATTAGATGCTCCTGGCTGAAGCTAGCCGGCGAATAAGTTTAACGGTGCAAGTGACGCGTGCATCTGGCGCCCATATTAGTGTGTAATGAAGTAGATCAGTACTCAATAAAGTACTTAGTCCTTTTTTACCAGTGTAGTTGTTTAGTAGTTAAGTACCCGCGAACCTCTTCCTTGATCCCCGGCAGTGCGTTACAGTTGTAATTAGCTCTTTTCAGAGCTAAAATTATATTTATTTATTTCTGTGTGCGTTATAATCAGCTCTTTTCAGAGCTAAAGAATATATGAAATATAGCAACAATCAATTTATTTGAAAAAAAAGAACACCTCGAAACTCTTTCTATATATATGTAAAAACTATACTTAGAAATTTTTTAAAATGATTCTATCATTATTTTCAAATATTTTTCTTTAATACTCATGCTCTCTCATGTATGGAAATATTAAAAAAATTTTTCAAGATTTTATTGAGGTTTTTATAGTTTAAACTTTTTTAAAATTATAGAATTAGAATAGAAATTACGAACGTTCTTCAAACCATTTTAAAAAAAAATTAACTTACTCGTGAAATAAAAGAATCTCTTCTCGATCGAATGACCGTGAAATTATTTCAAATAAATTCTTTAAGAAGTATAACTCTCTCTTTCTCTCTATTGAAATTTGTTTTAAATTCAAATATCTTCTCGAGCGATTTACCCCCCCCCCCCACCACGTAGCGAGTGTCGCCAAGGTCCGCGCTTTGGCTATAAAAGCAGCGCAGTTTGTCGATTAATCATCACTTGCTAAGATGGACTCATCGAGCGACAACCCCAAGCAATGGAGACGACGACGTGGAGTGAGACCGATTTCGATTGGGAGATCGGCCTCGTGATAGATAGCGACGAGGAATTTCTTCCGGCATTGGTGGTGCCGCTAGCTACGTCGTCGCCGATTAAGTCGTCGATTGCGTCGCCAGCGTTTATTCAGCGTTTGCCGTTTCCATCGTCGGTCTTCGTTGAGAGGCTACCCCAGTGTCCACTGCTCGTGTTCCCGCCGCTGTCGCCGCCGTCATCGCTCTCGCCGGTGCCTTAGTGCTTCTCTCCGGGATTTTTTGGAGAAGTACGACCTGAAATCATCGTGCTTTTCTCCAGAACCTGAGGAGAAACACGAAGTCATCGAGCGCTTGGGGACGATGTCTCCGCGGAAGATGTCGGAGAAGCGACCACACGACGACAACGATGATGGTTAGCCACGTCGACGAGTTCGTCGTCGTCTCACCACTTAATCAGTCCTTTTCAGGGTTAAATCAATCGGCCCTTTTCAGGGCCACCAATATTTTCGAACATATGAACAAACATTCATTTGTTATAATATATATATATTTATTTATTTAAAAAAAATAGGACTCAAATTTAGATAAAAAGAATTCATTTATTAACTTATATAATTCAAATATACATAAAATGAAAGGATTCGTATATTTCCTTCTTTTTGCTATGCTGCTGCTCGAGCATCCATCTCTTCATAACTAGCGCGTTTCGAAGTGCGCTACTGGAAAGTTACAGGCAATATGATTGCTACATGAGACTGATTCTCCAGGTAGACTTTTCAATGAAGGGCAACCCATCTCCTCGATATTAGTAACTAATCTGAAAATTAATAATAATATATCATGCGAAAAATTTTTATTGTGAAAATAGTTTTTATAACAACGAAATAGCTTACTGATCAGGGAAAAATCTCTTCAACCATTTACTTTTCTTCAGTCCCTTCCCGTAAATCTCTGCTCTGAAAAGTACACCATTTAGAGTGTTTTTTAGTTCATCGTATGGGATGTTACCGGTTCTCCACATTATTCCATGGAAATTTTGTTAAAGCCAGCGATTTTCGGACTTGTTTTGGTCCAACAATTTGTCCCATGCATAAGGCGGTTTAAATAGGAAAACCGACGGAGTAGGGTCTTCCTCGAGAGTAATGACGGCTACCTCCTTGAAGACGAATTCATTCAAGGTAACCTTGAAACCTTGCACATCGACAATATACTTCATCTTGCTGCTGCGACTGTTCTCGAACGAGAGCAAAGGAGCGAATGAGGTTTTCAGCGTCTTGCTGTTTATTTTATAGTCGCCCTTCCTATTTTGTTTAACCAATCACGGCCTTTTTTCCCCACCATGACGTCTTCACCCAATCAGAATCGATCACCTTTTGCAATTTTTTAGATAAAAGGGGGTGTGTGTGCGGCAGAAAGTCATTCGACTGCCTCGCGCGGTCAGTGGCTCAAGATGCCTCAGTACTTCAAAAATACCGCTCTTGTGCTATGTCAATCGTATCGGCTCGCTTTAAGTGGTGCGGCTGACCAAGATGATGTGAACAATTGGATTGCGCTTGGTCATAAAGCTCTAGTGGAAGCTGAAAAATTAGCTCAGCGCAGGCCCGAGGTGACGGACTTAACAGTGGCTAATAGGCAAAAACTGCAAGTTATAAAAAGTGTTCTACGCTTGTTGAGTGAACATCACGTCGGTGCCGGACAACAAGCGAGTGAAAATGATCCCTCTGGAAGCTGGGATAATGTCGACTCAGCTTTCGAGAACAGAATAAGGACGGGTATCATTACAAACCGGAGACATCTTGATTTATTAAAGTTTATGAAAGACGCTAAGCAAAAATTTATTGAAAAAGTGCGTGAAATTCTTAAAGAACCTTTGAAAGTGAACACAGTTTTGGCGGCCGAGTACACAATAGTTAAAAATGGTGATGAGACAATCGAAATAAAATATTTCAACACTAAAACAGCTCCGATATATTCGACTACGGACTTGAACGAGTGGTTTGTGATGAATGTGCAAAATCCCATCGACACGGATATGGAGGAGTTTCAAGAGCGCGAATCGGGCTGGACGCTCAAATCAATCTTAAATTTAGTTGTAAACATTTAAAAGTTTAATCCAATGAGAGGAAGTTCATACATTGATTTACCGCCATTTATCAAGAATAAGAAGGCCTGTATAAATGTTGAAAATCAAGATCCGATCCGATGAACAAATTTCACTTTTGAAAAGGAAAGGAATTTTCCCATACGACTACATTTCATCGTTTGAAAAGCTAAACGAGCCAAATCTCCCTTCGAAAGATGACTTCTTTAGCAGCTTATATAACGCTCATATCAGCGATAAGGATTATGAGCATGCACAGAACGTTTGGCAGTTTTAGCATTCAAGATCTTGGGTAGTACTCTGACTTATATCTCAAGACAGATGTTATACTATTGTCCGAAGTTTTTGAAAATTTCAGAAATAATTGTCTTGAGGCCTATGAGTTGGATCCTGCTCACTATTACACGACGCCCGGATTGACTTGGGATGCCATGCTCAAAAATACACAGGTAATATTCACTTAAATTTAATTAAAAATTGGCATTTCACATATTTCTTTTTTTACAGATCAAACTTGAGCTTCTTACGGATGTGGACATGTTGCTGTTTATCGAGCGTGGCATACGGGGAGGAATAAGTCAATGTTGCAATCGATATGCAAAAGCGAACAACCCGTACATGAAGGATGATTACAACGCTAACGAGGACGAAAAATATTTGATGTATTTCGACGTGAATAATTAATACGGTTGGGCAACGACTGAATCCTTGCCCTATGGTGGCTTCAAGTGGGTGGAGAATGTCAATGAACTAAACTTCTTCGATATCCCCGATGACTGTAACTTTGGATACTTTGTCGAGGTGGACCTGAAGTATCCTGAAACTCTACACGATTCTCATAAAGATCTGCCGTTTTGTACCGAACACATGGCGCCTCCTGGCTCGAAATAGCATAAACTTATGACGACGCTTCACGACAAAACTCATTATGTGCTTCACTATCGAGCACTTAAATAGGCGCTGAAACATAGACTGGTTCTCGCCAAAATCCATCGAGCCATAAAATTCCATCAGAGTCCTTGGCTTAAAAAGTATATTGACTTGAACAGCGCAAAAAGGAAGGAAGCCAAGAGCAAGTTTGAGAAAATGCTTTTCAAACTTTTCAACAACGCTGTGTATGGCAAAATGATGGAAAACGAGTGGAAACGTGTTGACGTGAAGTTAGTCAACAAATGGAAAGGCCGCTATGGAGCCGAGGCACTCATCGCACGGCCAAATTTTCACAGCTCTGACATTTTTTATGAAGACCTCGTGGCTGTGCAGCTGTTGCGAACGGAGATCTGCATAAGAAAGCCAATCTATATTGGATTGTCAGTTCTGGACCTGTCAAAAACACTCGTGTACAGGTTCCACTACGACTATATGCGAGATCGTGTAGGAGATCGAGGCAAGTTGCTGTACACCGATATGGATAGTCTGATTACAGGTATGAATGTGTATGATGTGATGCGAAGAGACATCCACGAGTTCGACACATCAGACTATTCTGAAACCAATCCGTTCAATATGCCTCGTGCCGACAAGAAAATCGTCGGCTTGATGAAGGACGAGTGCAACGGCGAGATTATGCTGGAATTTAGTGGGCTGCGGAGCAAAATGTACAGCGTGAAAGTAAAAAACGAAAAACCCATCAGGAAGGCCAAAGGAGTGAAGACTTCTGTGGTTAAAACCACAATCACCCCTGACGACTACATGAAATACCTCCGAGAGAACGTCATCATCACTCGAGAGCAGCGGAACATTAGATCTCGTCGTCACAACATCCCCACTGAGAAAGAGAGAAAAATTGCTCTCAGTGCGCATGACAACCAACGCTGCCTACAGCCTGGAACCACCGACACACTACCCTGGGGCCACTATAGAGCAAGAGTGGTGGAAGAGTCGGCCAATGAGAATGCAGAAGTTGCTGGAGAGGGGGAACGCGAGCCGCCGAACGTCGCCGCAGGAGAGCTCTTATATAATGGGGCGCCGCGAGAGCAGGAGCTCATTCAATTAGTCGAGCCTCTCAGCAACAGTCTTCAGCAACAGCAGCAGCAGATCTCATCGCTACTTCCTCCAGCCTGACAGCAGCAGCAGAGTACTTCAGTTGCACAGCCGCTTCTTGCTGTCTCGCAGCCGCTTCTCGCTGTCTCACACCCGCTTCCTGCAGCTTCGCTCCTCGTCTTAAAAAGACCTTGTGAGTCATCTACTGGAAGTAGTAGTAAGAAACGAAGAGAAATCTGAGATTAGTAGTTTTTTCTTAAAGTAATTTTTACTCTTCTATTTTTTTCTCATATTTTAAAAAACTAAACATTTTTTTCAATTTTTCTGTTACAGATGGATTTTACAAAACTGAACGCCATTGCCCATGGAGGATTCCTGCCAACAAAAAGTTTGGTCGATCTGACCAAGGGCCAGCGGTACATGGTGACTAGTCTGAAGGCTGTGACGACGAAATATGGAGAAAAAGTCGTGGCTGAACTGGAGAGCGAGTTTGATGTTTTCATGCCAAAGAGTGTCAGACGCTATTCAACAAGACGAGAAATTCTTCGTCAATCTCCAGAATGCAGCGAATAAGTATGAACTGTTTTTAGTGTGCAATGGCGGTTCAAGCGTTGAGTTTAGCGGTAAGTAATTTTGTAAGTATTGTTAGTGTTTAGGTATTGCGAATATATTTAAAGTTGAAGTGGAATGTGAAAAATGTATATATATTGTAAATTTTTTAAGTATCGTGAAATATAGTTAAGTATTGCGAAATATAGTTAAGCGCCCGCAAATGTACATAATTTTTTTTTTATTAATAAACAAAACTCTTTGTTTAACTTGAAAAAATTGTTTTTTGTGCACGAATGAACGTGTACGAGTTATTTATATTGTTAGAGTTTGTCAACGAGAAGAAATGAATAAGTGTGACTCTTGGAGTCTCTGTTCCAACCCACTCGAGAGTAGAGATGGAGCAGAAAGAAAGGTTGAACGTGAAAGCACGTTCTAATAAATAAAGTAAAGGCAATAATATGTCTTAGTCGCAACTAAGACAAGTGTAGGCAAATGTACGCAACAAGTATAGGCAAAAGTATAGGGGAAAAGTAACAATGCATGTGCATAAAGCACCTGAATAGTGGCTGCCGCAGACCTCTATATGTATACTCATTGAAGTATTTTTCATCGAAGGTTGCTCGTCGGTGCTTGCCATCTGGCGGACACTTCGGGTACTTCAATCCCGAACATACCGCCCGCTTTCGTCCATACAATGGGCGAACAGAATTAGTTTAGCAGACATTTAAACCGATCTGAAAACTAAGATTGAAATGCTGCAATTGGAGACTTTGAGGTATTAAGTTTGGCAATAGGTCCGCTTATAATCCATCCGAAGATTGTGCGTTGGGCCATTGGAGTTCCGGAAGGTCCTTTGACCAGTCCGTTGAGCAAGATCTCTGGGAAGATGTCGGCCCCAAGTAAAATGTCAATTTCAGCAGGTGTTTCCCTGAGATCGTCAGCTAATTGTGATCCTTTCAAATGGGTCCAGGCATTCTTTAGTTCATGGCATCTTTGCGTGTATTTAGTAATGAAGGGAAGTACTAGTGCGTTTAATTGCAAATGTGCTTTAGGGTTAAAGGCGGATGTAAGTTGCAAAGTTGTACGGCCCTTAGCAGGGATGTGAGAATAACCTCCAATACCACTCAACGGCACTGTCGTGGCAGAGTATGGTTGTTCAAGCTTCTTTAATAACACCTCGGATACAAAAGAACTTTGGGATCCAGGATCTATCATAGCTCGAGCAGTATGAATTCTGCCATCAGCACCACGTAGTTTCACCAACGCGGTAGCCAGAAGAGTAGGTTCTACGCTGGAGCTTTGAGCTACTAAACTTAGTTGCAGGTCAGTGTTGGCAGCAAAAGAGGGACCAGTGAAAGCGACGTGATTATGTTTTGGTTCAGTGGCAGACACATGAGAACTTGTATTTGTATCTTCGTGAAGAAGCGTATGGTGTTGTTTGTTACATATGATACATCTTCTGTCAGATCGGCAATTACTGATTGGGTGAAACCCAAGACAATTGAAACATAACTTCCTTTTTTCCACGAAGATTTTTCGTTCATTTGCGGTTTTGGCTTTGAAGGCATTGCAACGAGTAATGAAATGTGCGTCTGTACAAAAGACACACTTGTCGGTAAACGTAGTATGAGAGCTAATTGATCTATTTTCTGAAGTTTTAGATTTACTTAACTTAGGTACGGAGATGGTTTCTAAAAAATCAATACGTTCGGTGATGAACAGACTAAGTTGGACAAAAGTAGGGGGATCGGCACTCTTACTGACTTGTTTTTCCCACTCGCATAAGGTTTTGAAATCAAGCTTATGAGCAATGATAGGCACGAGTAGATCATCCCATTGATTGGTTGGCCTTTTGAGTTGCTCTAAAGCCGAGATTGCATTTGTCGATGTATTAAGAAGGGATTGTAAATGAGATGGTGACTCGGAGTGTACGGCAGGAAGATCGAGTAGGGTCTTGGTATAAATGGCAACGAGTCGACGTTTGTTTGTATAGTGATCTTCCAACTTTTTCCAGGCAATAGGGAAGTTGAGATCTGTAATTTGAATTGTTTTGAGCATATCAGCTGCTTCTCCTTGAACATGCGTTTTCAATTGTTGTAATTTCTCGGCATTGGTGAGTCTTTCATGTTGGATGATGGTAGCTTTGAATAGATCTTTAAAATCTAGCCAGTCAGTAAATTTCCCGGAAAAAGTGGGAACTTCGATATTGGGTAACTTTCTTGTAGGAACTGTTTGTTGTACAATAGGCGCAGTGTTCTGTTGAGGAAATCCTCTAAGTAATCTGGTAATATAGGCAGCTGAATTGATGTAACCTTCTTCTGTTGCACCATAGCAGTCGTTGACAAAATATTCACTTTGGCTAGTACTTTCAAATTTCTGAGATAGAATGATAGTGTGGTTTTCTTGAAATTCGTTCCAGTTTTTCTCTAGCGTCCGTAGTCTAGCTTCAAGAAGCTCTTGAGTGATATTGTCTTTACCAACTTTCTTGATGTTATCGGGCGTATTATGAATTCGCTTAAATAATTCGTACTGACGCTCGATGACTTGCGTAAGCGAAAGTGTTCGCATTTTGAAAAACGTTGGATATTAAAGATTCTTGAGTTTTATGAGTTGATGTGATGACTCCGCCCGCCGTGCGAGTGCGGAGGCTGAAGATCGGTCACACGAGGTCTCGTTAGGAGGTCGTAACTCTCCAACGAAATCGTCTTACTTGTCAGAGGTCGTAAATCTCTGGCAATTGAGAACAATAACAGAATTTTATCCGATCGCTTTTCAAGTATTCCTCTCGGTTGACAACTCAATCCGGCTCGAAGGACCAAAAATGTGCACGAATGAACGTGTACGAGTTATTTATATTGTTAGAGTTTGTCAACGAGAAGAAATGAATAAGTGTGACTCTTGGAGTCTCTGTTCCAACCCACTCGAGAGTAGAGATGGAGCAGAAAGAAAGGTTGAACGTGAAAGCACGTTCTAATAAATAAAGTAAAGGCAATAATATGTCTTAGTCGCAACTAAGACAAGTGTAGGCAAATGTACGCAACAAGTATAGGCAAAAGTATAGGGGAAAAGTAACAATGCGTGTGCATAAAGCACCTGAATAGTGGCTGCCGCAGACCTCTATATGTATACTCATTGAAGTATTTTTCATTGAAGGTTGCTCGTCGGTGCTTGCCATCTGGCGGACACTTCGGGTACTTCAATCCCGAACATTTTTATTTATCCATTACATATTCTTTTTCTCAATCCAACTATTATGTGAATAATCAAAGCCAAGCCATTTTACAAAAATTTTACTTCCTTTTTTCTTAATTACTTTTTCTACAAGACAAATATCTGGATACTTGGCTTTGAGTAGTTCTTGTTGGTAGAAGCCGCCAGAGACGGGCTGATCTTGATAGTCCTTCAGATGGTAAGTTATTGGATTTGTAGCTGCTATACGTACAATTGTAAATATCTCTGAGGACCAATTGAGTGTATATCCTTTATCAAATACTGCTTTAGCCTTGCTCACTCGAACTTTATCACCAATTTTAAATTTTGGCTTAATCTTCTTAGTTATTTTACGAGCAAATTTCTGTAGTATATCTGCTTCGTTACTGGATGTTACATCATTAGGTTTTACACCGATAATACGATGTTTACGATTATTGTATATGGTAAGTAAATCTGGTAAAATATCTAGCCACTTGTAGCTACCTCTCAAACTGACTTTTTTCCACATAGCACTTTTTAGCGTGCGATTGAAGCGTTCACATATCGATGATTTTAGATTACTAAAGGTTGAGTACAACTTTATTTTGGGTGTGCTCATAAGTTTTTGAAAATCTGCATTATAAAATTCTTTGCCTCTGTCGGTGTGGAGATTTTTTGGTACTCTGCCTTTAACAAGCACAGATTTCATAGCTTCCGAGACATCTTTGCCTGTTTTTCTATTTACAGGACCCCATGCATATTTGGAGAAAATGTCGATTATAGTGATCTAGTGTATCTATAGCCCTTATTATCGCGAGCATATGGAATCATTTCGACGAGATCTGCTTGCCAAGTTTCGTCCAAACCACGCACGTCAAAGCTTCGACGTGTATAGTTACGCCTTGCAGGTTTGTGCAGTTCTTCAACTAGTCTTTTATGTTCCATGTTTGTGAAATTACTGATTGAATATTTGTGCCATAGCCTCTTTTATAACCAAAATGTCAGCTTTTATTTGAGATATCTGTGCATCAACTTCGTTTCTATGATTGACGACTATTACATCTAAATCATCCAGACTAGCTCCAAGTTTTGTAGTTATGTCAGTTATTCCTCGAATTTCTATTTGAATAATGTTTCGTAGAGTTTCTAAATTAATAGCATCACTCGATTGTTGGGGATCGGCAACATTACATAATTTTTTATTTTCTATGTTATAGTGACCGTGAGTTGTGACTTTAAAGCCAACGCTAAGGTTACGTTTTCTAAGGTTACGTCCGAACACGTCGACGCTCATTTTAATAATGATACGTATATTCATGTGCGCTCAATATATATAGCCGGCTTCTCGTAATTCTTCGATTATAGAGTGTATCTCATTTGCGTGGCTTGGATTTCCGGCAGATCTTTCAGCTACTAGTAAGTGAAGCCTGTCAACGAGCTCGTTTGGATCGTTCCAGTACACATAGTCTAAAGCAGTATGTTTTTTCGCAATTTTATAACGAGGTAATGAGCCACCTTTAATCGATTCTCCGGTAACTGTTTTCGAGGTAATATTGAACATTGGAGCAATAATATTATTAAATTTATTACTATTATGAAAACGAATCTTTTCGTTCTTGTCATGTCGCCTTTTATGAGCAGACGATAGTTTTAAAATTTTACGATAATTTTTTAAATCCTCTGAACTTATATTATTTTTACTTGGTTGTTTTGCTATCAGTAACTGGAGTAATCCTGTAGTTCTCGGGTATGCTACACCATTAATTTTAATTTTATTATTATGAAAACTAATAGGTAAATTCTCAATAAAAAATTTACCGTTTTCATTTCGTACTCCATAAACTTTGTCAAGATACTGGGGTTAATTGAGCTTCAGGGCCTTGACGTATAAATCGGAGTCATCGTCGATATCACTATCTGCGGTTTCGAAAGATGTCTCGTGGGCATTCGGTATCGTATCATTAAACTCACTGTCAAAACTTTCGTTTTGTTTAACGCTACTTTGTTTGACGGTTTTATCTTCGACACTATTTTGTTCAATATTTTTCTGGGCTACAAGTTTTTGAAGCGGATCAACTATTGGTTTGAATGTTTCATTGAAAATCTTTTCGACATTGTCTTTCCCAAATTTTAATATTCTATATTTACGTTTAATCGCATCTCGTGCCTTAACAAGTTGACGAAGCACGTTTTTTTCTCGTTGGAAGCCAGCCATGTTGTCGTTTCAACGTTCAGTCAGAAACTGTTGATTGTTACCTATGTGCATGCTATATTTATAGCAAAATTGTCAAAGCCCTTGCGAAATCTACCATCATTTATTCCTCCATCTTTATCGATTACTAGAAAACCATTCTTATCATCTCTCCAACACTTAGAGCATAATTCTTTAAAATGTCCATAGGTCATATCGGTATTTACGTGATCGTCATAGATATGCTTTAGATTTACTTCGTCTTGTCTAAAAATAGCAAGTAAGTTTACATTATCTCTGACAAGATGTTTGGGGACATGAGCATAAGTTTGACATAGATAAAAACAATCAACCTTTTTATGACTGCCCATACAAAAGAATGCTCTAACATTATCCTGTTTTTCACAAGCAATATCGTCAAATATTATGATAGAGTTCGGAAGTACCTGATCAGGATCGACAACTGCATCGTGCTCGCTGAACGGAAAATATTGTACACCTTCTATAGGTTCTAAGATTTCATTTAAAAATTTATATTTTGGTTGATTGAGAGACTTTGAGTATACGTATATGTTTTCAAATCTAACACCATTAGGATGCGTTATGAGAGCAAGTAAACTATTTGTTTTTCCGCAGTTTGATGGGCCGCAGAAGACGGCTCGTATACTATCAGAAAGTAGATCATAGTGCCGTTTTGCTCTTTTATCATGTTCTACAAGTGCATCAAAATTTTCTATTGGTAGCTTGACCGACTGCTCTTTGAAGTTCATGATCTTTACTCTATGAAAACCAAATCACGACTGATTGCTATGAGTATAAATAGCGGTCTTATATAGCTTTCACCATCAGTTGCCCGTTGACTTTCGAAGAGTGATGATCATTCGCAAACGCGACGCGGTTTAGTTAATAAAATTATCAATAAATTTCCATTTGAGCTTAATATACCTGGTTATCAGTACTGTGGTTCAGGCACAAATTTTGTCAAAACGTTTAGCTCGAGGAGATCTTGGAATTAATCCTCCTGATGCTGCTTGTAAAGAGCATGATATAGCTTATTCTAAAAATCGTGAAAACGTTCAAGCGAGAAACGTCGCAGATAAAATTTTAGCTGAAAAAGCTTGGAATCGCGTTAAATCAAAAGACGCTAATTTTGGCGAAAAAGCGGCTGCATACGCTATAACTAATACTATGAAATTAAAATCTAGATTTGGAATGGGTTTGAAGAACAAGAAGAAAAGTAAAAAGAGAAAGCGAAAGAACGCTAAAAAATTGGGAATGGGTTTAAAAGCTAAGAAGAGAAACCAAGTTCCCTTGAAAAAAATTATCAAAGCTGGTGTCTTTAAATCACCGCCAAGTAACTGCGCTCTAACAGTCATACGATCAGCTTTGAAAAAAGCTCGGAGTACAGTTAAAAAAGCTGGAGGTAATGTGAATTTTAAAATTCCACGTATTTTACCAGTCCCCACGAAAGTAGGAGGGGTATTGCCATTTCTCATACCTCTATTTGTAAAGTTTGAGTACAACTGACGCTCTAGCTGGTGGTGCTGCTGGAACAGTAAAAGCCGTAAACGACGCAAAAGCCGCTAAGCAGCAGTTGGAAGAAAATAAAAGGTATAATAAAACTATGGAAAATGTAGCGTTGGGCAATGGCTGATATCTTGAACCACACAAAGTACGGTTATGTCTTTATTAAAAAAAAAAAAGTTCATGAAATTACCTCAGCAAGCACTTACCGACGTCGACATATTAAAATATGCAAAACTTTTAAGAATACCTAATTTTCGAGGAGTATTTATGAGAAATGCATTGCCGGCTTCTGGCCCACACTATTAAGACTCGGCTATAGTTAATCTAGATGATACTAGCGGCCCTGGCACACACTGGGTTGCATATAGAAAAAGAGGAAAAAATGTTATATATTTCGATAGTTTTGGCGATCTCCGACCACCTTTAGATTTAATATTATACCTCGAAGTAGACGAAGTTAAATATAATCATGAAAGATATCAAGATTTTGACACATACAATTGCGGACATCTATGTCTAAAATTCTTGTGCGGGGCTATATAAGGAGAGGTAGGGGAAACATTGCATCATTCTAATTTAAACTGTCATGGCAGGTTCATTAACTCTGACACTGTCAGGTACATCTTCTACACTAGAAGCACAGTATTTTCCACCAATCGAGTTATCGCCAAATAAAAATTACGTTTTTGGGCTTGTAGAACTTTTAACATTTAATTCAATCCCCAATATAGACAGTAACAATAATAAGTTTTACGTAGGTGAAAATGTTGTCCTTCTTCCTGTTGGAAGTTACAAAATTGAGGATATTGACAAATTCCTTCCTAAAAAATTAGCGCACAACGACATTACTTTCATTTTAAAGCCAAATAATAATACTTTTCGCTGTACAATCAAGTGTAGTCAGCCTATAGATTTTCGACCTGAAAATTCACTCGGTCGTTTACTCGGCTTCATCAGACGTGCTCTCGAACCGAACGTTGTTCATAATTCAGATTTACCTGTTACAATTCTCAAAATCAACGCTTTGCGAGTCGAGTGTAATATAACTTCAGGAGCATGTATAAACGATCGAGAAGTACATACAATTCACGAGTTTTTTCCTGCAGTACCTCCGAGGTATAAGATCATGGAAGTTCCCTCACACGTCATTTACCTTCCGATTGCCGTAAAGCGTATAGATCATTTGCAAGTATGCATCATCGATCAAGACGGAGATTTAGTAAATTTCCGCGGAGAAGTTATAACTATAAGATTGCATATCCGCCAATCATAATGGGAATCGTTTATAACAAAAACTATATAAGCAGAGAAATATGCCCGCCACGCATCAGTCATCAACGAACTGTGAAGACGCTAACACGTCAGAGCATACAAAAACTAAAAAGTCTAGGCTTAAAAGTAGCACTTGGTGGAAAATAACTTGTATCATCTTTTGCTGCTTTCAACGAAATGGAAGAAATTCTAAGCATACAAACACCTGTAACGTTCGATGAATCCGTAGCCCACTATGAGATTCATGTTCACCAACCATATACAGCATCATTCAACAACAGCGATGAAATACGTATATCTATTCAACATCAAGATTTATGTCTCTTACCTTCTCGCAGTGCACTACATATCCGTGGGTGATTGGTTAAAACTAATAATACTCCCATTACAAATACAAAACTTGTAAATAATGCTATTTGTTATTTGTTTAAAGAAATCAGATATGAGTTGAACGCCATTGAGATAGACAAATGTAAAAATGTTGGCTTAACCGCTCTCGTGAAAGGCTGGGTATCACTCAATCCGACTCAGAGTTTTATCATTGAAAATGCGGGCTGGATCGATGTAGAAGAAATACAGAATATTGTTGATAATACTGGTTACTTTAATGTATCAATTCCATTGAGCCTAATTTTTGGCTTCGCAGAGGACTCTCGTAAAATTGTAGTAATCGCAAAGCATGAACTCGTTCTCATGGGATTGAGAAATGACTTAAACGCCGTTAAACAAACAACTATAAGAGTAGACAATGCAGAGGGTTACGAAGACTTTAATATTGAATTATCTAGAATCGAATGGCTAATGCCATACGTAGTTGGATGGAACTCTAACAAAATTGGCTTACTCATTTTCGTGGGGAAAGATCGCTCCATTGCCATGAGTTTTCGCACGTGGGAATTGTACGAGTATCCCCTACTTCCGATTACATCGAGACAAGTATGGACTGTAAAAATATCAAATCAACTGGAAAAACCACGATTCATCGTCTTAGGTTTTCAAACTAATCGAAAAGATCGAAGAGCTACAAATCCGAGCCAATTTGATCATTGCAATCTTACAAATGTAAAACTCTTTCTCAATTCTCAGTCATATCCGTATGGTAATCTTAACCTTGATGTGAATCGTAATCAATTTGCCATGCTCTACGATATGTACGCTAATTTTCAAAATTATTACTACGGCAAAGATCCAGAACCTATGTTGAAAAAGTCACAATATCTCACTTACGTGTCCCTAATAGTGATAGGCTGCTCAAAACAAAACGACTCCTTAAAGAGCGCCCCTGTAGACATTCGTTTGGAATTTGAAGCAAAGGAAAATTTTCCTGCTGGAACTTCAGCCTACTGCTTGATCTTGCACGATCGCATAGTTCAATACAATCCCATAAGCGGCGACGTGCGGAAACTTTAAGGAGTATATAAGGTGAGTGAGCCTCCGGCTCCTTGTCATTCGTTATTTGGAATTCAAAGTGAAATTTTGTATAGCCATGGACTACGCAGTGGATATGCAGTGCTTTAGAAGGCCTGGAAATGATTTTGTTTTAAAAGATTTGGCTTTCGTGTCTCTCAACGACGGCGATGAGCCAGTAGTGCACCTCTTCAAGCCACCATTTCCTTGGCGGAGACTAACAGAAAAGTATAAAAGTGAAAATTTGTGGTTAGAACTTTGATATCATGGACTGTCATGGGATGGTGGTGATTACGATTATACTGAAATCGGAAAAATTCTTCAAGATGCATTGAAAGATGCTAACAGAATTTTTGTCATTGGTGAGATAAAAAAGTTGTGGTTAGAGCGTTTCAACTTTAAAGTTACTGACATCACTGAAATGGGCTATTTATCGTTCGATTATCCAAGATCAGTGACTATATGTACTAACCATAATGGAGCGTACAGAACTACTTGTGCTCGATACAACCTAATGCGCATGAAACAGTTTTACCTCAACGATTCCAACATAGAGTGGGAAGACATCATGGAATGGGAAGATATTGATGAATCAAAAATTTTAAGGGTTATGGAGGGGTTGACCTCACAGGATAGGAGCGAGGTGGGGCTCCTATCCCCCTTAAAAAATTTTTTAATCATATAGTTGAGCACTAGGTGGCTCTCGCAAGCAGTCATTGATCGTATATAAGCGTGTTGCGATCTTTAGAAGCTTTCATTCCCTAATAATGGGTCAAAGCAGCTCGACCGTTACTCCTGAGCAACAACAACTGATACAAAACAATACAAAGAAGTCGCAGTAGAAAAAATGTTCAGAAAAAGTTTCCACAAACATATATTCTTTGCCCGAGCAAAAGGATTATAAAAAGTTCTAAATATTTACTAGTAGATAAGAACCGCTGGCCGAGTGATGCAGGCTGACAAGCAGCAGGCCGCCCGCTGCCCGCCGGCCGACTGCTTGCCGCTGCCCGCTGGCCGTTGGCTGCCGGCGGCCCGCTCCCCGCCCCCTCAGGACCATCATTGCGGCTGGCCTAGAACGGGGCAAGACCTGATCGAGAATCGGTAGGCCGGTTCTGGCTCAACTCGTTGGCGTGCGGGTGAACCGGAACCAATATGCCGGTTCTAGATCAAGCAGGTCTGGGTTATTGGCTCCCGTGCGAGTGATAAAAAAAACCTATGCCGGTTCTGGCTCAAACAGGTCAGGACCTGTTTTTGGGTTAATGGCACCCAGTTCAATAGCGGGGGAGTGGGATGGAAAAGGGGGTGGGGAGGGGGTCCCAAAAAACCTATGCCGGTTCTGAACCATCAGGTCACCAATAGCGGGGGAGGTGGGGGGACCCAAAAAACCTATGCCGGTTCTGGACCACCAGGTCACGTCTTGAAGTGGTCCAGAACCGGCATAGATTATCTACTCAGGAAAAACTTATACTTGCCTTATTTTATACTTTCGTAGGAAGTTTTATTATTTCTACTTTAATTTAGATAAATGTATAAATCAAACAATATTTTCGTAATAAAATGTTAATGCTTTCTTTTTAGAGAAAACACGTTTCAAAGATTCTATAGTGCTTCCAATATAAAGTTTGGTAGTATATTATTCTTGTACAGAACGTCTTGTTGGCTGTTTTAAAAAAATATTAAGCTCTTCTCAAAGTTTTTCGAGGTAGAGTAATTCTATGAAAACATCGCGCATTATGATAGGTTCTAAGTATATTATTTAATTAAACGTTTTTTTCTTTATAATCGGTATTTATGACCGTAAACTGCCGTTGCGGTCATTTCTGTTTTTCGGCAGCTGGCATACCTATGGGATGGCGGGCCAGCTGATCGGCTGTACGCTGTGCGCGCCGCGCGTTTCGGCGTCGCTGTTTATACAATGTGCAATAAGTACTATACGGCCCATGCCTGCTGCTCGGTGTTCCCGACAGTGATGATGGGGAGTACAATTCATCTCTTTGGAACGTGCGACGGTCCTCTTCACGATTGTGGTTACGGCAGCGACGTGCCTGGCGCAGAAAGTACAGCGATGCTTCAACATAGCGGTTTCGATAAGCCTTAACTCGTTCCTAACCTTTTTTTCTATTGGGTTTGTCATACAACAATCGTGTTTTTTTTTAATAGTTTTGAATTTTTTTGATTAAGAGTTTATGAAATTATTTATATTCATAGTATACTCATAGTATATATTGATCCAAAATGAGCAATCTAAAAATCTAATTATGTTAAAATTTTTGGAGGTAATTTAAAAGTAATGTCTTTTCATATAATATATATCTATATTTACATTTTAGATTTTGAAAATGTTCTTTTGTGCTGATATATATACTTCGAATTTACTACAAATATTAATAATTTTTCTAAACTTTTAAAACAAGAAGTATTTAAAAGAATCAGAATTTTTGTATGAAAAATTTTCAATAGTGAAATATTAATTACTTTAAATATAAAAATATACTTGATTCGTAAAAAATAAAAGCTTTACACGTTTAAAATTTCTCAAATAATTATTTATAGAAAAAAAATTATATAACAACTTATGAGAAACATTGAAATTTCACTTACGTAGTGTATTTGTTTTTCGTACAAATAGTACAATAATAATAGTACAATAATAATACTTATAGATAACTATTATTTTTTTTTTGAGTTATGCTAAAAATTAATCAAATTAGAATAAAGAAATATAAATAATTATAAGAACCTAAGAACCATACAAAATATAAGAACCAAAGAACTATAAGAATAAAAGATTATAAGAACCAAAGAACTATCAGAACCAAGGAACAATAAGAACCAAAGTACTATAAGAACCAAAGAACTATAAGAACCAATGAACTATAAGAACCAAAGGACTATAAGAACCAAAGAATATTGAGAAATAAAGAACTATAAGAACTAAAGAACTATAAGAACCCAAGAACTATAAGAATTATATGAACTATAAGAACTATAAGAACTATAAGAACTAAAGATTTATAAGAACTATAAGAACCTGAGAACTACACGAACTATAAGAATTATAAGAACCCGAGAACTATAAGAATTATAAGAACCCGAGAACTACAAGAACTATAAGAACTATAACGACTCGAGAACTATACAGATTATGTGAATAATAAGAGTTATAATATCTATAAAAATTATTCATAATTGTGAGAAAACAAATAAATAAATAGTTTAAATTGTTGTTGTATTATTTTTACATATTTCATAGCTATAGGACAATAAATTAGAATGACAAATTAAAGTATAAAGAAATTAAATTTCTTTGAATATTAAGGCGATGCGAGCCCCCACAGTTACCGACAATAGCAGGGACCCATTTTTCTCATTCAATTTTGAATTTTGACAAAAAATCTCTCTGACACGTTATAGATTTGATAGTTAACTATAACGTACCAGAGCGATATTTTCTTAAAATTCAAAATTGAATGAGAAAAACGGGTCCCTGCAATCGTCGGTAACGGGTGGCACTCACATCGCCTTAAGAACTAAGTGAATTGTCTATAATTATTAGATAAATAAAATACATAAAATACAATTTTGGAATATTCTTTTCAATTGTTAAAAATGAACATATTTTTCATTTAGTTAAAACTTTACTGATATTATTAATATCTATTTATTTTGTGATTCATATTATTTATCGTTACGATTGAATATTTATAATTGTAAATTGATATTTTTGAATATGGTCCTAAAGTTAAACGAACATGGGAAGAGGAAATGGATGTTCGAGAACGGCGACGAATGCAAACGGCTGAGTATGTAAGACGATACAAAGAACGAAAACGTGCTAACGTAAATTTAGATCTAAATTTAGTTCAATCAAATCTATCAAATCGCGGTAGACCGAGACTTTGACAAACATCTGAAAATGAACCAACCGTTCAGGAAAGACAACCAAATTCAACAGTTGAAATTAGAAATCGTTCTAATGTTAATGTTGATATAAATTTAGTACAAGTGGTGGCGGTCAATAACATTAGATTACGTGACAGAGAGCACGATTATGAGGGTAATGAATTTGAACGTCGACGGCGCCAAAGAAATACAGAAAATCATGCATTGCAAAGACATAAAATGAATAATTTTCAGGGTAATATCATTAATGAACATTATTTAGGGGAAATGAGCGTTCTTTGTAAGCACTGCAATGCAAACATTATCAATCTGAGGAGGGAAATACAGGAGATTCATTTAATAATTGCTGCGGTCATGGATCAATTGAATTACCAAATATTCGGGATTTTCCAGATGATTTACGATTGTTGCTTCAAAATAGTCACATAAAAAGTCGGACCTTTTTTGAGCGTATTCGAAATTATGACAATTCATTTCCATTCGCGTGGTTTAATGCTAATTTAGCTAATATGTCATATGGCGGAAGAGCGCCGTATTGTTTCAAAATACATGGACAAATATATTATCAGATCAATGAGGCTTTATATCCATCAGATAATCAGAATCCTCAATATTGTCAACTTTTTATAATAGACCCTCAAGAAGCTGTTGACTATAGAGTAATCGCAAACTTAGGTACTGATAGAGATATTATGAATAATTTAGATCATATAATAAGACATCGCAATATATTTGCTAGGTCGTACATGATGATGAAAGAAGAAATTGATCGTCAATGTAAACTATTAGGTTCTAATGCTGAGCCTGAATTACAATTATTATTGCAATTATTATTGCAATTATTATTATTTAGTTTAAAACCTGGATACGATCGAAATAGATATAATGTTCAAAGAAGTAACGAAGTAGCTGCTGTTTTTCTTAAATCAGCTGATGGTGGTATTCCGGATTCGTATGTAACCATTCGAAATAAGGATACACGAGTGTTAAAATCAATAAATTCGACGGATCCGAACGTTGGGCCTTTGGTTTATCCTCTTTTCTTTCCTCACGGATCCTTAGGCTGACATAAGAATATTTAAAAAGAAAAAGAAATGTTGCATTTTTATTAGGCCTTAGATTATTTCAACAAAGGATCATAGATAGTAGAATATATTCGAAAAAATCAAAAACAGATTCGCGTTAAATCATATCATGGTTTAGTTGTTCATTTAAATCATACAAATCAGTAGAATTATCAAGTAGATAAAATGGTTATATTGCCATCGACATTCGTTGGTTTTCCTAGATATATAATGCAAAATTATCAAGATTCCATGGCTATAGTTCTTAGTAAAGGGAAGCCCGATTTGTTTATTACGATGACCTGTAACCCTAATTGGAGGGAGATTCGAGATAATCTGCCATCAGGCCAACAGGCCTGACAATTGTGGTCGAGTTTTTCACTTTAAGAAAGAACATTTATTGTCTTTAATAAATCAAGGAAAGTATTTTGGTGCTGTAGCAGCTCATGTACATATTGTGGAATTTCAAAAGCGAGGTTTACCACACGTCCATATTTTGGTTACCTTAAAGGATAGGTACAAGTTGAAAACCGTTCAAGATGTAGATAAATATATTTCTGCTGAAATTCCTGATCCTGAGAATGATTCTGTATTATACAATATAGTTGTTCAGAATATGATACATGGTCCGTGTGATAGCAGATGCATTGTTAACGGCAAATGTTCTAAGCATTATCCAAAAGAATTTCGAGATGAAACTCTTATAGCATCTGATGGTTATCCGTATTATAGACGACAAAATAATGGAAGAACTATAATACGTCATAATTAAACCGTTGATAATCGTTTCGTAGTCTATATTGTCCTGGATTATCACGTATATTTAATTGTCATATTAACGTTGAAGTAGTATCCAGTGTCCGATCAGTAAAATATTTGTATAAGTACGTGTATAAAGGCTATGATGCTGCAAATCTAACATTTGAAGAAATCAATCATGATGAAATTCGTTCTTACATAGAGACTCGATATGTTAATCCGGTTGAAGCATATTATCGCATTCTCAGTAAACCATTGAAAATAAAAGTCATAGTATCATGCTATTATTTGTTCATTTGCCCAAACAACAATCCGCTGTAATCGATGATATAAATGATGAAATGGCAGTTGAAGCAGAATTAAATCGAATGAGTACGTTATTAGCTTACTTTAAATTAAAAGAACAAGATCATACGGCTAGACTATATACATATACTGAAATTTCTGCCTATTATGTTTATACGTAGCACAAAGAAAATGGTAATAAAGTATTTAGGTGGTCTAAACGTAAATCTCATTTCAATTGTATTGGGCGTATGTGCTCGGTATCTCCATGTCATATTAAATTATTTCAATTGAGATTATTGTTATTACATAGTAGAGGTGCATAAGCTTTAAAGATAAGTTTTAGAGGTGCAATAAGTTGGCAAAGGTTGTTCAGTATGAAACCTTCTCTGAGGCTTGCTTAGCTTTAGATCTAATACAAGTTGATGAGAAATGGAGTCGAGCCCTGCAAGGAGCCGTGAATTCCGGATGATGTCATGTGTAGTCTTCGTCATTTAGTTGTTCATATCTTAATTCATTGCCAGCCTATTCATCCTGAATAATTGTAGGAAAATTTTAAGGATGGATTATCAGAAGAATTTATGCATTTGTATCATGATCTTAGTAGAGCTCATAATATGGCTTATACCGTCATTTGCGAAATGCTGATTTTGGAAGGCCATTCTATTTTAAAATTTCCATCAATGCCTGAATCAGGAGTTGATAATAATAATGATGAACATTGCAATTAATCTAATTACCATTATGGACGCATAGGTAACGAACAATATAACTAATGGAATGTTGAACAGAAAGAAATTGTTGATATAGTTATGCGAATATTTACTACTATTAATTACAATGGATGCAAATGTTTCTATACTGATGGTCCAGGAGGTTCTGGAAAAACATTTCTTTATAAAACGATATACAATCTATTAAAGAATCAAAGCAAAAATATATGTTGTATTGCGTTTACTGGAATTATGGCAACGTTGTTACCAATGGGAAAAGCGGTTCATAAAGTATTAGGTTTACCTGTACCACTATTATCGGATTTTTAATCAAATATTTCAGTACAATCGAAAGAAGGCACATTTTTAGGGGAAACAGATCATTTCATATGGGATGAAGCACCGATGGCTCCACGTTACGCTCTAGAAATAATGGATAGAACGTTGAAAGATATAGTGAATAAAAATTTATTATTTGGCGGAAAAATTGTAATTTTAGGTGGGGATTTTCGTCAATTATTGCCAGTATTACCACGAGCAACTCGAAGTGAATTAATCCATTTATCAATAAAACATACCCTACGGAAAAATCTCAGGTGAGATCTCAGGTGAGATCTCATGTCAAAATCTCACCTGAGATTCTGCTCCAGATGTTGCGGAAAACTTACCTAAATTAAAAAGCAGCTTTATCAGTACTGGAACTTGCCTATTAGGATGTTTTACCCCTAAGATGAACTCTAAAATACACGTTTAGAAACACTTTACACAATTCTTCAATTTTTACAAATTCGGTACATGAGTTAGTTCTCAGGTGATTTCTCAGATGAGATCTCAGATGACATCTCAGATAAAATCTCATGTACCAATTTCTAAAAATTGAAAAATTGTGTAAAATGCTTCTAAACGTGTATGTTTGAGTTCATATGGGGGGGGGGGGGGGGGTAAAACATCCTAATAGGCAATTTACAATACTGATAAAGCTGCTTTTTAATTTAGATAAGTTTTCCGCAGCATCTGTAGCAGAATCTCAGGTGAAATTTTGACATGAGATCTCACCTGAGAAATCACCTGAGATCTCACCTGAGATTTTTTAATAGGGTATAGTTTATTATGGAATTCATTTACCCAATTCAAGTTGTGTCGAAACATGAGAATAACTGATGAAGTCATTGCATTTTCGAGATTCGTACTGGATATTGGAAATGGAGATTTAAATCATGATGATAATAACGTTAGCATTCCTTAACGTTGCATAATAAGAAATAATAATTTTATTGATTGTACTTACGGAGATTTAATAAGAAATCATCTTTATGATGAACTAAGTTCATCAGTAATATTGTCTCCACGTAATGCTTATGTGAATGAAATTAATAAAATGGTAGTATCGTTATTGGATAGTCGTAATGAGCGAATGAATACAAGTGTTGTTTCGGCAGATAATTGTAATGCTAATTGTTTGATGAGAGAATTAATTTTACCCGAATATTTAAACTCTTTAAACCCTCACAGTTTACCCCCCTATGAATTACATTTACGAATAAATTGCATTGTTATTCTCATTAGAAATATAAGTATCAATGAGGGTTTATGTAATGGAACTCGACTAAGAATATTAGATTGAACGGATAATTTATTGAAATGCAAAATTATAACAGGCGGTAAAGCCTGAGACATTGTGTTTATAAATCGTATCACATTATATTCAGATAATGACTATTGTTTTACTTTTAAAAGAAGACAGTTTCCTGTTAGATCTGTTTTCGCTATGACTATTAACAAAGCCCAAGGTGAAACTTTTTCTAATGTATTTATTTATTTGCAGAAGAATGTTTTTACTCATGGGTAATTATACGTAGCTATTTCTCGAGTACGTACTTGGAATGGACTAGAAGTATTAACAGGATCCGAGAAAACTGATAACAAAGTAAAAAATTATGTTTTCAAAGAAATATTACTATAAAATATTTTCAATTTAATTGAAAAAAAAATCTTACACTAAGTATATAGCTATACATATTATGGGCCAATTCTTTTTGCATTTTCATATCATGACATATTGTTTAAAGCTTAAAATAATATCGATAATATTAGCATTGAATACATGAATTCAATATTTGATATTGAGTATTATTGTAGTATTTTATTTATATGATTTATAAATGCTCTGTGAAATAAGTCTTAATTAGAAATCTAATATTAACTAATATTATAATATTATTTAATACTTTGTTATTAAATTAGTATCAATGTGTTACTTATCAAATATTTATAATAACCCAGGCTGAAATAAAACTTGGCAAATAATTATTAATAAGAATATATAATTTAAAAAAAAGTTTATAACTGTTAATAACTGTTTAAAAAAGATAGGATTTGAGACTATAGTAACAGTTTATAAAAGTTATCAATAGCTTTTTTCTGTTATGAACAGCTAAAAAAGTTCATAACAATAATAAATTTTTTTTTAACTTTTTTAAGCCACGGTGCATAACAATAAAACCAATCTGTAAAAAGTTATTATCAGTTATAAACTATTTTTACTTAATAATAATAGTTATTAGTAGTTTCAAATAATTTTGAATGAATATAAACTTTGAATATAAACTTTAAAATAATTATTTTCAATTATTAAAAATTTATCATAATTAGATCTTAATAAAACAAGATAGGTAAAGTAAAAACAAGATCATACATCGCACCCCTGCTTCAAAGCTCCTCTTATTGGCCCTTCCCACTTTGCGTACTGTGTAATTTCAGTCATTTTATCATAATGTACACACTCTGATAAATTAAAACATTATGAAAAAACATTGTGATAAAAAACTAAACTAAACAAATTTAAAAACGAATACAGTAATATCAGAGATGGTAGATAGGGTGTGCGCGAAGCGTGCCTGTGTTTTCTAGTAACCATATAATCTGCATGAAATCATACACATGTATTGCCTATATCGCATACAAAATAGTCTATAAATTTCAAGCTGATACATGAGGTCGTCATTGAGAAATTACGATTTTGAAAAAAACCGTAAAAGAATTTTAACCATAAATATCTCTAAAAATCATGGGACAATTCTTTTACCTAAAGGGCTTATACACTAATATATAGACTCTACATCTCCACAAAATTTTAACATGATTAAACCAATTTTTGTTTACTCTAGTTATCATGCGACAAGGAAAATAACTTCTTAAAATACGAAAATTTTCAAAATTAAATATCTCAATAAGTAATAGTACAATCTTGATGAAAATTCGCACACATATTATATATATCACATACAAAATTGTCTATAAATTTGGAGCTGATACATGGAGCCGTTGTCGAGAAATTACGATTTGAAAAAAGGTTAAAAAAATTCTAACCTCAAATATTTCCGAAATTTCTGGACTAATCATTTTGCCCAAAGAATTCAACTAAGAGCTATCCAAAATCTATCTCTATAAGGAATTTCAAAGCGATTAAGTCAATTTTACTCCCGCAATTGTTGGACATTCAAAACTCATTTTTTTCACATTTCAATTTTTTTCTCAAAAACTAGTCGGCAAAATGAATTCAAATTTCTACAGATTATAGCTATTTATATTCTGCATTATTATGATTTTTCTCAAGAAAATTGACCGCTTAGTTTAGGAGTTATAAGCTTTAAAAAAAAAAAAAAAACACGTTTTTGTTAGTAACAAAAGAACCGTGATAGCTAGAGAAATTTTCTTTTTTTTTAGAAAATATAGGTATTTTAATGCTATTTCGAATGCTATCCATTCGATTCAAATACCCTGATCTTATCATTAAAGAAAAAGCAAAAATCAATTTTGAGAAAATCGAAAATTCAAAACAAAACGAAAACGCATCGGCGAATGAAAAAATGAATTATTGATTCGCTATCACACACAAAAAAAAAAAAAATGAGACCTGTCCGGTCAAAATCAATGTAGTACAAGCTGAGATCCAGGCGTACACAAACACACACACGCCCACGCATACGCACCTACACACCTACACACACCCATACCACCCACACACACGAATTCACACACTCACACACATTCACGCGCGCGCTCACACGCACGCACGCACGCACAAACCCACTCACACACTAATACCCACACTCACACCCACGCGCACACACGCATGCTCCCACACATCCACACACACACCCACCCATACACGCACCCACACTAACACTCGCACTCACACCCCTCACACACACACTCACACGCACGCGCGCGTTACACGCACGCACGTACGCACCCTCCCACACTCACACACTCACACCCACATCTTCCACACATACACTCACTCACACGCACGCGCACACGCACACGCACATACACTTACACACACACATACACACACACACACACAACACACACACTCAAGCACGCAAGCGCGCGCTTACACGCACGCACTCACACACACCCGCACTCACACACTCACCCACACCTCCCACACATACACTCACTCACACGCACGCGCACACGCACACGCACATACACTTACACACACACATACACACACAACACACACACTCAAGCACGCAAGCGCGCACTTACACGCACGCACGCATCCACACACACCCGCACTCACACACTCACCCACACCTCCCACACATAAACTCACTCACATACACGCACGCGCACACGCATATACACTCACGCACGCAAGCACGCGCTTACACGCATGCACCCACCCACACACCCGAACTCACACACTCACCCACACTTCCCATACATACATACACTCACTCACATACACGCACGCGCAAACGCATATGCACTCACACACACACGCACGCACGCACGCACACGCACACACACACACACATACACACACACAACACACACACTCACGCACGCACGCACCCACCCACCACCCGCACTCACACACTCACCCACACCTCCCACACATACACTCACTCACACACACGCACGCGCACACGCATATACACACACACACAGGCACGCACATGTACACACACACACACACACGCACACACACAGACAGACGCATACATCCATACAGACATTTTTCAAAAATTATGTATTATTTATTCCTAACACTTCGAAAAACTATTATAACATGTTTTACAATAACTCAAAAAATTACTATCACAAAGCTTCTTTTAGGAGGAAGCAAAATCTTATATCTAATTATATTTTGACACAGTTATCTCAAGATGAATTAGTACGGTACTTGGTTCCGACAGGTTTATTTAGTTACATAATACTAAATTGGTTATAATCTGAAATAACATTACGAAATCAACGGATTATGAAAAACATAATAAAAACCATTTTACGGTGACTATTATATCATACCAAAGGCTTTTACTCTATCTTTTTATGTGATATGACACTTTTAGATACTCTAGAGGGAGCATGTTTCTATTAAAAGACTGACTTACTAACGTGTTGACAGAAGAAATATTCTCTTAATTCTACATCATTGCAGACTTAAACTCGTTAAAATGTTTTAAAGGAAAGACTTCATTAAATTTATGTAGGTAACATTTGCTAATACAAATATAAATAAGAGTTTTTCTGAAGTATAAAAAAACACTGACATTATTGTTTGAAATAAAAAGCCACTGACAATTTGGTGGCCTTAGCCTCCTCAAACTTAATTTATTTTTCCATTTCACTAAATATGAATGCCAAAAAGTTACGAATAAGAAATTCTATCACAATTTCACATTGCGCTCCTACATATTGAATGCAATATGGAAAACCATCACAATTTGCTATCAAAATAGACAGATTTTAAACTAATGGTTATTTTTAAATATACGAAGCATTCATTTTAGTAAATATCAGAATTAAATGTGGCACAACCATAATCCATTTTAAAAATTCGTTATGGTATTTCTTGTTATTCAATAGATTTATTTGGGATTCTAAAAAATTATATTTTTATGCATGATTGACAAAAAAACTATAGCTCCTTTAATTGTAGATATTTTCAAAGGCTATGAAAATCGATATGTATTATAATTGCAAATTGAAAAATTTATGGTATTAACAAATGCTATTTATTAGAATAATAAAGGTGTCTAATGCCGAACAGAAAATGGACAGACTTCTAGTGTGTGTAGCTCTATAAATAGAGAGGGATAGATTAAGTCAGTGCAATTACTACCATAGTACAATGGTCATCAAGTAATGAATATTCAGTGCAAAGGGTATCAGTAAATCGCCAACTCTTTCCTCGGTGAAACTGGATCACACGATATAAGCAATTAACAATAATAAATTGTCCCTTAATATGTATGTAATAATTACTAAGCATGAGAGATAATTGTACTAAATTCGATCAAAAAATCAATACAAAATTTAATTACAATAAAATTTGAAATCAACAAGTAATTTACATGGTTGTTGACTGACAATATAAAAATAACATTATTACCTATAAAATTTAATCTAATCAAATTAATTAATTAAAACTTTAATAATAATATCGGTATATGTGATAAAGAATAAGGATATGAGTATGCGCAAGCAACGGTTAATAATTTTGTGAAACCAAAGAAATTCAGTTACATCTATTTTATTAACTGGCCCTTTCTTGTACCATATAACTTCAATACAAAATAAGACAAAGCCAAAATTACTAAAAAATATGAATAAACAAAATCGATAAAATAAGGTGGAATCATTTGTGCGGAAAAGACAAACACTAGTAATCTAAAGAATGTCACGTGCTCCTCAGTATTAACTAACATTAATTAATAATAATAATACTAATTTATAAAAAAGAAAACAATAAAAAAAAATAAGGAATGAGAAAATAAGGTCTGCTGACCCTCGTGATGCGTATATGATAAAAAAGCAGAAGAGCCACCCTTCAGCAGATAGGACCTTCGTCACGCCTAGGGATAGGGAGAGTGCTGCGCCACTCTTCATTTTATGTCGCAACTACTCGTCCTTCATATAAAAGTACATGTAACGTAACGTATCACTCATCACGCATCACGAAAAATTGAATCACGTTACAAATAATAGGAGATGGATAGATGGAGGAGAAGAAATTAAGAGATAGGCAGAGAGAAAGAGCGGAAGAGAGAGAGAAAGAGAGGGAGAGAGAGGGAGGGTGAGAGAGATAGAGGGATAGAGAGAGAGGGAGAGAGAGAGAGAGAACGAGAGGGAGGTGGATACTAGGTTCTTGGTATTGGGTACTAGGTTGTAGCTGATGGGTACTGGATGGTGGGTACTGGATGGTGGGTACTGGATGGTTGGGGGTTGGTACCGGAAGGTGGGGGACAGAGTTTTGTCTCGGGGGCTACAGAACGTCGACCGCTGAGCGGATTAGCACAGATGGAGCCGAGCGTCCCTGCAGATAAGATGCTTCCGGCTTTGGCTCGGTGGATGCGTCGGAGCCGGAAGGAGTGGTAATGAGAAAGAGAGAGAGGGGGGCAGGAAAGGGGGAGGGAGAAAGAGAGAGAGCGGAATTCACGTGGGGTATAATTTCATAAAATTTTGTTATTGTTATTAAATTAATAATATTTTTCTTTTTCTTTTATAGTTTTAATTAAGCGTATAGCATAGAAGATATGTACATAACTACATACTTGACTATTCATAAAAAGTTAGAAACATCTAAGTGTAATTATCATTTTTTAGTTTAATTCATAGTTTTGCATTAAGTATTTTGACTGTGTTGCTTTTTTAATCACTATTTCCATGATTAATATTTGTTCAAATAAATATAACAATACAAGTACCGTTTTATTTGTTACATTACGGTTGCCATGTCCTTATTCAAGTTGAAAGTTCAGAGAAATTTTTCTCAAAGTATATCATGTTTTTTTTCAAAATGCATATGACCATTCGAAAGTACAAGTCTTAAGCTACAAAACCCTAAATTTTCAAATTGGAGAAATGAAGGGCTCAAAAGTAACAAGATTAAAAAGGCAGCGGTGAATGGCCGCGCGTGCTCTTCACGCTGCGCTCGGACGCGCCGCACGCTCGGGCTTGGTATAATGAGCTCGTAATCGTATTTTGAGTCTCTCAGAAAAAACAAGAAACATATATCGATAGATTTTTTCCTGCTCTTTCCAATGGTGCTATTCTTTTTACTCCCAAACACTTTCTTCTGGTCGGAAATTCAAGTGGAAAGTTCAGAACCATTTTTCTTAAAGTATAACATGTTGTTCTTCAAAATGCATAGCACCATTCGAAAGTAAAAGTTATAAGCTACAAAACCCTACATTTTCAAGTTGGAGAAACGTAGAGCTCAAAAGTAATAAGATTGAAAAGACAGCGGTGAACGGCCGCGTGAAATCTGTTCTGCTCTCGGACGCGCCTCTGTATGCGTATATATCTATTATACTTTAATCGTTGCATCATTTTCACTTGTTATTATTTCTGCCACTAGAGGGACCACAGAGTCGTTCCCAATACTTAAATAGCTCCTTGGAAGGTATTTATCACCCACTGAAAATGTTTTCCTTCTCAATATTTATTATTTTCATAATAAAAAAAAACTTTAAAATGTCAAAGATTTTCAATCGCTGTTGTAACCCTTTTGATGAAGCAAAGCATTCATCTAAACTGAGATTTGTTTCTGAAAAAATGAAAGCTCGTTTTCCGAACTTACAAGATAACGATAAAATATGTGATTCTTGTCGATTAAAATTTGATGCGAAAATTGAGGAAGAAAATGTAGGTTCAATGGAAGAACCTAGAGAAATTATTTCTAATTTACAAAAATTGTTTAACGATGATAATATGTCGAAAAATGAAAAAATGTTGCTTTTAAAATTACTCCCAAAAAACTGGAGTTCTCGTAAAGTTTTTAATTTTTCTAATTCATCCCGTTGGCTTGTAGCAAAATGTTTGTCAGATAGTCAATTCCTTTTAGTTGATAAAAGGGGAAACTGAAAAATATCATGTGATACTGTAAACGAAGTAAAACTTTTCTATCAAAATGACGATAATAGTAGAATCATACCAGGTTATAAAGATAATAAGTTTATACGAAATGATGATGGCACAAAGACCTATGTTCAGAAACGACTTGTTTTGTACAATCTTAGAGAGTTATATTTAAAGTATAAACAACAGTATCCCGAATCAAAAACAGGATTCACTAAATTTGCCGAACGTCGCCGTAAATATTGTGTTTTAGCTGGTGCTAGTGGTACGCATTCAGTGTGTGTATGCATTTATCATCAAAACGTCAAACTCCTCTTAGCTGGTTTAAGAAGTTCAGGAGTTTCTTTTGATAAAATGGATACTTACAAAGATTGTATAGCTGAAATAGTTTGTAAAACACCAACAGCGAAATGTTACTTAAATATGTGTCAAAATTGTCCTGGTATTGAACATCTAAAAACGGAACTTGAACTATTTCTTGAAAGGTCTGGGGTTAATGAAATAAAATTTCAAATGTGGAAAACTACTGATAGATCAACATTGCAAACTGAAATTGTTTCTAGTTCTTTATTTACTGATATCTTTTTTCTTCTTTTACATAAACTCAAAACTCGTTCTTTCATTTCCAAACAGCAGTCATCTTATTTTCAAATCTTACGAGAATCCTTAAGCAAAGGAGAATTTTTAATTTCCCTAGATTTTTCGGAAAACTATGTGTTCATTGCACAAGATGCGGCACAATCATTCCACTATAATAATAATGAATGTAGTTTGGCAACAATAGTTATTTACTACAAAAGTTCAGATTCTAAAATTGAACACAAAAGTATGGCGGGTTTTTCAGACAACTTAATTCATGATACTGTGGCAGTTTACCTAATTCAAGAAATTATAATCGATTACCTTAAAAAATCTTTGATTTCGTTTAAAAAATCATTTACTTTACTGATGGAGCTGCACAACATTTTAAAAATAAACATAATTTTCAGAATCTTTTTCATCATTATGAAGATTTTTCCGTTGAAGCTGAATGGCACTTTCATGCGACTGCTCACGGAAAAAATGCATGCGATGGAATCGGTGCTTCTATAAAAAGTAATGCTAGGCGAGCAAGTTTGCGGAAAGTATCCGATAATTATATATTGATGCCGCAAGATCTTTACCAGTGGGCGACTAAATACTTTGAAAATATTTTGTGCTTTTTTTCAGATGAATATGCTAAGGCTACAGATAAATTAAGACAAAGGCTAGATTCAGCAAAAACAGTGCCTGGAACTCAATCATTTCACTGTGTTAGATTATTAGCTAACACTAAAAAGTTAGAACTAAAACGATTTTCAACATCCAAAGATTCTCAATTATATCCACCAGTTAAAAAAGCCGTACCCTCTAAAACTCGTATTAAGAAAAACATGCGTATCGTGAAAAGACCAATAAAAATAATCGCAAATAAAAATAAAAGAATTAAGGTTTAAATAAAAAATTAATATATTTAAAACGTAATATATGATGCACTGATAAAACATTGTGTAATGCTTTTAATAGGAAACAACGAAAATATGCACTACGTTTATAAAAGCACACTCTGGTCCAGCGCAAAAAGTTTGCGCAGTCGCTCGCCGCTGTCTTCTTAATCTTATTACTTTTGAGCTCTACATTTCTCCAACTTTAAAATGTAGGGGTTTGTAGCTTATAACTTGTACTTTCGAATGGTACTATGCATTTTGAAGAACAACATGTTATACTTTAAGAAAAATGGTTCTGAACTTTCTACTCGAATTTCCGACCAGGAGAAAGTGTTTGGGAGTAAAAAGAATAGCACCATTGGAAAGAGCAGGAAAAAATCTATCGATATATGTGTTTTGTTTTTCTCTGAGAGACTCAAAATACGATTACGAGCTCATTATACCAAGCCCGAGCGTGCGGCACATCCGAGCGCAGCGCGAAGAGCACGCGCGGCCACTCACCGCTGTCTTTTTAATCTTGTTATAATATTGCAAAGTTATCAGAAAAACGAGCATAAAAATATAATTTTAAAAATAATATTCCTTTCGTGTTGAGAAATATTGGCTCAATATTGCTGCAATATTGATATAACAGAGAGCCTGACACATCATTTTAAAAAAGCAATGGTGAAACGGAAATCACGGATTGCAGCAGCATTGCTCCCATATAGCATCCATATATAAAAGTGTTGAGGGAATATTGGCGAATATGGGGAATATGACAAAGTAATATTGGAGTAATGTTGCTCCAATATTGCGTGCTATAGGGGGAAGTGTGTGTGGTGTGTGTTTTTTTGCATCCTCCTAGAGGAAGCTTTATGATAGTAATTTTTAGTGTTGTTGTAAAAACATGTTATAATTATTTTCCGAGGTGTTAGGAATCAAAAATACATGGTTTTTGAAAAATGTCTGTATGGATGTGTGCGTGGGTGTGTACGTGGGTGTGTGTTTGGGTGCGTGCGTGCTGATGTGTGGGCGTGTGTGTGCGAGTGCGTGCGTACGTGTGAGTGTGTGTGTGTGGAGGGTGTGGGTGTGGGGCTGTGTGTGTGGATGTGTATTGTGCGTGTGTGAGTGAGTGAGTGTGTGTGTGCGTGCGTGTGTGCGTGTGTGCGCGTGTATGTGTGTGTGTGTGTGTGTGTGTGTGTGTGTGAGTGAGTGAGTGAGTGAGTGAGTGAGTGAATGAGTGATTGAGTGAGTGTGTGTTAAGTCTTGGCAGTGAGGAAATATACTTTATAATATATGGTATTTTTATATTTTCGGTTGTAATAGAATACTTTTTTAATGATGAAGGTTCTCAGAGAGGAATTGTACCAGAGAACTTGAGTAATAATTATTTATTTATATGAAATCTGACTTATAAATTGATATGGGCTCTTATTGACCCTTACAAAATAACTACTCCTGTTCTCGTCCAGAACGTACGGAGTTGACGAATTAACTGCGATAACAACTCTTAATTTGAATTTCCCTCGAATGTCGCCTGGCGATGACGGAGTTCTCCAGTTCTCATGTACTATGGTTATAACTGTGACTACTTCTAATACAGAATAATTAGGTTACAGATGGTATTAAACGATAATTTGGGATCATCTTATTAAGAAATTCTTTGCCACTACTCACTCGTAAAGATTTTGTGGCGTCAATATATAATTGTCGGATACTTTCCGCAAACTTGCTCGCCTAGCATTGATTTTTACGGAAGCACCAATTCCATCACATACATTTTCCCGTGAGCAGTTGCATGAAAGTGCCACTCAGCTTCAACAGAAAAATCTTGATAGTGATGAACAAGATTCTGGAAGTTATGTTTATTTTTAAAATGTTACGCTGCTCCATCAGTAAAATAAGTGACTTTTTTAACAAAATCAAAAGATTTTTTAAGGTAATTAATTATAATTTTTTGGATTAAATAAACGACTATGGCATCATGAATTAAATTGTCTGAAAAACTACCATGATTTTGTGTTCAATTTTCGAATCTGATTCTCTATAGTAAATGACTATTGTCACCAAACTGCATTGATTATTTTTATAGTGGAAAGCTTGTGCTGCGTCTTATGCAATAAAAGCATAGTTTTCTGAAAAATCTAGGGAATTAAAAATTCTCCTTTACATAAGGATTCTTCCAAGATTTTAAAATAAGATGTCTGTTGTTTGGAGATGAAAGAATGAGTCTTGAGTTTATGCAAAAGAGGAAAAAAGATGTCTATAAATGATGAATTAGAAACAGTTTGAGTTTGTAATGTCGATCTATCAGTTGTTTGCCATATGTGAAATTTAATTTCATTAACGTCAGAGTTCTCAAGAAATAATTCTAAATCTTTTTTTAGTGATTCAACACCAGGACAATTAGAGCACTCATTTAAATTACACTTTGTTGTTGAATTTTTACATACTATTTGAGCTATGTAATCCTTGTAAGTATTTATTTTATCAAAAACGCCTACTGAGTTTCTTAAACCAGCTAACAAAAGTTTGACATTTTGGTGGTAGACGCATACACAAACCGAATGAGTGCCACTAGCACCGGCTAAAACGCAATGTTGAAGACGATATTCCGCAAATTTAGTGAAACCAATTTTCGAATTGGGATACATTTCTTTATATTTTATGTATAGTTCTCTCAGATTATACGAAACAAGTCTTTTCTGCATGTAGTTTTTTGATCCATCTTCATTTTTTATGCACTTACTATCTTTGTAGACTGGCATAATTCTACTGTTATCATCACTTTCATAAAACGGTCTTACTTGATCTACAGTATCGCTTGATAATTTTTTATTTCCTCTTTTGTCAACTAAAAGAGATTCACAATTATCTAGTAATTTAGATTTAGTAGCCAGCCGACGAGAACAATTTGAAAATTCAGCAATTTTACGAGACCTCCAATTCTTTGGAAGTAATTGCAAGAGGATCAATTTTTCTTTTTTTTGTTACAGTTTCATCATTAAACAATTTTTTCAAATTAGAAATTATTTCATAACAATCATTTATCGAAACTTCATTTTCATCTTTATTCTTGGCAATAAATTGTATCCTGCAAAAATCACATATTTTATCTCTATCTTTCAAAAACGGAAAACGTGTCTTCATTTCTATTGAAACTACTCTCAGATTATGTGAATGTTTTGTTTCATTGTAAGGATTAAAACAACAATGAAAATTCATGATAAATAGGAGTATCAAAAAATAATTGTAATAATAATTTTATTAATTATTTCTAGAAATATAATGAGGAAGAATACATTTTTCAGTGGGCTTATAAGACTTTGAAGTCGCTTCTTTGGGTATGGAGAGCAGATCTGTTAAATCCCTCTAGCGATGAAAAAACGAATGAAAATTACACACATCCGCGTGTAGCACATTAACAGCGCGTTGCATCGCAGCGCGGGGAGCGCGCCCGACCGACAGCCGCTGTTTTTTCAATTTCATTACTTTTGAACCCTTCATTTCTCCAACTTGAAACTTTAGGCTTTTGTAGCTTCAGACTTGTACTTTCGAATGGTGTAATGCATTTTGAAAAAAAAATTGTATACTTTGAGAAAAATGGCTCTGACCATTCAACTTGAATTTTCAATCAAAAGAAAGCATTTTGAAGAAAAAACAATAGTACCATTAGAAAGAGGAGGAAAAAATCTATCGATATATGTACTTTGTTTTTTTCCGAGACTGAGCGAATGAATATAAGCGAGTTGAACAGAGTGCATTTTGCGCGAAAACGGCGCCGCGCGCGCCCGCTGGCTCGTTTCTGGCGGACGCTCCCATATACATTGAGCAGTATTTGGGGTCGCCTCCCCACCCAGTACCACGTAGAACTTTCAGAACATTGAGAGTTTTCGAGATTTTGTTAATTGTGTGTTCAGCATGTTTTTTCCATTCAAGCTTTGTATCTAGCCATATTCCTAGATATATTACTGATGTTTCGTTATGGATCTGTTGCTTTTCTATTGTAATGTAGTGCTTCTCTCTGGTATTCTACTTTTTATGAAGATGATCCATTGCGATTTTTCTGGGGCTATTTCCAAAGCTATAGAGTCAAAATATTCTCTGATTGTCCTCATATTTGTTTCTAGACTCTGTAATCCTTTTTCGATAGAATTACTTGTGCATGCCATTAATGTATCGTCTGCAAACTGTATAATTTCGTTTTCCGGATTAAAATCTTTGTTTAGATGGATTATATAAATTGTGTTGGGCTTAGAACACAGCCCAAAGGTACGCCCATATGTTTTTGATATGGTCCTGCGAGTTCATGATTGATTTTAAAATATAGACTTCTGTTTTTCATGAGGTTGAATATGAACTTTCTAGTATCGAAGGGAATTTTTAAGTTTTTTAGTATATCTTGCAGTATATTCGGATTTACATTATCGAATGCGGATTTAATATCTATTAGGAGACTACAGACATGTTTGTTAGTTAGTAATGCTGTTTGTATGATTGCTGTTAGTGTACTGATACTGGTAGTGGAGGATCTTGATTTTCTAAAGCCGTTTTGCGTGTCTGGAATTAGATTGGTCGTTTCTAAAAATGGATGTCTTGTTTGGACCATTTTTTCCATCAGCTTGAGGGTACATGAAGCAAGAGTTATGGACCTAAATTTGTTCTTGTTTTTTTTTGTATTAGTATTATTAGAAGTTCGTTCCATTCTGCCGGGTATATGTGTTGAATAAATGAGTCGTTTAGACTAAGAAGTAGAAGATTTCTAAAATTAGGTGGAGAGCTTTTAATCAATTTATTGGTGATTTGATCAAAGGCAGGGCTTGAGTCTTTGGTTGCGTCTATAGCCATATTTAGTTCTTCTATTGTGAAGAGTCCGTCCATTTCTTCAGTTGCGTTTATGTCTAGGTTGTGTACTACGTCAGTTATAGTTTCAGGGAGTTTATTATAGGAAGCGGATGGAAGACAAAAATCGTTAATAAATAGATTCATATTATTTAGTGTCTCTTCATTTGCAGGTTGAAAGCTCTCAGCTGTGTTGTTAAATTTGTTTATTGTGTTCCATACTGTTGTCATATCTGATTCTCTAGACAATTTGTTTTCTGTGTATTCTTTGAAGCTATTCCTTTTGAATTCTTTTAATTTTTTTCGCCTTTTTATTGAATACGTCGGATATGCTTATAGAATCTAGATTCGGGTTTTTCAGAATCTTTTTTTCTAGGTTTCTTCTCTCTTTGACTATGTTTGTAGCTTCATCATTCCACCACGGAGGTTCAGATCTTGTGATTTCAAATTTTTTGTTTTATTTATTTTGAATAATCACTGTTCTGGGGGTTGAAATTGGCTTGGATTCTGGATATGCTTATAGAATCTAGATTCGGGTTTTTCAGAATCTTTTTTTCTAGGTTTCTTCTCTCTTTAACTATGTTTGTAGCTTCATCATTCCACCACGGAGGTTCAGATCTTGTGATTTCAAATTTTTTGTTTTATTTGTTTTGAATAATTACTGTTCTGGGGGTTGAAATTGGCTTGGATTCTAGAGTATTGGGAGGCCTGGAGTTGCTATTTGGATTTAACTGTGATGAATCTTTTTTGGGATTGGTTTTTAAAATAGTTATTTCATCTATTATAGTCGTGTGCATAAATTTGGATTTTTTTCCCGTTGTAAGAGATTGAAATTCCCTTATTTTGTATTCGGAGTATTTTTCTTCAACTGTTTTGTCAATTAAGTATGTGAAGTGTTTCCAATTGATATTTTTGGTGTTAATTTTATGAGTAGATGAATACAGTTATTTTTTAGTTTTTAGTGTCATATTGATAGAAATAGGGTAATGGTCACTAAACATTCGGTCTTCTAGGACTTTCCAGTAAGAATTTAGAACTAAGTTGCTGGAGGTAACAGTGAGATCAATAGAAGATCGCACGATATTGTTTTGTTTTAGTTGTATATGTAGCTGAACCATCATTGAGAATGATCAAGTCCTTGTTGCAGATAAAGTCTATCAAACTTAATCCTGAGGGGCAGATTTTGTTAGATCCCCATCGGGGGTGGTGGGCATTGAAGTCGCCTCCTATTATTTTGTATTTATATTTCGATGCAGAATTGAAAAATTGGCTCCATTCGGCTGAAGTTGTGGTTTTTATTGGTGGTCTATAAAAAGCGCACAGTAACATTTTATCTTCTTTGCCTATGTCAATTGTAATAGCTAGTGTTTCTATGAGATAGGGATTATGGTATATATTGGGGCATTCTTGAAAGAGGATATTCTTTCTCACAAATATGTATATGCGCTCATGCTCATTGAGATGATCTTTCTTATAATTTCTATCCTTTCTTACGATGCTGAAATTAGGGATATATATTTTGTTATGGTTTTTAAGCCATGTTTCCGTAATTATCATGATGTCATAGTTGTATGATATTATTTTTGATTCATCGAGTTTATTTAGTATGGAGCGTCAGTTCCATTGCAAAATTCTTAGGTCGTTTTCAGTGCAGTTTTTTTTTTGAGTGTTTATATTGTTAGTATCCATTATTTAGATTTTTAGTTAGTTTAGTTTATTATTGGTGTTACTTGTAGTATGTGTAGTTAATTTTAGAATGGATTAAGTACTTCTATTATTACTTTATTTGTCTTCTTAAATTAGTTTTTTTTCTTCCTTTTCCTTTAAACTATTACTTAGTAATCAGTCAGTTAAGAGCTGCTTATTTGTGACTGTGTGAGAAGTTGGCTGTAATATGAACTTTCACCGATTAGATCAGCAGGAGGAGGTTGATCAAGGTCTGGTTTTCCTTTGTAGTTTTGAATATTACCAGGTGTTGTTCTGGTAGCATTTACTAGAAACCATATAGCTTTAAATAACTGATTGATGGTTCTAGTCTTTAGTAATTTTTGAAGCTCTTTGATATCTTCATTTAAAACTTCTATTTCTGATGAAGGGCTTTCATCATATTTTCCTGATGTGGTTATGTTGTTTGTTTCTTTTTCGCCCTGTGGGAGATTGCCATTGGGAAACCATAGGGCATTTGTATGTAGGGTTCTTATTTCTTGAAGTTTTTGGGTCGTTGAGTTGTTATGGGAATTACTTCTGAGTTTATTTTGTTTATCAAAGCTAAAGTTATAGTTATTTCTATATATTTCTTTTTCATTATAGGTCAATTCTAGGGTATTTACTTGAGGACTATGAGCGCTTACTATTTTTGCATAGGTCATTTTGTTATCGTTTTGAGTAAGTAAGTTAAAGGGTTGACTTGAGTTGTCTGATAGAGCTGGAAACTTTTGTTGATCCGGCCTTCTATTATTATTTAGGTTTCGGTTTCGGTTTCCTTTAACTTCATAAACTGTGAGGCTCATATGTGTTACCGAGTCTCTGATTTCTTGTTATTTTTGTCTTACTGTGCAGTTTTTACTAATTAGTAAGTGGTTGCCTCCACATAGGAAACATTGAGGAGGGAGACTTTGTTTTTCACATGCTTGGTCTTCCGTATGTTTAACAGAGTCACATCTTATGCACTTTTCATTAGGAGCTTTGCAATTGGCTTTAATATGACCAAATCGAAAGCATCGATAACATTATCGAACTTGGGAGTAGTATATTTCTATTGGGTGTACTTAGTATTGTAAAATGTCTGGACATTTTAGAAATGGTAATGTGACGTTAAATATGACAGAGATGTATCGGACATGTAACCGATAACCAAATCTCAATGTTTAAATTACCGACACAAAAAAATGAGAAGATGTCGAGACCCTCACACAAAAAATGGACACCCCTTCCACTATATAGTGGCAAAATGTCCGTCATAAAATTTTTGGACATGTGACCATAGCAAAAAAATCATACAAATTTTATAACAGTATTTATTTTATACTTCATAAAAAAATATATAATACTTTACAAAACTTTACTACATCCTTTAATAAAAAATAGATACCCCATCCACTATATAGTGGCAAAATGTCCGTCATAAAATTTTTGGACATGTGACCATAGCAAAAGAATCATACAAATTTTATACACATTTTATTTGCTAGTTTATAAAAATATATAATACTTTATAAAACTTTACATTTCAAAAAATTTGTTGTCATTTTTTGCTTCGACATGTGACGGACTTGTGTCGGATATTTTACCGACATTTTTTTATGTCGGTAAAATGTATGTATATTTATGTAAGCATGTCGGACATGCTTATAACACTAGGTGTACTACTTTCATGATCTTAGCTTCGCTTGGTAAGAATTGAGCTCTTATTGTTGTTTCGATAGTTTTTGTTGGAATGGTGTCTGTTTTATCGGTGTCACTGTTGTTCTTTTTGGTAAATTTTTTAATATGTAGGATTTCCATGTTTCCAACTGGGGTGTTCATTTCAATATTTGCAAGTAGGCACTCATTAGAAATGTCTCTCGGAATACCTTTGATGATTCCCTGCCTTACCATCAAATGGTTGGGGATGATATCGGTTAGGTTGAGTTCTTCCCATTGTGATAGTTTGAGTATTTCATTAGCTATTCTTCTGTTATTAGCTATTACACAGATTTCATTTCTGCCTAATTGTTTTATTTCATTGAAAGAATGCTTATCTGGATATAGGGAATTAAAAATTTTGCAATTTCGATAGCATCGATTTTTTATCTATTGTGTTTTTCTTCTGGACATAGATTTTGTAGGAGGCCTATATTAGATTGTCAAATTCGGTGAATTTAATCGCTTCAGCTGAATTCTGTTCCTCTTCTTTATTTTTGGTCTTGGATACTTTTTGTTTTAGTAATGCCTTTATCTTGTTCGCTGTTTATTTCCATGTCTGATGTTGACTGCGAGGTGGAAGGTGCAGTAAGCGTTGTTTCTATGAGCGTAGGTGGGTCTTTTTGAATTGGTTTGATTTTCAGCTTAGTTTCCTGATCTCAGGAAGAATCTATTGATCTTTTCCTGCCATTTTCTGCATGGGTTGTTGTTCGGAAGGAACAGCTTGATGATTGTTGAAGTTAAGAGCAGGTGTTTCATTTAGACTAGATTTATTTTTATTTTTAATCTATTCGTCTACTTTATTCTGATTTTGATTTTTGTTAGATTGACCTTGATTTTTTGCTGGTATTTTAGAGTATTGTTTAGGTAGATTCTGATTTTGATTGAAATTCTGAATTCTAAATTTAATTAATGAATTATTGTTTTCTTGAGTTCCATTGGAAGATCAAAGGTAAGGCTTCGGTGAATGCTCTGTCTTGTATGACACTAGTCTTTTTTGGATTTGGGAGTTTCCTTTGTTTTCTTGTTCGTCAAATATTTTGTTAAGGATCTCATATTTTTTACAATGGGAGGATTTATTATTTTGGGATCGTTTAGGTTAACGGTGTCAAATAGCTCGTTTTTGTCTGTATCATCGCAGTACATTCAATTCTCTTATGGGACTTCGTCCCGGCCCTGTGGGGCGGGAATTGAGGTTATGATCACCTACGCTTTAGTATCGATTTTCTATTCCTTTTTCTTCGTTCTCGAGCCGTATCTCTGGTCCAGACCCTTGATTAATAGTCGAAAATCTATTACCTTAATTTTAATTGATGATGTTCGGTCTCTTATTACAGATTAGATTCGCATCAGCAATCGCACATGTCCCTCGATACTTACCTACCTACTACTCCATCTCGCATGAACGAAATGCTGTGTCCGTTAAAATTCGAAATTACATCTTTTGTGGTTCCTAAAATTACTGATGAGAATGTGAGTATCAAATTTAAATTTAAGGATACGTCACAGACGTAACACCTCCCCCTTTAGACTGTTGGATGTCGTAGAGATTTAACAGGTATAGAAACAGTTAAAACATCAGTGATTTTCTGTTACAGAATTTTCAATAATAATAAAATGATAATAAAAGTTCAAATAATAAATACAATAATTTCCTTCATAACACCAGAAACTACACTTCAGCTACTGTTCTACTTTGTATCGCGTGTTATGCTAATTATACCTAGCGTTCAAATAGCGGTGTTGGGAAAAATTTGTAATGCGTTAATGCTTTTCGCAATTTTGGTATCTCATTTCGTCGTGATGCCGCGCGTATTGGAATGCAACGTAGCAAAACCGCGTACACATAATTTTACACACCGAAAAAATCAGTGATATACTTTTTGGTACAATAAATTAAATTATACGTCGCAGGATGTAACACCTCCCTCCTTAGACTGTTTAATATCATAGAAATTCAACAGGGAAAAATTAATTAGATTATATCAATGATTTTTGGATTACAGTAGAAAAATTTTGTATTATTGAAAATACTTTAATAATTTAATCTTAACCTAACGCTTGTACATAATAATTACTCATTTAGTATAAAAAGACGTAACAATCGTATTTTTTTTTTTTTTTTTAATCTTTTGTTCATATCGTACAATGTTATTTTGTAAAAATATTTTTTTTTAATTTTTTAACAGGACTATTTGGCTAGTTGATAAATTACAAAATTTTTGGTGCAAAAGTAACTTGAAGTATCATTAATTAATGCACTTGAGATATCATTAAGCTTGCATTTATATATTAGAAAAGTGTATAAATAATTAGATACCTTCGATTGTATATAATATAGCATTTCGACAATTTTTGGATAATGTTTTTTGTTTTTCTGTTTTTACATAAAGTAGTCATTGATTTACTAAATTTAGAAATAATGTGTATATTAAATAATTTTGTTGTAAATAAAAGATGAGAAGAAATATATAGGGAATGATTCAAGTCATCATTCACTTCCCTCTCTGCTGAGTTATTTGGCAAAAGAGATTTTCTTTTTTGTTTCTTTAGGTAGAATAACATTGAAGGAATTTTGATAGTACCATCATAAAAACATTTAAATAACCATATACTGAGAAAAAATGTAATTATTTCCAAAAGAAAAATTTAATAATATTATGTAGGTATTTTTCGTAAAAAGGAACGTTAATAGGTTGGAGTGATTTCGGTAGATTTTGACTTATATTGCTCTTATGCATCATTGTATTTTACCTTTGTTTGAAAATTTTCAGCCATTTCAAAAGTTCAATTTAGAACTCAGGACTGTTTTCTGGTACGTGTAGCATTCACATATTTGCATTAGAGTATGCAGTGCGTTAGAGTATAAAAATGTATTAAGTACTCAATACAGTGGAGAATAGTGTATCTTATAGGATGATCATGTTAGTACATGACTGAACTGATCACTTCCAATACATATATTCCATTTAATCTTAGCAATTCTTAGAACATAGCTATCTGAATTATTTCTTTTATTTGTTCTTCATAAAATTTCTTTTATAAATGCGAACAATTTTTCTGTAGGCAAATACAGCTTGATTTTGCATAAAATTACAGTCAAATTATTTTGATCTTATGTTTGTTAGGGTTGCAACGTTTAGGAATGGTTTTATTTCTTTTTCCTTTGGATTAGTTCTATAATTTCTTATTCAAAGCTATAGATAGAATAATAAGTTATTAAATTGATCCCTGAAATGTTTTCTACTTTGTGACTAAATAATTAATTAAATATTTCTATTATTTAATAACAGAACATTTTTACAAACAAAATTTTGCTTGTTTTATTAGCAAACAAAGACTGAGATATTTTAATATGTAATCGCAATATTTTTGTTTATTGTTAAAAAGAAAAGAACAATATATTTTTTTTATTTTGTCAGCAATATTATTTTTCGTTGTAATAATATTTCTAAAAATTATCATGTATGAATCTTTACGCTGTCTTCATAAAAAGTTATTCTTATAATTTCATTATTCAAACTTATCTTATTTCGATCGCGCTTTTTAAAATTATTAACTTTCTTAGGTATTGCTTTTCATGAAACATATTAACAAGTTGATACGAACAATTGTAGACAAATGATAAGTGGTTTAAATTGTTAATTTTGTAAAATCTGGATCATCTTAAGTTTATATTCTAGTTGACCAAGCAGTAGGATGGTTTTTCTTCAAAAAAAAAGGTTAGGCTGCAATTATAATTCTCTATTGCTGTATTAAATTTGGAAGAAAAAATAAGTAGAGATTCTGATAGATGTTAATATTAAATATTTTGTCCATATCCTAAAACAAAAATGTTGTGTTATTATTTGTTATTATTAACAAGGCTTAATTTATTTGCATGCAACGTTTTTACCTTTCCTTCATAATTTATTGCAATGCTATTATTTTCATTTACTTTTAATATGTCAAAGGGTCCTTAGTAATGGTCTTTCTCGAATTTCCCCGATTTCGGCTCTTTAATTAGCCATACTTTATCTCCTATTTTGAATTGTGTTGGATTGACGTAACGGTCATAATAATTTTTCGATTTTTCCTTTGATATTATTAGATTTTCTCTTGCTCCTCAGGCAATTGCTCTCATATTTTGTACTAACTTTTCGAGATATCCATTAAAAGGGGGTAACATTTCTGATTTTTTTATTGGTGCTCTAGATGAGGTTCTAGCAGGATAAGCAAAAACAAGTTCATCTGGTGTATATTTATGGCTAGTATGTACACTTGTATTATAATGAATCTGTGCAAAATCTAAGAGTTCTTCGCATTCATATTTTTTTGTCGAAAAGTTTTTAAATATTTACATAATGGGTGATGGGCCCTTTCTAATGAACCATTTGATTGAGGTGAGAAAGCGGTTGTTTCAATTTTCTCAAATTTGAATCTTTTTGCTATGTGTTTCATTATTTAACTTGTGAAATTTGCTCGTCTATCGGTTAGTACTATTTTTGGACAACCAAATCGAGGAGCGCAGGAGCGCTCCGAAGGCAAGCACAGAAGAAGCCTGAAGGAGCGACCCGTTCTACATATATATTGAAATGGGTGTGCGAGAAATTGAATGCGCCTATATACGTCTGCATTAGTTTAAACTATATAACATATAGTTCAGTCGAGAGCCATTTCATTGCTCTACTCAAATCAAAAGAATTTATTTAAAAAGATTATCTGGTTCAAAAGATAAAGAAAGCTGAATTTTTTTGTGAGCTGTTTCTTTTCGAACTTTTCTTCTCGTTATTCCGATATCCGATTTGCAGCTCTTACGACACTTCTGGTTGTCGTCTATCTTACGCTTATACAGTATGACAGAATTATTTTTAACGCTCTTATCTAACGATTTTCTTATCAAGAGCTTTCTAATCGTATGCTTAGTTTTTTTCGTAGACTTGATAAATATTATTTATTTTGATGTCGAAAGTTCAGTTCAAGGTACAAAGTGGGAAGGTTATGTTTTTTCAGCCGATCATTTTTTATCATGTATTTTAGTTAATTCGATACAATTTATACTTTGGATGCAATTTGATCTATTTTTCTATTATTAAACTAATATTAAAAACTTGATAATTAGGCTATGAGTTAAAGAACAACAAGTCGGGTCTACTGCAACTTCAGACGTTCCGTTTGAAAAAGTCCCTAGGATTTTCGAACGGCTTGAAACGTAAACAGCGGGATTGATGGATGCGTATTAGTGAATTACAGTGCTAGGAGTTAATTTAATTAATATGAATAAGTAAAATTAAATGCTGCATTATACATTTTATTAGAGAAATATTATTAACCTAAAAAATTATCCCAAGAATAATGTTACTTTGTAAAATTGTTGAAGTAGATGAAATAATACGTAGAATAATCATGATAATATTTAATTATTTAGATTATTGTAACCGGATAAATCGTGTAAATCTCGTCGTCACAACGAGACGAGAAGAACGAAATATCAATCGAGTTATGCGAGTAAAAGCGCTGTAATGTGCGATACGTAGGTGCTCGTTCTTAGCAGTGTTACAGAATAAGTCTCGATGCGGCCGCGATCGCTTGCCGACGTAAGGAACGGCTCGTCGTTCTCGATCTTCGTCTGATGGCGCTTAGCCGTGAAATTAATATTACTCGTACCTACAGACAGAATAAGAAGGGGCGTAAGGCTGGCGCGGTCAAGTCGCCCTCGGCGGCAGGCGTAGCCTCTATCCCCCAAATTTTTCTATGTCTATTACTGGACCACTTCTTTTCCCTCTTATTTTCTACGCTTGTTTGAGTTTCGACAAGTACTAGTGGAAATGATGAGTAAAAAATCTACCTCGACCATTTTTTGCAGTATTAGAGAATACGATATCTAGACCCAAGATAAGTAGTTTTTAAGTATGTATAACATGTTATTAACAATTATTAACAAATTCATGTATTAATAAATAAGAATGCATAATATCCGTAAAGATACGCAGGCAAGGCAAATCAAAGAATCGCGCATTATCATGGCCTAACGACGCCAATTGATGAGTGCAGGCTGCTGGTGCGCAGTAGCGCGCTGCGCAGTGCGCACACTCGACGTTTTTGTTGAGCAGGCGGCAAGTGGCAGTAGTAGTTGCGAATAACGAAGCTAACGTTAGATACTTAATTCTTTGTCGGCTTTATTTAACCAACCGTACAGATAGGTTTCTCGTTAATACTACTTTCATTAAACATTATTATTTTTGATTATCTAATCGCGTCTTATGAAATCTTATAATAATATAATATAAATTTTTCTTTTCTGTTAATAATTTTCCTCATTAAAGCTTTGAATCCCTTCGCTCATTCTAACGTCTTTCAAAAAAATTATACTTTTATTTTTACAAGAATTAAGAATTACACTAAGATTGAAAGAAACGATTTTGTTCCTTCTGCTTCTGTGATTTTTCGATTGTTACTGTAACATAAACGTACTTGTACAGTCAACAGAAGAGATAGTATTTTTTCATCAAATTTATCATATTTTACATTAAATTTACCATATCTCGAGAAGAGCCTATGCTATCCAACGTTTACCGACGGTATAACAGTCGTATAGAACTTTATAGTAGTCCGTTGTAAGGTTCGGGCTTGCTGCCTATGGAGTCTAGCTGGTGCGCTCTGCAGTTTTGTACATCTAGGTGTCACAACAAAAGTTATTTGGACCAACAAGTTAAGAACTGAAGATAAGTTGGATAATCGCAAATAAGTGTAAAAGTTACATGTCTATAAAAATCTAGTAAACCTAGAGACAAATTAGTCATTTTATGCTGTTAGCCATTCTATTACTTATCATTTAAGGTAACTTAAGTCATACTTCCCAAATTTTTTTACTGTGAAATAAAGGTTTATCGCGAAAAATTAAGTTTTACAAAATTGCGCATTATTATTACTAAAACACGGATGTTAATGAAATTCATATAGAAGACAGTTAATCCAATAACCAACATATGTACGTGTCAAAGGCTGATTCGATGTACCGCGAAATAGTTGTTCCAGATATTTGATAATTAATTTCGTTGGTTTTTTTGCAACTAATTGTTTAATTACAAAACGTGAATTTTAGAAGTTAATATCGTAGATATAAACACTAATTGATTTAATCAAACATATTGAAACAAAGAATTTCAAAAACTTGAAATTAAGTTGCTCTTTACGACTAACAAAATAGGACTGCAGCGTTATGAATAAATTGTCTCATTGTCATGCAAAAGCCGCTCGGGAAATCGCTCTTTTTGCATTAAATAAAGCAAATTTTTACGGTAATTTTAAAAGAAAAAATAAATTATTAACTCCTTTTTGGTCTAAAGATTACTTTTTGTTTAAATGGTTAATTGTTAATTAACTATCGAACGTACCAGACCATGAATTTAGGGGCAATTAAAGGATGGATTAAACTTTATTTTCAAAAAGATTTACATTTATAGTTCATGCGGTTGAAGTTGACAACGTTGCGACTCCAACAAAAAGCAAAACATCCAAAAAATTATGATTTCTGCTCGGAATCGATGAACAACAGGTAAAAGTGCATGAAAATGAAAAATAACAAAAACACACACCCTAACACCCCATTTTGTCATGGTAAAAAGAGAAAAAATTCTCATTCAATCAATTTTTAGATCGCCAATAATTTTATTGCTGGAATACAATATAGAGCATGCACAGTAGCTACAAAAAAATTGGCAACGTTGCAAGCATCGCAGATCGTCCTCAAACTACTCTTATTTGCTTCGAAAGAAACGCAAAATAAAGTATAATTTTGCCGTTTTTTAAATCGGCAATAATTTTATTGCTGGAATAAAATTTCTAAAATATATACTAGCTATAAAAAAATTGGCGACTATGCAGGTACCGCGGAAAACTTTCAAACTACCCCTCTCTGGTTCGGAAAAACGTAAAAACGCTGGTTCTCTACTGGGGTAAGTTGACGCACTGTTGATAACGCCGATTATCAACAACATTTGGCAGTATTTTTGATACTATCCCTGTGTAATACTGCCTTATAGTGCTGAGACTACCATAGTCAAGACATCACTTGTTGCTGTACGAGGTAAGTCTCAATTTTATCTAAAGTGTAAAATAACAATATTATGAAAAACGTCTTTTGTCGATTTCAATAAAACAGTACTAAGTAATTAATGTTAATTTATGTCACTCCGTGGTATAAGTATTATAAACAATAATTTCCTATACACATGCAAAATCATTTATCGCACTAGTATTGAATTTTGTACTATTAATATTTTAGAACTTGCTTTTATCTTACGTTACATACATATATCACAATTTCGTTAATGTAATTAGAATATGCATAGATTATCGTGGAAATTATGACTTTGTTTATTATATTATTAATTGATCCTGATTCATATAAAATTGAAACAAACACTTGAACTGTGAAAATTGTTTCAATTTTCATAAAAGATAATAATAAATCTGTTTCGTCATTCCTTTGTCTTGTTAGTCATACCAACGTTAACCAGAAATTAACTAGTTTTTATCTAGAATATAGTGAACAGAGTAGCCTTTTTATAGCTCAGAAATCTAGTTCATTAATTAGCTCAGGTAGAAAACATGCTTAATTTTTACTAGAGAAATAGTTTATTAATTAAGTAAATATTCCTTCTTTATGGAAAATTTTCAAAATATATTTTTGCCCAGCGGGCCTCAAGTACTACTTTTGCGTTTTTCCGGAGCAAATGGGGGTAGTTCGAGGGTTTTCCTCAGTACATTATCGTTGCCAATTTTTTGTGTAGCTAGTCTGTATTAAATTGTTAATAGCAGCAAATGGTAGATTTTTCTTCTAATTTTTGACAAATCTGCAGCTTATGGCCAATCTTCTACCAAGGTCAAAGGTATTAATAACAAACACCTTTTTTATGAATTTGATCTTTTATTCAACGTTTCGGACATTTTTGGCTATGTCCCTCTTCAGGAATCTAATGAGAATTCAATACACACGTTTTGTAAACCAATAATTAAACAAATAACAATAAAAATTAAAAGTTATGTACACACTTACAAATAATTAAATTATTGTGGTCAACGTTGTTTTGCGGGCAACAATCCGCTCGTCAGTAACGATATATTACAAAATTTACGCTTATATACTAAAATTATTTGTATGTGAAAATCGGTGTATCACACAGACAACTATGCTCAGAATCGGAGTGGGGTAAAACCCATTGGGAACGTCCGAGAGCGGAGACAGGTAGCAGGAAAGCACGTCTTGAAGGAAGTGGCATCAATAGTCTTGACTAGAAGAACTTGTGTGTGAATAGTGTATATCTATGAGAGATGTTATTAGACTTTCACCATACGTGCGCTCCTAATACCTCTTCACATCGATACCTTGACATCATATCAAATAGAGACCAGAAATTCGCAATTGTTTATCAAGGTGTTATATTCATTTGGCAGTCTGTTTATTTCAAATTGTTTATTAATACAATTTTTTTGAGTATGAATAAATAATGCGTCAGAGAAGAGTCGTTTTTCTCTGTTGCATTCGGTGTCTAATATCTGAATATTCTGAAAATTTATTGTATGATTATTATCAGTAGTGTGTATAAATAATGACGAATTTTGGTCTCCATCCGAATATTTTTTTAGATGTTCTTTTAATCTTACACTCAGTCTTCTGCTTGTCTGCCCTACATATGACGCATTACAATTGTTACATTTAATTTTGTACACAACATTCGCATTATTACATTTTTTATTTTTATCCTTCCCTAATATTATAATATTATTTAATTTATTAGTTGTACTAAAAACGACATTTGTATTACATTTCTTAAAAAAACTTTTTATGAAAACTTCAAGTTCTTTAACAAACGGTAGACTTATGTATCTTTTTTTATTGCAACTGTTTATTTGTAACCTATTTTTATCACATTTTATCTTTTTTAACCTTTTTTTTATATGAAATTCTATTGTGTCGTGTGGGTAATCATTTTGCTGTAAGACTTTTTTTATAAAAGAAATATTGGATTTATGGAAACTACTATGTGATAACATTATTGCTCGATCAACGAGGCAGTAAACAATAGTTATTTTATTACTTTGAGGATGGTGTGAATTGTAATTCAAATATCGTCCTGAGAAGGTTGGTTTTCTATACCAATTTGTGATAATCTTTCTTTGTTGATTCTCAATAATTTCTAAATCTAAAAAACTAATCCTATTATTTTGCGATCGCTCGACAGTGAATTGTAAGTTCGTGTCATAGGAATTAAAAATATTAAGTGTGCCCTCTATGTTATTCTTTTTAATACACAGCACAATGTCATCTACATATCGAAAGTAAAATATCGGTTTTGATTGTAATTTGTTAATACAATAAGATTCTAGATCTTCCATAACTATATCAGACAGAATCGGACTTATGGGATTACCCATAGCTGATCCAAAAGTCTGTCTATAAAATTTTTCATTAAATTGGAAATAATTATTATTTAAAATGTACTTTATAACATGTAGAAATTCAGAACAATTAATATTTATCTTATTATGTAATTGGTGCCATCTCTTTTCTATAGCATTACAAACTAGATATTCAGGAAGATTAGTAAATAAACTAACAACATCCAAACTAATAATCTCGTGATCCAACGGAATTTGGATATTATCTATTTTTTCTTTTAATTTTAAACTATTATCAATATGAGAAACAGGAGTTTTTAAATTTTTTTGGAGAAATTTAGCAAAAAACTTTGATAAGTAATATGTAGGAGAATTAATTGTAGAAATTATTGGTTTTACGGGGAAACCAGTTTTATGTATTTTTACTAAATATTTTTACTACCGGAAATGTCTCTACCAAGGATCACTCTGTGCGCAGGTCTCGGACTTCATGTTATATTGACGAAGCCTTTTCTTTTCATGAAATTTGATAACCGAAATTACTATAAATATATTCGAAAATAAACTAACGATGGGATTGCAGCTATTTACTTCCTATATTCCTAGATCGCAGTTCACGCAGTGGCAGGTAAAAACGTAGAAGCCCATTATCAGCAGTTTCATAGGGAATACTAAGCTGAACAGCAACGATGGCAGACTGTTAGACAAATTGGAAATTTTTATTTCTTGTGTATTTATTATAAGCTTACGTGTTGATATCACATCAATGTGTATGAGTATCTCGCCGCTTCTGCAATTGTCCCACTTCTCAGTGTACCGGGATAGAGTTAAGTTCACCTAATCATGGCTGTACGATGTCTATATCTGAATAATAACTATAAGTAACTCTGGCAAGAATTAAAAATCAGTTTTTTTTGTGTATTTATATGCATACACATTCATATCACATCACGTTGTTGAGTCAGACGTCGCCTTCTTTTATGTCCCACTTCTCGGTGTACCGGGATTGGGGACGATCAAAATATTTCGGCTCTATCAAATCAATGTCTCAATCAGAGAAGAAATTTTGTTAATCATAACAAATATCATAACGCGTTATTATTATTTGCTTGTACGATATACCCATTACTTTTCCCCGGACATGTCTCTACCAAGGATGACTGCGGTTGGGACTTCGTATTATATTGCCAAAGCTGTCTCTATTTATGAAATTTGGTTGAAATTTGGAAAAGGTTGAGGAGCAGTGTATTTGAAAGTCTCGCGGTATAGAGACGCACGGTTGTCGTCCCGGGATTGAAGCCTGATATCAGCGCTTATTTTTCGTATTCTTATATCTTCCACCCCGTTTCAGTACATCGTGAACAAACTTGGCGCCCGCGCGATCTTCAACCGTTCACACGCTGCCCCTCCTGCCTCTCTTCCTGCACCATCGCTTCGCACGTATAATACATGTCTGCGTCGTCGTTTGTAAGGGCTAAAAGTGAGGTCTGATTGGTCAACTTCAACAATCAATTACTTACAATCGCCTAATTAAGAGAGAAATTTTTTTATTATTTTTCTCATGATCAGCCCGTCGAGGAGAATCTGATGGTATATGTTTGTTAACACTTTATCTAGGTCACCCTGTAGAAACTTCATATTAAGTATTTAGTAAGAAGAGGGTAAGATAAGTATTTCTACCCGAATATTGCCAAAAAAACATTTATAACGTTATAAAGGATGTGGTTTTTTGCAGCTAATGATAGAAGATCGTATACTAATTTAATTCTTGAATTTAATGGCCAAGTATACCAATAGATGTTTTTGCTTCCTCCTACAGGAAGCTTTGTGATAGTAAATTTTTGAGTTATTGTAAAAACATGTTATAATTGTGTCCAGGGGTGTTGGGAATCAAAATACATGGTTTTTGAAAAATGTCTGGATGTGTGTGTGTGCGTGTGCGTGTGCGTGTGTGTGTGTGTGTGTGTGTGTGTGTACGCCTGGATCTCAGCTTCTATTCAGTCGATTTTGACCGGACAGGTCTCATTTTTTTGTTTTTTTGCGTGATGGCGGGTCAAAATTCCGTTTTTTGATTGGGGCGATGCGTTTTTGTTTTTTTTTTTTCAAATTTTCGATTTTCTCAAAACTGTTTTTTGATTTTTTTTAATGATAGGATCGAGTTATTTGAATTTGATGGGTAGCGTTCGAAAGAGAATTAAAATACCTATATTTTCTAAAAAAAAGTTTCTAGCTATCACGGTTCTTTTGTTATTAACAAAAACGTGTTTTTTTAGAAGCTTATAACTCCTAAACTTAACGGTCATTTTTTTTGAGAAAAATTATGATAATACAGAATATAAATAGCTATAATCTGTTGAAATTTGAATACATTCTGTAGGTTAGATTTTCAGTAAAAAAATTGAAAAATGAAAAACATCAGCTTTGTATGTCCAACCATTACAAGAGTAAACTTGACTTAATAGCTTCAAAATTCCTTTTAGAGGTAGATTTTTTATAGTTGTCGGACGAGTTCTTTGGGCAAAATGATTGGTCCATAAATTTCAGAGATATTTGAGGTTAAAAATTTTTTGACATATTTTAAAAATCGTAATTTCTCGATAACGGCTCTATGTATCTGAATGGGGTGGGTGGCATTCGAAAGAGAATTAAAATACCTATATTTTCTAAAAAATTTAATTTTCTATCTATCACGGTTCTTTAGTTATCATCAAAAACAACCGTGATAACTATTTGTTTTATTATAAAATATAGATATTTTACTTCTATTTCAAATGATAACTTTATTTATCAGCTCAAAATTTATATAAATTTGATATAAATAAATAATAAATAAATAAATAAATTTAAAAATTAACAATTTTTAATATTCATAAATGAATTTAATTATAATTATGCAATAAATTTTTTAAAAAATTACAAATTTTGTTATTAAAAATTAATTAAAGGAATCAACAAATTACGGTTGAGGAAGCTACGGGCCAACGAATTGGCAGCGGGTTTTTCTTTTTAATTACAACAGGAGTTGGAATAAAAAATGAAAAATACCTTTTTTAAATCAACGTTTCGGACATTTTTTATTAATATGTCCCTCTTCAGGATACTAAAATATATAAAATTATAATAATAATACATATATGTTATAACAAATTAATTTTTAAACATTTTGAACAATTATAAAGAGACTTACAATTAGTCATAGTCACATTAGCTATTTGCGGGACGACAATCCGCTCGTCAATAACTAAACTCTTACATTTTCGTCGCTTTTATACTCGTATTTCATACTACTACATATTAAGATAGTTGTTGGACGAGAGAGGGTAGAGCTAAGTGTCAATGCCCGTGCTAGAGTACACAGAGCAGTAACAAGGCGACACGCATTGGAAGAAGTATAGCCAATGGTGGCTAGGGTTAATATACTAGTGTATACCCGGCTAGACTATGTCTTACCTCCTTAATGCGTGCGTTCCCATTAACTCCCCGTTGCCTCTGCGTGGCATTAATCATTATTAAGAGCAGAATTCAATATGTTTAATAAAGGAATTATAATCAACCGGTAGTCTAGTAATTTCAAACTGACTGTTAAGATAATTTTGTTGCGTGTGAATATATAAAGCTTCGGAGAAAAGTCTTTTTGTGTTATTTGTTTCATTATCTAGTATTTTAACATTTTCAAAATCAATATAGAATGATTTTTATCTTTTTTGTGTGTGTAAAATGACGAATTTTGGTCTTTATCGTTATATTTCTTAATATGTTCTTTTGTTCTCACATTTAATCGTCTGTTCGTCTGTCCAACATAAGACGCATTACAATCTTTACAATTAATCTTACATACTACATTTGCATAATTAGAGTGTTCAGTCTTATCCTTGCCTAGTGTTATGATGTTATTTAATTTGTTTTTCGCACTATACACAACATTAGTACTTAGTTTTTTGAAAAAGTTCTTATTAAAATATTCTAGTTCTTGAACATACGGTAAACAAATAATACCTTTATTATTTTTGTTCCTTTCGTTTGTAACTATATTTTTGCTTCTAATCTTTCTCAGTCGTTTATTTATATAAAATTCTATTAAATTTTTTGGATAGTTATTATTTTGTAATACTTCTTTTATAAACGATAAATTTTTTTTATGAAAACTAACATGTGATAAATTTATTGCTCTGTCTACTAAGCCATAAATAATAGCTATTTTTGTCTGTAGAGAGTGGTGTGAATTATAATTTAAATATCGTCCTGATAAAGTTTGTTTTCGATACCAGTTTGTTATTATGTGCCTGTGTTGGTTAATTATTATTTTTAAATCTAGGAAACTAATACTATTATGCGCTCGTTCAATAGTGAACTGTAAATTTTCGTTGTATGTGTTAAACATATTTAAAGTGTGATCAATCTTTTCTTTAGGTAAACATAGTACAATGTCATCCACATATCTAAAATAAAACTTTTGTTGGAAGTTTATATTATTCAAACACTCAGTTTCTAAATCATCCATGACTATATCAGATAAAATCGGGCTTATGGGGTTGCCCATCGCAGATCCAAAAATTTGTTTATAAATTTTTTTATTAAATTGAAAATAATTATTATTTAAAATAAACTTTATTATTTCTAAAAATTCTGTAAGAGTTGTATTAATTTTATTGTGTATTTGTGGCCATCTTTTCTCAATCGCCTTACACACCAAAATCTCCGGGACGTTTGTAAAAAGACTAACCACATCTAAACTAATAATCTCATAGTCAGGAGGAATTTGGATATTATTTATTTTTTCAATCAATTTAAAACTGTTGTCAATATGTGAGGCAGGAGATTTTAAATTATTCTGTAAAAATTTTGCAACGAACTTTGATAAGATATAAGTCGGGGAATTTACAGTAGAAATTATTGGCCTGACTGGAAAACCAATTTTATGGATTTTGATAAGCCCATACGCTTTTGAAATATTGAACTTTTGTAATACAGATGGCAATCTTTTACCATTTCCCATAAAATCTATCTTATTTAGCCATTTCGTTAATTCGTTCGTTCTCCTTTCTAAGCTAGGCAGCGGATCTTTTTTTATTTGTACGTAGTATTTTTTATCTAAAAACAAGTTTTCGGTTTTTTCTACATAAGAGGATTTTTTTATTATAACTGTCGCGTTGCCTTTATCTGCTCTAGTAATTAAAATCTCTGGATTTTGTTTTATAAACATTTTTGTTTTAACTAAATCATTTTTTAATTTTTTGTCTGTACATGAAAGGTTTGATAAATCTTTGTTATAAAATTTTTTTAACGTATTTAAGAAGGTTCCTCTTATTTTTGTTGTTTTGTCGTCATCAACATAATTATTTGCAAAAGTTTCAAAGTTCTTTAGATAGTGTAATGTTAGGTTGTTATCAAATTTTTTATTGAAATTAAATTTCTCTCCAAGTTTTAACGTGTCAATAACATAAGTCGGAAGTTGAATGTCAGAAACATTCACACACCATTTTTCATATATATTATCTCATGAGCTAAGTTCAACAACCTGTGTGTTTTCAATTAGGTGATTGCCCCTATTATTATGGTTTTGCGATTCGATGTATCTATCTTTTTCGATTTCAACTTTATATTTTTTTAAATAAATATTTTCAGGTTTCTTTTTCAATTTATTTCTCACTGGACTAATGATAAATTTAAGTTTTGTTAGGTAATAATCTACAAATAGCAAAATCAAATTATTCTCCAAGGTATTACCTAGTAATTTGATTAATTTTTCAATCTCTTTTTTATTATTAGCTATTTTGATGTGGATATCTATTATCTCAATATTTATTAAATGGTACAAAATTTTGTCAATCAACCTATCTTGCTTTATTTTACAGCGTTTTGAAAACATGTGATTTTTCTTTAAATTTTTTGTAATATAATTCAAATGATTAGGCACGATAAAATCTACATTTAATTAAGAAAATACAGCGTTCACTATAACACTTTTCGTTGTATAATAAATTAGTCAATTTTTGGCATAGTTTTTTTATATCAAACCCGGAAATTCTAAAAATCAAGTATAAAACTAATTGTACAATAGCCTCACACGACTACCTTCACCATGGCGATACCAAGGACTCCAGAAGTTCAAGGAAATAATGTTACACGTATGTTAAACAATTACGACACACACAAAGAAAAATTGTCACATTATTTAAAAAATAGGAAAGATATTAAGTTACAATTAGTTTTATACTTGATTTTTAGAATTTCCGATTTTGATATAAAAAAACTATGCCAAAAATTGACTAATTTATTATACAACGAAAAGTGTTATAGTGAACGGTCTATTTTCTTAATTAAATGTAGATTTTATCGTGCCTAATCATTTGAATTATATTACAAAAAATTTAAAGAAAAATCACACGTTATCAAAACGCTGTAAAATAAAGCAAGATAGGTTGATTGACAAAATTTTGGACCATTTAATAAATATTGAGATAATAGATCTGCACATCAAAATAGCTAATAATAAAAAAGAGATTGAAAAATTAATCAAATTACTAGGTAATACCTTGGAGAATAATTTGATTTTGCTATTTGTAGATTATTACCTAACAAAACTTAAATTTATCATTAGTCCAGTGAGAAATAAATTGAAAAAGAAACTTGAAAATATTTCTTTCAAAAAATATAAAATTGAAATCGAAAAAGATAGATACATGGAATCGCAAAACCATAATAATAGGGGCAATCACCTAATTGAAAACACACACGTTGTTGAACTTAGCACACGAGATAATATACATGAAAAATGGTGTGTGAATGTTTCTGACATTCAACTTCCGACTTATGTTATTGACACGTTAAAACTTGGAGAGAAATTTAATTTCAATAAAAAATTTGATAACAACCTAACATTACACTATCTAAAGAACTTTGAAACTTTTAAAACTTTTAAAACTTTCAAAACAACAAAAATAAGAGGAACCTTCTTAAATACGTTAAAAAAATTTTATAACAAAGATTTATCAAACCTTTCATATACAGACAAAAAATTTAAAAATGATTTAGTTAAAACAAAAATGTTTATAAAACAAAATCCAGAGATTTTAATTACTAGAGCAGACAAAGGCAGCGCGACAGTTATAATAAAAAAATCCTCTTATGTAGAAAAAACCGAAAACTTGTTTTTAGATAAAAAATACTACGTACAAATAAAAAAAAATCCGCTGCCTAGCTTAGAAAGGAGAACGAACGAATTAACGAAATGGCTAAATAAGATAGATTTTATGGGAAATGGTAAAAGATTGCCATCTGTATTACAAAAGTTCAATATTTCAAAAGCGTATGGGCTTATCAAAATCCATAAAATTGGTTTTCCAGTCAGGCCAATAATTTCTACTGTAAATTCTCCGACTTATATCTTATTTAAGTTGGTTGCAAAATTTTTACAGAATAATTTAAAATCTCCTGCCTCACATATTGACAACAGTTTTAAATTGATTGAAAAAATAAATAATATCCAAATTCCTCCTGACTATGAGATTATTAGTTTAGATGTGGTTAGTCTTTTCACAAACGTCCCGGAGATTTTAGTGTGTAAGGCGATTGAAAAAAGATGGCCACAAATACACAATAAAATTAATACAACTCTTACAGAATTTTTAGAAATAATAAAGTTTATTTTAAATAATAATTATTTTCAATTTAATAAAAAAATTTATAAACAAATTTTTGGATCTGCGATGGGCAACCCCATAAGCCCGATTTTATCTGATATAGTCATGGATGATTTAGAAACTGAGTGTTTGAATAATTTAAACTTCCAACAAAAGTTTTATTTTAGATATGTGGATGACATTGTACTATGTTTACCTAAAGAAAAGATTGATCACACTTTCAATATGTTTAACACATACAACGAAAATTTACAGTTCACTATTGAACGAGCGCACAACAATAGTATTAGTTTCCTAGATTTAAAAATAATAATTAACCAACACAGGCACATAATAACAAACTGGTATCGAAAACAAACTTTTTCAGGACGATATTTAAATTATAATTCCCACCACCCTCTACAGACAAAAATAGCTATTATTTATGGCTTAGTAGACAGAGCAATAAATTTATCACATGTTAGTTTTCATAAAAAAAATTTATCGTTTATAAAAGAAGTCTTACAAAATAATAACTATCCAAACAATTTAATAGAATTTTATATAAATAAACGACTGAAAAAGATTAGAGGCAAAAATATAGTTAGAAACGAAAGGGACAAAAATAATAAAGGTATTATTTTTTTATCGTATGTTCAAGAACTAGAATATTTTAATAAGAACTTTTTCAAAAAACTAAGTACTAATGTTGTGTATAGTGCGAAAAACAAATTAAATAACATTATAACACTAGGCAAGAATAAGACTGAACACTCTAATTATGCAAATGTAGTATATAAGATTAATTGTAAAGATTGTAATGCGTCTTATGTTGGACAGACGAACAGACGATTAAATGTGAGAACAAAAGAACATATTAAGAAATATAACGATAAAGACCAAAATTCGTCATTTTACACACACAAAAAAGATAAAAATCATTCTATATAGATTTTGAAAATGTTAAAATACTAGATAATGAAACAAATAACGCAAAAAGACTTTTCTCCGAAGCTTTATATATTCACACGCAACAAAATTATCTTAACAGTCAGTTTGAAATTACTAGACTACCGAATGATTATCATTCCTTTATTAAACATATTGAATTCTGCTCTTAATAATAATTAATGCCATGCAGAGGCAAAGGGGAGTTAATGGGAACGCACGCATTAAGGAGGTAAGATATAGTCTAGCCGGGTATACACTAGTGTATTAACCCTAGCCACCATTGGCTATACTTCTTCCAATGCGTGTCGCCTTGTTACTGCTCTGTGTACTCTAGCACCGGCATTGATACTTAGCTCCACCCTCTCTCGTCCAACAACTATCTTAATATGTTGTAGCGTGAAATACGAGTATGAAAGCGGCGAAAATGTAAGAGTTTAGTTATTGACGAGCGGATTGTCGTCCCGCAAATAACTAATCTGACTACGACTAATTGTAAGTTTCTTTATAATTGTTCAAAATGTTTTAAAATTAATTTGTTATAACATATATGTAATATTATTATAATTTTATATATTTTAGTATCCTGAAGAGGAACATATTAATAAAAAATGTCCGAAACGTTGATTTAAAAAAGGTGTTTTTCATTTTTTATTCCAACTCCTGTTGTAATTAAAAAGAAAAAAACATGTATTGGTAGACTTGGCCATTAAATTCAAGAATTAAATTAGTTATAAAGGATGGCTAAAGTATGCTAAAAAAAATGCCTGAAACATGGCTTAAAATATGGTTGAAAGTATGGATTAAAGTATGACTGAAAGTATGGTTGACAGTATGGTTGAAAGTATGGCTTAAATGGAGGAAAAGGGTTTCTCTCACACAATTCACTATAAAGTCTACATTTATTTATGCACTTTAACACACACCCACAACCCGACAATAAAACGGTGATTCGCTCGATGCCGCGGGCAACGCCGGGCGGCCTCGCTATCAGAGACTTTCGGCTCGCTCTTTATCGAAGAGGAGATTGTCTGTGCGCTACCGATTTCTCGGCGCTCAACGGGCAAGCCATCATCTCGCTCTCTACGCTCGCGCGCTGACCATGTTGGCCAGACCTACAGGGTTACTCGCCTATATCTCTTCGAGATATAGGCGAGACAGATATAGGCTTCTGGGCCTTCTGGGCGAGAGAGATATAGGCTTCTCCGAGAGATATAGGCTTCTGGGCCTTCTGGGCGAGAGAGATATAGGCTTCTCCGAGAGATATAGGCTTCTGGGCTGCGCTACCGTCGGTCGCTGCGCCGCTGCCTCGATGCTGTCGGCTACTGCAGGCATCGGGGTGTCCCCCTGGTGATGTGAGTTGCCTGGTGTGTCTGCCTGGTAGAGGCAGCTATCGGCAGGCCTTGACGGCGGCTGGTGGTGTAGAGGCCCTGGATGACTGAGCGGCTAGATCTGGCGAGCGCCGAGCTGAGACTGCCGGCCTTTGACTGTTAATTGCTGCGTGACACTTCGAGCGGTATCGATTCCGGCTCTCTCTTTCTCTCTCTCGCTCTTATGCCTCTCTCTCCTATTGCGTGTTTCGACAGCTCGCCTTCTTCTCTGCGACACCGCCAAATCCTCCCAAAACAATACACAGTCGTGTCACTACACATGTAAATATTGTGTGTAGGCACGGACTGCGGCCATCGAAGGCGCTATGGCTTGATTCGACGAGAGCACAGCCTGCTGGCGTGCTCCTCGTCACAAAGGTCATCATGAGATTTCAATTTGATTCTCCAAACTTTGGCAAAAGTTAATATAAACTTCATATAATGTATTTCGTAAGAAGAGCGTAAGATAAGTATTTCTATCCGAAGATGATCGGAAACTAATCGTAACTTTATATAAAGTTTTCTGTCTATGTTTGACATGCTTTCAAGTAAGTATGGCTGAATGTATCGCGAAAGTATAGCTGAAAGTATAGCTGAAAGTACAGCTGAAAGTAAGGCTGAAAGTAAGGCTGAAAGTATGGCTGAAAGTATGGTTGACTGTATGGTTGAAAATATGGCTTAAAGTATGGCTTTCAGTAAGTCTGAGAGTATGGCTAAAAGTATACGTTTAATGTATGGCGAAAGTATAAAGTATTCCATAATGAAAGCGTAGGATTCGAATCATTACCCCAACTTTGGTGGAAATTAACATGACCTTATATGTATTTTTCCGTAAGTTAAACATAATATTTATAATTCTTTTCCCAAACTTGTCAAAACTTAAACTCAACTTTGTATAAAGTATTAAGTAAAGTCATCATGAGATTTCAATTTGGTTATCCAAACTTTGGCGAAAGTTAATATAAACTTCATATAATGTATTTTCTAAGGAGAGCGTAAGATAAGTATTTCTATCCGAAGATTATCGGAAACTAATCGTAACTTTATATAAAGTTTTCTGTCTATGGTTGACACGCTTTCCCTTAAGTATGGCTAAAAATATGGCTGAGAGTATGGCTTGAAGTATGGCTTAAAGTATAGTTGAAAGTATGGCTTAAAGTATGGATGAACTATGAATTAAAGTGTGGCTTTAAGTATATCACAAAATATGGCTATAACTAGACTTTCATCGAGAAATTTAGCATCATAACATCATCGATGATTACTACTATAAGAGATCGTGGATATCTGATAGTCAGCGCAGAGAAGATATTACCGGCATTTCAGGTAATGAGATATAGGAAAAGGCCTAGAGCAGATTATTTGATAGTCTCGCGTTAAAGACACATATTTACCGTTACTTTCTGAGATATACTTCTTCAAACTTTTAATATGATATAAAATCCATCGCTTTCAATTCACTAAATTCACGAAAAAACATTGAAACTTTGAGCAAAAGTTGTTCAAATATTATAAAATCAGATGTTTTAAATTGACAAACATTTACCGTTTAGTTCAAAAGTTATAATCTGTCGTCCGCAACAATTTTTCTTTTTTAATTCTTTTACCCTGCAATTCTCGAACGTTCGAGCACTCCGCAAGCTTAATTATGACCTAGTCGACGGTCCGCGCCCGCAGACTTACGGGGAGGGGAGCGAGCGGCTCACAACCCTATCGGCAGCCTAACTGGCGATGTTTTTGATTCCCCCTTGCAGCAACCAATTAGCGAGCGTGAACGCTCGCTCCCGATCACCGTCGATTTTTCGTAGCGCATTTTCTCTCCGCGCTTCGCCGCGGCGGTGGTCCTCCTCTCTCTCGCCAAGTTCTCGCGCTAGGTAGCCTCGCCTGGTGCGGACGACCGTCCACCAAAGGGCAGAAAAGGGGTGACGATCGAGCCACGATCGATGTCACTAGGACATGGCAGGAACCCTAAAGAGTCTAAAAATCTAAATCTTATTCGCCATGCTCTTCGCCGACGCTGAACTTACGTCAAATCATTTAAAGTTTCAGGTAAGCTGAAATTAAGCGATTGTTTATTGACTAATATCCATTAACGTGATATCTTCAACGACATCAAGATTATCACGCATTATTGAGATTATTAGCATGCGGTGCGCATTGCACTTAACCTTGTGAGATTTCTTACGCCTATTAGCCTCGCATAACTCCATTTTGTAGTCAATGTCATTACGAGAACAATCTTCAGTGAAAATTTTTTAGTGTAAGGAAGGAAAATCTAAAATTGTTGTAATTCTGTCTGAAATAGGCGTTGTTTTAAACCCAATGAAAATAAAAAATTAAAAGACTTGAGATTATTTAATATTTACTCTAACTAGTAATTTGAGGCGCGCTACGCGCACCAGATGGCCGTACTTTCACCAATCATAGAACTCTCTGAAGCTGACTCTATATGTTTCAACCAATAATATTTTTTGCTCAGCAATATGGCGGCCCTCTAGAAGCAATATGGGACCCCCCTCATATCCATCTCCATTTTGAATTAGGATTTCCTGTTTCTATTTCTCAATGCTACAGAAATTATTTTGAATGTTATTTTTGTTGTCATTGTGATTGTCTGAACTCCTGAATTAGTCCTGCCGTCTGAACTCGCTCCTTATCGCGAGAGCTACCGAGCATTAATTAAAAATTTGTAGTTAATTGATTAACTTTTCCTCGCGGCAGTTAAATTAGCCAGCCCACCTTCGGCTAGTGGCAATTTACATGAGCTGTAAATTGGTGGCTGTAAATTGTAAATTGTAAATAGTAAATAATATAATAATATATAATAGCTGCAAATCGTAACTATGGGCTGTCCAAATTTTATCCTACCTAGGTGCGTACTACTTTTGCTCCCAACAACCGATCGCAAATAAAGAATACCTCAGATATCATGTTTACCCTCGCCTTCGACTCGAACATAATTCATATGCAATCTGGGACATTCTTTACTTCGTTACTCCCTAGGTGCGTAATATACTATACTTCGCAGGTAATATATATTAAATTGCCCAGGCGAAACTGAACGATAAGGTAAATATTCATAATTATAGAATAGTCTCCAGTAGAAAAGCTGCTGAACTTGTACGTGAGGCAAGGCAGGTCAGACTTAAATACAATCTAATGAATTTACACGCTACAAGTACACAGGTCGGTGTAGTTTATTTTTCTTGCACAAGAAGACCCGGCATAGTAAACTCTTGGTTGCTTGATACTCCTAGGGACATGAATATACGTATGTAGTCTCACAGAAACATGTTATTTAATGTTAATCTATTTTTTTGTATCTCGTCGCTCTTCTACATAACCTTAAAATGTTCATGACGTTCATGAACAGATATTTTGATGATTCAGGTATGATAACTAATTCAACTAATTGTTTTCAGCATAATGGGTTTAATAAAACGGTCAGATTACTCGCATATAAAAAAAAACATCATTGTAAATATTTGCATACGTCGGTAAAATCTCCATCAAAACAACATCCACACATACGCTCGCACAAGTAAATTCAGCATTGAACAATGATATTGTGTTTTTCTAGAGTATCTATCTATCAATTGTCTCGGTAAGACCTTTCTCAGAAGCTACACGTCTTAAACTTTTTCCATAATTGTCCTACGATAATGAGACTGACGCCGATTGATTCAGCATTCGGTAAACAGATTATGTTTTCATAGAGCACCACGATCGTCGCAATGCTGATATTCCTATTGACCTGCTAGATAGATTGACAGAGCATGCAACTCGTGTAGCCCCTCTCTAGATTCATATTCATGAACTTTTTGTATAATTGCCCTACTATAATGAGACGCATGTTGATTTGCTCAGAATTATGTAAAAAAATTGTGTTTGTACGGAGCATCTTGCTTGTGGCGATCCATTACAATTAAGAAGTTGTTAAGAACTATATACCCTTATTGACGTCGTGGGCTGTCTCTCGCGAATGGGCACATTAGAACTTTGTCAGAAACTATTCTGAGAACACAGGACTGGTAGCATTGAAATATATGTGAAAAAACTATTTAACTGCTACGCCAACAGTGCAATAGAACTGCTAAATGAACGTAACAGGTACACCAATCTTGTGTGTCCCTTTTATTGAAGCCAAGCGTTGAATATGCCTTGAACTTTGTATACAAATGTGCAATGAGAATGAGACGCAGGCTAATATATTTAGAATTGACTGCAGAAAATGTGTTTTCATTGAGCATGTTGATTACAGCGATACAATTAAAGTGAGAATTCACTATTCACCTACATTGGCGTCGTGGGCTGCTCTCGCTAGTCAGCCCACCTGAACTTTGTCAGGAACTATCCGGAGCATATGGGACTGACAGTATTGCAATATATGTAGAAAAATGAAGTAACTTTTACACCAACAGTGCAATAAAACCACTAAATGGACGTAACAGGTACATTAATACATTCTGTGACCCTTTCATGAAAGCTATCCGTTTTGAACTTTTTATGTAATAGTGCTAGGACAATGAGACTCTTGTATGCGGCCTTTCTTCAAAAGCTACACGTTGAATACGCCTTGACTTTTTATATAGATGTACTACAATAATGAGGCACAGATCGATCTAACCAGTAATGAGTAGAGTAATTGCTTTTTCATAGGGACAATTAATAACTGCAATACTATTAACGTAAAAATAAACTATTTACTCTTATTTGCGGCGTAGGCTGTTTCTGGCGAATGGGCTAACTTGAATTTTTGGAGACATTATTACATAAAAAGTTTGTATAGGTTTTATGAAAGGGCCTCACAAGATTAAAGTACCTGTTTCGTCCGTTTAGCAGTTTTATTGCATTGTTGGCGTAGAAGTTACTTCATTTTTCTACGTATATTACAACACTATCTGTCCCATATCCTCAGGATAATTCCTAATAAAATTCAAGTGGTCCCATTAGCGAGAGTTGACCACGATGCCAATGTGGCTGAATGGAGAATTCTTACATTAATTGTATCGCTGAAATCAAAATGCACAATGAAAACACAATTTCTGCAGTCAATTCTAAATAGATTAGCTTGCGTCTCATTATCGTAGTCCATTTGTATAAAAAGTTCAAGGCATATTCAACGTTTGGGGCAAGGTACCTTCAACATCTATAAAGGGTCACATAAGATTAATCTACCTGTTATGTCCATTTAGCAGTTTTATTGCACTACTGGCGTAGAAGTAATTTCGATGTTTCATATAAGTTCTCAATTATTATTATTATGTGCGATAAAACCTGCGTCGTAATCTCAATGTTTCATGTAATTTGTAAAGGGCAGTTATGCCCGTGAGATACAATAAATAAATAAATAAATAAATAGAAGTAACTTCGTTTTTCTATATATATTACAATACTATCAGTCCCATATCCTCAGGATAATTCATGATAAAGTTCAAGTGGGCTCATTAGCGAGAGCAGCCCACAACGCTAATGGAGGTGAATAGTGAATTCTTACTTTAATGCTATAGCTGAAATCAAAATGCACAATAAAAACACAATTTCTGTAGTCAATTCTAAATAGATTAGCCTGCATCTCATTATCGTAGTCCATTTGTATAAATAGTTCAAGGCATATTGAACGCTTGGCTTCTATAAAAGGGACACACAAAATTAGTGTACCTGTTACTGCCGTTTAGAATTTTTATTGCACTGTTGGCGTGGAAGTCACTTCGTTTTTCTACATATATTGCAATACTATCAGTCCCATATCCTTAGGATAATTTCTGTCAAAGTTCAAGTGGGCCCAATCGCGAGAGGCAGACCACGACGCCAATGTGGATGAATAGTGAATTCTTACTTGTAAGGTATTGTAACAAGCAAGATGCTATATACAAACACAATTTTTTTACATAAAGCTGAGAAAATCAGCATTTCTCTCATGATAGTAGGGCAATTATACAAAACGTTCATGAAGTATGTATTTAGAGAGGGGCTACACGAGATGCATGCTCTGTCAAGTCCATCTAGCAGTTCAATAGGAATATCGGGATTGCAACGATCATGGTGCTCTATGAAAATACAATCTGTTTACTAAATGCTGAATCAATCTGCGCCAGTCTCATTATCGTAGGCGAATAATAGAAAAAGTTTCAAAGAAGTAGCTTCTGAGTAAGGTCTTTACGAGACAAATGCAGATACTAAGTCCGCCTGGTCCTGTTATTTCAACTATTGCATATAATTGGATGTATTTTCTTACGATAATTCGTTTTCCAACTGTACCATGGCCTCAGGATAAGTGCTCAAAAAGTTCACATCGATCTAGTCGTGTACAGAAGCCTAATCCGCCAAGTAGAATTAATGTTACGTTCCTTCTCCAATGGAGTGGCAGCGAGAGAGATACCATAGACAAACGCAATTTCAAAAATATTATATAAAAAGTTGAAAACGTATAGCTTTCATGAAAGGGTCACTTAAGATTAATGAACCAGTTACGTCCATTTAGCAATTTTATTGCACTGTTGATGTAGAAGTTACTTCGTTTTTCTATGTATACTGCAATACTATCAGTCTCATATCCTCAGGATAATTCCTGATAATGTTCAACTGGGCCCATTAACGAGAGCAGCCCACAACGCTAATGTGGGTGAATAGTGAATTGTTACTTTAATTGTATCGCTCAAAGCAAAATGCAGAATAAAAACACAATTTCTATAGTTGTTTTTTGTAGTGATGAGGATCGTGGACTGGAGAGGCCCTAAATTAATAAGACTTTCGTGTAGAGATTAAGTGTAGATTTATTCTAGTAGTCCGTTGTGCCTCTTAGCGTACAGTAGGTTGCTGTTTCTTCTGCCGTCGCGTGCGAACTGCCGCCGGCCGGTGTCGAGAAGTGCCGTCGGCGTGCCTTGGTAGTTGCGGGGGGCGGCGAGAGCCGCGTGGAGAGCGCTCACTGGTTACGCGTGGTCGAGCCGTACATCGCCTTATAAGGAGCGATGATATCAACGTCTCGAAGGTTCGAGGCGTTGAATCGTCAACATTCCGCCCAGCTTCGCCAGACTGGCGAACAGTCCTTAATTCGGTGGTTGGAGGCGTATGACCTTGGCGATGGGGTGACGTAGCGTGGTGGTGGCCGTGCGAAGGTCAATCACGCGAATGATTCCATCACTCCCTGAATGAATGGCTGTGAGGCGTGCGATGGGCCACTTGGCTGGAGGCGTGAGCTCGTTGCGAACGAGCACGATTTTGCCCACGGCGACTGGAGGATGTGGCTGTCTCCAGTTCATGCGGGATTGCAGAGCCGTCAAGTACTCCGTGGACCACCTGGCCCAGAAATGTTGAGTCATTTGACTAATCAATAGCCAACGCTTTCCTGGTGGGACATTGGAGTTGGTGACATCTTCTTCCGGGACTAAAAATGAGGGACGTTGTATAAGAAAATGTGAAGGTGTTAAAAAATCAAGGTCAGCAGGATCGTCGGTGAGAGCAGTTAAAGGTCTGGAGTTAAGACAAGCTTCAATACGGCACATAAGTGTAGCAAGTTCTGAGAAAGTGAGAACTTGATCTCCAATGACTCGGCGCATATGATGTTTTGCCGATTTAACTGCGGCTTCCCAAATGCCACCAAAATGAGGCGCACTGGGAGGATTGAAGATCCATGACGTACCTTCTTGAGCGAGAGAGTTTACAATCTGAGCAGAGTAAGAAGATGAAGAGCTAACCATCTGTTTTAAGAGAGTATCAGCACCTATGAAGTTTTTACCTTGATCGGAAAATAGTTCTTTGCAGAAACCTCGAGGTGCGGTAAATCGATGAAAGGCCACGATAAACACTCTACTAGTGTAGTCCCCGTCTACCTCGATGTGGACGGCTCTAGTAGCCATACAGACGAATATCGCGATATATCCTTTCAATGTACCCTTTCCTCGAGTTATAGTAAGGCGAACGTTGATGGGACCGGCGTAGTCAACACCAGCACGTTCAAACGGTAAAGAGGGGCACACTCGGGCCTTGGGCAAATCACCCATTAATTGTGTACTCGAGCAGCATGGCGTGAGCATGTCAGGAAAGCTCTGACGACTTTCTTAACCGCGGATCGACCTTTCACTATCCAGTACCGACATCTCAGTATGGAAAGAGTTAATTAAGTGCCACAATGAAGAGTGCGATGATGAGCATCTCTTATTAATAAAGTTGTTAAGTGACAATCAGCAGGAAGGATAAGGGGATGCTTAGCATTTTCTTCGAGGGGAGAGTGAGAGAGTCGACCGCCCACCCTGAGCAAATGAGTTTGAATCACAGGGTTTAGCGATAACAGGGGACTTTTGGATGAAAGTTTACCTGTTCTAGCTAATTGTTGAAGTTCAGACTTAAAATAAGATGTCTGAATTAAGTAGATCAAACAAAGTTTGCTGTTGGCAATCTCACTAGCGCTGATCTCCTTTGAACTCGGAGAGTCATGGCATAGCAGGGATTGACAAACAGAGAGAAAGCTAACGCCTGAGTTTGAAGACGTCGTACGCGCTAATTTCGAGCAGATTCTATTAATGAATTTGAAGCAATACGAAGCCACGCGTATCAACTTATTAAACGACGAATAATTATTGATAAGGCTCCAAATTCCTGGAGTATTTTCAACAGAATTTGGAGCGACTTTGTTAATGACTAGAGTATGATTAGGATGGACCATGGCTCAAGATTACCTGATAACCAAGGGGGACCTTTCCACCATAAGAGATGCGAAGCTAGTTTAGAGGGCTCAATACCTCGTGATATAACATCGGCGGGGTTATCAGCTGATCGCACGTGATGCCAGAACGCATCAGGTAGTAGAATATGAACCTCGGAGCACCGATTAGCGACAAAAACACCCCATCGAGATGGATGGTCTTTTAACCAGAAGAGCACATCAGCAGAATCAGACCATAGGTGAATACTTTCAACCTTAATTGGGAATGATTCCTTGAACGTTTGAGTAAGTCGAGCAAGTAGCAACGCAGCGCAAAGCTCTAAGTGAGGTATGCTTAGCGTTTTAAGTGGAGCTACTCGCGTTTTAGCCACTTGAAGTGTGACAAGCACTTCTTGTGTTTGGATTAAACGCAGGTAGACTACTGCACCATATGCAAATCTAGACGCATCTGCGAATCCGTGGATTTGAAGAAATTCGCATTGTGGCGTGTATCCACTCCAGCGAGGGATTTTAATCAAACTAATAGAATGAAGATCTTGCAATCAAGTCTGCCACCGATTTGAGATATCGAGAGGAAGTTCTTTATCCCAACTAACCTTCAGAATCCACAAAGACTAAATAATAATATTTGCGGTTATTACGATAGGAGCCAACCACCCCATGGGGTCGAAGATGCGAGCAATTCTAGAAAAAACCGAACGTTTGGTAGATGCCGAATCAACGGGGCCATCTTCGATATGAAAACTAAAGAAATCTGTGTTAGGTTGCTAATATATACCTAGAATTGGTACAGATGTTTCTGAGGCGAATAAATTAATAGAATCAGCAGCTAACATATTCGAGGGTAAATAAGAAAGTACTTCAGCATTATTCGAAGTCCACTTTCGAAGACTAAGATGACCTTACTTGAAGAGTTGAATTAACTCATCTTATTTCTGCAAAGCTTCTTCAAAATAGTGTGCACCAGAAAGCACATTATCTGAATATATTTCTGTTCGGACAGCTTCAGCTGCGATTGGATAATTTTTGCCATAGTCTTCGGCTAATTTCCGAAAAGTGCGTATAGCTAGAAATGGCGATAGCTAGCATGCCAATCCATACGTCACTGTAGTCAATCGATAAATTTGAATGGGTTCACTCTTGTCAAAACGCCATAAAATCGACTGATAGGGTTGATCAACTTGTTCGACACCAATCTGTCGGAACATTTTCTCTACGTCAACTGAAAGGGCGATCTTGTACCTACGCCAAGCACAGATCAAAGCGACGGGATTCTGAAGAAGGTTGGGTCCCACGTGTAGAAGATCGTTGACCGAGACACCTGATTTGGTTTTACTCGATCCATTAAACACAGTACGTAATTTGGTTGTCGTACTCGTTTCCTTCCACAAACCGTGATATGGTAAGAAGGCTTGGGAAGCGTTAGATGACGAATCAGGGTTCGAAGAGAGTGACATATGACCTAAGTCAATGTACTCTTTTATGAAATCAATGTAAGCTAATTTCAGTTTTTCGTCCTTAGCGAAGTTTGCTTCGAGACGATTGAGTGCGCGTAATGCGGCTGAATCAGAGCTCTCGATATGAGCAGATGTCAACTGGTCTCGACTTTTCCATGGTAGACTTACTATATATTGCCCTGTTTCATCTTGACGAGTAGTTTTTTGATAAATTTCCTCGCAGGCGTGTTCGGCTGGCGAGTAAGATTTTTTGTCGACACGTATTTCCTCCACCCTCCAAAAATCTTGTACGAGCTCCAAAAGTTTGGCTTCATGATCGTAGCTATTCGAACAATGAAGAGATATTGATTCTAGCCCTATTTCTGAAGTTGAAGAAGAAAGATTACCTGTCAAGAGCCATCCGAGTTTTGAACTCAGTGCTATAGGTTGAAGACTTTGGCCCTTAACAATTTGATTTTCAATGATTTGCGTATAGGCGCTTGCACCGAGTTTGGTTCAAAATACATGGGATCTGCTAGCTGCAGCCCTCTCAAGTATTCGAAATTAGTATTACCACCTACGACGGGAGGCTTATATGCAGATAATCTTGGTAAGATTATAGTATCCACTTCTAGAGAATAAGTTGGATCAAAATGAGGTTGTATAGTAAGACAAGCTACCTTCGAAGAGACGGCAGCTGTCTTTTCTCCTATACCTTGAATGTGCGTATGACTCATTCTACAATTGAGAGAAAGCAAGTTACACAAAGCTTGTGAAACAAGTGAGATTTGAGATCTGGGGTCGATCGGCGCACGAACTTGAATTTTGGTTCCGTTAGGACCAAGGGCGTTAACCCTAGCGGTAGCTAAAAGTACTCCTGTACATTTAGTACTTTCTCCACGATTAAGGGAGACTGCTTGATGAGCAGATTGAATGTCTTTTGAAGTGACAAGATTGCCACAGTTTGTGCAAGGGGTGCTGAACACAGAGTCAATCTGATCAGTGTGCGATAAACTGATTACTTGATTGCTGTCAGTGTACACCAAAGTGTGATGCTTAGCTTTGCAAAGAAAGCATCGATACGTAGAAGTATTTTTAACGTTGTGCTTTCCTAGACAATTGAAACAAAGATTAGAAGATCTGATCAATTCCTTTCGCTCAGGAATCGTTTTATTGAGAAATCGTTCACATCTATTTGTAAAATGATGTTGATTACAAATCGAATATTTCTTTTCTGTTGGGTTCGAAGATGAGGTTTGAAGCGAATAAACCGACTGAGCGTTGTCATGCTCTGATTTACGAGATTTTGAATTTGTGGATTGAGCTTTTGAATTATTTGTTGACGATGATCTAGTGCCAGCTTCGATGGCCTCTAGAGTGAGGGTTTGACTACGAAGGAAAGCTTGAAGTTGCTCCATTGTCGGTGGATCGACACTATGACCTAGATGTTTTTCCTATTCTTTCCGAGTATTTAAATCGAGACGATTCAGCGTAAAATGAACAATAAAATCACTACCTAAAGAAGCCGCTCTATTTAGAGAGGTCAGACTAGCGATGGGATTGAAAATTTCCCTATAAATCCGTTTGATTTCCGACGAAGAATTTGCCTTCATGGATTTAACTGAAAAGATTTCTGAGATGTGGGAGCTAACAATGCGACGTTGATTCTCGTAATATTCGATTAAAGCTGTCCATGCTGGCATCATAATTATCACCAGAAATTGGAAGAGATTTAATTTTCTCAAGTGCTTCACCAGTAAGGTGAGTGCGAAGATAATGCAATTTTAGAACAGGCGTTAAGTCTTCACTACGATGTATGACCGAACGAAAGACGTCTCTAAAATTTTCCCAATCCGAAATGAGTAGTTGCATGAGCAGGACTAGTGGCAACTGAGGCACCATTCGAATTGGAGGAGCCTTGATTGGCATCTCTTTTTCTAACAGCCTTTAAGAAATCAAGAAATTCTCCTCGTCGGACATAAAAGCTATCCTCAACTAAATCACAGAGGTTAGTTGTAAAATAGGCGTGATTTTTATCAAGAGCCTCGAGCTTCAGAATTGACTCGTGATTTAACTGAAAAGTCGCATAATTTGCTTCAAGTCCGGCGAGACATGATTCCGTATAACCTTCCGTCATGTTATCCTTACCCTTCGATTTGAAATTTTGAAATGAATTATTAATCCTAGCTTGGAGTAACATTTTGAGATGAAGTTAATTAGACTAGTGATAAATTTGACTATTTTAACTTTGGTATTGAGTTAACTATTCTTACCCACTCGAGAGTAGAGAAGGAGATAGTGAGGTTTTTACAACTAAGTCTTAACCTAGATTATAATACTTATGCTAGTATGAACGTAGAGATGCGCTTTAAGATACAGCGTTGAATGCATCTACTAACGTTCCCACGGTGAATCGGCTGATGATCCACATCGTTGACTGTTCGAAGAGAAGTTACTGCAAGTGTTGTATTCAGCAATCCTTGAGCGTAGTCAGTAGCTGGATCAGGAATGTATCCAGGTGTAGATCAGCAGTCGAATTTGAAATCGAAATGTTGTATCAGCAGGCAGCGACTAAACTGCAAGTTCCAATAATATAAGTATTGGCTAAGACAAAAAATTGCATTCAATTTCCTCAAGAGTAGTTCAATATTACAAATTAAATTTATAATAAACTCAAACTCAATTAACTTGTACTAATCTCAAATAAAGCTACTCAATTTTAATTTAAGTAATTTGACTAGATAGAGATCATTAAATTCTCATTAAATGTAATAAATGTACTAGATTGACTGGACTATAGTTGCAAAATTTAATTTAAACAAATTGGAACGATACGTGTGTCCAAGTATTAGGACGAGGCATCCGAGCGCTATCGGATCGGCGTTGGGTGCGAAGAAGATGGACTCGTCCGAGTACAGCTTTGATCCGTTGATGCGCGCCCCCTGTGGCGAATGATGGACTCGTCCGCCTCCTAATCCTCTTGGCGATGACGTATGCGATGCCCCAGACGTAGTGCGTCCTGATTGTCGTCTTCTTGTAGACGACCCTCCTGCCCTCGTGGAAGGCTGGCTAAATGCACGGCGAGCGCCGCGCAGCTTGATGCAGTGGCAGCAAGCAGGCTCTACGTGAGTAATCCTTGACTCGTAGAGTGTGAGCCCCGTAGCGTGTACGCCGCCCGCGGGTACTCCGTGTCTTGACTGTGTGGACCCCGTAGCGTGTACGCTCCACGCGGTAGTTCTTCTGTTGGTTCATGCGAACCCGTTGAATTGTTGCTCTCAATGGCAACGTTTAATTGATCATCGTACGATCGCGATGACTCTTGAGCGGGTTTTACAACACGTGCTCCACTTAATTGAAGATTGCCACTTGTTGCTCTAAGTACGACAAGATGGGTGCCGATCACCATACGAACGCGGTGATTCTAGAGCTGGATTTACAGCCCACGCTATTGGCGATGTCTTGGTGTCGGTAGACACGTACACTCCAAGGCGTTTTAGAAGATGGGGAGAATAGCAATTAATGTTGCCATTTCCCCTAGGAAGCCTTAGAGATTGGCTTCCGAGTACGCGCGACGGCGGAACAAACGAGAGAGAGATAGAGAGAGAGACAGCAACGTACGCGCGAAGTCGTCATGCGAGCACATGCGACTGTTTCGGCACTCACGACCACGAACACTTTAGATGCGTACCTGAAAGAAAAAGTGGCTATCTCTAAGCGACTCGTGAGTGGACGTAGAAGATAGGAGAAGTTTTCTTCATGGATGTGGCCATGGCTATATTGATGATCTCCCACGATCCGGCTCGAAGGACCAATGTTTTTTGTAGTGACGAGGATCGTGGACTGGAGAGGCTCTAAATTAATAAGACTTTCGTGCAGAGATTAAGTGTAGATTTATTGTAGAAGTCCGTTGTGCCTCTTAGCGTGCAGTAGGTTGCTGTCTCTTCTGGCGTCGCGCGCGAACTGCCGCCGGTCGGCGTCGAGAAGTGGCGTCGGCGTGCCTTGGTAGTTGGGGGGGGGGGGGCGGAGAGAACCGCGTAGAGACGCTGACTGGTTTCGCGTGGTCGAGCCGTACATCGCCTTATAAGGAGCGATGATATCAACGTCTCGAAGGTTCGAGTCGTTGAATCTTCAACAATAGTCAATTCTAAATAAATTAGCCTGCGTCTTATTATCGTAGTCCATTTGTATAAATTGTCCAAGGCATATTGAACGTTTGGCTTCTATAAAGGATCACATAAGATTAATGTTCCTGTTACGTCCATTTAACAGTTTTATTGCACTGTTGGCGTAAAAGATACTTCGTTTTTCTACGTATACCGAGTGAGAATTCACCAACGCACCACTTTTAAAACATTGTAATTAATATTTTATCAATTGAAGGAAACGCCCGACGATTTATGTTAATTTAATAAGTGAATCTAACGGCTATTCAGGGCGAAAGATAGTAGATAAGGAAGGTAACTAACTTATCAATCACTTTTTTTCTATACATGTGTTTAAATACATATTTAAATTTTTAGAAGCTATTTGACACAATAAATAGCAGTCAAAGAATTATGCACAATATTATAATAATTAAAGTGCAGTCAAGAATTTTTAAAGGATATGGAAAGGGAAGGTAAACGTATAAGATAAAAAATGAGAACGAAAAAATAACCGCCGAGGTTGTCGGTTCGACCACAACCTGGGCCGTTATTTTTTCGTTCTCATTTTTTATCTTATACGTTTACCTTCCCTTTCCATATCCTTTAAAAATTCTTGACTGCACTTTAATTATTATAATATTGTGCATAATTCTTTGACTGCTATTTATTGTATCAAATAGCTTCTAAAAGTCTAAATATGTATTTAAACCCATATATAGAAAAAAAGTGATTGATAAGTTAGTTCCCTTCCTTATCTATTATCATTCGCCCTGAATAGCCGTTAGATTCACTTATTAAATTAACATTGTAATTAATGATTGAATTGAAATATCGGTACCGGGGAGGCAGCATTTTAAGTTTTTTGAGCTCGTCTATCGATTGGTCGCATCTATTCTGCGATAGGATTAGTATTAACGAAGTTATGAAATCTTTTTCACGGAAAAAATATTTTTTCGAAATTTATTTATGCATTTTCGGAAAGAACAGAAAAAAAGAATTGGTAATAGGCGTTTTTGGTATAAATTCGGTAATAGCGTTACTTTTGAATAAATGTACAAAATCAAATCATTCGATGCAAACGGAAAGAAATGTGGATGAGATTTCAAACATTCGGTAGTGTTGGAATAGAGGAATCAAATGAAATGCGCAACTTCTCGCCGTGTCAGAAATAAGAGGTTACTTGCTCTGTTTACATAACAATCTTATATTCGTGGCTCAGAGATGTCGTCAATATGTTCGCTTGATTCGCCGGTGCACAGCGACCAGCGTAGCGCAGTGGCAGGCAACGACTGAATATCGTCCAAGTGTCATGCGGTATGCCTCGACGCACAATAACGTTCGATGTAACAGCCCGTTGTAAGTTTGGGGGTGTACTCTGTCGTTTTTACGTCTAGGTGTCGTAGCACATCTAATGGGGTGTCTAGATGTTCGGAGTGACCGATGATGGAGTCTAGGTCGTGCGCTCCGTAGTTTTTTACGTCTAGGTGTCGTAGTGCATCAAATGGTGGGTCTAGGTGTTTGAGGTGGCCGATGATAGAGTCTAGGTCGTGCGCTCCGTAGTTTTTTTACGTCGAGGTGTCGTAGCGCATCCAATCAGAGATCTAGATGTTTGGGGTGGTCGATGATGGAGTCTAGGTCGTGCGCTCCGTAGCTTTTTACGTCTAGGTGTCGTAGCAGATCCAATAGGGTGTCTAGATGTTCGGAGTGACCGATGATGGAGTCTAGGTCATGCGCTCCGTAGTTTTTCATGTCTAGGTGTCGTAGTGCATCAAATGGGGGGTCTAGGTGTTTTAGGTGTTTGGGGTGGCCGATGATGGAGTCTAGATCGTTCGCTCCGTAGTTTTTTTACGTCGAGGTGTCGCAGCGCATCCAATGAGAGATCTAGATGTTTGGGGTGGCCGATGATGGAGTCTAGGCCGTGGGCTCCGTAGTTTTTTACCTCGAGGTGTCGTAGCTCATCCAATGAGAGATCTAGATGTTCGGGGTAGCCGATGATGGAGTCTAGGTAGTGCGCTCCGTAGTTTTTTACGTCTAGGTGTCGTAGCGCATCCAATAGAGGCTCTAGGTGTTCGGGGTTGCCGATGACCGAGTATAGGTGGTACGCTTCGTATTCTTTTACGACTAGGTATCGTAAAGCATGCAAAGGGGGGTTTAGGTGCAATATCTAATTTTATCTAATAAATATCTAATTTTTAAATATTCTATTCGAATATTTACTGTAAATCTCAGCCATAATCCCACCTGGAATACTATCTCTAATTTGTTCAAAAACAGGAGGTACAGCTGGAATTCCAGCTGGCATTCCAGCTAGGTATTTTCAACCGGGAGCGCATTCTCAACGGATATTACCCTCTAGCTGCTCGATTCCTCATCGTAATCTAGTCTATCGAAATTAATATAACTGAATATAAATGAGCAGATTAAGCTATTCATTGTTCGTATGCTTAAAAGGCCTCTCAAAGAGCGAACCCAAATACAGTAGGTTGTCAATTTTCATGAAAAATATTGACGTTTAATTAGTTTGCTATTGCATCAAAGAAAATTGTTTTTGCGCATGCAGTACTTACTGCACTCTTAAAAATGGTGTGCCTATTTAACACAATGTTTGTGTAAAATATGAATGTTCCTATTCAACACAAAAATTTGTGTAAATGATGTACACAAACATTGTGTAAGAATTCGACACGAGAATTTGTGTAAAATTGCTGTATTACACAAAAATTTGTGTAAAATTGCCGCTTTACATACAAACTTGTGTAAAATGCCCTTTTACACAAAAATTTGTGAGAGAGGACCAGGGAGATCGTTTAATTCCCGTGCACGCCGATTTTGGACCCTTTTCTGGTGATTTTGAGAGACGCTGCTGATCGGGCCGTCCGGTGTGCTAAAGACGATTCAATATAAATCATTACTCTAGTAGAAATTTATATATACGAAATGGACAAGAAGTTAGAAAATAACTAGTAAAACTGGCTAATAAATGACTATGATGAAACGCTTTTTCTCCTATTTTTTGCCTATTTCTTAGATTGGGTAAAAATAAATATTCGTATTTGATTTGCTAACCAATTTTATCTTTGATAAAAGAGCATTAAACTGCATTTGATGGCTTTTCAAAATATAAATAAATAACATGAACAAATAAATCGTTTATTGTACTCATCATAGGAATAATTCAGCCAAATTCTTATTTCTCCATCTGATTCTGTCTCTCTCACTTCTTGTCATAGCAGCAAGCCTTCTAGTAGCAATTTTTAGTCTATAAAAACTGATCAGTTTTAATATCTTTAAAATACTCAAGAACAAGGTTGTGCTTGTCTTCGAAAAATTCATTCTATTTTTCAATCTATTAAATAAACAAATAATGGGAGAAAAAGTATTACATCGAGAGCTAGAAACTGGACAACAGAAATTCCTATTTTATAATAGCCAGTTTCTAATATAAATGGTCACTTATTGGTTATAAAATGTTTTGGAATTCCACCAGGATAGTGCAGTCATTAATTTTCGATTTCGGCGGTCAAGATGCTCTATGAAAACATAATTTAGTTATTGATTGACGAATCGATCGTGGTGCGTCTCATTATCCTAGGACAATTATATAAAAAGGTCAAGAAGTATCAGGAGTTTGAAACACGGCCATACGAGACGCAAGTACCTGTTAAGTTCATCTAGCAGTTCTATTGTAATGTTTGCTAGAAGTCATTTTGTTTGTTTCTATTTATTTGATTTCTGCCGTTCCCATGTCCTTAGGATAATCCCTCGAAGAGTTCAAGTGGTCCCAGTCGCGAGAAATGGCTTACGGTGCGAATAAGAGTTGATAATGTATCCGTACTTAAATGCGATTGCGGTGGTCAAGATGCTGTATGAAAACACAATTTATTTATTACTTGACGAATTGATCATCGTGCGTCTCATTATCGTAGGATAAATATATAAAAAGTTCAAGAAGTATCAGAACTTAAAAAAAGGTCTACACGATACGTAAGTACTTGTTAATTCCATCTAGCAGTTTCATTACAATTTTTGCATAGAAGTCAATTTCTTTTTGTACTTTTATTCCATTTCTGTCGCTCACATGTCCTCAGGATAATCCCTCGACAAGTTCAAGTGGGCCCAAATAAGAAAAACAGCTTAGGCCGAGAATAAAAATTAATTGTGTATCCTTACCTGACTGAAACTGTGGGGATCTAGATGCTGTAACAAAACACAATTTCTTTATTCATTGATGAATCGATCTGCGTGCGTCTCATTATCGTAGGATAATTATATAAAAAGTTCAAGAAGTATCAGTACTTTAAAAAAGGTCCATACGATACGTAAGGACCTGTTAATTCCATCTAGCAGTTTCATTGCAATGTTTGCGTTGTGACAAAGAATTTTCGTCGGGGAATTTTGTGTGTGTGTGTGGGAGGGAAATGGGATTTGGATATTTTGGAAAGGGCGCGAATAAATGTGCGCAAGCACCTAAATTTTTTTATATAAATAAGTGGTAAAACACTTCTTTATTCCTCACTTATTTTATACAAAACGTTGAGCGCCAGCCGCACAGACGCGGCACACGATATCGTTGGCTTTCGCACGCGAGATAAATCCGTGAGGTTTCCTGACGCGAGGCTCGACACGCGCACTTTTCACTCGCGGCACACAAACTTACTTTTTCGAAGATGAACGAACATGAAAGTACTACGAGTACTTCGACACGCTAGCAGTTACTCTTCTATTTTATGCAACTTATTTAACTGTCGTAAACTACGTTACGGTTAACTAATCGTTTAACGATTTACAAAATGCGAGGTGTACAACGTTACTAGTTTAAGGCCCAGTACAGAGTCAGCAACGCGTCCTACCAGCTCACGCAGCTTCCTCCGGCCGTTGCTCCCGCAGCGCTCTCTTATGCCCCCTCTCGCTCCTCTCGCCCTCGCTCTCTCTCTCTCTCGACGGGTAAGTGTCAACATCTTTGAATTTTGCTCCCGACTTTTTCGTGCATTTCTGAAATATTCTTTCACTCCTTGGAGTGCTTTGTTGACAGAAAAGTGGCTCCACCGGCTCTCAAGCTCCTCGCCTAAGGGCCCATGTTTTACACGGTTTCCTATGAGCCAGGAGTTACTTTTCTATTGAAGACACTTGCCCTAACCTCCAAGGCTGGCAATCATAGCTACCATCAACGAGCAAATCCCGGCTTTCATCATCGGTGAGTGTTAACTCCATCACCAGCACCAACACCACGTATCAGCATTTGCTGGCCACCACTCCCCCACTGCACTGCACCACACTGCAAGTCGGCGCACGGTTCCTACTGCGGCAGCTTTCTAATCATCCCAACGGCGAATTTTGAATTCAGCGGGCCAACCGACAGCAGACGGAAAGCTGTCAACAATCACAGAGGCGATCGTGTGTTATTGTAGTGGAACATGGAGAAGAGGTGTGCTGTATGCGGTGAGTCATCGATGAGAGTGCTGGGATTATGCCCGATATGTGGCCAGCCGTGTCATGCCAAATGCTCCGGCAAGAAAAAGAGTGCCCCGTGTGACCTATGCCGCATTGCGGAGCAGAGACCAACGTCAGCAGAGGCGTCATCCTTCATCAAGCCGAAGAGTGCGCAGGTGAGCAAGCGTGCATCGTTGTCGCAACGACGCACGCCCAATACATCTAATATTGCCGCCTCCCACCATCATACGCCTCTCGGCTCATCGACGCCGGCTGCCAAGCTCTCCGCGCGTAATAGTAGCGTGCATGGGTCGTGCGCGCTACTCGCTACCAGTGTGGCTAAGGCTGCCGGGCAGGTAGCTGGAGCGCAGGGGCCAGGAGCGCCAGAGAGAGGTGCCGAGCGGGCCAACTGCACACAGGCGCAGTCTGCTCTGAGTGAGAGTACCGGACGGGTCACCGACACTCAGGCGCCAAAAGACGCATCACAAATCTGCGAAGTTACGGGCAATGCTTGGCCCGGTTTTAGCTGCTTGTGTGCCACACCATAAAATATTCATAAATGAGATGTTGCCCCATGATAAGTTCCAGGAATTTAAGAGCCTGAGGTCCATCGCCCAGGGGCTGGGCTTTAAATATGTGTGGCACTCGGGTGGTAGATTCCTGGCTAGGCATAAGGGGGGCGAGCGTGCGCATATCTTCGCCACAGCATCCGACCTACAAGTCATTCAAACGACGTGCCAGTCTGCTAAAAAAAAACATCTGCCCAAAAGCAACCCGTCAAATGCTGCAGCCACTAACAACGACATAGTTGTTGCGAGGCAGGGAGCAGAAGAGGTTGTTGGGTCGGCGCCTACATCATGACTGGGATCGACTGCTTGCAAGGGGACGGGGGGTGGATGTCCTCTCAAGGCTGGGTTTCTTAATATTAACTCAATCAGACCTCGTATAAATAAGCTCCGTCTGTACCTGGTTGAAGATTCCTCCTACCACCTCATTGGCATAGCTGAATCTTGGCTTGGACCTGACGTTGATGACAGTCTCGTTCAGATTGATGGCTACTCAGTGCTTAGGCAGGATCGTAATATAAATGGGGGCGGAGTTGCTCTGTATGCACGAAACGACTTCACCATCACGAAACTGGCGTCATCTATGACTCAGGGACTGGGAAAACCCTCAATCCCTGAGTACGTATTCTGTCGTGTGCAGCAGGGTTCCTTTCCTCCCATTTTGGTCGGTGTCATTTATAGACCTCCACACATTGCCATGCAAAAGGACACCGACCTTTTCGATGTTTGGCGCGACCTGAGTAGTGAGTATAGTCACAAGTTTATCATGGGGGATCTGAATGGTGACTTGTCATCGGCGTCCAATGCTGATGCATATTCCATCAGAAACCTTGCCACAGAGTTATCATTACATATTGTGCAGCATGGCCCAACACATCACACGCCCACGTCTCACAAATGGATTGACTTAATCCTCACGGACGAAAACGACGAGGTGCTTGACTATGCGAATGAACACCTGCCCAGTTTCGGTAAGCATGCTATCATTGATGTTACCATCAACTATTTTGTGCCAGCGCGAGTAGGGAAGTCTTTCTCCTACAGAGATTATAAAAACGTATGCCCTTCATCTCTCAATGAATTGCTTGCGCGCTGCGATTGGGTAGGCATGAATTCGATTGAATCCGATTTGGAGGGAGCACTAGATTCCTTAAACGCAAACCTTAACTCTGTCATAAACGATTTAGCGCCTTTAAAAACTGTGAAACCCAGTCGAAATAATGCTCCTTGGATTGGTCCTGAGCTGAGGGAACTAATCAATAAACGTAATGCGGCCCATAGGCGTTACAAACGCACTGGGCGAGCGGCGGTGTTCGATGAGTTTCTTCGGCTTAGCAATGAGGTCGACTCACGCTTTGCTCAAGAGCGTAACTCCTTCCTTCACAAACATCTCTCAGACGCTCTTGATGCTAACAAGGATATATGGAAGGAAATGCGTAAACTCGGCCTTATTCCAAAGCGATAAGAGGAGGACCTTTGCGGCTTCACGCCGGGAGAGTTAAACGCTCACTTCGCTGGAATCTCCGTGTCCCCCCTTGAAAACATAGAAGAAGCTATGGACACTATTTTACTAACAAGTGAGGAGGGCTTTTCCTTTAAACAGGTTACACTGAGTGATGTAATTCTTGCAATTTCTCACTTCTTCTCACAGGCAAAAGGGGTGGACGGAATTCCTCGGGAGGTGGTCGTAAAGGCTCTCCCTGTCATTGGTGACTACTTGGTCAGAATTTTCAACTCCTCCTTCGCTCAGGGAATTTTTCCGGGCTCCTGGAAGCAGGCACAGGTAATTGCACTCAAGAAAATTGCATCGCCGTCTACAGTCTCGGACTTTCGTCCTATAGCACTACTCTGCTTTCTTTCTAAGGTGCTTGAAAAAATTGCCCACAACCAAATCACGGAGTATCTTAAATAGCAATAACTTACTTGACCCCCTCCAGGCCGGATTTCGCAAGCACCACAGCACGCAGACGGCACTTCTCAAGCTAACCGACGATATACGTATAGGCATCGACAACAGACAACTGACGTTACTGCTACTGTTCGACTTCAGCAAAGCCTTCGACACCATCTCACCAACAGCGCTTCTGCGTAAGCTCTGTCGGCTGGGGTTCTCCAGGGCAGCTCTCCTGTGGATTCAATCATATCTGAAAGGACGTACCCAGATAGTCACCTCAAATAGCAAAGGTAACTCTGACTGGTTAGAAACCAATCTGGGAGTTCCACAGGGATCTGTCCTGGGTCCACTGCTTTTTTGTCTCTACGTTAACGACTTACGTGACGTACTTGACGGTAATACTATCAGACATATATTTTACGCAGATGACCTTCAAATCTACTTACATACGACAAAAGACGAAATTCTGGAGGGTATTGATCGGCTGTCCCATGCGGCGCAAATGGTGGCTGAATGGGCGGCGAACTCGGGCCTGCACCTCAATGCTGGTAAGACCAAAGCCATTGTATTCGGCTCCAGGGTAGGAGTTAATCATATAAACTCATTAGATCTGCCAGGTATTGGTGTGCGGCCTGGAGAACGCATCCCGTTCAGTAGCGAAGTTGCGAGTCCCGGTGTTACACTGGATAGTAAATTAACATGGAAACCGCACATTGACCAACTCACAAAGAAAGTCAATAAAGCCCTATACAGTTTGCGGTTTATTAGGGCGTGTACCACCCAGATTCTCCGCAAAAGATTAGTCGAGTCCCTAGTTCAACCCCACCTTGACTACTGTACGGTGGTCTACTTGGACGCGTCTGACGAACAGCGAGCGAGAGTGCAAAGATTGAGCAATTCATGTGTGAGGTACGTTACTGGGGCTAGGAGGGATGAGCATATCACCCCTACTTGAGACGTCTGGGCTGGCTCCGTATGGACTCACGCAGATTCTACTTCGCAGCCCTGCTACTATATAAAATAATTCGGATGCGTGAGCCCAGTTACTTGGCTGCCTTTTTTACGAGGCACAAGGCTAGGCCAACTAGCAGTGGAGTGCAGCCGGAGCTTGCTTTCCTGCCTTGAACTATAAGACGGGTGATAGAGCGTTTCTGGCTCAGGGTGCCCGCTTTTGGAACTCCCTCCCCCCTCCCTGCGCTACCTTCCATCACTTTCATCATTCAAGAGGGCTGTGCGCCAACACCTGCTTGATCTCGACGCCTAGCCTCTCTATAAGGATGCTTAGAGCTGCCAGTGCGGGACCTTTATCTAGTTTAGTATTAGACTGCGGATTAACTTTGATCTGTGATTTTTTGACTAAGCGGCTGTGATACCTTACTGTGATATTTTATGAAATGGTTAATGTATAACTGTAATATTTTCCTTTTAGCGTATAGTACCAGCTGTGATATTTTCTCTAGTTTTATTTATTTATTTTGTCTTAATGAAGGGTCCTCGTGATTTTTAATGATTTTTATGTATTTTATTTTTATTTTATCATATGATTCTTTTTTATTATTTTTTTATCGTAATTGAAGGTCCTCGTAGACAAACATATTTTTATGTATAATTTATATATTTGTATCAGGTTGTATTACTTTTATTTTTATATATTTTTATTATATCTTATTTTACTGTATTTTATTTTAAGTTATACACTGTATAAATTCTGTATTAATTATTTTGCCGCGAAGGCAAATAAATCGTATCTATCTATCTATCTATCTCTCTCTCCCTACATATGCGCACTACATCGACCGACGCTCCAACGCGCACGCGCTTTCTGAGGTTGACGACGAGGACGCGCCTCTTCGTGCTTGTTGTCTGCTGGTGCAGGTTTTCTGCTTCTCCTCGATGTCATCTACGAGGACGGTGCCACGCTTCCGCTGACGCTGCCAGCATGAGGTATAAGAATACTATTCTTGGAGGTTATGTTGGTTTGTTGTGGTTGCAGGTAAGGTCTGTGTATCATGTTTAGTCATGTAGTTTACATCTGGCTTATTAGTCGTGTTCTTTTTCAGTGGTGCCCGACAGTTGCTGTGGACGCAGACCATCCAGCTGGTTGCTTCAGCTACTATAGATGCTGCCTCTAGCTACTCCCTGGACGAGTCCACCAGTGTTGGCTACCACAACTCTCCACTCCTAAATCATTGCATTGCAGTGCATATCAGCAGGTTAGTATCTCTCCCGGTGTTTGTGTAGTCTTTCTGTTGCTTGAGCCAGTGCTCTTCTTTCAGGTGACGTTTCATCCCATCTGGGGATCCTCTGCTCGAACGACACCATCTCCATGGCATTTGACGGGTGATTACCAGAACAGTAGCTATCGTTTCAAGGCTTATTCCAAATTTGTATTCAACAATTCTCATAGTTAGTGCTGGGATCCTTTATTCATGGTTTCTATTTGTTTTCAGGTGCTGTATTAGAGAGAGAGAAGTAATATAGCATAGTGTGGTGGGAAAAGGGAAATCGTTGGAAGGCTGCGACAGTTCAGCTTCCTCCAAGTCCCAAGCTGTTGTTGCAGTCCTGTATCTTCTTCTTCAGATATGTTGAGAGTTCGCATACTCTCTGTGTAAAGTGTATTTGTGCGTGTAGGGAAACATACGTAAGTATGGTGTTTTAGAGGGGTGTGTATCGGCTACCTAGGGCCTGCTCATCAACCTAGTGTTTTCTCCGGTTATAGGTTTTTCTGTTCGACTACAGTCCGCTTTATGTAGGTCGAATATATAAATCTGACTATTGCAGCATCAAAGTTGATGTTACAAACTCTCCCTCTCTTATTTGAGGAGCGCCTGCGCGAGTCATGGTTCTAGTACCATGTTCTTTTCGATAGAATTGCCTAAGTTGCCCTAGTTAGTATATACATTTAATTTTACTCAGTTCGTGAAAGGTGCCTCAAATAAGAAGGGGGGAGTTTCCCTAGTGCGTCATACCTGTTACATCGCTAAGTGATCTACCTAACTTTCACTAAATGCGAATCGGGCTATTATCCTTACTCTAGTATCACAATTTACATTAATAATAGCATAACAAAAAAAATCACTGCGAATGTCTGAGCCCATTTCGATTCCATTCTTTCGTAACGAGTGTACAATATTCTTTAGTCGCGGGATACGGCAACTCAAATTTTAATACGACGTTTTCAAAATTTATCTCCACGCTACGTAAGCTAACTCTTCCGCACGATTGAGTTGATTACTGTAGGAAGTCAATGTGCCTCTCTTAACCGATGACGATCACTTAATTACTATTACATAGTTTGTACGCAATACATAACACGGTAAGATCTTATATCGCAGAGTAAGTGAGTCTTGTGTGCTGCCGTCTTGTCGGCTTTATTGCTCGTTGCTGGATGAACTTTATCTACTGAAAAGAATTTTACATATAGATGGCATTGGTCACTTAGGTGTTATCTCTATTACACGCGAGAATAAAAATTACAATACTATGTACCTTTTTCAATCAGTAATTTTCTTATGCAAACATTTCCTCGTACAGGGTTTTTCCTTCCCTCCTGTACTCCAGGGTTTACGGGGTAGTATACATATCGTGTGGTTTGGAGGAAATGGCTGTATGTGCGGGTTACATACAACACGTCATAAGCCAAGTCATCAAGAGTGAGAGGTGAGTTCGCCTGGTGAGTAGGTGCAGATCTGGGCCATAGGCAATAGTGTGTAGGCAATTGGGTGGACTGTAAGTATTTTATGGTGTAGCTGTGGTGCCAACAGCACGCAGATTGGGGTGGGCAGTAGGGTAAACAGTAGGCAGTTTAGTGTATAACCGGTAATGTAAACGGTAGACATGGTATGTATAAACGATAGGGTAAACGGTAGGTAGTTTGTTGTGTAAGCGGTAGAGTAAATGGTAGGTAGTTTGTTGTGTATACGATAGGGTAAACGGTAGGTAGTTTGTTGTGTAAGCGATAGGGTAAACGGTAGGTATTTGTTGTGTAAGCGGTAGAGTAAACGGTAGGTATTTTGTTGTGCATGCGATATGGTAAACGGTAGGTAAATTTGATGTGTAAACGATAGGATAAACGGTATGTAGTTTGTTGTGTAAGCGGTAGAGTAAACGGTAGGTATTTTGTTGTGTATGTGGTATGGTAAACGGTAGGTAAATTTGTTGTGTAAACGATAGTGTAAACGGTAGGTACTTTGTTGTGTATATGATAGGGTAAACGGTATGTACTTTGTTATGTAAGCGGTAGAGTAAATGGTAGGTATTTTGTTGTGTATGCGGTATGGTTAACGGTAGGTAAATTTGTTGTGCAAACCATAGGGTAAACGGTAGATAATTTGTTGTGTATACGATAGGGTAAACGATAGGTAGTTTGTTGTGTAAGCGATAGGGTGAACAGTATACAAGTTTTTGGGTGTAAACGATAGGGTGAACGATAGGCGGATGTGTTTGTAGGAGGTAGGGTAAACGGTAGGAAAATCTGGTGTAAACGGTAGAGTAGACGGTAGGTGTGTCTGTGTAGACTGTAGGGTGGACGGTAGGCTAAATGTGTGTGTAACGGTAGAGTAAACTGTAGGCTAAATGTGTGTGTAACGGTAGAGTAATCGGTAGGCAAGTTTTGTGTGTAATCGATAGGGCGAAGGGTAGGCAGTTTTGTGTGTAATCGATAGGGCGAACGGTAGGCAGTTTTGTGTGTCATCGATAGGGTGAACTGTCTTCTGGGGAGACCAAAGACGTTTCCCCCACGTCTTTCCTCTCCTTCTCTTCGGGGAAAAGAGCCAGTGGTGGCGTCGCCTTTGCCGCCGACGCACAGTGGGAAAAAATGGACAAAATTCTTGTGAAAGCTCAGTTTTTGACGAATCTTGATAATTTTTATTTTTAAATACTCTTAATCTTCTAGAGAATAATGTGTCACTGCGAAAATTACGATAATATTGCCCAAAAATAAATAGCGGCGATAATATATTTTTAACGGAAAAATTCTAACTCTATCATCTATTTTATGTACTTTAGATAGGTAAAAGTTTGTGGGTTCTGGGTTCATAGGTTTAGGGTTTATGGGTTTAGGGTTTATGGGTTTAGGGTTTATGGGTTTAGGGTTTATGGGTTTAGGGTTTATGGGTTTAGGGTTTATGGGTTTAGGGTTTATGGGTTTAGGGTTTATGGGTTTAGGGTTTATGGGTTTAGGGTTTATGGGTTTAGGGTTTATGGGTTTAGGGTTTATGGGTTTAGGGTTTATGGGTTTAGGGTTTATGGGTTTAGGGTTTATGGGTTTAGGGTTTATGGGTTTAGGGTTTATGGGTTTAGGGTTTATGGGTTTAGGGTTTATGGGTTTAGGGTTTATGGGTTTAGGGTTTATGGGTTTAGGGTTTATGGGTTTAGGGTTTATGGGTTTAGGGTTTACGGGTTTAGGGTTTACGGGTTTAGGGTTTACGGGTTTAGGGTTTACGGGTTTAGGGTTTACGGGTTTAGGGTTTACGGGTTTAGGGTTTATGGGTTTAGGGTTTATGGGTTTAGGGTTTATGGGTTTTGTGGGCTTGGCTTTGTTGGGTTTAAGATTTATGTATTTATGTTTATCATTTATCAAGTAATTTATGTCTTTAGTCTAGATTGCCTGTATAAATATCGTTATAAGGTCCGTACCTAACCTCAAAATTTTTATGAATACGAAAACATGATTTTCGCAGTGAGAGGTTGTTCTGTAGTATCCTCTGAATACGTATACCAATTTTGGTGAAGTTTCGTTGAGAATTGAGTTGTCACAAGAATTTTGTCCATTTTTTCCCACTGTGCGCCGCGCCGCTTGCGGTAGTGGGAGAGTATTTTCGGCCGCTGGATGCTATACTGGCATAGGGCTGTCCCACCACTACGCCGCGCACGCCGGCTCCCTGCTTGCCGCTCCGCGAGACGCCGCGCGGTGGTGGGAGCATATGGCCGGCCGCTGGTACGAGGCCATTTTTTATAATTTTGCTATGAACTGTTTTTATACGGAGCTGTCAAATTCGGAAGTAGCAATTGGATGATACTTCGAAAAATAGGGCATATGCCTAGGTTCAGATAAGTATAGAATTTTCGAAAACCGGTGGTGGGGGTAGAAATTTTGGTTTTTCACTTATATCTCGAGAAGGAGCGCTCGGATCGAAAAACGAACGAAATTTTAGAAGTGTAACAATAGAGGGGACATACTTTTGATATACAATCGAATGACGTTGGCGGAATTTTCGAAAATTGGTGGTGGGGGTAGAAATTTTGGTTTTTCGCTTATAACTTGAGAAGGAGCGCTCGGATCGAAAAACGGACGAAATTTTGAGGGCACAACAATAGGGGGGACATACTTTTAATATACTATCGAATGACGTTGGCGGAATTTTCAAAAATTGGTGGTGGGGGTAGAAATTTTGGGTTTTCGCTTATAACTGGAGAAGGAGCGCTTGGATCGAAAAACGGACGAAATTTTGGGGGTGCAACAATAGGGGGGACATACTTTTAATATACTATCGAATGACGTTGGCGGAATTTTCGAAAATTGGTGGTGGGGGTAGAAATTTTGGTTTCTCGCTTATAACTCGAGAAGGAGCGCTCGGATCGAAAAACGGACGAAATTTTTCGGTTGTAACAATAGGGGAGACATACTTTTAATATACTATCCGATGGTGTTGGCCGAATTTTCAAAAATCGATGGTGGGGGTAGAAATTTGAAAAAATTGCATAACCTCAAACGCATGGTCTGTGTCCTACAAATCACTGTGTAGCAGAGTGGTAACACGGCTGCTCAGTAAGATCGAGATCGTGGGTTCAAATCCACCTGAGCACATCCGTTTTTTTTGCTTTAATTTCATCATCCCACAGAAAACCGCTGTTCGCTGACTGCCCGCTGCGAACAGCACGCCGTGCGCTGCAAAGCCGCTGGAGCTCTCGCCTCGCTTCTGAAGTCGCCGCAGTCAGTATACTTTCTACAATCAAACAGCTGACCGCAGTTCCGCAGTCAGGCTTGACTCCAGAAAGCATACTGACTCCAGAATCCCCTTGACTCCAGAATCCCCATGACTCCAGAACCCCCTTGACTCCAGAATGCCTTGACTCCAGAATCCCCTGACTCCAGAACCCCCTTGACTCCAGAATTACCTGACTACAGAACCCCCACAGCTTATCTACTTTGAGTACATTCTATAACAACATAATTTGTCTAATCCCTTTAATTCTTCTACTTTCTTCTATTCAATAAGCACTCTTTACAAATGGTAATAATTTTTTTCATGACTGTACAAATAATAATATTGCTAATATAAAACTTTCTACGAAAGTATAAAATAAGGCAAGTATAGACGTTTTTTCTGGATAATCTATAAAAAACAACACAATTTGTCTAGTCCTTTTATTTCTTCGAATCTCATCTATTCAATAAGCACTCTCTACAAATGGTAATAATTTTTTTCATGACTGTACAAATAATCTATAAAATAATATATTTATGATTTTGTAAAAGAAATAAAATAAATACGAATAAAAAGTCTTTTAATTCTTTGAGTCATTGTATGCTGAACAAATTATATGTAAGTAAGTACATTCAAATTGTTCATTGCAAATCAAACAAACGAAAGCTGTGAAATCAATTATCGATAGTCAAGTAATGCAAACAACTCTCGGAAACTACTGTATGACTGTTCTCAGAAATATATTTAAATTTACTCAGCTTTCTGAGCTATACAAATTAAACACAAGAAAGTACTGAAATCAATTTATTGTAGTCAATTACCGGCCATAAGTTAACTTGACTGACATAATAGAACTTTTCGTATCTAGCGTGTAAAATTACATTTTACGCCCACGTTGTAACTTCAAAATTATTCAGCCAGCGGGCATAAAATACTACTTAGTGCCCAAGAGGTCCAATAGCTCACATACTCTTACAAAACTTTATAGAACGTATGCCCATTACGCCCGTGTGGGCGAAAATTATTTTAATTATATAACTATAATGCCTTCTCTTTATTTCTAAAGTTCATAAGAATTTTTTTAGATATTTACGAAAAGTCAAAGTCTATATAAAAAAATTACATAGTTACCAACACATCACTATTTTTCATGATTCTTTCTCAATTTTGAACTTTCTATAATATTATGCATCTTGGAAGGAAAAGAGAAGTCTAGAGCTGCTCTAGCAGGGGTGGTCCTCCGATCTCCCATACATACTTGGCGGGCCCGACGATTTGCAGTTCAAGGTGTAAGACGTCGTCATTTTCATATAAATATTCATATGTTTAAAGATCAGATAAAATGTATAAATGGGTTGCTTCTACATATTAACTACCGATCCGTGAATCTATCACTCTGTTTTTAAATAGAAAATGCAAACCCGCCTTAAAGTATCATATGAGATCTCATATGGAAATGACCATGTCTTACACCTTGACCTGCAAATCGTCGGGCCCGCCAAGTATGTATGGGAGATCGGAGGACCACCTCTGCTAGAGCAGCTCTAGACTTCTCTTTTCCTCCCAAGGTGCGTAATATTATAGAAAGTTCAACATTGAGAAAGAATCATGAAAAATAGTGATGTGTTGGTAACTATGTAATTTTTTTATATAGGCTTTGACTTTTCGTAAATATCTAAAAAAATTTTTATGAACTTTAGAAATAAAGAGAAGGCATTATAGTTATATAATTAAAATAATTTTCGCCCACACGGGCGTAAAGTGCGTAGGTTCTATAAAGTTTTGTAAGAGTAATTAAATTAAAAATAGCCGTAATCTTATATTTTCTGTAAATATTAGAAGCTTAAATGCAAACTTTTCTAAACTTGAAATGCTTATTGAAAATCTTATTACAAAACCAAGTGTCATAATATGTTTCGAAACCTGGAACTTGGAGTATTATCAATACTACCAAATACCAAGATATAACATTTATTATAATGAAAGTAAAATAAACCAAAACGATGGCGTTGTAATGTATGAAAAAAATAATCTAATTGTAGCTACTGAAATAGTAATTATTGGTAAGCTAAGTATATTAAAGGCTGAAATAAAACTCGAAAGCAACTTATTTGTAAGAATATCTGTAATGTACAGATGTCATAATATGACAAAAGCCGAATTTAATTACAATCTTGAGAAATATCTAAAAATTAATAGGATTAAAAATACAAAAAATCATATTCTTGCTGGTGATTTCAACATAGATATTTAGTAATATTAAGAATAATGAAGCGACTGATAATACAAATAATCAAGAATTTCTCAATAACTTATTAGAAAATGAATATTCTCCATGCTTCACAGGCATTACTAGACCTGGAGATAATAACAGAGGATCTTGCATTGATAATATATTCATTAAATCTAACACTTTTGAGACTACATCTTACAAACTAACAAACCCTATTACAGATCATTACACACTACTCGTAAATATAGATAATATTACATTATCAACTGATACCTTTCATAATTTGAAACCTATGAATTACAGAAAACTAATACATATTGCAAATAGTACTAACTGGAATGAGATATTGTCTAAACAAGATCCTGAACTTGCTGTAGAAAAATTGATTGAACTAATACAGGAATGCACAGATAAAGCTACAACATTCAATAACAAAAAACGGTACAATAAAAGTCTAGTGCCAAGAAAAAAATGGATCACAAGCGCAATAATGAAATCCTGTCAAACAAAAGAAACATTGTATACTTTATGAAGCAATACTGATAATGTAACATTAAAAAGTGCCTACAAGGCCTATGTCAAATTATTAGATAAGGTCATAAAAGATGCTAAAATTAAACATGAAAACGATCAAGTGGAATCTCGTAGTAACAATCAATCAATTTGTTATGTGCGTTTACACATTTTATATGAATTAGAAATTTGTTACTGCGAAATTAATGATTATTATATTTATTTTTTAGTTTAAAGTATTTAGTTTTGTAAGTATTGTGCCAACCTATGTACAAGTATCTCGTATACTTCTATAGGATTTACCTATGTAAATTTAATTTTGGTGAAATAAAATAAAAAAAAAAGTATATGAGCTATTGGGCCTCTTGGGCGCTAAGTAGTATTTTATGCCCACTGGCTGAATAATTTTGAAGTTACAACGTGGGCGTAAATTATAAATTTACACGCTAGATACGAAAAGTTCTATTATGTCAGTCAAGTTAACTTATGGCCGGTAATTGACTACAATAAATTGATTTCAGTACTTTCTTGTGTTTAATTTCTATAGCTCAGAAAGATGAACAAATTTGAATATATTTCTGAGAACAGTAATACAGTAGTTTCCGAGAGTTGTTTGCATTACTTTGCTATTGATAATTGATTTCACAACTTTCGTTTGTTTGATTTGCAGTGAACAATTTGAATGTACTTACTTACATATAATTTGTTCAGCATACAATGACTCAAAGAATTAAAAGACTTTTTCATTCGTATTTATTTGATTTCTTTTACAAAATCATAAATATTATTATTTTATAGATTATTTGTACAGTCATGAAAAAAATTATTACCATTTGTAGAGAGTGCTTATTGAATAGATGAGATTCGAAGAAATAAAAGGACTAGACAAATTGTGTTGTTTTTTATAGATTATCTAGAAAAAACGTCTATACTTGCCTTATTTTATACTTTCGTAGAAAGTTTTATATTAGCAATATTATTATTTGTACAGTCATGAAAAAAATTATTGCCATTTGTAAAGAGTGCTTATTGAATAGAAGAGAGTAGAAGAATTAAAAGGACTAGACAAATTATGTTGTTATAGAATGTACTTAAAAAATTAGCTTTTAAAAAACGTGTTGATTGTTTTAAAAAAAATATTTAAGCTCTCATTAAAGTTTTTGGTACTCAGGTTGACGGATGTTGGGAGAGAGGGAGGGAGGGAGAGAGAGTGGGGTGGGAAACAGAAGGAGGGAGAGAGTTTATACAGTCATGAACAAAATTATTACCATTTGTAAAGAGTCCTTATTGAATAGATGAGACTAAAAGAAATAAAAGGACTAGACAAATTGTGTTGTTAGAATTTAACGTACTTAAAAAATAGCTTTTAAAAACGTGTTGGTTGTTTTAAAAAAATATTTAAGCTCTCATTAAAGTTTTTGGTACTCAGTTTCACGGAAGTTGATCGAGAGGGAGAGAGTGGGGAGGGGAAGAGAGAGAGAGAGAGAGAGAGAGAGAATCTTTTACAATGAACTGATACAAATTCGCAAGTACAAATAATTGAATTAATCTATTCTGTAGACTTTGATAAAACCGCGTTGGTTTAGCGAATCAAATATTGTAGATAACGAATTTGAAATTAATCAATGTATTACCCCGTTAACCGTTATAGGCTCGTATTGGCCTGCATATAATTATTACCTACTCCTATTGTCGGCTGGAGTTGTACGGAGGTCGCGATTTTTGCAGGATTACTAACTTGTGTGATGCGTTTCTCGTTATTTATTAAGCGTTTAATTTGGGTTTTGACGCTGAGTCAAAATCATCTTTTTAAACAAATTTAGTAAACATTTAAATATCATCATTTCGATTTCACATTTAAAGATGCTTATTCCAAACAAAGTTGCGATGAGCGTTTGGTTTCACAAGGTCAGTGGCTCGCTGCGTCACGCTGGCTGTTGCGTAGCCGAAATTGCTGCACTGTTAAAATTCACACTCGCATCGTTTTGTGGGTCAAAGAAATGAATATTGAGATTTAATAACGTAACAGACATATCAGTTTATAATTTGTCTTGCTCCATCGCGATGCCGCTTGCATTGGAATGCAACGTTGTTGAATTTCGTATACACGTCGTCTGTTTCAGAAAATTACTGATGAGAAAATATGATTGTAGATTTAATTTTAAGAATACGTCGCAGACGTAACAATACACACGAAGCGGTGTCGCGCGGGGAAAGGCAACGGGTGAGGCTGCGCGCGAATGGTTATGGACATCGGCCGAACGGGCCGGCGCAACCGAAGTTGTCTTTTCTCCGTATGCGGCAACAAAAGCACGGCGCGCGATATTTGTTCGTGATGTATTGTAGCGGAATGGAAGATATGAGAATATGAAAAATAAGTGCTAATATCAGGCTAAAATAGAAGAATTAATTAATTGTTGTTATTATTATTTATTAATTATAAATTAAAGAATATTCCTAGTACACTACCTTTTAAAAACAAGAATATTAATGTATACCCAAAATTTTCAATTAAGATAGTTGTCTCAGAACTCGTGAGTCAATGCAGTGATCACTAAACAACAAGTATTATTTAACATCTTAAGTAGTTAAATCATGCGGGAAAAAATTATTTATCCATTTATATAATTTTTCAAGTAAAGGTTGTAACGAAAACATAGAGCAGAAAATAAATAATTTCTAATTGCACTAACTCATGATTCACGTCGTAGCGCGAAATACGTTAAGAAAGCAGCAATTTTCTACCAACAATAAATACCTTTTTAAAAAGGTCGGCTTAATATATATTTTCTGTACTTATAAGAAAGAGCAGAATTTCATCTTTAATAACATACTTATTTATTTTTGAACAGCTACCTTGTCACGGCCTGCCGTACCGACGTCACAGATAAGCTGTAGTTGAAGTAACTCATGCGCGCGAACGCGAGATGGGGCGTTGATGCAGAATCTGAGCTGCATCGACGTGATGACTAGCAGACCGCGGCGAGCCGGCCGGCCATCTTATAGTTCACTACGGTATTCTGCAACCGCTTTTCGTTTCGCTCCACCTTGTTTTGCCCGTTATTAAAAGCAGACTCGTTCGTTCATTTGAAGAGAAGTACTGTGTCAGAGCGCGAATCACGAGAGTTTTGCTCATGATATACAACAATAGTGTATTGAAGTACTTCTGCGGTTTTCGCGCGTTAAAGTGCAAAGTTCAAGTGCGACAGGCTAGTATCACCTGCCGCACTCAAACTACTTAATGTCTGGAGGAAGTAATAGCACTTTTCGTGTCCGCTCCACCGCAGCATCTAGATTTTTATATTGCTCAGGAAGTAAGACCAGACACGTCCGAGACCGATCAACTACTTGAGCCGTTGCTAAATTGGGTAAAAGGTAAGCGTGCACGCATTCTTCTGCGCCGCGTATTAGCTCCGCGTAACCGCTTGTCCAGGCTCGTCGTACCTGGACATCGGCTTCAAGTAGGCGTTCTCGTGCAGTGAGAGCAAGTGCGAGGAGAGAGTGTACGCATCGGGCTCGCACTTCATCAAGGTTAAACGCGAGGTCAAACCACCCGCTTTTTCAAAGCCGGAGCGTGCGCACAACAGGTACGCACACGTGTAAAACCGCCGTCTACCCTCTCTCTCACACTTATACTTGTGTGCGTCGCGCGGCGATCGCGACTGCTCTCACACCTCGTCGCATTACTCGGTGAGCGCGCACGTAGAGTACCGCTCACGTGAGACGTATTATACCTCACATGCGCGGCGTAATTTACCGCGAGCGTGACGTCAGTCTCCGAGGCAGCTGACGTCAAAGGTAACGTGCTGGCGCACCGTTTAGATAGGGAATACGCAAACCTAAATTCATTTCTTTTATATTTCTGATCCATTATCACACCACAACTTCTTTTATTTAATAAAAAATAGTCTTTTATTATTAACATTTAACCTCTCGAGTTATTATTTCGCGACCTTAGACATTCCCCGTTCCCCGCCGCCTCCGCGGTCGTTACGTAAGAGAAAACGTATCGTTTCATCTGAGCAGCCAGCACACGAACCAGTGAACGAGAGGAGAGTTCGAGTCACTGGTGAGAAACAAAGCGCAAGTCTTCGACTTGCGTGTTGCACGGTAAGTAACCAGATTAGGTGAACATTACACGACGTTGTAGCGTCCGTTGCATAATCTGGCTATTACATCTCCGGGAGTCGAACCGAGAGATATGGAATTGAACCGCTAAGGTACGCAGGTGAAACGTACCTTAGGCCGAAAATCCACCCCGTGACAACCTTTAAAGTAACAAATTTTATTACTTTCTATCACAATAATTGATATGATTCGTATTAACTGCCGTGTAAAAATTACTAATTTCAATAATATTTTTCTCAAATAATAGGTCGACATGCTACATTTCAAAAAATTGAGAAAAATTCTTTAGATTTTAAGGAACGCTAGAATTTTGTTACTTTCGAAACCCAGTTTTTGATACATTTGAGAACAACCTTACCAGTACATATAAAATAAATAAATAAACGTCCGATGAGGACACTCGTCAAACGCCCGTGAGGACACTACCAGTGGCCAATTGGGAAAACCTTACCAAAGTTTAGCAAACGTTTAGAAAAACTTAACCGAAGTTTAGCGAACGTTTAGGAAAACTTCACCAATGTCAGCAAACGTTTAGGAAAACTCTATGGCTGGAATTCTGGCTGAAAGTCTGGCTGAAAGTCTGGCTGAAAGTCTAGCTAAAAGTATGGCCGAGAGTATGGCAGAAAGTATGGCTGAAAGTAAGGCTGAATGTATGGCAAAAGGTAGACTAGACACACTACTGCAAACTTTAGCGAAAGTTTGGGAAAGTCTTACCAAGGTTTAGCAAACGTTATGAAAATTTTACAAAAGTTCAGCATAAGTTTAGGAAAACTTTTCCCATGTTTCGCAAACATCTAGACAAACTATTAGATAACTTGAGCGAACATTCGGGAAAACATGTAAGGTATTAATAGTAGGTTCTGTGGATAGGGGAGGGAAAGCCAGGTTAGGACTCACCTTCAGTGCAATGGTGACTAAATATGCGCGTACGATGATTGAATGCTAAAGATATCGATGCTGCTCGCTCTGCTGTTGATGTCCTCAGTCGTTAGATAAATGATTATAGTTATATAAAGATTCTCAAATAATGAATTTAATATTGAACGAGATGTTATAAAATATAGCAATATTTGTTATATTAAAATTATTTATTGTAGACGAATTGTTATAAAATAGTAATATTTGTAATATTAAAATTATTTAACCTTGACAATCTATTATAAAAATAGCACTAATTGTAATATAGAATTATTTAATATTGAATGAGATATCATAAATAGCAATATATATATGTAATATTAAATTTATTTAATATTGAACGAAATAGTTAATTAAAATATTCAAAATAATAATAAAAAAGTTCAAAGAGATTTTTGATAATAATAGTAATAATTAATATTGTGCTCGCAAAGGTAAGTGTCAGGAAATAGGACACGGTGGGGGAAAACGCCCAGGTAAAATAATATTAACCATAATGATATTCAAGGAAAGGTATGTTTATTATATTCCCTTGCTTGGGAAATCACTGAAATATATATACATATATATATGTGTACAAAATAGAAAAAATATAATTATTGAATCCCAATATGGGTTTGAAAATAAAGGCTCTATATAAATCAAAAGTCCTACAAAATAGGATTCTCCAAAAAAGAAAGTCTAACCTACACGCCGTCAGCAAGGTCACTCGCCCCCTTCTGTTATGTTTAAACTTATCTACGCGTACATAGATGCCGACGTGCATATATCCGTAGTTGTGACCCGTATGCCTTGGTGGACAAGGTTAAAGCCATCAACACTGGCGATGCGCTGTTCTTATATCCTAATTTCGTGTCTCTATTTCCAGATTATGTATGCGTCGTATACATTCTCAGTATTTGAAAACTTACGCACGCCGTCGAAAGTCCTTATATTCTACTACTAAATTTTGGATAACTATCAACAAATTAAATAAACGATTGAGTGCGATGCTGACCGTCTGAACAAAACCCGAAAATTTATAGAATTCGCACTCAGTAAAATAAGCCGTCGCAACCCTGGAAATAAAACGTATATAGTGCTAAAGAAAGATTCGCACGTGAATTTAAGATTTCCCCCCGGAATTTTCCGAGATATGGAGCTCGGAAAATTTCACTTTCACTATGCGTAAATTAAAAGCGCACAATGAATTGAATTCCCGGTAACCGAAATTTTCAATTTCCCGCCGGAATTTTCCGACATATGGAGACCGGAAAATTGCACTTTAACTGTGCAGAAATTAAAAGCGCCCAATGAATTGAATTTCCGGTAACCGAAATTTTCAATTTCCCGCCGGAATTTTCCGAGATATGGAGCCCGGAAAATTGCACTTTTACTGTGCAGAAATTAAAAGCGCACAATGAACTGAACTCCCGGTAACCGAAATTTTCAATTTCCCGCCGGAATTTTCCGAGATATAGAGCTCGGGAAATTGCACTTTCACTATGCGGGATTTCAAAGCGCACAACGACTCGAGTTTTCCGCACTCAAAATTTTTAAATTTTTGCTAGAATTTTCTGAGATATTGCGCTCGGAACTTTCACTCTTGCTAGGTGGAAAATGACACCACGTCGCGCACTGAATCTCCCGCGACACAAAAAAAAAGGAAATCAAATAATTATGTCCTCGATGAGAGAGGAAAGAAAACGGAATCTAACGCCCGGCTTATCCCGCGTCGCGTATATATATATATATATATATATATATATATATATATATATATGTGTGTGTGTGTACTAACTACGACGGTAATTCCCAAGTCGGAGGGCAACCCTGTCGTCCGTTTGTAGGTTCACCTTGCGGTGAATTTTACCAGGGCCGGGAGGGAGGCTATGCCGTCCCTTAGTTTTATACCCCACTCCTGGGTCCCAAACCTATTGTGCGCCGAGTTGGGCGAACCAACTCGACTCGGTCTGGTTTGTCCCGATAGGATTAATCCCAGACCTCGCGTTCGATGCCACTTACTTAAAGTTAAAAGACGGAAATATATATGGCGTGTGGAATGACGAAAACCGTATCTCGGCTCGTTGCCCTCGTCGTCGTCGTCGTCCACGGGGCCACTCCTCCAAAAGAGAGCACCTTGAAGAGCTCTGGGAGGCGACCACTTCGTGCTGCTGGTGAAGATCCGACTGCCTCTCTCCTATCGGTCTGCTCCCTCGTGGCCCGCTGTTGTGTAGGAGTGCCTACCTTTTGGGGGGTTGCGCACAAATGACTTTACATACTTAACGAGTATTCAGTGCGCACTCCCTAGCTGCTCCTTCCCCTCGAGTGCTCCTCCCACGGGCGTCTGTCGCTGTCCCCTTGCCCCGCTCATCTAGGAATTCTTACTCCCCTTTTTCGGCACCTAAATAATTTTATTAACACTAAGCACAGGACGATCACACAGCATGCTTAATCGTTAACCATTCTGAGAGCCAAATGTTATTTTATAAGAAAAAGACTGTAATAAGATGTTAATTAAATATAAGAATAAACATAGATGAATTCTTGGCATAATAATCAAAATTTTATATAATTAGTATAGACATTGCCACGTGGGACTGTCACACAGCATGCTGATTAGTTAAGTTCCTGAAATAAATGTTAATGATGTTAATAAATGAGAAAATTGAATTTATATTAAATTGATTAAATATCCGGTTATCGACTTAGCTATATCGATAATCGGGTGCGCGATCGCGATATCGATCATAAAATACATTTTGTTTATTTATATAGGAGCAAATTTAATGGGGAGGATCAAAATATAGATAGTCTATGTCGCGTCTCACTCGCACCCACGTGAAAGGCTATAGCGACGTCCCGGTATTTTTTCTGCCTCAGTCAACACGTGGTTGTGCCGATAGCTATAGATATTGGGGGAGCGAGGCGACATTGTAGTCAAAGTCGAGCTAGGAAAGAATGCGACACTGTTGCGCATTCCAGCCCTAGGCACGCGAAAATCGAATTCTTGCGGCGTGACCTCTAAATAGCAAAAACCGAAATTAGTTAATATTAGTAACAGAAAACATATAACATACCATTTATTTATGTCAGTGGAACATAAATAAATGCTATGTCCATATACACATAAGGTAAAAACAAAGGGAATAGAATCAGAATTCCCCTCAAAAGCAGCTGATTATTCGCCTTAAACAGTATATATACGTCTATATAAGGGCTTCATACCATATGCGCGTTACATTTACCCCCTCTCTATAAAGGAATTTTGATTCGATATAAATATATATATTCATAGGTAAATAACAAAGAATCTTATTAGGTCAAAAAAATAAAAAACTTTTCTTTTCCTTCTTAAAACAAAAAAAACATGGTCTTGCCCAACAAAAAAAAACATAAAGAAGTAAATATGGCATAATAAATCGAAGAAATAAAAATACTCAAATAATAGTAAATGGTCATGTCAGTCAACAAAAAAACAAACAAAAGATAACGTTTCGTCATAGTAAAAAAAAAAAACGCAATGGAATAATAATAAAAAAAAATCATTACATCAAAAAAATAAAATGTGTTAGATTTCGATTTTCTCGTCAATGAGGAGGACGTCAGCGTCATCCAGGTCGCCGGGTGTGTCAGCTGGTGGTGACTTGACCCTTATTTGCACCCCTGGATTATCCCGTACGAGCCGAAGGATGTTCGGCCTTCTTTCTCCGGATGTGGAGGCGACGGGTGGCTCTGGAGGTGGCGGCCCTCGGAAGTGGTTTACTACCCACGCTTCCGTTCGTTCCCTCCTCACGTCAGATTCCTCCATTTGTCTGAGCTGCGCTTGAAAGGTCCTCGACCTCCTCCCGTGGAAAAGCGCCTTCAACTCACTTTCCCTTTCCACTACTCGGGCCTTGATCTCGGTCATACCTCCGTCTGGAGTCGCCTTTTCAGCCGCCTCCGCTGTTGTTTGGTTGCCATCCTGGATGTAAGGACGGAAATTAGCGGCGTGAAAAACCCCGCGCACGATATGTGTGTCAGGATGTGTTAGTAGGAAGGTACTCGGCCCCTTTTTCTCCGCGACTATGTATGCGCCTTCATATAATGCGAGGAATTTCGCGATTAAGTTATCCGATGCGCTCGACAAGCCTTCACGAGTACTAAGTCACCTATTTTATAGCGAGTGCCGCGAGCGCGTGTGTTTTCTTTGGCAGCGTGTCTCTCTCTTTTTCCTTTTATTCTATTTCGTGCAAGCATGAGTTTTGCATTCAAAGGTAGTTCTTGTCTAGCTAGAGGTGCGAGCCACTTTTCCCAAAAACGTGTGGGTTTTATTCCCAAGTGTAACTCCACAGGGGTAAATTCAGTCGTTTCATGATGTATTTCATTCAAGCAATTTTCCACGTAAGGCACCCAGTGTGCCCACCCCCCATGCTTATGACCTGTCAGAGTACGAAAAAAACGACCTATCTCTTTATTCACCCTTTCTACAATATTGCTTTGGGGGTGGCGTATGGAGGAGAAAGTATGCTTAATCTTTTCCGCTTCTAATCGTTTTCCCCAAGCTCGGGCGGTGAACTGCGACCCGTGGTCGGACTGTATTCGCTTGGGTTTTCCGTACTTTGGAATATAATCACAGAAAATTTTATTGATCGTCGTTCGCGTGTCCGCCTTCCGCATTGGATATAATTTGACGAATTTAGTGAACGCGTCTAGCGTTACCAGAATATACCGCGTGCCTGCTTTTGATGTCGACAGTGGCCCTAAATAATCGATTGATAACAAATCTCCTGGGCCCGAGGGAATTATGGGTGCCGTTATGACTTCGTTCGTTTGGGTGTACACCTTGTTCCGTTGACATGAATCACATATTTTAATTAATTTCGCGATACGCCGTCGCGCCTTCGCCACCCAGAAAGCTTCTTCAAAGATTTTACGGCATTTATATGTCCCGATATGTCCATACAAGTCATGTATCTCGAGTACAATACTCTTAGCGGTGTCTTCAGTTAAGACCAATTTCTCCTGACCCACTTTTCCTTTAACTAGTATGTTTTCTCTTAGGTTGAAGTCACGATATTTACTTCCTGCCTCTAACTTGATAATTATATCATTCAGCCTACCCTCTTTACGCTGCTCGGACCCTATACTCTTTAATTGACTCCGTATCGTGTTATTTGGCCTCCGCGCTAATATCAATGCTATTGAGACTTCGTCAGTCTGATTGTCTCGATTATTTAAAGGGATTCGACTCAGAGCGTCTGCGATTTGGTTTTTTGTGCCCGGGATATAGGCAATCTCTAGACAATAATCCTGTATAGCTAGCCTCCATCGTATTAGTCGGTTGTTTAGGAATCGACACGATAACAAATAAGATAAAGCCTGGTGGTCGGTCTCGATTTTCACCGGCCCCCCTAGGATATATGATCGGAATTTACCCAAGGCCCAAACTATAGCTAATAATTCTAGTTCCGTGGTGAAATAGTTTACTTCCGCCCCCCTTAACGATCGGCTAGCCATGCTTACGATTCGTCTTTGGTCATTATCGTTCCTTTGATACAGAAACGCCCCTAATGATGTCTTACTCGCGTCCGTCATTAAATAAAAGGGTCTATCACGTGAGGGATGATACAGAATAGCTTCTAAGCAGAAAAGTTCCTTTACTCTGGTAAACACTAATTGCGTCTCCTCCCCCCAGCTCCACTTTACCTCTTTCCTCGTCATGTTGAATAATAGAGCCGTCTCATAAGCAAGCTCGTTTGTGAACTTCGAGCAACAATTTACCAGTCCCAGAAACCCCTTTAATTGCTTTATATTTCGCGGGGTCGGAAAACGGCGGATAGCTTCTACCTTATCCGGATCAATTTTTATACCTTCGGTTGTCAAGACGTGTCCGAGGAAATGCATTTCTTTACGGCAGAATTTTACCTTCTCGAAGTTCACGGTCACATTTTCCAGGTAAATCCTCTCGAACAGAACTTCGAGGTGCCCTAGATGATCCTCGAAATTTTCAGAGATACATAACCAGTCGTCCACAAAGTCGATGACGAAATCCGATAACCCCCTGAGTACGAATTCAGAGGCCCGTGTCAGTGCCGCGCTGCTGACCTTAGTGCCGAAGGGCATGACTTTATGCTGGTATGTCATTCCGCGGTGTAGGAAAGCAGTGTACTGCCGGGATGCGGGACTTAAGGATATTTGCCAGAAGCTCGCCGTAAGGTCCAAACTCGTCATGACTTTGACCTTCGCGCATTTTCGTAGGACTTCGTCCATGCCTTCCGGCCCGTCATGGTCATTCTTTAATCGAACATTTAATTCACGTGCATCTAAACATAATCGGACCGCGTCCGATTTCTTTATGACTGGCACGATGGGGTTTATATATTGGCTACGTGATCTCTCGATTATATCATATTTTAACATTCTCTCGATTTCCAAATCAACCTTCTCGAGGTATTTTAAAGGTATGGAATAGGATTTAAAAAAATAGGGCTTTTCATCTTGGAATTCAAGCTTATATTCAAAGGATTGGAAACGCCCGGGCGCCTTTTTGAAAATATCCCGATATTTATGGATGAGCTCGCGTAAGCGTTGTTTTTGCACATCCGTAATATCATCTACCTCAGCGAGTTTACTTTCGATCTCCGCGTCCGTAATTTCATCCGAAGTTGATTTTAAGTCTGTTTCATTACAATCGTGGGAGTCGTCTGCATCGTGTAGTTGAACCGTGATTCTATTTATTTCGTGCTTTGCAGATAGGGGCATGATATCTCTTAAATTAGGATCAGATGGATTCTCGAACGATATAATTTGATTATCGAGGTCTATTGTTAATTTCAATTTTACGTGTGCGTCCACTCCCAGGATGCATTCTCGTACTAATTTGGGTATGATGAGGAAATCCAGTTCCCCCCTCCAAGTCCCTAAGGTCACTCGGGCCCTAAACTGCTTCTTAAGCCTCACGGATTTTTCCCCGGTGAAGCCGCTTGCTTGGACCCCTACCAATGGGAAAGACGCGTAAGTTTTGAAGTTACTGATGTATTTGTTGTATACATTCTCAGAGATGCATGTGATCCTACTTCCGGTATCAATCAAAGCGATTACAGGGCAATTTTCAATTTCAATCCCAATTTCTGGGCAGTTTATGGTTTTCAGTTCATCGCTACTTTCGTTATCTGACCCTCCCTTCAGTGAAAAATCACGGGTATCATCAAAAATCGTGCTTACCTCATAGTTGTATCAGGTTGTCTTTCATTTTGTGACTCCAATGAATCATCTACGACATATGAGGTTCCTGATATAACTGCTCCGCGTTTCCCGACTCGTTTATTTGTACATCAACCTGGTTAATTTCCGAGGGGTTGTTTCCGTGACGTGCATGTGCCCCCCCCCCCCCTCTATGAGTTGGTTGTATGCTTCGCGTGCCGTTTTGTCTGTACGGTTGACTCGGTTCGTGCCAATTTCCACTAATTTTAGGGCCCGGTACCTGTCCATTCGGGTTGTTTTGATATGTTAATGTGGGTTGACTATGGTTTGCGCTATTGCTCTGGTTATGATTTGACCGCGGTGTGGACGCGCGTACGTCACCGGGCCTAAAAGAACTCTCGAAAGATAAGTTCCTCTGCGCCGGGTAGCGTGGTGGGGGTGGCTCGTGATGGGCATTGATTGCGCTGCCCTATATGAATTTAAATCCCCAATTTGATCTGACGTATCTAATAACTCAATCAAGCCGTCCATCGTACATATACCTCGTGATAGGACCGCGGCTTGTACGTGATCATCGAAATGCCTGGAGAACTTGTCAATTATTGATACCATACTAGGCGTATCGTCAAGCATGCCTACATCATTGTACAAACTCAATACGTATTCGCCCCGCGTCATACCCATTTCGCATCGATAATACCCGAATTCTAAATCCCTTCGGACGCGAGATTGTAGTGTGCTGTTCCAACACCTCCCCAAAAACCGAGTTTTAAACTGTTCTATGTTATCTATCACCGGTTCGATGTGCTCCCACCATTCGAGGGCCGACCCTTGTAATGCCTGGCTTATCGCATGTTTGAAATTATTCCTCGATGCATTGATCGCTCTTAAATAGTCCAAAAATGATTTGATAAGACGTGCGGGCTTATCGCCCGGACCGGCTTTAAAAATTGGCATTTCATACCTGATATTTTGGGGAGTGGGGGCGGCCTGTATTGGTCCATTTCGGATAAGGTTCTCTATTTCACACTGGTTGTCATCAATTTTTTGTGCGAGTCCCTGATATCGCTCTTCGAGCCCCAGGATCCTATCTTTGTTTCCGCGACACGACGACGCGACCTGATTAACCACTTCCTTGCTTACGTTTACTTGTCTGCCGATAGCTACCATATCGTCCGTGATAGTCATTACCGCCTCCTTGTTCTCCCTTATGTCTTCAGCATGCCTACGGATAACCGGGTTTAACGCGCTGAAACGTGTACACAGTGTTTCTAACGTATCCAATTTTTTTCGTGTATATCGAACTTAAGAGTGTTCGAGTGTAATTCGTAACGTAATTCATTTAATTTCCGTCGGAAGCGTAGCTTAAAATTCTCTCCCTTATCATTTTCACCCACTACTTCGTTACGAACTATATCCCCATCACTCATCGTTTGATCCGCGAATGGATCAACTAAACTGATATCCACCCGTTTATCTTTCTCACCAAAATCTAACGAACGCCTCACGTCGGTCACGAGGTCGTTCATCTCAACCTGTTCTAAACGTTCGGTGAATTTACTCCGGGTGATTCTATCAGTTGGCACTCTAACCGCTACATTCCTGGTTTTTCTTTTTTCCAATTGCCCCAGTGGCGCTAGTGGACACACCCGCAGGGGCTTCGTTATTCGCACGGGCCTCATTGTCCCTCTGATTTTCCCCTAGTGACTCTGATTCGGACATTTCGACCCCTTGAAAGTGATTCTACAATTTAATTCGGTTGCTATAAAGAAAAAAAATCCCAAACAAAGGTTAATATTTGGATGGTTATTAAAAAGTAAGCTAGAACTTACGATAATCTTATTCTATTCGGAGCCGAGCGAAGCGCTCATTCATCTCCTTGAGGGGATCTCTCGCCTGCTCTGCTCGTTTCTCTGCGTATTCGTAGCTCCAGTACGTGAAACCCGTCAAATTCGCAAGGTGGCCCCTAATCACACCCTGTCGTTTTAGTGTGACTCGGAGCTTCTTGAGCGTTAAATCGCAATATTCTTCTAGCTCGTAATTATATCTCCGAAGGGCACTATATTTCCCCTCTAACTCAATTAGGCGGTGGGTGAGTTGACACTCCTCATGCACGCGCGATACCTCCGGCACCATGATATCTACGGAGTAAAATAATCTTTATAGGCGGCATTTCGTCGTTGCTAACTAGGATTCCATACGACCTAGGACCCCGAAGGTTAAGCGGCAGTTTTATAATCGTATTCTATAATCATCAATCCCGGATCACCCAATGAAAATGACTCCTGAACCCCCAAAAAAAAAACAAAAAAGATGTTAGTAAGAAAAAAAAACAAAGATATCCGTATAACCTCTATTCGAGTCGAAGCCGAGCGAAACTTGCTCTTCGGTGCTCGATGTCCCCTTCAGTCTCCCCTAACGGCCTCTCAATGCTTTTATATTTTCCAATTGTGAAGTTAGTAATCCTCCCTAGATGTTTCCGAATGTGCCTCTACTTTCTTCCGAATTTACGTAATTCGGTGAGGTTAAATTGACAGAAGCGGTTTAGGTGCTCCGAATATTGCACTTGGTGCTCGTATAATTGCTCGAGTCGCTTAATTCTTTCTTTAAAATCAACGTCTAGCAAGACCCGTTGAAACATTCCCTAAATGGAGGAGAATCACCATTATTGCTCTGAGTCTTCTAAAGCGAAATAATATATATATATATATATATATATATATATATATATATATATATATATATATATATATATATATATATATATATATATATATATATATGTCTATATATATGCACATACATACACGCAAATATATCAATGAGTGCGTATATCGAGATATTCCAGATATTCAAACAAAATTTATCGTTAACGTGAATATTATTATTTATTAATTATTATCCGAGTCACTGGGCGTGATCCCTGCTCCCTATCCCCACAAGGGATGCCAATGTAAGGTTTTAATAGTAGGTTCTGTGGATAGGGGAGGGAAAGCCAGGTTAGGAGTCACCTTAAGTGCAATGGTGACTAAATGTGCGCGTACGATGATTGAATGCTGAAGATATCGGTGCTGCTCGCTCTGCTGTTGATGTCCTCAGTCGTTAGATAAATGATTATAGTTATATAAAGATTCTCAAATAATGAATTTAATATTGAACGAGATGTTATAAAATATAGCAATATTTGTTATATTAAAATTATTTATTGTAGACGAATTGTTATAAAATAGTAATATTTGTAATATTAAAATTATTTAACCTTGACAATCTATTATAAAAATAGCACTAATTGTAATATAGAATTATTTAATATTGAATGAGATATCATAAATAGCAATATATGTATGTAATATTAAATTTATTTAATATTGAACGAAATAGTTAATTAAAATATTCAAAATAATAATAAAAAAGTTCAAAGAGATTTTTGATAATAATAGTAATAATTAATATTGTGCTCGCAAAGGTAAGTGTTAGGAGATAGGACACGGTGGGGGAAAACGCCCAGGTAAAATAATATTAACCATAATGATATTCAAGGAAAGGTATGTTTATTATATTCCCTTGCTTGGGAAATCACTGAAATATATATACATATATATATGTGTACAAAATAGAAAAAATATAATTATTAAATCCCAATATGGGTTTGAAAATAAAGGCTCTATATAAATCAAAAGTCCTACAAAATAGGATTCTCCAGAAAAGAAAGTCTAACCTACACACCGTCAGCAAGGTCACTCGCCCCCTTCTGTTATGTTTAAACTTATCTACGCGTACATAGATGCCGACGTGCATATATCCGTAGTTGTGACCCGTATGCCTTGGTGGACAAGGTTAAAGCCATCAACACCGGCGATGCGCTGTTCTTATATCCTAATTTCGTGTCTCGATTTCCAGATTATGTATGCGTCGTATACATTCTCGGTATTTGAAAACTTACGCACGCCCTCGAAAGTCCTTATATTCTACTACTAAATTTTGGATAACTGTCAACAAATTAAAAAACGATTGAGTGCGATGCTGACCGTCTGAACAAAATCCGAAAATTTATAGAAACCGCACTCAGTAAAATAAGCCGTCACAACCCGGGAAATAAAACGTATATAGAGTTAAAGAAAGATTCGCACGTGAATTTAAGATTTCCCGCCGGAATTTTCCGAGATATGGAGCTCGGAAAATTTCACTTTCACTGTGCGTAAATTAAAAGCGCACAATGAATTGAATTCCCGGTAACTGAAATTTTCAATTTCCCGCCGGAATTTTCCGAGATATGGAGCCCGGAAAATTGCACTTTCACTGTGCAGAAATTAAAAGCGCACAATGAACTGAACTCCCGGTAACCGAAATTTTCAATTTCCCGCCGGAATTTTCCGAGATCTGAAGCTCCGAAAATTGCACTTTCACTATGCGGGATTTGAAAGCGCGCAACCACTCGAGTTTTCTGCACTCAAAATTTTTAAATTTTTGCTAGAATTTTCCGAGATATTGCGCTCGGAACTTTCACTCTTGCTAGGAGGAAAATGACACCACGTCGCGCACAGAATCTCCCGCGACACAAAAAAGGAAATCAAATAATTATGTCCTCGATGAGAGAGGAAAGAAAACGGAATCTAACGCCCGGCCTATCCCGCGTCGCGTATATATATAAATATATATATATGTACTAATTACGACGGTAATTCCCAAGTCGGAGGGCAACCATGTCGTCCGTTTGTAGGTTCACCTTGCGGTGAATTCTACCAGGACCGGGAGGGAGGCTATGCCGTCCTTTAGTTTTATACCCCACTCCTGGGTCCCTAACCTATTGTGCGCCGAGTTGGGCGAACCAACTCGACTCGGTCTAGTTTATCCCGATAGGATTAATCCCCGAACTCGCGTTCGATGCCACTTACTTAAAGTTAAAAGACGGAAATATATATGGCGTGTGGAATGACGAAAACCGTGTCTCGGCTCGTTGCGCTCGTCGTCGTCGTCGTCCACGGGGCCACTCCTCCAAAAGAGGACACCTTGAAGAGCTCTGGGAGGCGACCACTTCGCGCTGCTGGTGGAGATCCGACTGCCTCTCTCCTGCTGGTCTGCTCCCTCGTGGTCCGCTGTTGTGTAGGAGTGCCTACCTTTTGGGGGGTTGCGCACAAACGGCTTTACATACTTAAGGAGTATTCAGTGCGTACTCCCTAGCTGCTCCTTCCCCTCGAGTGCTCCTCCCACGGGCGTCTGTCGCTGTCCCCTTGCCCCGCTCATCTAGGAATTCTTCCTCCCCTTTTTCGGCTCCTAAATAATTTTATTAACACTAAGCACAGGACGATCACACAGCATGCTTAATCGTTAACCATTCTGAGAGCCAAATGTTATATTTTATAAGAAAAAGACTGTAATAAGATGTTAATTAAATATAAGATTAAACATAGACGAATTGTTGGCACAATAATCAAAATTTTATAAAATTCGTATAGACATTGTCACGTGGGACTGTCACACTGCATGCGCATTAGTTAAGTTCCTGAAATAAATGTTAATGATGTTAATAAATGAGAAAATTGAATTTATATTAAATTGATTAAATATCTGGTTATCGACTTAGCTATATCGATAATCGGGTGCACGATCGCGATATCGATGACGAAATACATTTTGTTTATTTATATAGGTGCAAATTTAATGGGGAGGATCAAAATATAGATAGTCTATGTCGCGTCTCACTCGCACCCACGTGAAAGGCTATAGCGACGTCCCTGTATTTTTTCTGCCTCAGTCAACATGTGTTTGTGCCGATAGCTATAGATATCGGGGGAGCGAGGCGACATTGTAGTCAAAGTCGTGCTCGGAAAGAATGCGACACTGTTGCGCATTCCAGCCCTAGGCGCGCGAAAATCGAATTCTCGCGGCGTGACCTCTAAATAGCAAAAACCGAAATTAGTTAATATTAGTAACAGAAAACATATAACATACCATTTATTTATGTCAGTCGAACATAAATAAATGCTATGTCCATATACACATAAGGTAAAAACAAAGGGAATAGAATCAGAATTCTCCTCAAAAGCAGCTGATTATTCGCCTTAAACAGTATATATACGTCTATGTAAGGGCTTCATAACATATGCCCGTTACAAACCTTATCAAAGATTAGCAAAAGTTTAGGAAAATTTTACCAAAGTTCAGCAAAAGCTTAGAAAAACTTGAGCAAAGTTTAGCGAACGTATGGGAAAACTTTTCCAACGTTTTGCTAATATCTAGACAAGTTATTGCGACTTGAGCGGACGTTTTGGAAAACCTCACCAAAGTTTAGCAAGCATTTAAAAACGCTTTACCAAAGTTCAGCAAACGTTAAGGAAAGCTATACCAAAGTTCAGCAAACCTTAAGGGAAACTATTCGAAAGTTCAGCAAGTTTGGGCAAAGCCGACCAAAGGGTACCAAAGGTTAGGAACACTTAACCAAAGTTTTGCGAAAGTTGCGGAAAACTTTACCAAAGATGAGCGAACGTTCAGAAAAACTTTTGCACTGTGTCACCAAAGTCTAGACAAACTATTGCAGACTTTGGCGAACGTTTCCGAAAACCCTACCAAAGTATAGAAAACGTTTGGGAAAACCTAACCATAGTTTAGCTAAGTTTCGGAAGACTTTACCAAACGTTTAGGAACGCTTTTCCAATGTTTCGCTAACATCTATACAAACTATTGCAAATTTTAGCGAACGTTCGGGAAAACCTTACCATAGTTTAGCGGACGTTTAAAGAAACTTAAGGACGTCCTCTTGATTAGAACAGCAGTTTTCGATTTTTAACTTTCAAATAATGTTTAATTAATTTAATAATCCAGTAGTAAGTACATATAACAAATATGCATTAGAGGGGACATAAAACAATATTTTTCAAATGAGTCCGGCAATAGTTGCTATGATATTGTCAAAGTTAAAGACAAAAACTTCAATAAGTTACCTAATTTTTTTTCTTTCTTATCCAATCTTAAAGAAATAAAGCTTATTTTGTTCGCTAAGAAATTTCAGAGGGAGTATCGATGGGAAAATTTATGATACGAGTTACCAGTACGGCGCAATATCAATTTGTTTAAGAAAAGTAAGTCAAGTTTTAATAAACAAATTAATATTACGTCGTATTGGTAAGTCATATCATAAATTTTCCCATCGATACTCCCTCTGAAATTTCTTAACGAACAAAATAAGCTTTATTTCGTTAAGATTGGATAAGAAACAAAAAAAAAATTATGTAACTTATTGAAGTTTTTGTCTTTGATTTTAACAATATCATGGTAACTATTGCCTGAATTCGTTTTAAAAAATTTTTTTTATGTTCCTTCTAGTGTATATTTGTTATATGTACTTACTTTTGGGTTATTAAATTAATTAAACATTCTTTAAAAGTTAAAAATTCGAAAACTGCTATTTCGAGCAAGAAAACGTCCTTAACCAAAGTTTAGCGAACGTTTAGGAAAACTCCACCAACGTCAGCTAACGTTTAGGAAACCTATATGGCTGAAAGTCTGGCTGAAAGTATGACTGAAAGTATAGCTGAAAGTATGACTGAAAGAATGGCTGAAAGTGTGGCTGAAAGTATGGCTGAAAGTATAATACGGAAAGTAGACTAGACAAACTATTGCAAACCTTAGCGAACGTTTCAGAAAATCTTATCAAAGCTTAGCAAACGGTTAGGAAAATTTTACCAAAGTTCAGCAAAAGTTTAGGAAAACTTTTCCAATGTTTCGCTAACATCTAGACAAACCATTGCAAACGTTTGGAAGAACCTTACCAAAGTTTAGCGAACGTGCAGGAACACGTTTCCAAAGTTTCGCTAACATCTAGACAAAATACGCCACACTTGCAGCCATACTTTCAGCCAAACTTTCAGCCAGACTTTCAGCCAGACTTTCAGCCAGACTTTCACCATACTTTCAGCCAGACTTACAGCCAGAATTTCAGCCACACTTTCAGCCATACTTTCAGCCATACTCTCGGCCATGCTTTTGCCCAGACTTCCAGCCAGACTTTGAGACAGACTTTCACCCATACTTTCAGCTAGACTTTGAGCCAGCATTTCAGCCAGAATTCCTTCACGTTTGGTAAAGTCTTCCCAAACGTTAGCTAAACTTTGGTAAGGTTTTCCCAAACCTTTGCTAAACTTTGATAAGGTTTTCCCGAGCGTTGTTAAACTTTGGTGAGGTTTTCCCAAACGTTTGCTAAACTTAGATAAGGTTTTCCGAAACGTTCGCAAATGTTTTTAATAGTTTTTATAGATTTTCCATTAAAAATATTACTTATGTCGACTGCAATTTACTATCAACTGATAAGAATTTTCCATCGGTCTTACAGCCTTATAAATTAAAATAATTAATATTTATGGCAGTCAGATTGCCCTTGTTTATATCACCCCCGCAGAATCTGATATAAAAACTTAATTAAAACCTGGAAAAAACTTTGTTATCAAAGGACGATCTGACTGCCCCCTACCACCAAATTGCCCAACGTTTCGAGCCCGCTCCGGCTCCTCCTCAGGGACTGAAATGAAACCCCCGATACACCTCCTTATATACTTCCTTCTTTTCTCTTATCCCCACCACCATCCACCTTCCCCTCTCTAACTTTCCATGCTAACTTAAATTAATAAAGAATGATAAATGTTATCTAATTTACTTGACTCTACCATTAAATTTACAGTATTCCGATTTCTTAGAATGTAAATACTTTCCCTTAGAATGTAAATATTTCCAAAATATCCACACTCCCAAAATCGAAAGAAGGCAAACTATTTAAACAACGTTCTTTCAAATCCGATGTAAAATATGTGCTATGTAAACTATATTTACGTCTAGATTTTAGCTAAACATTGGAAAAGTTTTCATCAACTTGCACTAACTTTTGATACTTTTCCTAAACGGTTGCTGACCTTCAGTAAAGTTTTCCTAAACTTTTTCTAAGCTAGCGAAACATTGGAAAAGTTGTCCTGAATGTTCGCTAAACTTTGGTAGTTTTCATAGACGTTAGCGAAACATTGGAAAAGTTTTCCCAAACGTTAGCTAAACTTTGGTAAAGTTTTCCCGAACGTTTACCAAAGATTGCAACAGTTTTCCAAAACCTTTGCTGACGTTGGTGAAGTTTTCCTAAACGTTTGCTAAACTTTGATAAGAAAATTTTCCTAAACGTATGCTAAACTTTGATAAGGTTTTCCCGAACGTTCGCTCAAGTTTTCTAATAATTGGTCTAGATGTTTGCGAAACATGGGAAAAGTTTTCCTAAGCTTTTGCTGAACTTTTGTAAAATTTTCCTAAACGTTTGCTAAACTTTGGTAAGATTTTCCTAAACTTCCGCTGAAATTTGCAATAGTGTGTCTAGTCTACTTTCTGCCATACTTTTAGCCTTACATTCAGCCATACTTTCAGTCATACTTTCAGCCATACCTTCAGCCATACTTTTAGCCATACTTTCAGCCATGCTTTCAGCTATACTTTGGGCCATACTTTTAGCCAGACTTTTACATAGACTTTTTCAGCCAGACTTACAGCCAGAATTTCAGCCAGAATTCCAGCCATAGAGTTTTCCTAAACGTTTGCTGACGTTGGTGAAGTTTTCCTAAACTTCGGTTAAGTGTTTCTAAACGTTTGCTAAACTTTGATAGGGTTTCCCCAATTGGCCACTGGTAGTGTCCTCACTCACTGGCCTTTAATTCCCCATCGGACCTTTATTTATTTATTTTATATGTACTGGTAAGGTAGTTCTCAAATGTATCAAAAAGTAGGTTTCGAAAGTAACAAAATTCTAGCGTTCTTTAAAATCTAAAGAATTTTTCTCAATTTTTTGAAATATAGCTTGCCGACCTATTATTTTATAAAAAAATTATTGAAATTAGTAATTTTTATACGGCAGTTAATACGAATCATATCAATTATTGTGATAGAAAGTAATAAAATTTGTTACTTTAAATGTGGCTTTTAGAAAATAAACAAGTATGTTGTTAAAGATGAAATTCTGCTCTTTCTTATAAGTACAGAAAATATATATTAAGCCGACCTTTTTAAAAAGGTATTTATTGTTGCTAGAAAATTGCTGTTTTCTTAACGTATTTCGCGCTACGACGTGAATCATGAGTTAGTGCAATTAGAAATTATTTATTTTCTGCTCTATGTTTACATTACCCCTTTAGTTGAAAAATCATATAAATGGATAAATAATTTTTTCACATATGATTTAACTACTTAAGATGTTAAATAATACTTGTTGTTTAATGATCACTGCATTGACTCACGAGTTCTGAGACAACTATCTTAATTGAAAATTTTGGGTATACATTAATCTTCTGGTTTTTAAAATGTAGTGTACTAGGAATATTCTTTAATTTTTAGTTAATAAATAATAATAACAACAATTAATTAATTCTTCTATTTTAGCCTGATATTAGCGCTTATTTTTCGTATTCTCATATCTTCCATCCCGCTACAATACATCACGAACAAATATCGCGCGCCGTGCCTTTGTTGCCGCACACGGAGAAAAGACAACGTCAGTTGCGCCGCACATTGGTTTGAAAACCATTTTTTTTGTTCAAAACCCCCTCCAGCCGTCCAGTCTAAACCGATTTGCATGAAACTTTTTGGAAAATAATCTTGAGTATATTTAAAAGAAACGTAAGGAGCCCGATTTATGAAAAGAAATTTTTAATTTTTTTTAAATTAACAATTAATGTGTATTTTTATAAAATAAGACATTTAGTCACTATTGAGTGTCTATTGGAAGCTGCGTAAATGACTAAAATACGATTTTTTAGCTTCCAAAGTCTTTCATGCAAATTAGAGAGTTGAATAAGTACCTTTTTTTGATAAACAAATTTGTTTAAATAAATTGTTTAAACAAAGGCACTCCCCTATAAGATAATTGTAAATTCATTTTTCTAAGAACCACAATCTAAATATGGGAACACGTATGTAACTACAAACAAAATAGAAATTTTTTTGCATAATTCCCCTCCCCCCTCCTCCTCCCCTCCACCCTTCACCCAAAGAATATAATTTCCTCTCAGTGATTTTTTATCCCGAAAACTGTTGCATGGAACGAATCCCCGAAATTCTTTTCGTGCTTTTCATTGGTAAAAGCATTGACACGATTTTTTCAAGGGCCAAAAAACCTTATAACCTAACCTAAAACAATTAAAATAATTTGTTCTAACAAATTATATAAAAATTTAGTGTTCATAATGAAGTTTTTTTAAAATCATGATGTATAGAAAGAACAAAAAAAAATACCACGTACTATATCATATAATAATTGAAAAAAATTAAATAATAAAATATAATTATTATGATTTGCAGCATGAGTGATAACTCCATTGTTGGCCAGTATGAACTATAATAATTATAGCTATTTAAGTTTTCTCTTACTTACGAAAAAGAATAATGCTAATGATAAGATTAATCGTTGAATATATTTTAAATAATAATGGAAATTATTATTTTATTAAAAAAAACATTGTCTAAGGAACAGAAATTCATATTTAAAGTACATTTATTTTTACCAATTATTTTAATAATACTTAAACATTTACCAAAATAAGAACTTCGTTCCTTAATTTTCGTGATCTTTAAAAGAATAATCATTGCTCATTTATTATACAATTGAAGTACAAAAACCAGATTAAATAAAAACAATGGTCCTGCAGTACTTTTGGGTAAAAGAAGTATAACTTTACACATTTTAAATTATTTAGGTTAGGTTATAAGGTTTTTTGGCCCTTGAAAAGATCGTGTCAATGCCTTTACCAATGAAAAGTACGAAAAGAATTTCGGGGATTCGTTCCATGCAACAGTTTTCGGGATAAAAAATCACTGAGAGGAAATTATATTCTTTGGGTGAAGGGTGGAGGGGAGGAGGAGGGGCGAGGGGAATTATGCAAAAAAATTTCTATTTTGTTTGTACTTACATACGTGTTCCCATATTTAGATTGTGGTTCTTAGAAAAATGAATTTACGATTATCTTATAGGGGAGTGCCTTTGTTTAAATAATGTATTTAAACAAATTTGTGTATCAAAAAAAGGTACTTATTTAACTCTCTAATTTGTATGAAAGACTTTGGAAGCTAAAAAATTGTATTTTAGTCATTTACGCAGCTTCCAATAGACACTCAATAGTGATTAAATGTCTTATTTTATAAAAATACACATTAATTGTTAATTTAAAAAAAATTAAAAATTTCTTTTCATAAATCGGGCTCCTTACGTTTCTTTTAAATATGCTCAAGATTATTTTCCAAAAAGTTTCATGCAAATCGGTTTAGACTGGACGGCTGGAGAGGGTTTTGAACAAAAAAAATGATTTTCAAACCAATGTGCGCCGGCCCGCTCGGCGCACGCCCGATGTCCATAACCATTCGCGCGCTGCCTCACCCGTCGCCTTTCCCCCCGCGACACCGCTTCGTGTGTATGATACATGCTACGTTCGTCTTCAGTGCCTGCTAAAGGCAAGTGGCAGGAGCTTATCTACGGCTGTGTTTTCGTGTGTTACGGTTAATATGACGCGACGACGGCGACGTGAGTCGCAGTAGTGCCATTGGACGCCTACATGAATTGCCACCATTTGTAAACATTGCTCGCTAGCCTACAAAATACGTATTACGTTGTACGCTAGAGTAATTATATGTACTTAAAATAAATAGCTAAATAGTATTATTGCATTGAATGCTATCGGGTAAAGGTCATATAGCCTCAAAATTGAATAAACTACAACAAACTAACATAAAAGCCGTACTAGATATATTTCTCGAAAAAATAATTTTTTTACTTTTTCTGTTTGGCATATTATGAAAATTTTGACCTTGCCATTCGATTCCTTGGCTTCGAAAACCCGTAGGTCTCCCAGCATTTGACCAATTTATCAATTTGGCTGAGAGAAAATGTCGTGTACGTTTTCGATTGGGAACCCGGTAGTTTGTCGCCCGAGCAAATTGAGAGCGGTAAATTAGCCGTACACGATACGCTTGTACTTCAAATTATAACGTGCTCAAGCAAGTGGCGTGGCATTACTTATTGCGTTTACATTTTTTTTTTATAAACTCGACCTTAGATGATTATTTAGAGTACATACAGTACCCAATATAAGTTCAAATTTTATTTTCATAAATAGATTTGGAATCAAGTGGAGAGAACCACCCGGATCTTCTTCTGAGTTTGTTTCCCCGCCCCGCCAATTTTTGAACTCGAAAGTGGGAGCAAATAGTGCGAATGGTACTACTATTTAAGTTACGCCTGATAGAATGTTAGTAATAGTTTTTAATTAAAAATATAATTTACACAAATAGATCTGTTATCGAGTGGCGAGGATCATCAACGTGGATCCCGTTCTGAGCCTGGCTCCCCGGCCCACAATGTTTTGAACCCAATAGCGGGACCAAGTAGTATGAAATGTACGATTTATGTTTAATACTTTATAGAATGGTAACAATATTTAATTAAAAACAAAGTAAATCTATTTGGGAACTTTAATCAGAACATTTTTTGTATTTTCATTCAAGGATCTTTAGAAAAAAAAAGAACATCAAAATATTAATCTGTGGCTTCCTGGAATAACGACCTAACCCACTTGACGGTCAAAATTGAGTTAGCACCGGAATTTATACATTCTAACTACCCTTTTTCATGTAGACTTGGTCCGGTAATTTGAAACGCCTTCAAAGAGTAAATTTCAGCTAAGTGCATAACTACTTAACTGCACCTGTGCCCGGAAAAAAGACCTAACTGAATATTTATATTTAATTCTTGATCCAGGTAACTCTGATGTCACTCACAAGGGAACATTCCCCACCGTCCGCCTCCGATTTTGCTGAAATTCAGATATGTTGTAGTTCATCGAAATATAAAAGACACGTGTTTTTTTTTATCAGCGGAAAAAGCTGTTTAGGGCGTGAAAACCACCCTCAAAACTCACCCTTAAAATCAGTGTTGCAGCAATATCTTTGGTTGTTATTAATGTTTCTCGATGAAACAAACTGGAAAAAATATCTTACAAAAAAGGCAACAAAATCATATAGGTTTCGTTCCCGGGGGTTACAACCCCTACCTCGTAGAGGGAAAAAACTATATTTTTCGAGAGTATTTTTCGTGTAAAAAAATTATAAAATATAGAAAATAGGTTATCTAATAGAAAATGATAAAAAAAATTGACTTATTTCAGAATTTTCGCATTATCTCTTATTTCGGGGGTGAACTACCCTAAAATTCTATCAAAACAACATAGACAATTGTCGATCACCGATTTTGTTGATTTTCTCATATGATATGACTCGTAAAAAAATGTCAGTCAGGTATGTTTTTATTCCGCAGAAAAAGCTGTGTAGGGGGTGAATACCACCCTCAAAAGTCACCCCTAAAAACAGTGTTATAGCAATATCTTTGGTTGTAAATAATGTTTCACGATGAAGTAAACTGGAAAAAATTTCATACAAAAAAGGCAATAAAACCATATAGCTTTCGTTCTCGGGGGTTGCAACCTCTACGTCATAGAAGAGAAAAGGTATATTTTTCGAGTGTATTTTTCGTGTAAAAAAATTATAAAATATAGACAATAGGCTTTATAATAGAAAATGATAAAAAAATTGAAGTATTTCGGAATTTTCGCATTAACTTTTATTTTAGGGGTGAGCTACCCCAAAATTCTATCAAAACAATATAGACAGTTGTCGATCACCGATTTTGTTGATTTTGTTATACGATAAGGCTTGTAAAAAATGTGAGACAGGTATATTTTTATTCTGCAGAAGAAACTGCTTAAGGGATGAATACCACCCTCAAAAGTTATCCCTAAAAGAGTTTTACACCAATATCTTTGGTTGTAATTAATGTTTCACAATGAAGTAAACTGGAAAAAATTATCTACAAAAAAGGCAACAAAAACCCATATAGCTTTCGTTCCCGGGGGTTACAACCCCTACCTCGTAGAGGGAAAAAACTATATTTTTCGAGAGTATTTTTCGGTTAAAAAAATTATAAAATATAGAAAATAGGTTATCTAATAGAAAATGATAAAAATAATTGACTTATTTCAGAATTTTCGCATTATCTCTTATTTCGGGGGTGAACTACCCTAATATTCTATCAAAACAACATAGACAATTGTCGATCACCGATTTTGTTGATTTTTTCATATGATATGACTCGTAAAAAAATGTCAGTCAGGTATGTTTTTCTTCCGCAGAAAAAGCTGTGTAGGGGGTGAATACTACCCTCAAAAGTCACCCCTAAAAACAGTGTTATAGCAATATCTTTGGTTGTAAATAATGTTTCACGATGAAGTAAACTGGAAAAAATTTCATATAAAAAAGGCAATAAAACCATATAGCTTTCGTTCTCGGGGGTTGCAACCCCTACGTCATAGAAGGGAAAAGGTATATTTTTCGAGTATATTTTTCGTGTAAAAAAATTAGAAAATATAGACAATAGGCTTTCTAATAGAAAATGATAAAAAAATTGACGTATATCGGAATTTTCGCATTAACTTTTATTTTAGGGGTGAGCTACCCCAAAATTCTATCAAAACAATATAGACAGTTGTCGATCACCGATTTTGTTGATTTTGTTATACGATAAGGCTCGTAAATAAATGTGAGACAGGTATATTTTTATTCTGCAGAAGAAACTGTTTAAGGGATGAAAACCACCCTCAAAAGTTATCCCTAAAAGAGTTTTACAGCAATATCTTTGGTTGTAATTAATGTTTCACAATGAAGTAAACTGGAAAAAATTTTCTATAAAAAAGGCAACAAAAAACCATATAGCTTTCGTTCCCGGGGGTTGCAACCCCTTACGTCGTAGAGGGAAAAAACTGTTTTTTTCGAGTGTATTTTTCGTGTAAAAAAATTATAGAATATAGACAATAGGCTTTCTAATAGAAAATGATAAAAAAATTGACATATTTCAAAATTTTCGCATTATCTTTTATATCGGGGAAAACTATCCCAAAATTCTATCAAAACAATACAGACAATCATCGATCACCGATTTTGTTGATTTTCTCATATAATATGACTCGTAAAAAAATGGGAGACAGATATATTTTTATTCTGCAGAAGAGGCTGTTTAGGGGGTGAAAACCACCCTTAAAAGCTATCCCTAAAACAGTTTTACAGCAATATCGTCGGTTGTAGTCAATATTTTTTGATAAAACAAAATGGAAAAAATTCGTTACAAAAAAAGCAACAAATCATACACATGTCGTTCCCAGGTGTTGCAATCCCTGGAACGTATACAAGGAAAACTATATTTTTCGTGCAAAAAAAATTATTAAATTGTCATAAAAATATAACAAATATTTTCTTTGAATAGAAAATGATCAATGAAATTTAGATCTTAGGATTTTTTGTCAAGTTCAATAATGGTATGCAAAATGAGGGCGACCTTATGTATTGTGAATGAAAGGTTGCAGGAAAATCTTAGAGAAAACATGCTTTTCTAAAAAATGCTAACAAAATTGAACCAAAAAATAAAAAATAATTGTTATATTTTAGAAGAACGTAACATTCAATTGTATATTTTTTATTATTAACATTTTTTATAATATTTATTTATTTTGTGTAACATCTTTTACTATGTTTATTTATTTCTTCAATATAATATTAATACGTTTGATGGTATTTTTATATACTTATTGAAATTTTTCCAAAATTTTAAAATAATTTATTCAACATATGGAATTTTACATAAAAAAACCGCTGCCAATTCATTGGCACGTAGCTTCTTCAAACTAATTGAAAATTTATTGAAATTTTAACCAAATATAGTTTTTAATAAGTGTAATAAGTGGTTAAAATTTTGAGTCGATTTATGAAATATTCTCTGAAAAACAAGTATTCGAAAATATTTCAAAATAATTAGTTCTTTAAGAAATAACAAACATCTGTATTAATTTAATAAATTCTTTATTTTCATAATCTTATCTGCTTTCATAATGATTGAAAACTCGCTGTAGGAGTATATTTTTAATTTTATTTAAATAATACCGTCTTTAGTTATTCATAAAAAATACATGTTTTTTGAGTGATCGACAATTTCATTAACCTACCTTCATTATACCTCGTTACAATATTTTTAAATAATGAACCTAATAGCTTATTAAATTAGAAAAAGCAAGTAAACAACACGCGTGAAAAATTTCGATATGAAAAGATGGCTAAAACTGTTTTAGCCTAAAATATCTCTCAAATTCATAAACGAATTCTTTTAATACCATAAGAACTAATAGTATAAATAATATACAAACTCAACATCTCTAAAAAATTTCAAAGAAATTAAAACAATTTTACTCTAGTTATTGTGCAACCGAGAAAGTCATTTTCAGAAATACCATAATGTTAAATATCAAATATTTTAAAAAGTAGCCATATAATCTTGATCACAGTAAAATAATTTGGAGGTAATATTAATTATGAAAAGGGTTTTTATATATCGTAAATTAATGTGTATTAATTGCGTTCCAAGTAGGTAGGTTATTTTGTATTATTTATATCTTAACATAAATACTTCTGTGTTGACACATTATTAATTGCATCTAATAAATGATTTAAAGAAGCGATTAAGTCAATTTTACTTTCAAAATCGTTAGACATACAAAGTTTAATTTTTTTCATTTATTAATTTTACTAAAAATATTTTAACCTCAAATATCTGAAATTTATGGACCAATCATTTTGCCCCAAGAAATCGACATAAAAATCTAAAAAATACACCTCTACAAGAAATTTTGAAGCGAATAAGTCAATTTTATTCCAGCAATCGTTGTACATACAAAACTCATTTTTTTTATTTTTTCATTTTTCAATGCTTACGTTTTTTTTTATAATAACAGAACACCCTATAAAAGAAAATTTTTTTTTAGGAAATATAGCTATTTTAATTCTATTTCGAATGCTACCCATTCCCTTCGAATATATAGAGCTAGTCTCGAGAAATTACGATTTGAAAAAAGGTTAAAAATATTTTAACCTCAAATATCTCTTAAATCTATGGACCAATCATTTTGCCCAAATAACTCGACCGAAAACTATACAAAATCCACCTCTACGAGGAATTTTGAAGCGATTAAGTCAATTTTTACTCCCGCAATGGTTAGACATATCAAACTCATTTTTTTCATTTTTCTATATTTATGTTTTTATTAATAACAAAAGAACCGTGATAGCTAGAAAAATAATTTTTTTCAGAAAATATAGGTATTTAAATTCGCTTTCGAATGCCACCCATCCGATTCAGATACATAGAGTCGTTTTCGAGAAATTTCGATTTGAAAAAAAGGTTAAAAAAATTTTAACCTCAAATATCTCAGAAATTTATGGACCGATCATGTAGCCCAAAGAACTTAGCCGAGATCTATCCAAAATCTATCTCTATAAGAAATTACAAAGAGATTAATCCAGGTTTACTCCAGAAAACGTGCGACATAGAGAACACATTTTTTCCATTTTTTAGTTTTTTTCTCAAAAACTAACCAACAGAATGGATTAAAATTTTCACAGATTATAGCAATTTATATTCTGCATTATCGTGAATTTTCTCCAAAAAATTGACCGTTTAGTTTAGGAGTTATTAGCTTTTTTAAAAAAACACATTTTTGTTAATAACAAAAGAACCATGATAGCTAGATAATTCTTTTTTTTTTTTTTGAAATTATAGGTTTTTTTATGCTCTTTCGAATGCGATCCATCCGATTAAAAAATTTAAATCCGATCATTAAAAAAAAACAAAAATAAATTTTTCGAAAATCAAAAATTTGAAATAAAACAAAAATGAATCAGTAAATCATCAAAAATTATTTTCTTCCCGAATTCGGAATAAAAAAGCCAAAAAAATGAGAACCCGATGGTTAAAATCGACCGCGTAGATCCGGAGATAAAGCGGTATACATACATACACACACACACACACACACACATCCATACAGACATTTTCTAAAATCATGTAAAACAAACTTCTAACACCTCTAATGATGTTTATAGAGAGTTTTAACGAAGTTGAAAATTTTACTATTACAAAGCTTCCTCTAGGAGGAAGCAAAATTTTTATTTAACTAATTGCACGTAGATTATTTTTCAATGTTTAGGTTCTCATTACATTGTAGATATATTTGTAATCAATTATTTTTTTTAATAGACTGTCGTATATCTGTTAACGTTTCTTATCACTGTAGGTATCGTGAACAGTAATGATACTCTATGAACAAATGCTTCAGGCATAGTAGTGTCTTGCACCATGCGCATTTTATGATTGCTATATCCTCGCAAATCTTGCAGATAAGATCTTCTACAATTTGAAAGCGATATTCCATAGGATTTTCGAACGCAGGAGGTTTTTCATTTAAATATTCACTTTTGTACCAAGCATATTTAAATACGTTTTTGAATCTAGGTGAAGATAGTTGATTATGTGTGATAGATTGTAATTTGATAATATTATTTCTTTCATGTAAATTAATGTCTGATCCGAATAAAATGACACCATCAGATATTTTCCTTACAAAATTTTTCAAAAATCTAAAACCGAAGACATCCAATGGTTGAATTTTACCTGTCGTACTCTTAGGGATTGTTATCAATCGAAAATTTTTATCTTTTGGTGTAACTTCTCTTACAGTGCGTTCACATTGTCCACTCCATGAGTCTAGCAGCAAAACTGCTGTTTTTCCACAATTAGGAAAAGAAACATCTTGTAACCATGTTTGAAGTAATTCACTTGACATTTTCCAGATTTACTTGCTTGTAAATATATATTAGATGCTTTGAATAAATTTTTTGCAACAATGGGTCTGAATTCGCCCTTTGTTTCTTTTAATACCATAAAAAGAGGTGAAAGCAACTGACCTTCTGCAGATATCGTCGGTTGTATTGTATAACTATGTATAGTAGATGATATTGACTGCACGACATTTTCAACTTTCTTACTCCCTTTTTCACTCAATGTTCTGCCACTATGCATTTCTAAATTAAACCCACTTTGATCGGAATTATATATATTGCTTTCACTTATAGACAATTCAGATTTTACTTCATTAATGAAATGTTGACCTGCTGCTGTGAATTCGGCTCATTATCAGCAGATACCTTTGTTACGTATTTCGTTATTTTACGTGGCACAATGTTATGTTTTCTTTTAAATTCTAATATCCACTTTGGTGAAGCCTTGAACCAATGCATATTCAACTCATGCTTCTTTTGTAAAGTCCATCTTTTAAGATCTAGATCATGGACTGTTAACTTCGACTGTAAAGCTTCATTGAATTTTTGTAGAGTGTGTTCTGAAACTTTAAACAAATTATCTTTTCTGGTTCCGCCTGCAGAAATTTGCTGCTACCATATTCTCAACTGACGTTCTGACGTAACTAGTTTATATTTACTTTGAACTGAACTTACAGATAACTTTTTCTTTTTCCCACTTTCCCAGTATTCAACAGCTTTTCTTTTGTATCCATCATCAACTGTTGTATCTGTTGAAGTACAAGTGGGTACCTCAGCATAATCTTCGGCGTGCATTTCCTCATAACCATCGTCAATTGTATGCAGATTGATATCAAAATCATCATCCAAGAATCGTAAATTATCACTTGTCTCACAGTCAACGTCTGAGAATAAATAATGATTTTCAATGCTTTTTTTTTTAATACATCTTCGATAAAATCGTGTATATGTTTCTCTGCATCGTTCAATTTAGGTATGATGTCCACAATTGTACTTACATGAAATGTTTTTAGTAAACATTGCATGACATTGTAAATGTCAATTCCCATTTTTACACAAAATTAATATTCAAAACAATAATACTATGTAAACTGAAGTTTATTGCTAATCTATTTCGAGTTCTATTGCTAATCTACTAAAATGCGCTAACATAATACACTTATATATACTTTGAATGAACAAAACATGTTTTGCTATGTGGATCTGTGGTTATAGCCATCGATTGCGGTTTATGTGCCAAACCAAGATTAAACTTGGCTAATTTTTTTTATACATGTTTAGCACGAGCACTTCAAAAATAGTAATATTGAGCTATAATTTATGATTTTTTACTATTTACTAAATAAGATACACAAAAATTATCTTATAATCTTACATGTGTGCAAAAAACTAGGAATATAAAATACAATAATAATTATAAATAATATTACAATATGTATTTAAACAATAATTATTTTTAGTTCAATTTTTTTAGCATTTTTTAGAAAAGCATGTTTTCCTTGAGATTTTTCTGCGACCTTTCATTCACAATACATAAGATGTAAGATACAGCAATTTTTCTTTGAAAATCGTTATCAAACTTTTGAACGGCCCTACAAGCTTGGTTATAAAATTTAAAACCTCATAACTTTACGAAGAAAAATCGCAAAAAATTTTTTATAATGGAAATGAAGGCTCTTTCCAACTACTTTGAAATATATTTTTTCAGGTTTTTTTATTACACTTGAAAAACTGAAAAAGCAAATGTACAAATCAAATATTTGGCTAATATTGTTTATTTTCCAATTAATTTTTTAACCTGATAACAAAATCTAGTGAAATTTTTAAACATCGATTTTCAAAGGTCTTGTCCAGCACTTCAAGATACTTCATCTACAATTTTTCTACGACATTTTGTTCCCAAGATATAAAAATTTTTCCCGCACCCTCTTTTTTTGCATAGCGTTATCAAACTTTACGTAGCGTTATTGAAAAACGATTGATTACAAATATATCCACCATGTAATGAGAATGTAAACATTGAAAAAAAATTTACTTACAATTAGTTAAATAACAAATTTTTTATGTAAAATACAATATGTTGAAAAAATTATTTTAAAATTTTGGGAAAATTTCAATAAGTATATGAAAACACCATCAAATGTACTATCATATTGAAGAAAATAAATAAACATAATAAAAGATGTTATACAAAACAAATAAATATTATAAAAAATGTTAATAATAAAAAGTATTATACAATTGATTGTTACATTCTTCTTCTAAAATATAACAGTAATTTTTTTATTTTTTGCTCAATTTTTTTAGCATTTTTTAGACAAACATGTTCTTAAAGAGTTTCCTGCGACTTTTCATTCACAATACATAAGGTTTTTCCGCATCCTTTCTTTTGCATAGCATTATTGAACTGTTAAGCAGTCCATATGTTCTTTTATTATTACTTATGTGTGATTTACCGCCGAAATAAATGAGTTGAAAACATCCTAACATCTAAATTTCGTTTATCATTTTCTATTAGAAAAATATATTTATTATATTTTTATGACAATTACATAATCTTTTTTTGCACGAAAAATATACAAAAATATAGTTTTCCTTCTATACGTTGCAGGGGTTACAACACCCGGGGTGGAGACGTGTGCGATTTGTTGTTTTTTTCTTTTGTAACGAATATTGTCCATTTTGTTTTATCGAAAAATATTGATTAGAACCAAAGATATTGCTGTAAAACTCTTTTAGGGATAACTTTTGAGGGTGATTTTCACACCCTAAACAGCCCTTTCTGTAGAATAAAAATATATCTGTCTCCCACTTTTTTACGAGTCATATCATATGAGAAAATCAACAAAATCGGTGATCGATGATTGTCTATATTGTTTTGATAGAATTTTGGGATAGTTTTCCCCGATATAAAAGATAATGCGAAAATTCCGAAATACGTCAATTTTTTTATCATTTTCTATTAGAAAACCTATTATCTATATTTTATAATTTTTTTACACGAAAAATACACTCGAAAAATATACCTTTTCCCTTCTATGACGTAGGGGTTGCAACCCCCGGGAACGAAAGCTATATGGTTTTATTGCCTTTTTTGTCTGAAATTTTTTCCAGTTTACTTCATCGTGAAACATTAATTACAACCAAAGATATTGCTATAACACTGTTTTAAGGGGTGACTTTTGAGGGTGGTATTCACCCCCTACACAGCTTTTTCTGCGGAATAAAAACATACCTGACTCACATTTTTTTACGAGTTATATCATATGAGAAAATCAACAAAATCGGTAATCGACAATTGTCTATGATGTTTTGATAGAATTTTGGGGTAGTTCACCCCCGAAATAAGAGATAATGCGAAAATTCTGAAATACGTCAATTTTTTTATCATTTTCTATTATTACTATATAGTGATCCTAATGGCTTATCTCTACCAGGTAATGTTTTTGCAAATAAAAAACAACATTTGTCGTGTTTCGACGTTTCGGACACTTTTATTTGTGTCCCTCATCAGGATTAATGAGACAGTGTCAATCTAGTTACGCAGAGAACAATTCGCTCGTCAACTAACAATCCCTTTTCTATTAGATAACCTATTTTCTATATTTTATCATTTTTTTACACGAAAAATATTCTCGAAAAATATAGTTTTTCCCCTCTACGAGGTAGTGATTGCAACCCCCGAGAACGAAACCTATATGGTTTTGTTGCCTTTTTTGTAAGATATTTTTTCCAGTTTGTTTCATCGAGAAACATTAATAAAAACCAAAGATATTGCTGCAACACTGTTTAGGGGTGAGTTTTGAGGGTGGTTTTCACCCCCTAAACAGCTTTTTCCGCCAATAAAAAAAAAACACGTGTCTTTTATTTTTCGATAAACTACAACATTTCTGAATTTCAGCAAAATCGGAGGCGGACGGTTGGGAATGTTCTCTTGTCAGTTATAATATCTATTCAGACAATTCGAAGTATGCAAGGTTTGAGCACATTGCTAAATATATTGTATGAAGTATTCGACACATCAAATTAGTTTTTTAATGTATATTTACGTACCCTGAGAACATGGGACCGACAGAAATCGAATAAATATAAAAAAACAAATTGACTTCTAGGCAGACATTGCCATATAACTGCGGGATTAACTTAAAAAGGTACCTGCGTCTCGTATAACCCAAAGGCCTCATACTTCTTGAACTTTATATTTAATTGTCCTACGATAATGAGACGTACGCAGATCGATTTATTAATGCATAAAGAAATTGTGTTTTCATATAGAATATCGATCGCCGCAATCCCTCTCAAGCAAGGATACACAATTAACCGTTAACAATTAACTTTCATTTGCTGCGTAAGATGTTTCTATTGTATGGACCTTTTTTATAGTTCTGATACTTCTATTGAACTTTTTATATAATTATCCTACGATAATGAGATGCATGACAATCGATTCATCAATGAATAACTAAATTGTATTTTCATAGAGCATCTTCACCGCCGAAATCGTGTTTAAGTAAGGATACATTATTAACTCTTATTGACATGGTAGCCGTTTCTCGCGACTGGGACCACTTGAACTTTTCAATGCATTATCCTGAGGAAATGGGATCGGCAGAAATCAAATAAATATAAAAAAAACAAAATGACTTCTAGCAAACATTACAATAGAACTGCTAGATGGACTTAACAGGTATTTGCGTCTCTTATGGCTGTGTTTCAAACTTCTGATACTTCTTGAACTTTTTATATAATTTTCCTACGATAATGAGACGCACACAGATCGATTCATCAATGAATAAAGAAATTGTGATTTGATACAGCATCCCGATCGCCGCAATCCCGTTCAAGTAAGGATAAACAATTAACATTTATTCTCGGCGTAAGCTGTTTCTCTTATTTTGTCCCTGTTGAACTTTTCGAGGAATTATCCTGTGGCCATGATAACGACAGAAATCGAATAGAAGTAAAAAAACAACTTGACTTCTAGATGGACTCAACGTGTACTTGCGTCTCGCATAGCCCTTCACCAAAGGCTATACTCCTTGAACTTCGGATATAAATGTCCTACGATAATAAGACTCAGGCAGACCGATTCAGCATTAAATAAAGAAATTGGGTTTTCATAGAGAATATTCATCGCTGCTATCTCGTTTAAGTAAGGATACATTATTAACTCTTATTAGCGACGTAAGGTGTTTCTCTTGTTTGGGCCCATTTCAACTTTTCGGGGGAGTACCCTGAGAGCATGGGACCGACAGAAATCGAATATCTATAAAAAAACAAATTGACTTCTTCGCAGACATTGCAACGGAAGTACGAGATTAATTCAAAAGGTACTTGTGCCTCGTATAAACCAAAGGCCTGATGCTTCTTGAACTTTTTATTTAATTGTCCTACGATCATGAGACGGACGCAGATCGACTAATCAATGAATAAAGAAATTGTGTTTTCATAGAGCATCTCTATCGCCGCAATCCCGTTCAACTAAGCATAGACAATTAACGTTAGTTCGCTGCGTAAGCCATTCCGCGCCACTGGTCCCGCTTGAACTTTTCGAGGGATTATCTTAAGGACATGGGACCGAGAAAAATCGAAGAAATATAAAAAAATAAACTGAATTCTAGCAAACATTGCAATGGAACTGCTAGATGGACTTAACAGGTACTTACCTCTTGTATGGCTCTTTTTCAAAGTCATGATACTTCTTGAACTTCTTATATAATAGTCCTACAATAATGAGACGCACGCAGATCGATTCATCAATGAATAAAGAAATTGTGTTTTGATACAGCATCTAGATCGCCACAGTTCCGTTCAGGTAACGATACACAATTAATTTTTATTCTCGGTCTAAGCTGTTTCTCTTATTTGGGCCCACTTGATCTTTTCGAGGAATTATCCTGAGGACATGGGAGCGATAGAAATCGAATAAAAGTACAGAAAGAAATTGTGTACTACGCAAACATTGCAATGAAACTGCTAGATGGAATTAATAGGTACTTACGTATCGTATGGACCTTTTTTAAAGTACTGATACTTCTTGAAGTTTTTATATAATTATCCTATGGTAATGAGACTCACGATGATCAATTCGTCAATGAATAACTAAATTGTATTTTCATAGAGCATCTTAACCGCCGAAATCGTGTTTAAGTAATACATTATTAACTCTTATTGACATGGTAGCCGTTTCTCGCGACTGGGACCACTTGAACTTTTCGATGCATTATCCTGAGGAAATGGGATCGGCAGAAATCAAATAAATATAAAAGAACAAAATGACTTCTAGCAAACATTACAATAGAACTACTAGATGGACTTAACAGGTATTTGCGTCTCTTATGGCCGTGTTTCAAAGTCCTGATACTTCTCGAACTTTTTATATAATTGTCCTACGATAATGAGACGCACACAGATCGATTCATCAATGAATAAAGAAATTGTGCTTTGATACAGTATCTCGATCGCCGCAATTATGTTCAAGTAAGCATACACAATTAACATTTATTCTCGGCGTAAGCTGTTTCTCTTATTTTGGCCCTGTTGAACTTTTTGAGGTATTATCTTGTGTCCATGAGACCGACAGAAATCGAATAGAAGTAAAAAAACAATTTGAGTTCTACGCAGATATTGCAATGGAACTGCTAGATTGACTCAACGTGTACTTGCGTCTCGTATAGCCCTTCACCAAAGGCTATACTCCTTGAACTTTCAATATAAATGTCCTACGATAATAAGACTCAGGCAGATCGATTCAGCATTAAATAAAGATATTGGGTTTTCATAGAGAATATTCATCGACGCTATCTTGTTTAAGTAAGGATAAATTATTAACTCTTATTAGCGGCGTAAGGTGTTTATCCGGATTGGGCCCACTTATACTTTTCGAGGGTGTATCTTCAGAACATGGGACCGACAGAAATCGAATAAATATAATAAAACAAATTGACTTCTACGCAGACATTGCAATGGAACTGCGGGATTAACTTAAAACGTACTTGCGTCTCGTATAACCCAAAGGCCTGATACTTCTTGAACTTTTTATTTAATTGTCGTACGATAATGAGACACACGCAGATCGATTTATTAATGAATAAAGAAATTGTGTTTTCATAGAGCATATCGATCGTCGCAATCCCGTTCAAGCAAGGATACACAATTAACAGTTAACACTTATCTTTTATTCGTGGTGTAAGCTGTTTCTCTTGTTTGGGCCCACTTGAACTATTCGAGGGATTATCCTGAAGACAAGGGACAGACAGAAATTGAATAGAAGTAGAAAAACTATTTAGCTTCTGCGCTGACATTGCAATGGAACTGCTTGATGGACTTAACGGGTACTTGCGTCTCGTATAGCCCTTTTCCAAAGGCTATACTTCTTGAACTTTAAAGATAAATATCCTACGATAATAAGACTCATTATTACCTTTTTCGATTTCATGTAATCCGTAGTTTTTTGGTAAACTACTTAATGGCATGTGAAAATAATTTAGACTATCTATAAATTTTACATTCGCAATCTCCATTAAGATAATCTTCGACCCATTCATTATGACGGTTGGATTCACGCGTATACCTCTGTATTGTTCGACTATGTATTTGAATATAAACTGCGCGTCAAAACCTTGTGCGTTGCGAGCAATGCAAACTATTTTTTTAAATTGTTGTCTTGGAGCTAAAGCAAGATCAATCAACTACTTCACTGGTTCATCTTTAAACACGTATTCACGAACTCCACAATGATCGCATCTAATAGAAACGTCATTGATGTCAAGACAATGCGTACACGTTTGCTGCACAACGCACAAATTTGGATCATGGATTTTTTTTTCTTCGTCACCTAACACAGACATCGCCTGTTGAATCTCAAAATCGTAGAATAAGAATGAAATATCTCTCACCGTTTCGATCAATTTAATAGGTTGAATGTAACACAGATGTCCAAGCGGTAATCTTAATTTGCATGTATCACAATACGATACACCACACTCATGTTTTACACTTCGGCGATTTTTTTCCAGAACAATTTTAAAACACTTTTGGCATAATTTTATTTTATCACACACACTATTATTCTTGTTATACGAGTCTTTCTTGAAATGATTTTTCTTCATCCCCTAGCCAAAAGTACGGTCTTCCCGGCTCGATTCCGCGCCTGGAAGAGCGACTTTTGTGGCCTCACTTTGTTGATCGTTGAATGGCAACGTCAGCGACAGCGCACGTGTTGTAACCTAAACTATGCTAACCCTTCCAAATGTGATGACAAAAAAATCATTTGTAAAATCGGAAAATTGAAAAGATATAGGTGTATTATATTAATTTTATGTTATTATTAATATATTGAACAATATATTTATAACTCTCATAATCAATTATGTTCTTATATTCCATACACACTGTCAGAAAGCTTCTATACATATATATAGGCATGATGTTTACATTTTGAGTTTCAAAACATGGTGTAGCTATATACTTATATGTGACAGCTTTTTGACTTTCATTCTATAATGTATGGGATAGAAAAGGACAAACAGAGGTACCATTAAGAGGTTGGATGGTAGTTAAAATCAGCATCTGCGATTAAGTATGTACATATTTTTGGCCCATCATGTTTTTCAAGGATCTTTTGTTAGTGTTTTTGATGCCCGCCCGGACCAGCAAAACCTCGGCTTCGCCTCAGTTTTGCAAAAGTCGGACGGGCATCAAAAAAAGCAGAAGTCGAGCCTTATGTTCCGCGATATGTAAAGTGGCGCTGAAGCAGGCCTCTTATACATATGGCCGAGCCGTAGTTAGCAGCTAACAACGCTATTTTATTAATTAATATTAACTATATGGACGTACATTCGGCTGGGGATGAAGAAAAATAGTATACGACACTTGGCCGGAATGTTGGATGCCCTAGCCGGCGCGCATCGACGCCCTCGGCTTCGCCTCGGGCGTCAAAATGGCGCCGGCCAGGAAATCCAACTTTCTGGCCTTGTGTCGTAATATACTATTGAAAAAATCTTCACGGAAAAAGGTCCTACAGTACAAGGTACACTTTCTAATATTTTCGAATGCAGTGCACGGCGGTGACATAAAACATTTAGAACACTTATTTGTGCATCGATGGTCTTCGACATGCCAGTAACTTTTATTACACAGTATGCAGTAACCACGGGTTCCGCTAGCACCAACCAAATTTAGAATAGGTTGATAGTGATTGGAATGTCGTAGTACATAATTCATAAAGTGTTGGTAATACATTTTCGTGTGTCCATAACAAAACGTATGCCATCGTAGAGAAGCGGATATCCGCGAGAAAAATTTCTAAAAGAGTATACCACTAGAGCTGTAGCGCGTGTAGCAAAAAAGATTTGAAAACGATGAATTTCTCCGAGACCGCAAGCTCTTGTTGGAATCTGAACATTTGCTAAGTTTAAAAGCTCCTCGGCTGCTCCATTTTGAACGGATCCATTGTTTCGACGAATAAGGTTCCAATATTCGTGCAATCTTTCCGTTCGTATTTGCCCTCTGATGACATAAGCATAAGCGGTGGCCAAGCTTCGTGGCAAACAGAATTATCGTCATTTTTAATAGATAAGATGGACTTTTTCTTGACATTTTCATGAGTTACCTGTGTCCGACCACGTCCTGATACACCTCTCACAATTGCACAGCTAACTGACAATCTATCGCTAATATTAAAATTATTTGCACTTTGAATTGCACTTGATAACAGTTCCCAAAGGTCTTTTACATTGAACTCTTTAATCGGTTTAAATGAATGCCATAAAGGTCCATGATTAAATCTTTCACTATTTATCGTTACTCCTATAAAGTCGGTAGCCTCCCCGCGACTACAGAGTTATCTATGTAAATCCTTTAAGCAAGCTTCGAGCCACATATAAATGTAGCATTTGCCGGTGGGTCAGCTAGCCTTCCTCGTATCTCTCGTCCTTGATAATGAAAGCGGTGATAGCGTCGTGTTGTTTCGCTTTCTATGATAAAGCATGATCTTGATCCTTCATCATTCTGTAAATAATTAGGTGTGAAATAATTATTTTCATTTTTTATTTTATTTTTATTTTTATTTTTTGAAAATTATTAAAAATATTATTCATCCTGACTTTCGTCATTTCTTTCGTCAGTTGTATCAGTTCTGCTACTAGTGCTACTGCTGCTGGCACTACTACTGGTACTGCTACTGCTAGAGTCAGAATCATATCCTTCCTCGACATGTTTCGTCATCGTTGAAATCGATGAATCAGCTTATGTAACTAAAGTATTGAAATGAATAAAAATTTATTCATTGTAAAATATTATTTTATTTTAATACTTTCAATACTTACGGTTACGTGTTTCCTCGTTTTCGTGATGTACAGCGTAGGTTACTGGTTGTAAAGCTGAAATATTGAATCGTGCCATAATAATATGAACGTTATTATACGAACGAAATTCTTTTCACGGTAATGCAATCTACACCTTACCAAAATAATATGTCGTCTTAATTATCCGGTAACGCATACTCTCTATGTAACGTAATAAAGATGTTTTTAATGATTACGGTAAAGACAAAACTAAAGAAGCGCTGATGTTTCGTTTTATCTGACTCAGCTGTCAGCATTTCGCATGCGTGACTTTTTCTCCCTTTGTTTTCCTCATTTGATAATCGCAGATATTATTTGTAACATTAGAAAGACTGTGTCATAAAGAAATGTAATATATATCTTAACTTCTTAGGCTAAGGAAAATGTGGTGTTCCATTATACTGCAACTGGCTGAGCCATCGATACGTGACATTTTTAAAAATAACATATCTGCAGTTCATCGTCTATTACGAGATAAGTTACCATCACTGTAAAATAATATTCAAGTCTACTGCGTTGCATTTTTTCTTCGGGATAATTTCTCTTAAACAACATTCACGCTTATTATTTTTATGAAATATCTTAAAATTTATTCGTAATTAATATTATTTATAATGATAACATTTTTAATTTTTTAATTTTTAGTTTCGTAGAAATCATACATTTTTTCATCATTAATGGAATCTAAATTACGAGATATAAATACATTCTAAATTTCAAGTCAATAACTTAAAAAACAGAGAAGATAGTTATTTTCCTTTTTTTTTACATAAATTACGGTTAGTTGAAAATTCGGGGGCTGAAATGAATAAAAGTTAGAAGAAGAAAACGGCGTTTAAATTGTTCAAGCTGTGTGCGATAAGCCGTCTTACACAGTGTCGCACTATCTTATCTTCTTCGCCGCGATAAAACTACAAAATCTAAAATTTTTCAATTTTGGTTTTTCGGGTAATTATTTATTCTTAACGTATTTGTCGTGTTTAAATACGTCTCTGTTCCAAAAATGAGTCTGATTGGAATAATTTATATTGGACGAAATGCTATCTACATAACATCATACTGGCCGGCTCTATTACACTACAGCCTAAACAAGCAGATTCCACACGAAGCTGTGAAAAGTATAACGCAGCGGTCATTGTATCGTACACCTTCAAGTAACCTTCGTGTACTTTTCCTGTAAAAAGGCTGATTCCGAACTTTAAGACACGCGCTAATTGCATTTTACATCCTCGCGATTAGTTTCCCCGTCAGTGTCTCCACGACTCTCCTACTATAATGAGGGTCGTGGCTAAATCTTGTGCGGGTGAGAATAATACCTCTTTCATTAATCATGGGTGTGAGTACATTGGTAAATTTCATGGCTTCCCAAAAAACGAAGGATTCGACGATGGAGCGGCAATTTTAAATAAACTTATTAGTGATTACTAAGACAAATTTACGGTGAATAATTTACGTGGTGTGCAAAAAAAAGACGTGAGACACACAAAAAATACGTTAAAGCATTAAAAAGTGCGCGTAAATATTTTAATCAATTGCGATTTTTAGACGGTAAGATTGAGATATTACGACGTCGATCATTGCGCTTAAGAAAAATTGAAACATTATAAATAATTAACTAAAGTACGTGTGTGTAATAAATTTTAAGAAAATATGCTGCCAGATAGTGAAGTTCCGGAGCTGCTTGTAGCCGCGGAAGCTGCAGAGGGTGTTGCGGAGGGTGCGGAAGCAAACCCCCTATTAGAAAGTGCTTCGCATCCTATTGACCCACACTTCGAAAGATTGCTGAGAATCAAAAGAGTGCGTAAGTTCCCTATCTCATTTGCAGCAAATACACAATTTCGGTTTGGTGTCGTGAGGTTTTTAATGTGACCCACACATTTCAGACTATATAGTTGGGCTGCGATGCCTCTTGAATCAGCACTCCAAAATGTATAGTGTGACAAGACGGGATTTCACATGGAGATCAGCAAACTATAGTTATATACGAGTGGATGCGAATATGAGAGAACCAATGTTTGTGATAATTTATTTCGCCGATAGGATTTGGACGCTGATATACAAAAATAGCATGCGTAGAGAGGAACGTCTTCGACGCATGCGTTTCATATACTAGATAAGTTTAAATAAATATTAAATTATATATCTCTGATAATATTCAGTGTATGTTCTCTCTGTATTCGCTAATAAATATGTTTTTGCGTTCAATTTTATACTTTGTTCATATTTTTGTTATACTATTTCTTTTTTGAATTTTCACTACTATGATACTATTATGATTTTTTACCTATTCTGTTACTAGGTATATTCTATGGCTGTATGGCGATATACGGTACCTGGACCTTATCGAAAATAAAGAAGTTTAAATCAAATCTCTCTCTGTCATATACGGAGTCAAGTACGGTTTTACGCCGGTCGCCCTGTATTCTGCCATGCTATGTCTCTCTCTAGTTCTTCCATTTCCTCTATTTTTCTATGCGTATTTTATAAATTTTGCTACTGGTTGTATCGCTGTGTTATTGTTTTTCATGTATTGTACAAATTTTGCTACTATCTGTATTACTGTATTACTTGATCAATTCATGTATCTGATAATTTTGCACCAAAGCGAATAAAAAGTTCTCTCTCTCTCTCCATCGTGCGTCGTCAGTCTCTCTCTCCACAATATGCTTGACGGTGTGTGTGTGTGTGTGCGTGCGTGCGTACGTGTGTGTGCGTGCGTGCGTGTGTGTGTGTGTGCGTGTGTGCTGGAATGTGCTGACGCTGCGCTTGTGCGTATGTGTGCGTGTGCGCTTGTTGAGCTGCTGCATCGCTACTTCGTACCTCGCTATGGTCTTCGGATCGACTTCCTTGGCCTTGATTACAAGCTGACGTCTGTGGTCCAGGTCAAGTTTGTTATGACGGCCCATAGCGAGGGGTATACTACTTCTGGACAAGGCGGGTTTCCATGGCTTGGCGTAAGCGCCCGCGCGCACGTTCGGCGGCAAGGCGGATTTACATGGATCAGCATGAGTGTGCGCGCGCACGACCGTGGAAAATGCGGATTTGCATGGAGCGGCGTGAGCCCACGCGCGCATGTTCGCGGACAAATGATGCTGAGGCGCATACCTAACCTAATTCGGCGCCCTGATCGTTGCGTGTAAATATAGGTTAGTAACGAGGTACAATTATGCTCTTTACAATATTATGATCGATATAAGAGGCCAGCTTGGCCATCGCATTCCATTCGAGAACCGCACAGTGACCGTGACGCTCCATTTCAGACGAAATCGCTGAGATGTCTCATTACACTAGATACTACGATATTTTTCATAATTGCTTTATATACTTTGGGCCTTGATTTGTAAGCTAATATATGTATGCGTGATTATTCATTACCTGTAATATCCTAATACTGTAGTGAATCAGCCCCGGTTCAAACGCTCTTTTATGTTTCCGTAGTTAATTTTAATCATCGCTTGTGTCTGCCTCGGTTAAACCATATGTATTCGTAGTTTGTAAGTTTTTGTCTCTTTTAAAATTTATGTATTCATAGTTTGTAATCATATTTCGTTACACTTGTTCGAAGATATTTACCATGTTGTAACGCAACTTGTTGCCAGGTGATGCCACTTTTCAGTTATAGGTTTAAAGGAAAAAAGTACTCTCTTCTTCCTTTTCACCCATGGCTGTGCACTGCTATACTCCGCGCTCTCCTACCCTCATTACGTTTCTTAGCACCTGCAACGTCGCACCGACAATGGACGCAATACAACAAAAAGAGGATGAGTTAAAGGATCTCGAAATAAAAATGAAGGCAGTTTTTGCTGACTGGAGCAGATGGAACAACAAACCTTACAAAACCAACAGGGGTGGGAATACGAAGATAATCTTTTTTCCAATTTCTTACTATAAAAGAATTTCTGTATGTTCTAAACTCGGCATGCCGTTATCTTTGATTCCTGGGAATGGTTAAGTCTGAGTGTCAGTTTCTATGCTGAATCGAGACTATATAAAGAAAAGACGATTCTCGATTTATAAGTCCAGGACTAAGGCTAATATTTAAATATATATATTCTGGTCGCACCTTTTTCGCCTTCCCTTATTGACATGAAAAGGTCTTGTTCGCAGATGTCATGGATCTTGCAAATGGATTACAAAGGGTATAGAAACGAAGGAAGAAAAAGAGAAGAGGTTAAACTCAATTTCGAAAAAGGGCCAAGTAAACCTTAAAGCTCTAGCTCTAAATGATGAGATCGGTTTTAATCTACACCCAAAATCCCTAGCAAGAGATAATCATTTTAAAGGTTTTCAAAATTTAGCTGGTGCAGTTTTATCTGAATTGTTGTTGTCTTGGATATGATTTTAAATGATTCCAAAGAGCATCTGGACAGGAAATTGATCGTACGAAAGCTATCAAATGCCATCCTGTTTTCCTCAGATCTTTTTTCTGATTAAATCAGTCAAGGAAATTATTTCAAATGGGTAGATACGATGAAAAGGTTCAGAAGGCTCTCAAAGAGGTAGAATCTATATCTTGGCTATTTGGAGATAACCTCAAAACGCTCATTGAAAATACAAGGGCTATGGAAAAGATCTCCAAGGATTTAAAGCCTAAGAAACCAAAACAACCATTGACTTCATCAAATTCTTTAAACTGGAAAAGCTCCGCGGACAAAGAGGAGGTGGGTCGAGGCAGCTACAAATCTCATTAAGGAAAATCCAGCACCTTCAGATCATCGAACAGTTTCAGCAGCAGGAGACAGCGAGGCAACCCAGCGAGGAGCCATTACACGGAGTCCCAACCACATCGTCAGCAGGGGTCTTAAGTCAGGTTAAAAGGCTGGAAGATTAAAGTGCTTTGTTGATAGATGGTCGTCTATTACAAATAACAGAGAGTAGTAAATGCCATTAAAGGATAGTTCGAAGCAGATCCATTTCAAAATAAAATGCATCCTATCTTATTAACAAAATTTAGACGGTTATGATGAATTATGTGTCTGAAAAGTTATTCAAGTGAAAATGCTTAATATCATTTCAGTATTACAACTAACCGCTCAAAATATTTATTGGACTTCGGCTGTCAGATATATTTTATTCCCTAAAGGTGAATGTTATACAAATAATGTAAGTAAAATAAATTTCAAGTAATCATTATATTATTATGTCAATTATGAAAATGTATATGTAGCTTTCTGAATGCTAATTTTAATGGATAGTTTCCAACTTCTGTACTTTATCGAAAAAATTAATTATTTATTCCTATATCAAATCATTAATATTAAAGTGGCATATTATTTATAACTAGATGTAATTATAAAGAGATAGAATAACATAAAAAAATGATTTCTATGTTGATTAAAGATTATTTGGGAAAAGTAGACGGTTGTGATGAATTATGTATATATTTCTATTTTTAACTGGATCTGGATGTTAAATTCCTGTTAATACATAAAAAGCAATTTATAAAACAGTTGTAGTTGATAAAACAACATGTATTTATCATATTTAAGGTGGCAAGAGAGTGAATAGATAGATATAAAGTGATGAGCATATGCAATCATCGGTGTGAAATCATAAAATAAGCAAAAACAGCTAAAATTTGAAACTTTCCATAGCTGTATCTTTTCACAGGAAGCCCATTGGCCTAAAAGCCTTGACACAGCCTTCTTTTATGATAAAAGAAGCCTCTTAGACCTGATGTCATGAAAATCCAGGACCCGCACTCCTTGGTCCCTCCTTGTAAGTATGAGCTGCTGTAATCGGAGCCTTTGAAGTATTGAGTTTGACAATAGGTCCGCTAATAATCCATTCGAAGATCGTGCGTTGTGCCATTGGAGTTCCGGAAGGTCCTTTGACCAGTCTGTCGAGCAAGATATCTGGGAAGATGTCGGCACCAAGTAAGATGTCAATTTCAGCAGGTGTTTCCCTGAAATCGTCCGCTAATTGTAATCCCTTCAAATGGGTCCAGGCATTCTTTAGTTTATGGCATCTTTGCGTGTATTTAGTAATAACGGGAAGGACTAGTGCGTTTAATTGCAACTGTGCTTTAGGGTTGAAAGCGGATGTAAGTTGCAAAGTTGGGCGGCCCTTAGCAGGGATGTGAGAATAACCTCCACTACCACTCAACGGCACTGTCGTGGCAGAGTATGGTTGTTCAAGCTTCTTTAATAATACCTCGGATACAAAAGAACTTTGGGATCCAGGATCTATCATAGCTCGAGCAGTATGAATTCTGCCATCAGTACCACGTAGTTTCACCAATGCGGTAGCCAGAAGAGCAGGTTCTACACTGGAGCTTTGAGCTACTAAACTTAGTTGCAGCTCGGCATTGGTAGTAAAAGAAGGACCAGTGAAATCGACGTGATTATGAATTGGTTCAATGGCTGACACATGAGAACTTGTATTTGTATCTTCGTGAAGAAGCGTATGGTGCTGTTTGTTATATATGATACATCTTCTGTCAGATCGGCAATTACTGATCGGGTGAAACCCAAGACAATTGAAACGTAACTTTCTTTTTTCCACGAAGATTTTTCGCTCACTGGCGGTTTTGGCTTTGAAGGCGTCGCAACGAGTAATGAAATGTGCGTCTGCATAGAAGACACACTTGTCGATAAACGTAGCATGAGAGCTAATTGATCTGTTTTCTGGAGTTTTAGATTTACTTAAATTAGGCACTGAGGTGGTTTCTATGAAGTCAATACGTTCAGTGATAAATTGACAAAGCTGGGAAAAAGTGGGAGGATCGGCGCTCTTACTGACTTGTGTTTCCCACTCGCGCAAGGTTTTGAAATGAAGTTTACGAGTAATGATAGGTACAACAAGATCATCCCATTGGTTGATTGGCCTTTTAATCTGCCCTAAAGCTGAGATTGAATTTGTCGTTGAGTTAAGAAGGGATTGTAATTGAGATGGAGAATCGGAACTTACGGCAGGCAGATCGAGTAGTGATTTAGTATAGATGGCAATAACTCGACGTTTGTTTGTATAGTGATCTTCTAGCTTTTTCCAGGCAATGGGAAAGTTCAGATCAGTAATTTGAATTGTTTTGAGCATGTCGGCTGCTTCTCCTTGAACATGCGTTTTCAATTGTTGTAGTTTCTCTGAATTAGATAGTCGTTCATCTTTGATGATGGTGGCTTTCAATAGATCTTTAAAATCTAGCCAGTCAGTAAATTTCCCAGAAAAAGTAGGAACTTCGATATTGGATAACTTTCGTGCAGGAACTGTTTGTTGTACAATAAGCACATTATCTGGTTGAGGGAATTGTTTAAGCGATTGGGCTATATAGACAGTTGAATTGATATAACCGTCTTCTGTTACACCATAGCAATCATTGACAAAATAATCACTCTTGCTAGTGCTTTCAAATTTCTGAGATAGGACAATAGTGTGACTTTCTTGGAATTCTTTCCAGTTTTTCTCTAATATCTGTAGCTTAGCTTCGAGAAGCTCACGAGTAATATTGTCCTTGCCCACTTTCTTGATATTGGTACTTGAATTGCAGATTCGATTAAATAAATCGATGGCTTGCGTAAATGAAAGTGTTGGCATTTTGATTGAAAGAAATAAGCTGATCCCTGAGTGTTATGAGAGTTTGTGTGGTATCTCCGCCCGCTGTGCAGAGCGGCAGGAGCAAAAAGATCAGTCACACGATAGATTTCGTTAGGAGGTCGTAAATCTCCAACGAACTAACTTGCCAAAGGTCGTAAATCTCTGACAATTAATGTAACACTCGAGAGTTCTATTGCTTTGTAAGAATTTCTCTCGGTTAACAACCCTATCCGGCTCGAAGGACCAAAAATGTATACGAATGAACGTATACGGAGTTTATATTGTTAGGGTTTATCGCCGAGAGAAAATAATAAATTGTAATGACTCTTAAAGTACTTGCTCCAACCCACTCAAAAGTAAAGTTGTAGCAAAAGGCATATGAAGGCTACGCGCGTTCGAGTAAATATAGGCAATAATATGTCTTATTCGCAAATAAGACGTCGCAATAATAGGCAATATATAAAGTGTCTTATTCGCAAATAAGACAACAAAGTATAGGCAATGTAACTGTAGGCAAAGTGTCGGCAATAAGGCAAAGTATAGGTAAAATCGATAGGGGCAAAGTAATAAGGCATGTGCATAAAGCACCTGGCGATTGGGCGCCGCAGGCCTCTATTTAAGCACGCGGGGTGATGTTTTTCATAGAAGGTAGCGCGCTTGGTGCTTGCCATCTAGCGGGCACTTCGGATACTACAATCCCGAACACCTGGCTAATTAAATATTTAGTTTGTGTTATGGTGCAAAATAACCGATAGTTTCCTTTGATAAAATTAAATAAGAAAAAAAAGAATAATAATATTCTTGTTAAGATAAATGGTACATTTATACTGTAGATAGAATAAGAGAGTGGAGCGCCACCTTACATAAGTATAGGCAAGCGTACGGCGAGAGCGAGCGAGAGCGTCACTTCGGTGTCGTCCTCCGCCATGCGCGGTTGTAGAAAGACAGAGAGATCTGTACTGGAGAAAGATTAAGGAAATAAAGTTCGCATTTATTACTGTTCACTGTTAATTTGTGTGGTTTAATTGAAGAAATCCTGTTTGATTTTTACATGGTACCAGAGCGCGTGGTTGATTAGCCACGATGTGAGTAATTTCTCTTATCCTCTACGTTGACTCTCGAGTTGTGTAGGGATAATTACAAAAAAAAGTGTTTCACGTTAAGCGCGTGGTAAGCGCGAGAACAAAGGAAGACGCATGAGCGTAAAAGAAGAGCCTCACGAAATTAAGAGTGAAAGTGAAGAAGAGGTTTTTGATACAGAAAACAAAGAAGTAAAAAGGAAGTTCCTGTTGAAAACAAGATGGAGTCGGAGAACAAAGGAATCACGTTGCAAGTATTTGACGGGACACACTACGATAAATGGAAGTACAAATTAAAGTTGTTCTTAGAATTCAAAGAATGCAGTGAAGTTATTGAAAATGATGAACGACCGGAAGCGATAACCGAAGTCGAGTGGAAAAAGAAAGAGATAAAAGAAAAAAATTATATTATGAACAGTATGACAAATACACAATTAGAATTGATTATTTCAGAGGAAACTGCAAAGAAAATGGTTTCTAAGTTGGACGAACAGTATTTAGTGAAAAGCAGTGCAATAAAATTTTTGTGTAAGAGAAAGTTACTCGACTTGAAAATGAAAGGAAGCGAAAATCCTAAAGACTTTTACAATAGTTTTGAAAAGTTAGTAAATGAATTAGAAAACGCTGGAGAAAATGTGACGAAAGAAGACAAGTTAAATTATTTTTTGTTAGCGTTACCAGAAAGTCTGTCGCATATAGTTGATATTGTAGACGCGTTACTTGAAAAAGACAAAACGGTGAAATTTGTGAAATCGAAACTAGAATTAGAGTTCAAGAAAAGACAAAGTGAAAGTTCAAAGACAAATGCATTTTTGTTTGAAAAAAGGAAAAGTGAAGAAAAGAAAAAGACATGCTTTATTTGTGGTGGAATAGGACATATACAGTACGATTGCCTGACGAAAAACAATTCTAGGAATCTCACGCCACAGCGAGAAGGCGGCAGAGGAAGCCGCGCGCCACAAAGAGGAGGGGGCACCGGTAGAGGCTATGTGCCACAGCGAGGCGCTAGCAGACGCGGAACCAGCCATCAGCGAGGCACAAGATATAGTCGGCGCGGCGAAAGCAGCTACGGGCAGCGTGGATGAGGCGCGAGAGCCAACGAAGGCAGCTACAACCAAGATCAGAGAAGCACTGAAGATGGCCGAGCGTTTGCGGCGGAAGTTCAGGTTAGGTCCGCGGTGAACAAAGTAAGCGACAATAATAAAATTGAATGGATTCTTGATAGTGGTTGCACAGACCACGCGATAAATAATGAAAAATATTTTCGTGATTTCGTTGTATTAAAAGAGCCAATTAATGTAAAAGTAGGTGACGGTAGAGTGTTAAAAGCAACTAAAGTAGGCCTTGTAAATAGTAAATTTGAAACGTTTAATGGGAATATGATAAATATCGAGATGAAGGATGCTTTCTATGTTAAAGAAATGGATAAAAATTTGATTAGCTTTGTCAAGATGACAAGTAATAATAAAGTTATATCGGTTGGGGATAGTTAAAAAATTTATGATAAAAATAATAGATTAATTGCAATAGCATGGAAAAAAAATAGAATTTATAAAATGACAAGTTTTTTTGAAAATGATAAAGAATCTAGTTTGACAATGCGAAAAGATAATGGATAAGTTAACTTTAAAAGAAAAATGGCACAGAATTTTAGGCCACGTCAATTTTAGTTATTTAAATACGATGTGTAAAAATAAAGTTTTGGAAGGATTGCCTAATGAAATAGAATCAGATTATTTTAAATGTGCTACGTGTATTGAAAATAAAATGCACAATATTCCCTTTGGTAATAATAGAAAAAGAGCGAAAGACATATTGGAAATAGTACAGTTTAGTGATTTAAATGGGCCACACTCTGAAGGTTATAAAGGGGAAAAATATTTTCTAACTTTCATTGATGATTACAGTAAATTAGCTAAAATCTATCCAATTAAATAAAATAATGAAGTATGTGATAAGTTTGTTGGATATATAAACTAGTTGAGAATAAAACGGGCAAGAAAATTAAGAAATTGAGATGTGACAACGGCACTGAGTATTTGAATAGAGATATGTGTAGATTATGTAGAGAGAAGGGAATTGAATTAGAAACGTGTCCACCTTACGTACATGAGTTAAATGGTATCGCTGTAAGGTTCAATATGACTACTATGGATAGTGCTAGGTTTTTATTAGCAGAGTCAAAAGTAGAAAAAAAATATTGCCTGAAGTAATCTGCGCGGCAGCATATTTGAAAAATAGAATAATTGCTAACACAATAGAGAGAAATAAATCGCCTTGTGAAATATTTTCCTATGAAAAACCGGACACAAAATATTTAAAGTTATGCGGAAGTAAAGTCTTTGTTCGCGTGCCGGAACAGAAAAGGAGTTCAAAATGGAACATAACAGCGGATTTGGGAATTTTAATAGGTTATGATGTTACTGGATACAGAGTTTTGATAAGAAATAGAGTCATTGTAACTAGACATATTGATGTTATAGAAGAAGATATAAAGTGTTTTGGCTTAAATGATAGTGATTTAGAAAATGAGAATTTATATGGCAATTTTGATAAAGAAGATGAATATATAGAAAATTTAAATGAAAATCTTGAACAGAATGCATATATAAACAAAAATAGTAATGTTGAAAATGAAGTAGAAGTACCTGAGTTAAGAAGGTCTCAAAGAAACGTTAAAAGACCAAGTAGATTTGATGATAATTATGTATATAGTGGATGCATTCATGTAAGTTATTGCAGTGCAGATAGTTCTGAAAATTTTGATGAGGTTATTAAATGTGATGAATCTAGTTTTTGGCAAGATGCAATGAATAAAGAAATGAACAGTTTAAAGAAAAATAAAACATAGGTATTAGTTGAAGAACCTAAGGCTGAAAAGGTATTAATATTGAATATGATGAAAAGAAAAACGAAATGTCATTAGATCAGTGAAATTCTGTTGATAAGAGATTTGTTAAGTAGCTTTAAGGTAGAAATTTAAGAAATTGCCAGAACTATTGAATTTAATTTAAGGAATATTGTATTGTGAATAGTATAAATGTAAGGAGGCGTGTTAAGATATATGGTTCATTTATACTGTAGATAGAATAAGAGAGTGGAGTGCCACCTTACATAAGTATAGGCAAGCGTACGGCGAGAGCGAGCGGAAGCGTCACTTCGCTGTCGTCCTCCGCCATGAGCGGTTGTAGAAAGAGAGATCTGTACTGGAGAAAGGTTAAGGAAATAAAGGTCGCATTTATTACTGTTCACTGTTAATTTCTGTGGTTTATTTGAAGAAACCCTGTTTGATTTTAACAATTCTTCAGACATATATCTGGAAAAAACTTACAACATACAAAACAGAGGCAAAAACTAGCTGGCTTTGCAACAAAAGTTGTACATAAATATTTGAGAAAAAATTAATAAGTTTTCGATTATCCTTTTAAATAGATTTGCAACTAGCAAGAAATTGTGATGTACTTTTTTAGTAGCAAGTATTTAAGAAAGTATCGTTCTTCATTTTAGATAAACAATATAGTCACTCAAACTCGTTTCAATAGATCCGTTACACTCAAAAAAATATAAGGAACAGATGCAGAAATACCATGGGTTAGTATATCTATATATATGAGGAACAGCGCTTATTCCTCGCTGTTCCTCGTATATATAGATATACTAACCCATGTTATTTCTGTATCTGTTCGTTATATTATTTTTAGTGTAACGGGCCTAACGGGGCCATACTGTTACATATACTAAGCTTTATATTGTTTATGGCTGAATATATATATACTTTTATGCGGCACTTGACTATCTGCATATCAACTCATAATAATTAATATTGATGCATAGTTACAAATACCTACATATGTTCATATGTTTCACGAATAATTCTGTAATATGCAGTTTTACACATTCACATGGAATGCAGTTAAGACCGCATACACAGTCTAGCGCTTTAGAGCGAAATAGCGCTGCAGGATGGGTACGTTTTTAATTGGTCATTTGTCTAGTGATCAGACCATTTTGTTCGTTTCTCCTGTCTAATTACCAAAATAAATGAGTTAAAATAGACAATTTTGGTTAAATAGAATGAAGAAAAGTAACATTTTTTTATTTTACTTTATTATATTTTAACACAATTTGTCTATTTCAACTCTTTTTTGCTTCCTCAAAGAGGAAGCTTTGTAACGGTGAAAAAAATTTTCGAAAAAAAAAAGTCTTCAAAAAGATGTTTTATGGTGGTATATGTGTATATTATTTGATTTTGATGATTTTTGATTTCGTGGATGTATGTATGTGTGTGTGTGTGTGTGTGTGTATATTTCAACTCTTAATATCTCCGAAACTAATCAACCGATTTTCGTCGGGTAAAGCTTATTCCCTTCGTCTTGCGGCAAAAGGAAAGTATCCTGATGGATTTGGGATTTTATTGATTTTCTTTTGTTATAACGTACCAAAAAACGATTTTGAATTTTTAGTTTTTTTGATTTGTTCGTATCTTATAGTAATTATTACATAAAATAATAAACTTCTCTTAAAAGGTATTCAAATTAACTACATTTTCTTTTTTTAAAATTTAAAATATCTTCACTCTGTCATTTGTTATTAAGGAAAACATTTTTATATTTCAAAAATTAATATCTCAAAAAATATTATATTTATCGATTTGAAATTTTAACCAGTTATTGTAGTAATTGGAGGCTATATGTGGTTAAAATTTCAAGAGATTATCTTCATTTGTTTTTTAGAAAAAAATTATTTTTGAAAAAATTTGCGTTTTCGTTGTCGCACGATAACAAGAACAAAAATTATCCAATCGTCCTGAAATTTGGCACAGATGTAGCTTTTATATATCTGCTGATCGAGTTCGTTGCCCAAAAAAATCGGTCCATTACGAAAAAAGATATTTGAGATTAAAAATTTTTTGTTTAAATTTTTTAATCGCATTTTTTCGGAGAATACTTGATTTATTGACTTAAAACTTTAACCACTTATTAAACTTATAGAAGACTATATTTGGTTAAAATTTCAAGAGATTATCTTCATTTGTTTTTTAGAAAAAAATTATTTTTGAAAAAATTTGCGTTTTCGTTGAATTTCCAATTTCGTTAATTCGTTTTTCACATTTAGTTACAGTTTATATTTCGCTGATAATTGTATAAAATTTATTGAAAAAAAATCTATACCCTCCGTGATTTCAATAAATCTTGTTTTAGTCTATATTTTATTTGTAATTAATGACCGATAATTATATTGATTTATCGACTTGAAATTTTAACTGTTACTTATTACACTTGTTGGTGGCAATATTGTGTTGCAATTTTAAGTGATTATCTACATTTATTTTCGAGAACTATCATTTTAATATTTTTATATAATGTAGTAAATTGAAATATCAAAACGTATTAATAGTGCCATTTTTAGCCCCCTTTTTTTATCTCTTTTTAATCTCAATTTTTTTTAAACTTGGTGGTCTGTCAAAGCTTTTTTTAAAATAGGTACGTAATATACTATTTTGCAAGAAACTGGTATAAGACGCATCGGTTCAAAGTATTATTGAAATTCTTTAGCATTCCTTTTTATGAAAAATGTATTTTTAGAATTTCTATTTTTAATTAGGAAACTATGAATTAGTTTGAGGAAGCTAAATGCCAAAGAATTGGCAGCGGTTTTTATAATTAGACAGCAAAATCGACCGGAATAGTCGGTTCACTAGCGAAACGACCAATAAAAAAAAAAAACGCACCGTACATGTTGATATTTAATTACTGAAGAAATCCAATCTTTTGTTACTTTAAAGCATATTTTTATCATTATAATTATGCAGATAGGTAGTTGAAGTACAGATGAATATATAATTCTATGCGGCACTTGACGATCAGCACATCAACTCATAATAATTAATATTGATGCATAGTTACAAATACATACATATGTTCATATGGTTCACGAATAATTCTGTAATATGCAGTTTCCCTGCGGCTGAAAAAGGCTATATCAGGCCCTCTGTAGCTACCGACGAAATAATATTCGTATCTAAAAAATTTTTTCATTAAAACAAATTTTTAGAATATTATTTTATGTTCTAACATGTATTGAACGATCTTCTTTGAGGTTATGTTTCAAAAACATAGTAAAAACACGAAAAAAATGTTTATAATTTAATGTTAGAGCATTATCTGATGCAAAATGGTAGTTCTGACAGTAGAATATAAAGATATAGTAAGAAATTGAAAAAAAAATTGTTTATAAACACTTATTTAGCTATTGGTTCTGAGGTTATGTGCCAAAAACATGGGAAAAATGCTTAAATAATCGGTTTTCTCAAATTTTGAGTATGTTCCGGCTCGAAAACGCAAATTTGGACACCGCCATTTGAAAGAACGGGAAAAAGTACACAAAAAATCATTATTTACTAGTTAGACAAAAATTACCTACATAACCTAAAAAATCATTGAAAAATTAAAAAATTTTTCCTGAGCTCAATTTTTATTTAAAAAATCTGGAAAAAATCAGACTATTTTCTTACTCAAAAGCACACGTCCGTGAATTTTTTCAGATTTTTGAAAGGAAAGGTCGAGCAGAAAAAAATATTTTCGAAAAAACACGTTTTTTAGGTTAGAAGACTTAAATCATCACACAGGGAGCTGAAAATTGGACTAAAGTGATTTTTAATAATGTACTTTCGAATGGTCAATTCCAAATAAAAATCCAGGTGAGTGCCATTTTGACCCTCTTATCCCACTATAGCCTTTAAATTAATTACATCGTTCAATTAAGGGTTGGATTTTGAATTGGAACTCGTTTGGTTGAGAATTGAGGGTTGGATCTCTAATTAGAATTCGTTTAGTTGAGAATTGAATTTTAGATTTTGTATTAGGCTTCGTTTAGTTGAGAATTAGGGGTTTAATCTTTAGCTGGAGCTCGTTTAGTTGAAAATTAAAGGTTTGGTTTTTGATTAAGCCTCGTTTGATTAGTAATTAAAGGTTTAGTTTTTGATTGAAGTTCGTTTAATTGAGAGTTAGGGGTGTGATCTTTAATCGATGCTTGTTTAGTTAACAGTTGGAAGTTTGATTCTCGGTTAGACCAGTTTTGTTTGAGGATTACATTTTTGCAAGAATGAGCCTGTGGCGAATCCGAGGTCATTCTGGTAGTTTTGCGATCCGTTGATTTCGATTTTGAGATTTTCACGCCTGTTTCTCGAATCCAGGGTTGAAATAATTGATTGGAGTTTGGATTAATTGCCCCTTTCATTTGAGAATTAGAATTTGGAACTTTAATTGAGGCTCGTTAGTAGATAAGCTAGGCCGGTTCTGGACCCTCCCACCACTCGCCCACTGACTCAGATAAGCGCTCTGATTGGTCGAGACGAACAGGTGCGAATTAATTACAGGTGAGACAGTGACGTCATCGAACCTTCTCGAAGATTGCATGCTCTTACGTAATAGCATCGAAAACGTTTTGAAACGTTTGCGTGTGACGTCAAATATGCGACGATGGGTGTCAAATTACAGAATCCAAGAAATAGCAGTTCAAGGTTAGGATATTAAATCTGCTCTAATTATTTGTAATTTGACACATTATGTGCGGCGCCCCCATCCCTGACACCTGCATCGATGATGCAATTGCGTGAACGCGGATAACCCATTGGAAACGTCTAGAACTTCCGATTTGCGATGACGTCATTAAATATTACGCCACCGTATTAAATATTGCAAAATATTACACCTATGTGTGTGTGTGTACACATTAACTTCTAATGAATATATATTGATGCCCACGTATATGCAGTGCGTTATCTACACCCCATCCCCTATCCCCGATTTGCAATGACATCATTAAATATTACGCCACCGTATTAAATATTGCAAAATATTACACCATATGTGTGTGTGTGTAAAAGAATGTATCATCATCTTGATACACACTAACTTCTAGCGAACGTGTATTGATGCTCACGTACATGCGTTATCTATCGAACCTTCTCTTTGTTCCGATATTCGCACCGCGTGATTCTTGGAACTCGAGAGTATTTCAATTGCGCTCTCCTTATCCACTCTCTTACGTTTTGTCTTATAAAATTTAGGATTATTAATTTGTTAATAAAAATTTTATTTGACAGTGTCAATGGGTGGATGGCCCGATATTCACGTCTCATGAGGAACCAAAAATTTCATTATTTTTTCGATATCTTCAGCCGTTTACGAGATATAGAATGAAATTTATTTTAGCATGACAAAAAAGTTAGCTTTTTTATGATGATAAGCGATACTTAATACCTGGGGACACAGATACTTTACCTTGGGGACATTATAAAACTATTGAAATTAATGAAGATTGATTCTAAATGTAGGTTTATAAGTAAAAGAATTTATCTTATATATACATCACATGTTTATTTATTTAACCTTTACATATCTGATTTGCTTATCCAACTATTGTGTGAGTTATCAAACCTTAACCATTTAACAAAAATCTTATTTCCACTCTTCTTAAGCACCTTCTCCACAAGGTAGACATCTGGATATTTAGCTTTGAGCAATTCTTATTCGTAGAAACCACCGGCAATGGGTTGATCTCGACAGCCTTTTAGCTTGTAGGTAACTGGATTAGTAGCCATCACTTGACTTATTGTAAAAATTTCTGTTGACCAATTAGGTGTATAACCCTTCTCAAATACTTACTTTATCTTACTAACTCTTACTGTATCTCCAATCTTAAATTTTGGTTTTTTCACTATTTTAGCCTGTCGAGCAAACTTCGCAAGTACTCCTATCTCATTTGCCAATGTTATATCTTTAGGCTTCATTCCAGTGGTGCGCTGTTTGCTGTTATTGTACTGTTTTAGCAAATTGGACAAGATATCAAGCCACTTATACTTTCCACGCAAGCTGAATTGCATCCACATCTTCTGCTTGAGTGTTCGATTGAAACGCTCACAAATAGATGCTTTGAGATTACTGTATGTGGAATAGAGATTAATTCCATATCGTTGCATGAGACTTTGAAATGTAGCATTGTAAAATTCTTTGCCTCGATCGGTCTGTAAATTTATTGGTTTGCGTCCCTGCTGCAAGATAGACTCCATTGCTGCTGTGACATCACTGCCAGTCTTTTGCTTTACCGGAACAGCCCATGCATACTTGGAGAATACATCGATGACAGTGAGCATATATCTATAGCTATTGTTTTCTAGAGCATAAGGCTGCATCTCCACTAGATCGGTTTGCCATGTCTCATCCAAGCCACGTACAATAAATTTGCGTCGTTGGTAATTTCCACGTGCAAGCTTATGAAGCTCTTTAACCACTTGCTCCTGCATGACCTTCATTCTGAATTATTGAAATCTCTTGTAATTTTGTTGTTCAGGTAAGAAAAAAGTATTAGAAGAAAATTTATTCATAAAATGATTCCACTATGATTCGTTCTTTTTTTTTTATCTTTTTGACTATTGTTAAAAAGTTTTGTATATGGTATATTGCTGTTCGCAGTACTATTTGATTTATCCATTCTCGACGAGTGGTTGAACGATACTGTGATAAATTTATAATTGGAGATCTATTTATAAGATTTTACCCCTTCAACTACTTGCTGAATCTTCTAAACTCTGAATTACAGACTGTATTTTTGAAATTTTGCATCCATTTAATCTCTGTGAGCCTCAATAATAACATCTAAATCGTCCAAATCTGCTCTTAATTTATCAGTTACTTCATACAAGCTTCTGATTTTCATTTTAACTATGCGCTGTAGTATCCAAATTAACAGCATCACCTGATTGGGTAGGCTCAGCAACGTTACATAGCCTCTTGTTGTCAATGTCGCATTGTCCGTCAGAAGTTACTTTGAAGCCAACACCCGGAGGACCTCGACTACCTACAGTACGCTCGAGATTACGTTCGAATACATCGACACTCATGTTGCAACTGACTGCAATACCATCGAGTTCAATCAATTTATAGTCAAATATGTATTATATTTATGTATGAGCACAGGCGTAATAATTTGAGATAGTCTCTGAATTCGTATCCGAAAACGCTCTCGATCACATGCTAGCTGTTTCCATTCTCCGTGACGTGCAGCTGAACTGACATAGGGCCACACCTGCATCACATGAATAATTGGTTTAGCATCAAAGTGAACTCTCTTCAAGACATCTTAATGTATGTAACCTGCTTCTTTGAGTTCTGCAATGATTGAATGAATCTCATTTGTGTGGCTCTGATTGCCGGCTTCCAGTTCAACCAAGAGTAAGCGAAGACGATCAACTAATTCGTTAGGATCATCCCAGTATACATACTCCATGCGCATACCTTTTCTTGCAACCTTATATTTAGGCAAGAGTTCTGAACCACTAACATTTCTGTTTATTGATTTATCGAAATAGGGACCTATGAAGTCTTTATATTTGTTACTATTGCTCTTACGCAGAGGTTGAGTTTCACTATAATTTCTTTTAAAAGCATTCGTCACTTCTACGATTTTTCGATAATTTTCAATATCATTGAAACCTATGTGCATCAAGTCAGGTTGCTTCTGAAAGAGCAATTGAAGTAAACCTGCTGTTTTTGGATAGTTTACATTTTGAACTTTCACATAAGTTTTTGTAAAATCTATAGGTGAGTCACCAATTTTCATTACATTATCTTCTATTCGTACCCCATAGATATTATCGAGTGAGTTGGGTCGTTTTTCTATGGTCTGTAGGTAAGTTTGTTTAACAAATTCTGTTTCTTCGTTATCATCATTCTGTCCACTTTCAGCTGTTTCAAATGATGCGTCTACTTTTTTAGTCTTTACAGTTTCATCAAGATCACTTTGTGATTCCTCTTCATCTTCATTATCTGAGCTAAGTTCTTGAACATAACTTGACTTTTGCTCTTCTTCGGTCTTTTTTTTAATTACTTTCTTTTTCTCTGTTTGTGCAGCATCAACGAGTTTTTCAAGTGGACTTACAATGAGCTTAAATGTTTCGCCCAACACCTTTTCTACATCTGTTTTATCTTGCCTCAACTGCTTGTACTTTCGCTTAATTGCTTCTCTCGATTTTACAATTTGATTACGAACGTTTTCCTCTTGCTTGAGGTGTGCCATATTGTCTGATGAACAATTGAAATCATACTAATCGGTTTTGCCTTGGGGCAGCTATATTTATAAGAAATTGATCGAACCACTTTCTATATCGACCACTACCAAGTGCTCTCTCTTTGTCGATAAAAAGGAATCCATACTTATCATTATTCCAGCAACTTGAACACAAATCTCTAAATTGAGCATGTGACATATCTGTGTTTACGTGATCATTATATACATGCTTTAAATTCATACCATCTTATCGAAATAATACTAATAAATTAACATTATCTCGTCTTATATGCTTTGGAATGTGAGCATAAGATTGACATAGATAGAAGCAGTCCAAATTTTTGTGTCTTCCCATACAAAAGAAATTTTTAATGTTTTCTTGTTTTTCACATGCTACATCATCAAATATGATAATTGAATTTGGAAGTACATCTTCTATTGATATTACTTCATCATGATCCTTGAATGGGAAATACTTAATTCCATTTATAGGCTTCAAGAGAAGCTTGAGAAATTTATACTTGGGCTGTTCCAGTGATTTTGAGTAAACATATACATTTTCAAATTTTAATCCACTAGGATGAGTAATGAGTGAGAGTAGAGCATTTGTTTTGCCACAGTTTGATGGACCACAAAATATAGCTCTAATATTATTGGGAAGTAATTCTTCATGACGTCTTTTTTATTTTTGTTGCGTCATTAATTTATCAAAATTCACAACAGGTAGTTTAACGTGTTGCTCCTTAAACTCCATGTTCAATGTGTGACGTCTCAAAGAAAACTAACTTTGAACGTATATATACATCATACTTATATACATTTCCAGTTAGTATGTATTTATCCTCCGAGGTGTTAACTTCATGATTCAGCATAAACAGCGTAAATGCAATACGCATAAAGGTCGAGGCTTAATCAATACAGTCATCAATAAACTTCCATTTGAATTACATCTGCCTGGCTATCAATACTGTGGACCTGGGACTAAACTTGCAAAGCGTCTTGCTCGAGGTGACCCTGGAATTAATCCTTTAGACCAAGCTTGTAAAGAACATGACATTGCTTACTCACGGAATCGAGAGAGCGTTGGGGCTAGAAACGCTGCTGATAGAGTATTAGCCGATAAAGCCTGGAAACGTGTTTTCGCTAAAGATGCAAGTATTGGTGAGAAAGCAGCAGCTTATACTGTAACAAACGCTATGAAATTAAAATAAAAGTTCGGTATGGAGCTGAAAAAGAGACCAATCACTACACTCGCTAAAATAGTTAAAGCAGCCTCAAAACCGATTTCTCATAGTGATTCACACAAGGTAATTCAAGCTGCATTTAAAAGTGCTTGATATGCTGTAAAGAAGGCTGGTGGTAAAGCTAAAGTACACATTCCTCGTGTACTACCAGTTCCACGAAAAATCGGTGGATTTCTACCTTTTTTGATTCCATTATTTGCGGGTCTAAGTGCAACTGGTGCACTGGCAGGTGGCGCTGCTGGCATAGCTAAAGCAGTAAATGATGCAAAAGCTGCTAAACGACAACTTGAAGAAATTCAAAGACATAACAGTGCGATGGAAGCTATTGCTCTTGGTAAAGCTCTCTGCCTTAAACCACACAAAACAGGTTATGGTATCCATCTTAAACCCTATAGTGGACGTGGCAAAAAAAAACTTAGATGTAAAATTGCCTCATAGAGCACTGACTGACGCTGACTTGATAAAGTATGCTGATATTATGCAAATTCCATACTTTCGAGGTGTATTCATGCGAAATACATTACCAACAGAAGGTCCACATTACCGCGAATCAGCGATCGTTAATCTCGATGATGAAAGAGGACTTGGTACACATTGGGTAGTCTATCGAAAACGAGGTAATGACGTTGTGTACTTTGATAGTTTTGGAGACCTTCAGCAACCTATAGAACTTCTGGATTACCTGGGCCTTAGTACCGTAAAGTATAATCACGATTGATATCAAGATTATAACTCGTACAACTGTGGGCATCTTTGTTTAAAGTTTCTGAGTGAGGCTATATAAAACGATGTAAATGTTATACATAGTTAGTATTAATTATCAGTCATGGGTGAATCATTGATGCTAAGTTTATGTGGAACGTCATCTATACTAGAAGCTCAATACGTTCCACCAATTGAACTCTTGGCAAATAAAAGATACGTTCTAGGATTGGTTGAACTTTTAGCGTTCAATTCAATACCTAATATTGATATCGGAAATAACAAGTTTTACGTCGGAGAAGAGATAGTGACATTACCGACAGGTAGCTGGAAGATTGAAGATATTGAGGACCATCTACAGGAAATACCTACATCTAAAGGTATAGTACTCAGCCTTAAACCTAATAATAATACTCTTCGTAGTACTATAAAGTGCAGTCATACAATAGATTTTCAACCTGAAGATTCTATTGGAAGATTATTAGGTTTTACACAGCCTACTCTTTCAGTAAATATTACTCACGAATCAGATTTACCTGTAGCTATTCTCAAGATTAACGCTTTGCGAGTTGAGTGCAACATTACAGCTGGAGCCTATATAAACGAACGGAAAGTACATACAATACACGAATTTTTCCAGCTGTTCCTCCAGACTATAAGATCATTGAAATTCCAACACAAGTTATTTATTTACCACTTACAGTTCATACTATCGATAATATACAGTTACGAATTGTCGATCAAGACGGAAACTTTGTGAATTTTCGTGGAGTAATTATAACAATTAGACTACACATCAAAGCAGCATCATAATTATGGGAATCGCATATAACCGCAAAAGCTATATTAAGAACAAATCATGTCTCCAGAAGATCAGTCATCGACGAGCAGTGAAAGTGCTAACACCACAGAACATTCGCTTCCTGAGAAGCCTAGACCTCCAAGTCAAAAGAAACGTTGGAAGAAAATAAGTTGTCTGTTTTTCTGCTGTATCAAAGATGGAAGATATATTGAACGTACAATCATCCGTGAAATTCGACGAATCTGTCGCTCATTATGAAGTGCATGCGCATCAGCCTTACACTTTATCCGCTTTCAATAACAGTGATGAAATTCGTATCGCCATACAACATCAAGATCTCTGTCTACTACCTTCACGTAGTTCATTACATATTCATGGTCGATTAACTAAGGCAGATGATACAGCTGCTGTCAAAACTAAGCTTGTAAACAACGCCCTCTGTCATCTTTTCGACGAAATTCGATATGAAATTAATGCTGTAGAGATTGATAAATGTAAAAATGTGGGCTTGACAAGTCTAATGAAAGGTTTGGTGTCGTTCAATCCTACACAAAACTTGAAAAACGTAGGCTGGATTGATATTGGAGAAACACAAAAAATCGTCAATAATGCTGACTACTTTGACGTGTCCATACCACTAAGTATAATTCTTGGCTTTGCAGAAGACTATCGTAAAATCATAGTCAATTGCAAGCATGAGCTTGTTCTCACAAGATCAAAGAATGATGTAAATGCTATCGTGCAAACGCAAGCAGAAGAGTTTAAAATTAATCTAATTAAAATTGAATGGTTAATGCCATATGTGGTATTATCTGGCAAGCATAAAATATGGCTCCATCATTACCTACAGAAGGAAAAATCGACTGCTATGAGTTTCCGGAGTTGGGAGCTATACGAGTATCCATTACTCCGAACAACACCGAAGCATGTTTGGAATGTAAAGACATCGAATCAGCTGGAAAAATCTCGATTCGTCATTCTAGGCTTTCAGACTAATCGTAAAGGACAAAGTGGGTTTAATGCTAGCCGCTTTGATCATTGCAATATAAGTAATTTGAAACTATTTCTTAATTCCCAATACTATCCTTATGGAAATCTCAATCTTAACATTGATCAAAATCAATTCGCTTTATTATATGATATGTATGTAAGCTTTCAAAATGTGTATTATGGAAGAGAGGCAGAACCTATGGTCAAGAAAGGAGAATAGATACGGCATGCTCCTCTAATTGTCATCGATTATTCAAAACAGAATGAGTCGTTGAAGCAGGCTTCAGTTGACGTTCGTCTTGAATTCGAGGCTAAAGAAAATTTTCCAGCCCGGACGCCAGCCTACTGCTTGATATTACACGACCGTATTATTGAATATAATCCCATAGGTGGGGATATTAAAAAATTAGTTTAAGGAAGGGATGAAGGTATAAAAGACCCTGCAAAGCCATTTGAACAGTCAGTCAACATGGAGTACGTGGTGGATGTGCAAGGGTTCAAGCAACCCATCAATGAATTTGTTGTCAAAGAATAGTCATTGATCCTCTGAGTGGAAACGTGAAACCAGCGGTGTTTACCTTCAAGCCACCCACACCGTGGTGTAGACTTCCGGTAAAGTATAAAAGTCAAAATTGCTGGTTGAAGCGTAATTATCACGGTTTATCATGGAGCTCTGGCAAATTGCCATATGAAGAACTCGAAAATGTGCTACGCAACAGCCTATATGATGTAAGTATTATTTACGTTAAAGACCTGTAGAAAAAACAATGGCTTGAACAATATAACCTCAACGCATATGATATGAGTGACATGTGCTGTCCATCACTACAGAGACTCAAGTTTGATGTGTTGGAGCAGCTATGCCCGCATCAAAGACTTGCTTATAAGGCAAATTGTGCACATAAGAATATACTATTGCTCAGAAAATTTTATGATAATAAGCCATCGCTGGAGCGATCGCTGAAGATATTTTTTCGCACTGAACATTTATCATTTATGAGTCCTACAGATATTGCTCAGTTGCCTAAGGCATTTCTTACAACGTTTGGAGCAAATAGTCTTGAGCAGGCGTAGGATAAGCTGCCTGATGATTTAAAAAGTGATGAAGAAATTTTAAAATGTCTACGTTGCCGAGAGCACAATTATATGGAACCTTTAGTGACACCTTTAAGACGAAATTGTATTCAATGTAATGCTAATATAATATGAAAAACTTCCTTATAAAAAATTATGTTTAATAAAGGGCTGCAGTTCAATGAAATAAATTGAAATGAATGTAAAATTATTACGCAATACATGTAAAAATTGTGGTTAATAAACATTTCTTATACTGAATATTACTGTTTTCATTTTTCTTTCCTCATATCTCATACGTAAATTGAAGTATTAAATAGCTTATACGAAATTGTATGCGAAATCTCAGCAATAAACTCATGCTAAAATCAATTTTATTCTATATCTCGTAAACGGCTCAATATATTCAAAAAATAATGAAATTTTTGGTTCCTCATGAGACGTGAATATCGGGCCATCCACCCATTGACACTGTCAAATAAAATTTTTATTAACAAATTAATAATCCTAAATTTTATAAGACAAAACGAAAGAGAGTGGATAAGGAGAGCGCAATTGAAATACTCTCGAGTTCCAAGAATCACGCGGTGCGAATATCGGAACAAAGAGAAGGTTCGATAGATAACGCATGTACGTGGGCATCAATACACGTTCGCTAGAAGTTAGTGTGTATCAAGATGATGATACATTCTTTTACACACACACACATATGGTGTAATATTTTGCAATATTTAATACGGTGGCGTAATATTTAATGATGTCATTGCAAATCGGAGATAGGGGATGGGGGATGGGGAGTAGATAACGCATTGCATATACGTGGGCATCAATATATATTCATTAGAAGTTAATGTGTACACACACACACATAGGTGTAATATTTTGCAATATTTAATACGGTGGCGTAATATTTAATGACGTCATCGCAAATCGGAAGTTCTAGACGTTTCCAATGGGTTATCCGCGTTCACGCAATTGCATCATCGATGCAGGTGTCAGGGATGGGGGCGCCGTACATAATGTGTCAAATTACAAATAATTAGAGCAGATTTAATATCCTAACCTTGAACTGCTATTTCTTGGATTCTGTAATTTGACACCCATCGTCGCATATTTGACGTCACACGCAAACGTTTCAAAACGTTTTCGATGCTATTACGTAAGAGCATGCAATCTTCGAGAAGGTTCGATGACGTCACTGTCTCACCTGTAATTAATTCGCACCTGTCCGTCTCGACCAATGAGAGCGCTTCTCTGAGTCAGTGGGCGAGTGGTGGGGGGGTCCAAAACCGGCCTAGCTTATCTACTCTCGTTTGTTTGAGAATTAGAGGTTTAGTCTTTGATTAGTACGTGTTTGAGAATCTGGAGATTAGTCTTTGATAGGACTCGTTTGATTGGGAGTTGAATTTTTGTTCTTTGATTGGACGGGCATTTGGTTGGAGATTTGGTTTTTGGTTCTGGATTGGACGGGTTTTGGTTAGCAATTGGAGGTTTGATTATTGATTGAAAAATGACTAATTGAATATTTTTCGAACCCTGCCTAAACCCTGTACGCAAATCCGATTCCTTTATGTCTCTTCTTACACACAAACAGCCACACATGCATACACACATATATTCCTTATTTCTATGTTCTTCTCTTCATCTCTCATACCCCTGCACACATTCGTTAAACTCTGCACCCACACATACTCACACACGCATATGCAAATACTCTTGATTTTCATCTCTTTTACGTATACATTTCATATACTCACTACACACACGCACTCACACACACACGCGCGCTGACGCGCTTAGACACATCTATCTCAATTTACATTTAACACCCCCACAGATACATGCGCAAACCTTTCTCTTTGCGCACACCCACGCATACACTCGTACTATTTATCAGCCATCCCCTAATAGGGTTCTAGAAAATTTTTCATTAGGCGAATTCGCAAAAAGCCCGAACCATAGGTTCGTGTTTTTAAAGAGGGGGGGAACTGTTATGAACTGCGTTCACGTGAACCAATAGCGCAATATTTAGGGTAAGTTTGCAATGATCATTCCTTATTGAAATATTAGATTTAAAACGAATTAAATAATTAACGTATTACCGTAAATTAATAATTCCCGTAAAGATTTTAATGATAAAAGTAATGAGTTAATCAAATCCGTAAACGAATTAGTAATTAACGAATTAACGGCAGCTGGACGATAATTAGATAATGATTAGTGAATTACGCGCGATAACGATTACTAATTAGGAAAGCTCGCTCAGGTAGGAAAAACACGTCCATTTCCCCGGCCCCCACAAATCACAAATCCTAAAATAAGCAATTGGATAATTTTGTGCACTTTTTTTACAATTAATTACAACCACAATCTATTGTTTTACAAGTGTATAAACAAAGTTATAAACAAACAAAAGGGGGCGGGAGAAATATTTCGCCAGACCCCACATAAAAAAACCACAATTTCCAGAACGGTAACGTAATCTACGATTTATTTACAATTATTTACAACCACAAAAACTGGTAAAAGTCGATTATTTATAACAATTTTGAGCAATAATTTCGCCAGCCCCCCCATACGCCAAAATCAATTTTTCAAAGTGCTAACGTAATCTACAATTTATTTACAATTATTTACAACCATGAAAACTGGTAAAAGTCGATTATTTATAACAATTTTGAGCAATAATTTCGCCAGCCCGCCCATACGCCAAAATCAACTTTTCAAAGTGCTAACGTAATCTACGATTTATTTACAATTATTTACAACCACAAAAACTGGTAAAAGTCGATTATTTATAACAATTTTGAGCGATAATTTCGCCAGCCCCCCCATACGCCAAAATCAGTTTTTCAAAGTGCTAACTTAATCTACGGTTTATTTACAATTATTTACAACCACAAAAACTGGTAAAAGTCGATTATTTATAACAATTTTGAGCAATAATTTCGCCAGCCCCCCCATACGCCAAAATCAATTTTTCAAAGTGCTAACGTGATCTACAATTTAATTACAATTATTTACAACCATGAAAACTGGTAAAAGTCGATTATTTATAACAATTTTGAGCAATAATTTCGCCAGCCCGCCCATACGCCAAAATCAACTTTTCAAAGTGCTAACGTAATCTACGATTTATTTACAATTATTTGCAACCACAAAAACTGGTAAAAGTCGATTATTTATAACAATTTTGAGCGATAATTTCGCCAGCCCCCCCATACGCCAAAATCAGTTTTTCAAAGTGCTAACTTAATCTACGATTTATTTACAATTATTTACAACCACCAAAACTGGTAAAAGTCGATTATTTATAACAATTTTGGGCAATAAATTCGCCAGCCCCCCCATACGCCAAAATTAATTTTTCAAAGTGCTACCGTAATCTACAACTTATTTACAATTATTTACAACCATAAAAACTGGTAAAAGTCGATTATTTATAACAATTTTGAGCGATAATTTCGCCAGCCCCCCCATACGCCAAAATCAATTTTTCAAAGTGCTAACGTAATCTACGGTTTATTTACAATTATTTACAACCACAAAAACTGGTAAAAGTCGATTATTTATAACAATTTTGAGCAATAATTTCGCCAGCCCCCCATATGCCAAAATCAATTTTTCAAAGCGCTAACGTAATCTACGATTTATTTACAATTATTTACAACCACAAAAACTGGTACAAGTCGATTATTTATAATAATTTTGAGCAATAATTTCGCTAGCCACCCCATACGCCAAAATCTATTTCTCAAAACGTAAATAGTCTATATTGTTTAATATATTTTTAAATCATAATTTTATTATCCATTGTTGGGCTTTCGTTTACCAAATAATACTGCCTGTCAGGCCAGATGCGGTTGTGATTCTGTATGACTATTGTTACTCGGAAAAAATCTATGAGGAAGTATCGCGGTTGATCGATGATAGATAATGGAAATTTTTACTCTCGCAAATATTTAAATGACAAGTAGCGGCTTAGGGTTACAGATGACAAATTCAGATGAATCGGAACTTGGAGTATGATACTCTATATAGTATAACTGTTATTATAACTGTTAGAGACCGGCGTTTATTACAGGGATGCAACTGTCTCCTCTATTTCCTCTTTTTTTCAATCCTCTATTTTACCCTTTTTCCAAGTTACTTCTCTACTTGTTATATAATCAGCGATCTGTCCAATTTACCGATTAATTGCAATGAATAAGACGCGCGGACTACAATTTGAAAAGACTTTGTCGTCTCCTGTAGGTAGGGTTGCCACCTTTTACATTTGAAGTTGTTGGCCGACTGATGACTGGCGGTCGGGGGGAGGCAAGTAGGCGGGGGATATGGGGTCCAGGCATATTAGGGAGTTACGTGGCCCAGCAACAATAAGCAAGACAATTATTTAAACAATTTTTAAACCAAAGTAGGGTGGGGATATGTGGTCCACATATATTAAGGAATTACGTAGATATGCAACAATAAGCAAGAGAATTATTTAAACCATTTTTATACCCAAGTAGGCGGTGGATATGAGATTCACGCATATAAGGAAGTCATGTAGACATGAAAAAAATAAGCAAAACGTTTATTTAAATAATTTTTAATCCCAAGAAGGATGTAGGAAAACGTCTATTAAGCTAGCAGATCACTTTTATGATCCGGGCTTATAAACAACGCCATAATTTTCTGCTAATTTTCTGCTAATTTTCTACGCCCATCCGGATTTTTTTGCTCCAGCCGTTTCGAGAAACATGCGATCTGCTAGCTTAATATTCAGCTAGCAGACCATTTTCGGGTATCTTGGCGCGTTTTTGCCTTAGCCAATTTGGAGAGGGGGCATATTTTGGTGCTAATTTTCTGCTGCAAGATGCTCGGAGCCAAAAGTCCCATAATCCTTCATATGTCCCAGAACTGGGCATAGACCCAAATTGATATTAAGCTAGCAGACCATTTTCGGGTATCTTGGCGAGTTTCTGCCTTAGCCAATTCGGAGAGGAAGCATGTTTTGGTGCTAATTTTCTGCTGCAAGATGCTCAGAGCCAAAAGTCCCAAAAGCCTTCATAAGTCCAAGAACTGGACATAGACCCTGATTGATATTAAGCTAGCAGACCATTTTTGGGTATCTTGGCGAGTTTTTGCCTTAGCCAATTCGGAGAGGAAGCATGTTTTGGTGCTAATTTTCTGCTGCAAGATGCTCAGAGCCAAAAGTCCCAAAAGCCTTCATAAGTCCAAGAACTGGACATAGACCCTGATTGATATTAAGCTAGCAGACCATTTTTGGGTATCTTGGCGAGTTTTTGCCTTAGCCAATTCGGAGAGGAGGCATGTTTTGTGCTAATTTTATGCTGCAAGATGCTCGGAGCCAAAAATCTCAAAATCCTTCATAGGTCCCAGAACTGGACATAGACGTGGATTGATATTAAGCTAGCAGACCATTTTCGGGTATCTTGGCGCGTTTTTGCTTTAGCCAATTATATTGGTGCTAATTTTCTGCTGCAAGATGCTCTGAGCCAAAAGTGCCAAAATCCTTCATAGGTCCCAGAACTGAACATAGACCCTGATTGATATTAAGCTAGCAGACCATTTTTGGGTATCTTGGCGAGTTTTTGCCTTAGCCAATTCGAAGAGGAGGCATGTTTTGGTGCTAATTTTATGCTGCAAGATGCTCGGAGCCAAAAGTCCCAAAATCCTTTATAGGTCCCAGAACTGGACATAGACCCGGATTGATATTAAGCTAGCAGACCATTTTCGGGTATCTTGGCGAGTTTTTGCCTTAGCCAATTCGGAGAGGGCGCATATTTTGGTTCTAATTTTCTGCTGCATGATACTAGGAGCTAAAAGTCCCAAAATCCTTCGTAGGTCCCAGAACTGGACATAGACCCAGATTGATATTAAACTAGCAGACCATTTTCGGGTACCTTGCAATAGCGAATTCGGAAAGGCGGCATATTTTCTGCTGTAAGATGGTCCGAGCCAAAAATTCCAAAATCCTTCGGGGGCCCAGAATTGGACATAGGCCCTTGGCTGAGAGAATCATTTTCTGCATAATCGGTTTCTAGCGAAAAAAATAACCAGTATTTGAGTGCTGATTTTCTGCTAAATTTTTACGCCCATCCGGATTTTGCTGCTCCAGCCGTTTTCGAGAAAGATGCGATCTGCCTGCTTAATATTAAGCTAGCAGACCATTTTCGGGTATCTTGGTGAGTTTTTGCCTTAGCCAATTCGGAGAGAGAGCATATTTTGGTGCTAATTTTCTACTGCAAGATGCTCGTTGCCAAAAGTCCCAAAATTCTTTGTAGGCCCCAGAACTGTACATAGGCCTAGATTAATATTAAGCTAGCAGACCATTTTCGGGTATATTTGCGAGTATTTGCCTTAGCGAATTCGGAGAGGCGGCATATTTTGGTGCTAATTTTCTGCTGTATTATAGTCGGGGTCAGAAATCCCAAAATCCTTCGGAGGCCCAGAATTGGACATAGACATGAAGCTGAAGCTACCCGCTACACATTCTATCCGCTCGAAGACCCGCACTGAAATAGTGGGGCCAAATGAGGCATGTAAAAATTTCCCATTAAATATTGTTTACAATGAGGCGTTTCGCGTCAGCTCTTCAGGCGCGGCGCGCAAGCGCAAAATCATGTTGTTTTCAGCTTGTGTTTGAAGGGCTAATATGTATCTAAAAAAAATAATCCCCAAGTGATTTCGATGTATTTTTTCCTCAGCTTTGCGATGGTGCTATTAGTTTCTCAAAATTTTTCAATTCTAAGTATTTCTTGAATAATATCTCGAAAAAATCAAAAAACCCCTATGTAGAAAAAGGCTATATCCATGTAAAATTTCCTCCTCTTTCGATCTAGCAGGTCAAAAAAAAATATTAAAAATATAGTTTTTGAGATATAACACGTTTGAGATATAACTCGCTTCGCTCGTGCAAAAAGTCACACCAGCTAAATAATCGACTTCCCCACCCGTGTCGAAATATACTATTATCACATATATTAGATTCTTATACATATACTGAGGTAAATAAAGAATGTATTGAGAAATCCAAAATCCTTCATGCATCTTATGAAGCCAGTATCGCCATAGCCAAATGCTTGAAAAAAATGTTTATAGCAGCAACATTTCTATATTGATAATTTTTTAATGTCTGATAAAGTGAACTTCTTTACTTGTCCTTCATTTTTCTTTTCCACATATAATATTATTACTTAATAAAGAGAATACGACTTATACATAATTATTGCAGTGCATAACTGTTTTTACTTCAGAAAATAAAATGTCAATTATATCATAGTGAGATGCAGGCAATGGCTGATAATGGTAGCTTTCTGGCAGAAGCGAAGGTTCCATAAAATTTTTCTGCACAATAGCATATCTTTCCTTCATTTAAAAGTTGATTTAAATCTGTACACTAAATTTTTTTGTAATAATCAATATAGACTTAATTTTTCTTTAGTATCAATCCCTGTTATTTTAAGTATAAAGTTTCCAATAAAAGTTCAAGTACTAAAAGCTACTACTAAAACATTAATTCAACTGTCACACGTATTACACAAACACTTTTAAAAACTGATTTAAAATACATTTACGTATTATAATACACTAAATGTTTACTCCAAAATTCGTTGGAAACAATGAAAATTAAGAACAACACTTTGTATAGAAAAGGTGCTGATGCTGATATCACAGTGTTTATATGAAATGACAGCTGTGCATGTTTACATTGCTTGCAGACTTTTACATAGGTTAAAATCAGCTCTGTTAGAGTGGAACCACATTGCCTGCCGTATGCGGTATGCCGTCAGAAAAAAAGTTGTTGTCTCAAATCTATAGGATCTGTACCTCTATGATTATAAATTCTATAGGTATTGTTTAAATAAAGAATTAAGCAGCTTACTTGCATTAGAAGCAGGGATATCCGCGGCTTTTCGAATTTTGGAGCTGTAACTCCGTTTCAAATTATGACCGGCTAACGAAACTGCTGGAGAATGTTTTTCTGATGTAGAAGAACACATCCGCGTAGCAAAATTATCGGCACCAATTATTTAAATAAACAACTAAGCATCTTACTTGCATAAAAAGCAAGGATATCCGCGGTTTTTCGAGTTTTGCAGCTGTAACTCCCTTTCAAATTATTACAGGATAACGAAACTGCGGGAAAATGTTTTTCTGATGTAGACGAACACCTCCCCGTTGGACAATTAGCAGCACCAATTATTTAAATAAACAATTAAGCAGCTTACTAACATAAAAAGCAGGGATATCCGCGGGTTTTCGAATTTCGGAGCTGTAATCTCGTTTCAAATTGTGACCAGCTAACAAAACTGCGGAAGAATGTTCTTCTAATGTAGACGAACACATCAGCGTAGGACAATGAGCGGCACCAATTATTTAAATAAACAATTAAGCAGCTTACTTGCATAAAATTTCGAAAAACTGCGAATATCTTTGATTTTTGTGCAAGCTGATTAATTGTTTATTTAAATAATTGGTGCCGCAAATTCTCCTACGTGGATGTGTTCGTCTAGATCAGAAGTACGTTTTTCCGCAGTTTCGTTATCCTGTCATAATTTGAAACGGAGGTACAGCTCCAAAATTCACAATGCCACGAATACCCTTGCTTTTTATGCAAATACGATGCTTAATAATTGTTTATTTAAATAATTGGTACCTCAAATTTTGCTATGCGGATGTGTTCGTCTACATTAGAAGAAGATTCTTCTGCAGTTTTATTAGCCGGTCATAATTGGAAACGGAGTTACAGCTCCAAAAATTCGAAAAGCCGCGGATATCCCTGCTTTTTATGCAAGTAAGCTGCTTAATTATTTATTTAAATAATTGGTGCCGCTAATTCTCCTACGCGGATGTGTTCGTCTACATCAGAAGAACATTTTCCCGCAGTTTTGTATCCTGTCATAATTTCAAATGGAGTTCAGCCACCAAAACTCGAAAAACCACGAATATCCTTGCTTTTTATGCAAGTAAGCTGCTTAATTGTTTATTTAAATAATTGGTGCCGCAAAATCTCCTACGCGGATGTGTTCTTCTACATCAGAAGAACATTCTCCAGCAGTTTCGTTAGCTGGTCATAATTTGAAACGGAGTTACAGTTCCAAAATTCGCAAAGCCGCGGATATCCTTACCTTTTATGCAAGTAAGATGCCTGAATGTTTATTTAAATAATTGGTGCAGCCAATTTTGCTACCCGGATGTGTTCGTCTACATCAGAACAACATTCTCCCGCAGTTTCGTTAGCCGGTCATAATTTGAATCGGAGTTACAGCTGCAAAATTCACAAAGCCGCGGATATGCTTGCCTTTTATGCAAGTAAGATGCTTAATTGTTTATTTAAATAATTGGTGGCGCAAATTTTGCTACGCCGATGTGTTCTTCTACATCAGAAGAACATTCTCCAGCAGTTTCGTTAGCTGGTCATAATTTGAAACGGAGTTACAGTTCCCAAATTCGCAAAGCCGCGGATATCCTTACCTTTTATGCAAGTAAGATGCCTGATTGTTTATTTAAATAATCGGTGCAGCCAATTTTGCTACCCGGATGTGTTCGTCTACATCAGAACAATATTCTCCCGCAGTTTCGTTAGCCGGTCATACTTTGAAACGGAGTTACAGCTCCAAAATTCGAAATACCGCGGATATCCTTGCTTTTTATGCAAGTAAGATGCTTAATTGTTTATTTAAATAATTGGTGCCGCTAATTCTCCTACGCGGAGGTGTTCGCCTAAATCAGAAAAATATTTTCCCGCAGATTCGTCATCTTGTTATAATTTGAAACAGAGTTACCGCTTCAAAATTCGAAATGCCGCGGATATCCCTGCTTTTTATGCAAGTAAGCTGCTTAATTGTTTATTTAAATAATTGGTGCCGCTAATTTTCCTACGCGTATGTGTTTGTCTACATCAGAAGAACATTTTTCCGTAGTTTTGTTATCCTGTCATAATTTCAAAAGGAGTTCAGCCACCAAAATCCGAAAACCCACGAGTATCCTTGCTTTTTATGCAAGTAGCCTGCTTAATTGTTTATTTAAATAATTGGTGCCGCAAATTCTCCTACACGGAGGTATTTCTATAGATCAGAAGAACGTTTTCCCTCAGTTTCGTTATCCTGTCATAACTCGAACAGGAGTTATAGCTCCAAAATTCGCAAAGCTGCGGATATCCTTGCTTTTTATGCAAGTAAGGTGCTTAATTGTTTATTTAAATAATTGGTGCCGCAAATTTTGCTACACCGACGTGTTCTTCTACATCAGAAGAATATTCTCCCGCAGTTTCGTTAGCCGGTCATAATTTGAAACGGAGTTACAGCTCCAAAATTCGAAAAACAGCGGATATCCTTGCTTTTTATGCAAGTAAGCTGATTAATTGTTTATTTAAATAATTAGCACCAAAAATTTTTTGACGCTGATTTATATATTTTATCATTGCTACTATGGGTTGTCATCACTTACATGTGACTCGCATGCTTGTAAACAATATTTAATGCGAAATTTTTACATGTCTCATTTTTCCCCACTATTTCAGTACGGGTCTTCCGGCGGATAGAATATGTAGCGGGTAACTTCAGCTTCATCAATTCTGGGCCTCCGACGGATTTTGGGATTTTTGGCTCCGACCATCTTACGGTAGAAAATTAGCACCAAAATATGCCGCCTCTCCGAATTCGCTATTGCAAACACTCGCAAGGCACCCGAAAATGGTCTGCTAGCTTAATATCAATCTGGGTCTATGTCCAGTGCAGGGACCTACGAAGGATTTTGGGACTTTTGGCTCCGTGTATCTTGCAGCAGAAAATTAGCACCAAAATATGCCCCCTCTCCGAATTGGCAAAGGCAAAAACTCGCCAAGATACCAGAAAATGGTCTGCTAGCTTAATATCAATCTTGGTCTATGTCCAGTTCTGGGACGTACGAAGGATTTTGGGTCTTTTGGCTCCCAGCATCTTGCAGCAGAAACTTAGCTCCAAAATATGCCCCCTCTCCGAATTGGCTAAGGTAAAAACTCGCCAAGATACCCGGAAATGGTCTGCTAGCTTCATATTAAGGTAGCAGATCGCATGTTTCTCGGAAACGGCTGGAGCAGAAAAATCCGGGTGGACGTAGAAAATTAGCAGAAAATTAGCATAAAATTATGGTACTGTTTATAAGCCCGGGTCATAAAAGTGATCTGCTAGCTTAATAGACGTTGTGGGAAATAAGGTCCACGCATATAAGGGAGTCACGTAGATATGAAAAAATAAGTAAAAACATTACTTAAATAGTTTTTAAACCCAAATAGGCGGGGAATGTCAGGTCCACGCATATAAAGGAGTCATGTAGACATGAAGAAATAAGCCAAACGATAATTTAAATAATTTTTAAACCCAAGGAAGCAGGGAGTATGAGGTCCACGCATATAAGGGTGTCATAGAGATATGAAAAAATAAGTAAAAAGATTACTTAAATAATTTTTAAACCCAAGTAGGCGGGGGATATGAGGTTCACGCATATAAGGAAGTCATGTAGACGGGGGGGGGGATCCAAAGTTTAGACGACTCACTTGAAAATTGAGGTCAACTATAGACGTGCTCGGTTTCGATATAAGCTACTGCAGATTGTGCAAAATTTCGAAATTCTAAATTACGATAATCATATTTTCGAATGTAACAATTCACCTACAGTCCAAAACATCGAATTTCATTAATAGAATTTTAATAGGGATACAGTAAATATATTTCGAAATAAATCATTAGAAACAAGTTATCTTTGCTTTGAAATCGTATTGATGAAATTCGATGTTTTGTACAGTAGGTGAATTGTTAGATTCGAAAATATAATTTTTGTCTTTTAGAATTTCGAAATTTTGCACAATCTGCAGTAGCTTATTTCGAAACCGAGCACGTCTATAGTTGACTTCAGTTTTCAAGTGAGTGGTCTAAACTTTGGACCCCCCCCCCCCATGTAGACATGGAAAAATAAGCCGAACGATAATTTAAAAATTTTTTAAACCCAAGTAGGATGTAGGAAATAAGGTCCGCGCATATAAAGGAGTCATGTAGATATGAAAAAATAAGCAAAAAGATTACTTAAATAATTTTCAAACCCAAGTAGGCGGGGAATATGAGGTCCACGCATATAAGGGCGTCCTGTAGACATAAAAAGTAACTCAAACGATAACACAACCCCACAAAAAATGAAAAGGTTCTATACTTTAGATCGGATTATCATATCTCGGTGTATTCTGGCCCCCTAAATATGATTCCAAGGTCAGAATTCGTTCATCACGTCTGAATTTGGAGATATGATTAGGTATAAGATTTTTGAAATATCTTAAAAAACAAAATAAAAACAATTTTTTTGTTAATCTTTTCTACAAAACAATGTAGTATTGTTTGCGCCCTTCAAGACCAACTTTACACCATCCCTCTACAATTTTTTATCTCGGAGATCTGAATATATAAATTTCGAGATAGAAATGAAGAATTTGATTTTAAGAGATATGTGCGAGTTTACAAAATTCAGGTATTTAGATCTCGGAGAAAAAAATTGTAGAGGGATGGTGTAAAGTTGGTCTTTAAGGGCGCAAACAAAGCTACATTATTTGTAGAGAATATTAACAAAAAAATTGTATTTACTTTGTTTTTCAAGATATCTCAAAAATCTTATACGTAATGATATTTCCAAATTCAGAAGTGGTGGACGAATTTTGATCTTGGAATCGTACTTAGGGGGCCAAAATACACCGAGTAATGATAGTCTGATCTAAAGTACAGAACCTTTTCTTCTTTTTTGTGGGGCTGTGTAATTGAAATAATGTTTAAACTCAAATAGGCAGGGAGTATGAGGTCCACGCATATAAGGGAGTCATGTAGACATGAAAAAATAAGCCAAACGATAATTTAAATAATTTTTAAACCCAAGTAAGCAGGGGATATAAGGTCCACGCATATAAGGGAGTCATATAGACATGAAAAAATAAGCCAAACGATAATTTAAATAATTTTGAAACCCAAGTAGGCAGGGGATATGAGGCCCACGCATATAAGGGAGTCATGTAGACATGAAAAAATAAGACAAACGATAATTTAAATAATTTTTAAACCCAAGTAGGCTGGGGATATGAGGTCCACGCATATAAGGGAGTCCACACATATAATGTAGACATGAAAAAATAAGCAAAAACATTATTTAAAGAATTTTTAAACCCACGTAGGCGAGGAATATGAGTTCCACGCATATAAGGGAGTCACGTAGACATGAAACAATAAGCATGACTATTATTTAAAGAATTATTATATTCATCTAGCCCGGCCGCGAGGTCCGCGCATAGAAGGAAGTCGAGTTATAGAGGTTAAGAATTTTTTAAATAAAAGTCTTGCTTACGTCGCACATCTAAGTAACTCCGTTATACGTGGTGTGTTCAAAATGTAAGGTGACTTTATTTTTTTATCAAAAAATATTTATTTGTTCATCAATATTCATGTTGTCCCCTTGAAAGTAATCCCCTTCTGATATAATACACTTGTGCCAACGCTTTTTCCAACCCTCGAAGCACTTCTGATAAGCATTTTTTGGTATAGCCTTGAGCTCTTCCAGCGATTCAGTTTTTATCTCCTCAATCGTTGAAAATCTTCGTCCTTTCATGGGTCTCTTCACTTTTGGGAACAGGAAAAAGACGCAGGGGGCCAAATCTGGTGAATATGGTGCCTGAGGCATGATTTTGGTTTTGGTTTTGGCCAAAAAATCACGCACAAGCAACGATGAGTGAGCAGGTGCATTATCGTGATGCAAATGCCATGAATTATTTTTCCACAACGCCGGACGTTTTTTTCGTATTGCTTCTCGCAAACGGTGCATAACTTCAAGGTAATACTCCTTATTAACCGTACGACCTTGTGGCAAAAACTCCTGATGCACTACGCCGCGGTAATCGAAGAAAACGTTAGCAAAACTTTGACATTGGAATGAACTTGGCGTGCTTTTTTCGGTCTTGTCTCTTCTAGGCTATTCCATTCAGACGATTGGTCTTTGGTTTCGACGTCATAACCATATACCCATGATTCGTCACCAGTTATAACCCTTTTAAGCCAATCAGGATCATCATTGACGTTATCCAACAGCTTCTGGACGATGCTCATGCGACTGTTCTTCTGATCAAAATTAAGCAGTTTCGGAACAAACTTCGCTGACACACGTCTCATGCCCAAAACATCCGAAAAAATTGCATGGCATGAGCCAATCGAGGTGCCGATGTCATCAGCAACTTGTCTAATGGTGATTCGACGATTCTCCAAAACCATTTTTTTCATTTCTTCAACGTTTTCATCAGTTATTGACGTGCTGGGGCGTCCAGAACGAGGTTCGTCATTGGCATCTTCTCGTCCTTCTTGGAAGAGCTTGTACCATTTATAAACATTTGTTTTGCTCAGAGTAGACTCACCGTATGCCACTGTCAACATTTCAAGTACTTTGGAGCACTTAATTCCATTTTTTACATAAAATTTGATGCAAATTGTTTGATCCATTTTTTTCGACAGCAGAAAATCGCCGAGCATACAAAAACACTTCTAACCTTTATGCTTCTCACAAACAAACAAAGAATGCTATAAACTTGAAACTGTAAACACATGTTCGGGACGTGTGTACCAATATAAGCAAAAAAAACGAAAATCGAAAATCGCAAGTAAGTCACCTTACTTTTTGAACACACCACGTATGCGTGAAACTCGTGTCACCCGGTTACTTGGGTTTAAAAATTATTTGAATAATCGTTTTGTTTATTTTTTCAAGTCTACATGACTCCCTTATACGCGTGGACCTCATACTTCCTGCTTACTTGGGTTTAAAAATTATTCAAATTATCGTTTGGCTTATTTCTTCATGTCCACATGACTCCCTTATATGCGTGGACCTCACATCCCCCGCCTACTTGGGTTTAAAAATTATTTAAGTAATCTTTTTACTTATTTTTTCATATCTACATGACTCCCTTATATGCGTGGACCTTATTTACCACATCCTACTTGGGTTTAAAAAGTATTTAAATAAACGTTTTGCTTATTTTTTTCATGTCTACATGACTTCCTTATATGCGTGAATCTCATATCCCCCGCCTACTTGGGTATAAAAATGGTTTAAATAATTCTCTTGCTTATTGTTGCATATCTACGTAATTCCTTAATATACGTGGGCCACATATCCCCACCCTACTTTGGTTTAAAAATTATTTAAATAATTGTATTGCTCAATGTTGCAGGGCTACGTAATTCCCTAATATGCATGGCCCCATATCCCCCACCTACTTGCCTCCCCCCACCGCCAGTCATCAGTCGGCCAGCAACGTCAAATGTAAAAGGTGGCAAACCTACCTACAGGAGACGACCAAGTCATCAAATTGGAGAGATCGCTGATTATAAAGCAAATAGAGGAGTAACTTGGAAAAAGGGTAAAATAGAGGATTGAAAAAAAGAGGAAATAGAGGAGACAGTTGCATCCCTGTAATAAACGCAGGCCTCTAACAGTTATAATAACAGTTATACTATATAGAGTATCATACTCGCAAATCGACGTACCCGCTCCAAGTTCCGATTCATCTGAATTTGTCACCTGTAACTCTAAGCCGCTACTAGTCATTTAAATATTTGCGAGGGTAAAAATTTCCATTTTCTATCATCGATCAACCGCGATACTTCCTCATACATTTTTTCCGAGTAACAATAGTCATACAGAATCACAACCGCACCTAGCCTGACGGGCAGTATTATTTGGTAAACGGAAGCCCAACAATGGATAATAAAATTATGATTTAAAAATATATTAAACAATATAGACTATTTACGTTTTGAGAAATAGATTTTGGCGTATGAGGTGGCTAGCGAAATTATTGCTTAAAATTGTTATAAATAATCAACTTGTACCATTTTTCATGGTTGTAAATAATTGTAAATAAATCGTAGATTACGTTAGCGCTTTGGAAAATTGATTTTGACATATGGGGGTCTGGCGAAATTATTACTCAAAATTGTTATAAATATTCGACTTTTACCAGTTTTTGTTGTTGTAAATAATTGTAAATAAATCGTAGATTACGTTAGCACTTTGAAAAATTGATTTTGGCGTATGGGGGGGCTGGCGAAATTATTGCTCAAAATTGTTATAAATAATAGACTTTTACCAGTTTTTGTGGTTGTAAATAATTGTAAGTAAATCATAGATTACGTTAGCACTTTGAAAAATTGATTTTGGCGTATGGGGGGGCTGGTGAAATTATTGCTCAAAATTGTTATAAATAATCGACTTTTACCAGTTTTTGTGGTTGTAAATAATTGTAATAAATCGTAGATTACGTTAGCACTTTGAAAAATTGATTTGGGCGTATGGGGGGGGCTGGCGAAATTATTACTAAAAATTGTTATAAATAATCGACTTTTACTAGGTTTTGTGGTTGTAAATAATTGTAAATAAATCGTAGATTACGTTAGCACTTTGAAAAATTGATTTGGGCGTATGGGGGGGCTGGCGAAATTATTACTAAAAATTGTTATAAATAATCGACCTTTACCAGTTTTTGTGGTTGTACATAATTGTAAATAAATGGTAAATTACTTTAGCACTTTGAAAAATTTATTTTGGCATATGGGGGGGCTGGCGAAATTATTGCTCAAAATTGTTATAAATAATCGACTTTTACCAGTTTTTGTGGTTGTACATATTTGTAAATAAATCGTAGATTACGTTAGCACTTTGAAAAATTGATTTTGGCGTATAGGGGGGCTGGCGAAATTATTGCTCAAAATTGTTATAAATAATCATCTTTTCCCAGTTTTTGTGGTTGTAAATAATTGTAAATAAATCGTAGATTACGTTACCGTTCTGGAAATTGTAGTTTTTTTATGTGGGGGCTGGCGAAATATTTCTCCCCCCCCCCCTCCTTTGTTTGTTTATAACTTTGTTTATACACTTGTAAAAAAATTGATTGTGGTTGTAATTAATTGTAAAAAAAGTGTACAAAATTATCCAATTGCTTATTTTACGATTAGTGATTTGGGGGGGCGGGGGAAATGGACGTAGGAAAAACTCTGTTACAGGAGTCATCCCAAGGGCCAGCGACAGACGACAACACGAGTGACCCCAAAGGCAAGCGACAGACGACAACAAGGTCAACCCGACGGACGGTGACCAGTAAACACTTTGGCGAGACCAGCGGGATAAAGACTTCTAGGTATTCTTTAACGGTCGGAACGACAATAACAATTCCCGGAGCCAGCGCGCAGTGGCGCGCAACGACCTAACGGCCCGAGACTTCATCAACGGCCAATCACGGACCAGCTGCATTCTACGCCACTGACGCGAGCGGCTCACCACCCGCTGCCTGGCGCTTACGATCCTATTTTCCGGTCAGGGGGGCCTTCCATCGCCGCGCCCTCAACTTGGGAGTAGGGGAGGCTTCTGGGGCAAACTGGCGCCCTACAGCCTCTACACCATACTGCCTCCTACCACCAACCTGAAGCTCCACCCACGATCCAAAATATAAATTGGGACACACCGCCGGCGTCGAGTCAGTCGCTACCAAGTACACGAGACGCTTCATAGCTCAGTTGCACTAGCGAGCGCACCCTGATTACGTCACGGTGTCAGTTGCAATAACACCGATTGAATTATATAGAGTCACAATTCGAAGTTACCTGTTTGTTAAAAAATTAACAAGTTCTCGATTGCTTTAATAAACTCCAAGTTAAAGTTATTTCTCTCGTGAGTGTTCATTTCAACTTACCCGCAACTCCATGCACTTTAGCGCTTAATTGAGCAAGGAATTCCACGTTCCCAATGGTTAACTTGGCTACCATTGCAGAAGCGCCCGTCTGCTAAAAGATCCCGACTCAGGTCATAACAATGGTTCTGTGTGTGATATATATAATTATAGGTAGGAGCTTGAACAATCACAACAGAGCAGCGGCCGGAACAAAACAGCTGATCGACGAGAGAATAGAAGAAGAAGAAAAATGTTTGATCTGATAACAGCCATAGGAAATTATAAACTCGATATACATCAAAACGACACAATATTTTTAATTGAAATTTTTTATACATATAGTATATCAAAAAAGTTATCCGTTGATATATTCAAGTTTAAGAAAAATCATAATGCAAAGTCGTAAAAATATAACGAAATTCTCGCACATCCATTTCAACGTATATCTAGCGCGGACGTCCCTCAGGCTTCTTCCACATATTATATAGAGGAATTTTACCACGTAGCCCCCCTCATCCCTTCCTTAGCGCCCCCTCACCCTCTCCTAGCCCCCCTCAACATCCCCTAAACAATGAAATAAAATAGGATATTTTCATAGTTTTTATACAAAATTTGTAATATTAAAAATGAAAATATTATGTAAAATTTAATATTGGGAAGCAAAAAAATTATAGTTGAAACGAAAAAGCAGTTTTTCCACGCCACGTCATCTGGAGGTACTGTTAATGGACGCGTTGGATTTTTATTTAAAGTGGCATCCTTCGACAATAGCCCTACATAACCACTTTTCTTATTAGAAAAATTTTTAGAAGGATATAAATGTACAGTTAAAAGCAATTCCTTTAGAAAAACTTTTAGAAGGATACAAATGTAAAATCAAAAGCAATTCCTTTGAAAACACTTTTAGAAGGATACAAATGCATAGTCAGAAGCAATTCCTTTGGAAAAACTTTTAGAAGGATACAATCGTATAGTCAGAAGCAATTCCTTTGGAAAAAATTTTAGAAGAATACAAATGTATATTCAGAAGCAATTCCTTTAGAAAAACTTTTAGAAGGATACAAACGTACAGTCAGAAGCAATTCGTTGGAAAAATTTTTAGAAGAATCTAAATGTATAATCAGAATGTATTGAGGAGTAGGGAAGTTGTATATCACAATATATAATTGTAATATAAAAATACATTTTAATAATTCAAATAATATTCATTCATTTGGAAACAATTCAAGTGATTTTAAATTAACTTTATTATTTACTGGCAATTATGATTCAGGTCATTACGATATTATGTAAAATTTAATATTGGGAAGCAATAAAATTGTAGTTGAAACGAAAAAACAGTTTTTTCCATGCCACGTCACCCTAAAAGTACTGTTAATAGGCGCGTGGTATTTATATTTTAAGTGGTATTCGTCGCCAGTAGCACTACAACCACTTTCTAAAAACTTTGGAAAAACTTTTAGAAGAATAAAAATAGGATACCGTGATCAAAAAGGGCAAGGCTTCTGTAGTCAAAGAACCTTCCAACTTTAAAACAATATGTATTTGAGCAAAATCTAAGCTTTTTTCGAACTTTCAACCGCCATATTGGATCAGCCATTTTGAATTTCGAAAGTATAATAGCAAAATCTTGATCAGCGACCTCGAAAATCCCTGTATACCAATTTTCAACAAAACCTGAGCTGTTTTCGATCTTCTAACGGACATGTTGGGTGTACCATTTTTAATTTCAATAGTCTTATAGCAAGATTGTAATTAGCGACCTCGAAATATAAATTTTGATCAACAACCTCGAAAACCTCTGTATACAAACTTTAAGCAAAGTCTAAGCATCCTTTGAACTTTTAACCGTCAAATTGGATCCGACTGTTTGAATGTCGAAAGTCTTATAGCAAAATCGTAATGAACGATTTCGAAACCTCTGTATTCCAATTTTGAAAAAAATCTAAGCTTCCTTCGAACTTTTGACAGCCCTTTTGAATTTCGGAAGTTTGTTACTAAAATCACGATCACCGACTTCGAAACCTGTGTATTCCAATTTTGAGAAAAAACTAAGCTTTTTTCGTACTATTAACCACCACATTGTATCCGCCATTTTGATTGAAGTAATACTGATACCTTTAGGTTTAAGTAATATTGAAAGTGCATTTGTAAAATTAGATTCTGATAAAAAAAATTGAGTCCATTTAAGTCCAACGGAAGCTGCATAGAAACAATTTCCGTTTTGTGGTAGAAGTCATACAGTTATAAGATTATCTATTCATACAGAAAATCAACGGAATATTATTTTTGATAAAAGAAATATATTAAATGAATTAAATAAATGGAAAAATACATTAACAGCATGGTTTAAAATAAATAAAAATGATAATTTTACGAAAAAAATGAAATATGTAAACATACCATAATACTATATTTTTTCTAATGAAGAAAAGTAGTTTTTGTTATTTATGGTAAAAATTATTAAACTAATAAATTATCTGTGACTTTATGAAACAGTAATTTTTATCAAAAGTATATAATTTAAAACATTTTTTATTATGTTAATTTTTTCAACACGTCGGGGGTTGGCGAGCGGAGCATGCAGAGGGCGAAGCCCCACTAGTATTTATATATATATATATATATATATATATATATATATATATATATATATATATTTATCTGTAACGCAAGGTTCTGGGATGTATTCATATACGTAATGCAAGCTTCTGGGATTTCTGTTAGTTCCGGGACGTCCCAGAAAATTTTTTGCCAAAAAATTTATGTAACGCAATGTTCTGCGACCATTCAGGTCGGTTTTGATATAGGGAGATTATTTCTTTAGTCATTTTTTCCACAATTTCGGTATTAAAAGCGGGTGCCGCAAGCGTGGTGGCGTTAGTCAATACCCTGAGGGATGTTTGTCTTGTAGACAATGGCGGTGCGTAGCGCCGCCTTTACCTCCTTATACTGCGGCACAACTTCTATTGTAGACAAATCCTAAGAAATCCAAGTATATTGTGTTATGCATGGTTAATGGTGGAAAATCCCATAAAACCACAGGCCAGCGATGCCCTCGAACACGGTGCCGCGGGTGTCAGACTAAAATGACTTGCCCGGGGATCTGCTCCTGGAATCCCAAAAACAAGGCAAAGATCGCACGCGAACTTCGCTTTCCAAATAATTGGATCGCTGAGTGAAAATCGCGCGCTCGAAGAGTAAAGCGCGCGGCCGCTAGACTCAGATATGAAAACGACCGTCGGAGTCGTTTTCCCGCGGAGGCGGCGGTATCCAGGAGAAGGTTAGGTTAGGTCAGTAAATAAACAATAGCCTCAGTTACATAGAGAAATACTAACAAGGTCTATTCGAAAAACTTTACATAAAAATAACGCGTCGCGTTGCGCACCGACAACAAGACGGGATACGCCGCTCGGTGCGCGCGGATCAATGTATTTATTATCACTGGGCCGGTGAACGCACTACCGGCCGCTCGCCGCTGCGAGCCGATAATACACAAATAGATCGCTGCGCGGGAAGTAGAGAGAGGATTACCGGGAGAGGAGTGCACTCCCCTCGTCGCTCGCTCACGAATCCGCTCCTGCGTCAGGCCCTATCCTCCGGTCGACTTCGGAGTGTTCAGGCCGAGTCCTAACATCCAGCCTGCACCTACAGATGCTTCGTACCCCAGGAATGGCTCGAATTGTTCACGTGCGCTGCTCTCCGTCGACGGATCCTCCACACGGTTGCCGTTTTGTCCGGACGATCTACGTTCGCATCCGCGCGGTTCGACGGCCCGAGAGAATCTGATTCAAAAATGAATCGAGCGCGACCTTGCAACCGTCAAAGTCGCGCAGTTCCCGCGCGCAGCTGGCGAATAGATCGTTCGAGCGATGGCAACAAACGCTCGAATTGCACGAATTCGCGTGAACGAGAGCCAAACGAGTTCGATAGAATTCGGGGAACCGAGATTCTTATTTTTTCCGTATTTTATCCTTGAACTCCGTTATACCCCTCTCCCAGACGTTGCATAGCGGGAGAGAAGCAAATCGATACCGAGGCTCTCGTTCAGTATATCTCTACGTCGTTGAAGACGATAATGGGTCGAGCGACAGACCCGGAAACGCGGTGGTAACCGCTTGCATTAAAGCGCCAACCACACGATCCACATCAAGGGATCGCACGCACGTGCACGGTGGGTCGCTCGTCACCGTGCTTCCGCTGAATTCCCACGGCGGTCGGGACCAGTCGAACGACGATTGATGGACCGGAGATTGTTGGCTCTTCTGACGCTGAGGCTCCGGTCGACAACCGCCGTCGTTTCTCTTAGGTTGAATTGGCTGGTCATCTAGTCTTCTTCTTATCTTCGGGCTCTTTTGCGACTCCGGGCAGACCCATCGGAGGTGTTTCGGGGACTTACACGTCCAGCATACCTTTCTTACTGGACTTGGCGTAAAAGAGTTGTGAGAGCCCTCTGAGTCCTCGACGAAACCTTTGACGAATGGTTTCGCGATGAGTATCGGCTTAATGCCGCCGACTTGGTCGATTCTGTGCTTTTTGACCCCCGTCGATTGCGTCGATACGAAACCTCCATCCAATAGTGCGGATTTGGAATATGGTACACGGTCGACGTTATCGCTATGGCTCAATAAGTTGAGCTTTGGAGCAATCGGCGATTGAGCCGTCGAGTTGACGCTCTCTTTCGTTCGACCCAGTGTACCTATCGGCTTCGGGTCCTGGGCCGGCTTTTTCGTTTTTGCCGCCCGTTGTCTCTGTCGAGGCTATTGTTGGACAGGACGCTTATTCGCGGCTGCCGGACTCTTCTTTTTCAGCGCTGCAGCCTTTGGAAGCGCCGATATTTGCGTGCGTAACTGGTGTAGCTCGTCGTGTAGCCGCCGCACTTCCTCGATGAGGTGCCTAAACCTCTCCTCTTCCAAATCGCGCGATCGATTACAATTGCAGTCGCAATGACGCCCAACTTCCATTTGCGTTGAGACGTCACGGTATTGCGAGGTAATCCGCTGTGTTGTCTCTAGATCATCCAGGTCTCCCTTGTGACTCCCTCGAAGACTGGCCTGATCGTTGTCTTCAGGAGTCTGTGAAAACCTAATACAGCCGTCCGGTGTCGATATATTCGATAATCTACTTGTATCGGACATCTCGGACGGGCGAAGGCTTGTAGAATCTCCCCTCCCCCAGGCTGTATTTACTCCGTCTTCCTGGGCTTGGGGGTATTCGGCACAGCCGTCCGATGCCGTGAAGCAGACTGTATATGACCAGCGATGCGCTGTCTCAGACATTTCGGACAGGGGGAAGCTTGGAGGATCTCCCCTCCCCCAGGCTGTGCTTACTTCTAAGTCGATTTCGTGGATGGACGCTGACATTGCTGGCGATGGTAAAGTTGCGGCACAGCTGTTCGAAATCCATGGGCCGTCTACATTCCCCGAGCGACTCGCGCTCTCGGATTCTTCGGACTGGGAGGAGATCGGGGAATCTCCCTTCCACCCGGCTGTGCTGCACTTTAGTTGCATCTGGACCTCACCCGGTCCTTCCGCTGGAGTTAAAGGGCTCCATAGTGACGTGAGAGCCTCGTTTCTTACATCGGGAGGACTGCCTGCTCTTTGATCCATAATCTCCAATATATGTGTCTTCATGGATCTCAACAAATTGTTGTCGGCTGCTTTGTTCGACGTCAATTGCTGAAACAGGCTGTGGGTCGAGGGATTTGCGTTGTACTTCACTTCTGGAGCTTCGCTTACGTTGAGGATCGTTCCGCTGACGTACTTATACCTTAATTCGAGTCTCCTTGTGAACTGCTCAATTGCACTTCCAATTATTTCTTGTGTGAAGTGGGCCGGGTTGTAATTTCCTATCAGCCATTGAGTGATTCGCCTAGAATCCCCCTCGATACATCCAGTGCTTCTTAAATCTAGAGCTATATTTGCTTCTATTACAGCTTGGAAGCTCAGCTCTAGATTTTTGCGCCACTACTCCATCGACTCGGCTAGTTCTTCTAAGGTCGATGATTCCATCTTCTGAAGCTAGACCGATTATGCAAAAATTTGGCGACGAATTGTGTGTGTGAGCAACTAACTGCTGAGATTCTCTCTCGAATTGGCCATCTGTTACGCAAATTACAATGTTAGCATCCTAAATACCACACACAATTTTCCCAAGCCGCTCGAGAACGATGTATCTCGATGCAGCTAGCTAGGGAGAGAGCGTGGCAATTCCAAAAAAAAATTTTTAGCGAAGATACCGATTTGACTAAATCCCGCAATAAAAAAAAAAAAAAAGTAATAAAAGTGTTCTCACCTTCGACCGGCTGCACGCACAAACACGGTCACTCTATTCCAAAAAAAAATCGCGTGAAAATCGCTTAAAATCTCGCGTCAAAAAATAGTACATTTCGATACTAGTGCGAGGATTTGATTTTCCCCTCGTGTGACTGTTTGCACCCGAGCGAAGCGAGGATGAAAAGGTCACACGAGGAGAAAATCAACTTCTCACACAAGTGTCGAACCGTATTTTTTGACACGACGTGCGAGAAGTGAGATTTTTGCACGCATCGTTTAACGCAGCGTGCGAGAAATCGAACTTCTCGCACGGAGTTTCAAAAAGGAATTTAATTTCGCCACATATGATGACGAAAAGAACTACAATCGTCGTTTAAATGCTCTCGCCCTGACTTTACAGCAGTTTAAAAGGCTCGGGATAAGTATACACAATACTGCCCGAACATACACATAAACACCTTCAAAAACGGGCAATCTGCTGTTTTGTGTTTATGTTTATGCGCGCCGCGAGTCTTCTTGTCTGCTTTTTTACGCCCGACACCCCGACTTGGTGAGTTTAAATCACTGCGCCTATCAGCTGTAACGGCTTATGGCCATTGGCCGTCAGCTGAATAGTCGGGTGCAGTGATTCGCGCGCATGCGAATTTGAACGAAACGCGATTTGAATAGGCCGGCCTCGAATGTACCGGCCGCTAACCTCCTCCTTAAACCCAACACGTTAGGGCGCCATTTGTAACGCGTGGACTGAAAAAAGACTTTACATAAAAATGACGCGTCGCGTTGCGCGCCGACAAGAAGACTGGATCCGCCGCTCGGTGCGGGCGGATCAATGTATTTATTTTCGCTGGACCGGTGAACGCACCACCGGCCGCTCGCCGCTGCGAGCTGAAAGTACACAAATAGATCGCTGCGCGGGAAGTAGAGAGAGGCTTACTGGGAGCAGAGTGCACTCCCCTCGTCGCTCGCTCACGAATCCGCTTCTGCGTCAGGCCTTATCCTCCGGTCGATTTCGGAGTGTTCAGGCCGAGTCCTAACATCCAGCCTGCACCTACAGACACTACGGACCCCAGGAGTGGCTCGGATTGTTCACGTGCGCTGCTCTTCGTGCACGGTACGTGGACAGGCGCTGCGCTGTACCGGTGTATCACACGGGGATTATTTTCTCCGGACGATCTACGTTCGCGTCCGCGCGGTTTGACGGCCCGAGAGGATCTGATTCAAAAATGAATCGGAACCATGGGTATTTATTTATTTACCAGAAATTCCTATTATTTAAGATTTATTAGGGGTAAGCATTGTTACCTGTGTCACGTCCTAAAACATGACACGACTGGGATTATTAACTCATTTAAGAGTCAGTGCTCTTTTTGGTCGTAGCTGCGCCAGCTAATAGACCATGGACGAGCTAAGGAAAGGAGTGTAGTAACAAAATTCACTGTTGTCGTTAAAATCTGAGTTTGATTAATTTCTTCTTTTGGACTCAGGATTTGGGTTTTACAAGGACCAACAGAAGCAGCACATTTGTCTCGTAAAAACAATTTTTGTTGCGCATGCCCCTTGTATGGATAGGAGAAAGGTCACGAGCCCAGGAATTCTGTATGTTGGATAATACTAAATTTTTCCCATCTCAGGTTATTCTCAGTTTCGCCCTTCCCTAACCTATCAAAATTAGAATTTATTTCTTTAATATTTCTTTTCTATTATTTTAATGACAATTGATATTGGAAACTCTCTTTCTTGAAATAAAATTTATACTATTTTGTCAAATCAAATTGCACCAAGTTCGTAAAACTCGCACTAAATGATTTGTGTATCGTGAATAACTCCTGTCCATTAAAGTCCGTAAGACCAAGGCCAATCGGATATTCACAATCCAAAATAATACAATAATTTATTTATTTGAACCTGAATTTTAATAATATTCTCAACTTTGAAACCTAAATTTTCCTAAGAAAAATAAAATTTATACTATTTTGTCAAATCAAATTGCACCAAGCTCGTAAAACTCGCACTAAATGATTTGTGTATCGTGAATAACTCCTGTCCATTAAAGTCCGTAAGACCAAGGCCAATCGGATATTCACAATCCAAAATAATACAATAATTTATTTGTTTTTTATTTTTGACTTTATTTACCTTTCTTATTTTGTAAATCTCCTTTTTCTTTATAATTTTTTGAATATAGTAATTTGGAATTTGGTAAAAAGAAATTGAACTAAAATTTTGAGTAATTTCAATATTTTGAATTTTTTATTTTTTCCTCTTTTAAATAGAATTGAGTTGGTACAGTATCGTAAAGCTTGTGAGACTTGTGTCGATCTGCCCGTACAGTCAGCAAAGCTTGTGAGGCTTGTGTTGATCTGACTGCGTCAGTTCAGCAAAGCTTGTGAGGCTTGTGGTGAACTGCACCCTGGACCAGTCAGCAAAGCTTGTGAGGCTTGTAAATCTGACTGACCCTGGACCCGTCAGCATAGCTTGTGAGGCTTGTAGATCTGACTGACCGGCGAGCAGTGCGCGTTCAGCGTATTTAAATGCGTTGCTCCTCCTCTTCTTCGGCTGGAAAAACTGCGGTGTCGAATCGGGTAGTTGCGTCATCTTGCGTTAACGAATCGTTGGTTGCCAAGTGTGACGGCGGTTGATAGTCATATATCCTGTAATGTTAATTGAGGCTAGTGGTGTGAGAAGACGGTATCCAATGGTGCGGGGGTGGCATCCCTTCCAAACGTCGATTTTTATGAAAGTGGGGAAAATCCTATGCTTTAACACAGGGAGCGGCAGAGAGCGGTCCCTTATCCCTTCTCTAGGGTATTTTCCGGCGGCTCGTATCTTCCTTAAGGAGCAAGAGAGAACGATATATGTGCGACAGAGAAAGAGAGATGAGAGAGACAAAAGATATATCCTTCTCTTTCTTTCGAGTCAAAAATGATCAATTTTCTGTTACTTGCTGAAAATTATACAATGTTGGCAGTTTATAAATTATAAAATATGTTTTTCTATTACATTTTGTTCTAAAATGAAAATACAAATTTGAACGGAAGTTATCGGTCTATTACAACAGGAGTTAAACGCATTATAAATTTTATAAACTTAATTATACATTAAACAATGAAATTTCTTATGCAAACTTTATAAAAACATTAGACTATTCATTCTAGCTAATATTTCAATTATATTACTAAATTATTTTATTAAGTTAATACATTTTTCTTAGGTCTTCTATTGTTTATTTAAAATATTTGAAATTTAATTAATTGCTTTGAATATCAATGTGTCAGAATACAACTATTGTTTAGTAAAAATATTTATCTAATGTATATAGTTCATAAAATTTGCATTTACAAATGGAAATCCCTTATTAATAGTGTTAATGTTTAATTAATGAATAAGAAACATACAGATTACAGTGTATTATTCAAATTTCGAACAGGTTTATTATTTGAACTTAGTAGCTAGTTAATTAATCCAGAAAAAAAAAACAAAGGATTATTATTTACTATAAAAATATAATATGATAATGATTTTTATCAGCTCATAATTTTTATTTAGCATAATACAACCGTTACTTAAAACAGAATTATTTTCCTAATTATAGTTATTGAGATATTTGTCGTTAATCTAACATAATATTCTTATGCTACAGTACGTTGAGTCCCAAAAGATGCTGGAAAACGCGTCTCCACGCAGGAAGACTGAGGAAATCTATTTTTAGATACGCCATGTGCGTGAGACAGATTGTACAGATAGACACCCTCTTTTCCTCTCAGCATTTTCTTATTATTAATAATCCTGAATATTTTACAAGTATAAGGTTATCTACTTTATTAGATAATTGTGTAGAGAATTATTACAAATTTGAATGAAAACGTTGTGATTATTTTGCCGGTAATTATTCACAATATTAAATTTATTAATACTTAAAGATCTAATTTACAATGTAATTACATTCGATAAATTTACAAACGGTCGGTTATATAAAATGAACTAGTGGTAAACATGACTTATTGCTTTATGTAATATATTAAGTATTATAGTAATCATTTATCGTTTGTTAAAAAGATTCTTTACATGTTTATTGGTTGCGTTTACAAAATGCATATGGTTAGTTATAGAGTTATATTTTTGGGTTCTTGTTAATAGATCTTAATATTATTAATACGGAAACAAGCAAAAGCTGTTGATTGCAATTTAACAAAGAATATGGAATTAGTATTATTTTTCCTAATTTCCTTACTGCTATATTTAATATTCAAAGTTGTTAAAATAATTTTATCTTTAACGGTGTGAGAGATATTGTCTAATAATGTAAATAATCTTTTCAGTATATAGTATATGTCGTGTATTCAAAACTCGGAAAAGCGCGTCCCCGCGTGGGAAAGCGTCATATCTATATTTAGTAGGGCCATGTGTTTTACAACAATCAAGATAGTGTATCCGCTCGAAACAAGCGTCCCTTAAAGCTACTTTCACATTTTGAAGGAATGTTTCCATCTCACATGTAATTGTTTAAAATCCAAAATGTTTATGTAATAGAAACATTTTATTTATTCATAACGGAAGAAAAAATAAAAGTTGAATAAGTTTTATTATTTGATTAGGGAAAATATTCTTTCATGAATGTGTCTGAAAGTAATTATTACAACCTTAAATCTATTTTACAATGTTATACTTTTCATCCCACGCCTGAACGGTTGCTAATTATTGGTTACTGTACCTATTGTCAGAAGAAACTTAATTTATATATAAAAATACAAAAATACTCAGTCAAACATATAAAGGTAAAATTTCAATTAGCGATTTGTACTTAAGCTATTATTTAGAACATATTTGTAGGAACTTAACCATACTTTATAACTAGTGCGTTAATGCAAACAAAATAATATTGTTAATAACAATCAGTAATATTGTACTTCTCCTAAAGGTTTTACTATTATAATTTTTATGGCTTATGAATATCATTTTCTTATTCAGATTAGTACATAATTTCGTTATGTTAATAATTAATGTCTGGTGAATATTTCTCCTAGAGTGGATTACTTATTTTGTATAAGTAAAGGTAATAATATTTGGTAACAGATTTTCTAATATAGTTTACTGCACTCGTAGTCGTGGGTATAGTTGATTACAATATTTTAGTTTATTGAGATTAATGTTTGTTCTTCATCAAGAAGAAAAGAAAGTTTACAGTCCGTTTAATATAAAGTCTAAATATAGCCTTTTAAGGAAAAGGAAATTACAAGATTAAAAATTCAGAAATTTTAAAGCATGCGCCGCGTCGGTGTTTTATGACAGCTTGAGACTCCGAGAAGCGCAGGTTACATCTACAACCCTTGGTGCAATAGTGTCGGTAGGGTAATAGGTGTTCAGGGTTATGACTATGGTTCATCGCATAAAAATATATACAAAAAAATTTTCACATCCTAGACGGTTCCGTTACCCCCCCCTACTAAAACGGTTGCTACTACAACAAGTGTAGCAAGCGTTACTCTGAGTAATAATGATAAGATATAATTTGGAATGATAAATGGATTTTATGATTATTGTAAAAGTACGAAAAATGAAAATATTTCTTTCTTATATCTTGATTAGAAGAATTAAACTAATTTATAAGACTTTATATCGAAACGTTGATTTTCGAGCAATTCATCAACATAATTTTGTATTTGTTATAACAAAAATACTTCTTTAGATAACAGGAAAAACAAATGTCAATCATTTGTACCACAAACAAAATTGAATTGATTTTTAAACTAACTTGAAATTCAAATGCACATTATTTCTAAATAATTTATAAAGGTAGTAAGGATAAAGATTCTTTGTTTTTATTGTCATCATCGGATATAACTTTGTCTCTCATAGGCTGAGTCGCAATATAGGTTTTATGCCTTTATGTTGGCTGACTAGCATTTGGTTAAATCTGAGCTTTAAAAACGGATTTGCCGCACGTGCTAGATTTCGTTTGTCTGAGATTGTGACGTATTGATCGTTATTTAATTGATACAATAGCCTTTAAGGTTTTCAAAAAGAAAACTTCTCATGATCTAAACGTAATAGAGAGAGTTTTGTATATGTGCAACAAGACATTTTTGCATGGTCACAAATTGTGATTCCAGAAGCTTTGTTATCTGCCTGTGTAATAAATAAATTAGAAAATGTGCTGAAGGTCAAATTTTGTTTTTATAAAAAAAAATTCTATTTCTATTGTTTGTGACTTCATTATCTATGAAGCAAAGATTTTGTTAAACAAATTTATAATTAATTAATAATAAATATGTTATTTCTGAATTTCTCGAAGATGTATGTCTTTAGAATATTAAAAATAATTTGTATATATAATTCTTCTCCCATAATAATCATCACCATGCATCCTGAATCCATCAAATAATTAATATTACGATAATAATGTTATTTGTTATATTATTTGAATTTCGAGTTTTTCAATATCAATTTAAATTTCCAAATTATACCTTTTGACAAATATAAATTTACAGCACGCCTTTTAGGATATATCTTGCATACACTCATTTGATATTCATGGTTGGGGTAATTGTTATAATTATTATTTTTTTTTTATTTTACTTCATCTGTAATCAGAGAGAACTATTAATATTTGATATAGAATGATTTAAATTTTAAAAATTATAAATAAGAATAAGCTGGAAATCTGGTAGAATATTGGTTAGGGAAAGAAAAAAAAAGAAAAATTCAATCTTTAGTCTAATTTTAAATGTCATTTGGGGAAAAAAGAAAAACCAAAAAAAAAACGATAATTTTTTTCAAATTGGTAATAATTTTAATTCAAGATTTATTTCTGAATTAAATTCATGCTTTAATAAATTCTGTATAATATTTTTAATGTCGAAATGGTTATATATACAGTAGCTGGACTGGCAACACATTTGTTTATGCAGATTATTTAGCAATGAATTACAAGTAATCAAATTTTTCTTCGATTCATTCGAGTTGATATTGAACTTGAAAGGTAATAGTTTGATATCCCGTGAATATCCAAATGGTAATTTAAGTGGCTTGAACATTAATTGAATCATAGGTGTCCTCTTTAATAAATTATGAAAATACTTCAAAGCTTGAAAAATAAAATTACATTTTGAAACTTTACCTTTATTGGTAAGACAATTATTTTGTAAATTTTTATCTGGCTTTGAAATGTGATATGCTTTTTGTATCCTTCGTTTCAAACGTATTGCAATCAGGTGAAATGCAATTTGTTTGATATTTGGTTTTATCATCACTTATATTTAAAAGGAAGTTATGTCTAGGAGAACTGGTGTTATTTCCAATAGCGTTATCAATGCTAAAATCAGAACCTATATTTTGATATTTTGAAAGCGCAGAAGCTTCGTCAAATATAATATCTGAGTTTGAAACTGGAGAATTAGAAAATGCTTTTAAATGGTTTGCTTCCTTGCAGCCTTTAGGCGCGATTGATGTTGGTAAAATTATAAATGATGTAAAATTATAGATTTTATTAGTACTATGTGAGTCACTTGAAACAACCAAGTCACTAGTGGAGTTTGGAATTACAATTATTTTATCTTGATTATTTAATGTCTTAGCATATTCGAGTGCTGCAAAATCAGATTCAGTAAGTGAATTGCTACTTGTATTGGTTTGATGTGATTTTCTGGTATCACAAGGATTTGATTTTGAAATTTTAATTGACTTGTTGGAACTAGTAATATTACTACAATCATTGCTACGTTTACTTGAATTATGAATTACATTATTTAAAGAATTTCTGTTAGAAAAATTGTTCTTATTTGTCTGAAGATTAGAAGAAACATCATTATTATTCGTATATAAATTTTTAAATTGTAATTTAGTTGTACAGCACTTAATTTCATTTGAAAATGATTGAGAATTATTACATGATTTAATTTTTTCAATGGAAACAGCATTCTGAACAGTTTCACGCAAAGTTTTACATGGTTTACAATATGAAACAGATTTTAATCCTTTTATAAAATGTTTAATAAGTACATTCTGAGCTGTTCTACCAAATTTTATGTTATTAGTTAGTGTAGTTTCTGGATCACATTCTTTTACCACTTCATTAGTTTTAATAATTAATCTATTCGCATACTGAATAATACCTTCGTTGGGCAGTTGGTAAACGTTCTGTAAGGAATCGTTTAATTTAATTAGTAAGTCATTTTCTAGAACTTCTTGAAACTTGTTAGCATCTGATTTATTTAATAGCTTATTGCTATCATTTAAGGTATTGGGTGACCAAATTTCGGATTTTTTATTTATTTGAATGGAAGACGATTGAGATTTATAATTAGATATTTCCTGTTCTACCGAAATAGCATGCTTAACGGTTTCGGTGAAAGTTCCACATGGATTTACGTGAGACCATAAATGAGGTTGTAGTCCTATTAGAAAATGTTCAATAAGTACATTCTGTATTGTTTTATTAAAATTTATGTTATCGTTTAGTATAAATTCTATGTCACATTTTTTCATTACTTTATTAGCTTTAATAATAAATCTCTTTGAGTACTGAGTTATACATTCAGTAGAAAATTGACAAATATTTTGCAAAGATTCATTTAATTTAGCCAATAGATCATTTTCTAAAATTTTTTGAAATTCATCAGTATCTAACTTGTCTAAATGTTTAATGTTGTCGTTTACGGTATTAAATGACCGGGTTTCGGATTGAATCGGACGATTAGAACAATTAGTCGCGGTATGGCCTACTCCAGAGCAGAGTTGGCATCTTACTAGTTTGGGGCATTCTAAAGCTATATGCCCTAGCTTATGACATAGTTGGCAAATCTTTATTGTAGAGCATTGTGGTGCAATGTGACCACGTTTATGGCACAATTGGCAAACGGAAAACATTTTTAGAAATAGTAAGATACAGTGAGATTGGTATAGTAAGTAAATAATTTACCTTGAATGTGTAATAATTTTGTTTAAAAGCCTTTTACAATTTAGTAGAATAAAAAAAAACTATCATAATAAAATTCGGAGGATTTGGAAAGAGTAATAGTTTTTCAAAATTTAATAGAACAAATTTGAACGATCTAACAATTTAAAAGAGCATAGTAGGATTTAGAGAATTCCGAAAGAATAGTAATTTTCTTTATACAACTTTTACTTTGACAAAATTCAAAGGGTTTAGAAGATTTTCCTTTATTTAGTTCATAGAAATAGCAAAATGCAGAGATGCAGAATCACTTCCGCACCCTTTAAATACCAATTTTTCAAAAGGATAAATATAACAAAGAATAAAACTTCAATTTTCAAATTGGCATAAAATTTTTTCCACGATATTTAGTTATAATTTTAATTTCACAATTTTAATTTTATTCTCGTAAGGTTTTTAAATATGTTTTGAATTTTAATGCCTTTAATTTTTAATCTACAATAGTTTGGAAAACGTTTCATTAAAGATAAGTTGTAATTTAGAAGACTTGTTTTTTTTTTCAAATTAAGTTTCACTTAAGTCAAATGCAAAACTGTCTTGTGAATTATATACTTATTGTTAGAATATCATTCGCTTTGTAAAGTAGTAAGGGTTAGAAAAGATAAATGCAGATTTACTTTAATTTAGTAAAATTTCTTTTGAATAGTTATTATTGATTTAAGGATTTAGAAAAAAAAACTTATCGAATATTATTTTCACTTTTTGAATTCAAATAAAGACTTAGAAAAATAAAATTCAGTTTTGTAGATTAAAAACTTGAAATCTTTTTGTAATTTTTGTTTTTGTTTGTTTGTTTTTCAAAATATAGAATTACGATACGGTGGATTCAGAGAAAACAGTGGGTTTAGAATTTTTCTGATAACATAGTAGTTTCAGTTTCCCTTTTTTTGTAAATATAAACGTTTTATAAGACTTATCTTCTCTAAAATAGAGGTTTCTTTTCAATTTTTAATGCTTTAAGATATAGTGAATACAGTGGATTTAGTAATAAATTTTAGAAATTATTTTTCTTAACTTCTCTTCTCAATAATAGAGGGTTTTTAAGTTTGTGGATTTAGTAAGTTAAATTTTTAGATTTAGTATACTTTTGTATAGAAGTTTAATAATACTTCTCTTCCCTAATTTTATAGAGGATTCATAAGTTTGTAGATTTAGTAAATTTTATAGAAGTTTAATAATACTTCTCTTCTCTAATTTTTATAGAGGATTCAGATTTAGTAAATTTTGTAGAAGTTTAATAATACTTCTCTTCCCTAATTTTATAGAGGATTCATAAGTTTGTAGATTTAGTAAATTTTATAGAAGTTTAATAATACTTCTCTTCTCTAATTTTTATAGAGGATTCAGATTTAGTAAATTTTGTAGAAGTTTAATAATACTTCTCTTCCCTAATTTTATAGAGGATTCATAAGTTTGTAGATTTAGTAAATTTTATAGAAGTTTAATAATACTTCTCTTCTCTAATTTTTATAGAGGATTCAGATTTAGTAAATTTTGTAGAAGTTTAATAAAACTTCTCTTCTCTAGTTTATAGAGGATTCATAAATTTTGATTTAGTAAAAATTTAATAAAAATTTAGTTGAGAGGCCATTGCGCATAGTCATCTTCTTGTGACTCAGAGGCTTTGGGGCGTACACCAATATTTTGCAAAATTATTATTTTTTTTGATTTAGTATAACGTTAGTTAAAGATTTAGTCGAGAGGCCGTTGCGCGTGGTCATCTTTTTGTGACACAGAGGCTTTGGGGCGTTAACTAATACGATAAAATTATTTTTCAACTTAGTGAAAAATTTTCAAACATGTTTTTTTTTGTATAAAATGTTTTAATTTTAGATTTTGAAAATTTTGTTATTTGAGAATTCTTTAATTTCATTTTTTTTTTATTTCATTTCGTTCAATTTCTTTAATTTTAGATATGTATATATTTTTTTTCAATTCTCTTTTATTAGTTAGTCCAACTTATTTTTTTATCTCTTTACTAACATTTTCTTCAAATAATATTTAGTATAAGTATATTTCACCCATTTTGTATAATTTAAAGATGAAAAATAATTCAGTAGGAGGTTGTTAAAAGAACTTGGGAAAAGAGACATTATAATTTTTCAGATTGTTACTGGAATTACAGAAATCAGAGATGGAAGATGTTAGAAGTTGAAATTTATTCACTGTTTTGATAGATACATAAATGCAGAACGTTCCATATTAATGGACACGTAGACGATCAAGTGCAACTAATAATTTACTAACTTAAAGCACGTTGAATCAAACCCACTAATGGCAACATAACTGAGGTTTCAAAGATTCACAAGAAAAACACTACGAACACGAATGTTGAACACATTTCCGGATATCATTGAAAGTACATTGACGAAAGGAAAAGTGCAAATTTGCACTCCTTGTGAGACTCTGATTTTACCACTGAATGATGGGGTGAAGCGGTCTGCAGCGCTGCCACGTACTTTTCCTAGCGGCCGAAGTAATAGAATGCGCACAAACTTTCACTTATTTCTTTCCTACCTGAACAGTAACAGATTTTCTAAATTCACAAAAAACTTTTAAATTTATAATTTTCTTAGTTCGATTTGTTCATTTCCTGATTTATTCATTGATTTTAATATTATTTATTAATTCATTTATTTATTCACATATTATTTAAGTTTAGAAAAGTAAATGAGCTTGGTTGTCTTTTACACTTTGCACCAACTTTCATTAAATTTTACACTTTATTAGTTCTTTTATTACATAATGTAAGTAATATAGCAGAAAAAAAAAACGACTAACATGACTCTAATTTACACATCCTTTCCAATTCAATCCCTCCGGGGCCTCCAAAATTTTTATTGTCTTATGTCACGTCCTAAAACATGACACGACTGGGATTATTAACTCATTTAAGAGTCAGTGCTCTTTTTGGTCGTAGCTGCGCCAGCTAATAGACCATGGACGAGCTAAGGAAAGGAGTGTAGTAACAAAATTCACTGTTGTCGTTAAAATCTGAGTTTGATTAATTTCTTCTTTTGGACTCAGGATTTGGGTTTTACAAGGACCAACAGAAGCAGCACATTTGTCTCGTAAAAACAATTTTTGTTGCGCATGCCCCTTGTATGGATAGGAGAAAGGTCACGAGCCCAGGAATTCTGTATGTTGGATAATACTAAATTTTTCCCATCTCAGGTTATTCTCAGTTTCGCCCTTCCCTAACCTATCAAAATTAGAATTTATTTCTTTAATATTTCTTTTCTATTATTTTAATGACAATTGATATTGGAAACTCTCTTTCTTGAAATAAAATTTATACTATTTTGTCAAATCAAATTGCACCAAGTTCGTAAAACTCGCACTAAATGATTTGTGTATCGTGAATAACTCCTGTCCATTAAAGTCCGTAAGACCAAGGCCAATCGGATATTCACAATCCAAAATAATACAATAATTTATTTATTTGAACCTGAATTTTAATAATATTCTCAACTTTGAAATCTAAATTTTCCTAAGAAAAATAAAATTTATACTATTTTGTCAAATCAAATCGCACCAAGTTCGTAAAACTCGCACTAAATGATTTGTGTATCGTGAATAACTCCTGTCCATTAAAGTCCGTAAGACCAAGGCCAATCGGATATTCACAATCCAAAATAATACAATAATTTATTTATTTGAACCTGAATTTTAATAATATTCTCAACTTTGAAATCTAAATTTTTCTAAGAAAAATTAAATTTATACTATTTTGTCAAATCAAATTGCACCAAGTTCGTAAAACTCGCACTAAATGATTTGTGTATCGTGAATAACTCCTGTCCATTAAAGTCCGTAAGACCAAGGCCAATCGGATATTCACAATCCAAAATAATACAATAATTTATTTATTTGAACCTGAATTTTAATAATATTCTCAACTTTGAAACCTAAATTTTCCTAAGAAAAATAAAATTTATACTATTTTGTCAAATCAAATTGCACCAAGTTCGTAAAACTCGCACTAAATGATTTGTGTATCGTGAATAACTCCTGTCCATTAAAGTCCGTAAGACCAAGGCCAATCGGATATTCACAATCCAAAATAATACAATAATTTATTTATTTGAACCTGAATTTTAATAATATTCTCAACTTTGAAACCTAAATTTTCCTAAGAAAAATAAAATTTATACTATTTTGTCAAATCAAATTGCACCAAGTTCGTAAAACTCGCACTAAATGATTTGTGTATCGTGAATAACTCCTGTCCATTAAAGTCCGTAAGACCAAGGCCAATCGGATATTCACAATCCAAAATAATACAATAATTTATTTATTTGAACCTGAATTTTAATAATATTCTCAACTTTGAAATCTAAATTTTTCTAATTAAAATAAAATTTATACTATTTTGTCAAATCAAATTGCACCAAGTTCGTAAAACTCGCACTAAATGATTTGTGTATCGTGAATAACTCCTGTCCATTAAAGTCCGTAAGACCAAGGCCAATCGGATATTCACAATCCAAAATAATACAATAATTTATTTATTTGAACCTGAATTTTAATAATATTCTCAACTTTGAAACCTAAATTTTCCTAAGAAAAATAAAATTTATACTATTTTGTCAAATCAAATTGCACCAAGCTCGTAAAACTCGCACTAAATGATTTGTGTATCGTGAATAACTCCTGTCCATTAAAGTCCGTAAGACCAAGGCCAATCGGATATTCACAATCCAAAATAATACAATAATTTATTTGTTTTTTATTTTTGACTTTATTTACCTTTCTTATTTTGTAAATCTCCTTTTTCTTTATAATTTTTTTAATATAGTAATTTGGAATTTGGTAAAAAGAAATTGAACTAAAATTTTGAGTAATCTGAATATTTTGAATTTTTTATTTTTTCCTCTTTTAAATAGAATTGAGTTGGTACAGTATCGTAAAGCTTGTGAGACTTGTGTCGATCTGCCCGTACAGTCAGCAAAGCTTGTGAGGCTTGTGTTGATCTGACTGCGTCAGTTCAGCAAAGCTTGTGAGGCTTGTGGTGAACTGCACCCTGGACCAGTCAGCAAAGCTTGTGAGGCTTGTAAATCTGACTGACCCTGGACCCGTCAGCAAAGCTTGTGAGGCTTGTAGATCTGACTGACCGGCGAGCAGTGCGCGTTCAGCGTATTTAAATGCGTTGCTCCTCCTCTTCTTCGGCTGGAAAAACTGCGGTGTCGAATCGGGTAGTTGCGTCATCTTGCGTTAACGAATCGTTGGTTGCCAAGTGTGACGGCGGTTGATAGTCATATATCCTGTAATGTTAATTGAGGCTAGTGGTGTGAGAAGACGGTATCCAATGGTGCGGGGGTGGCATCCCTTCCAAACGTCGATTTTTATGAAAGTGGGGAAAATCCTATGCTTTAACACAGGGAGCGGCAGAGAGCGGTCCCTTATCCCTTCTCTAGGGTATTTTCCGGCGGCTCGTATCTTCCTTAAGGAGCAAGAGAGAACGATATATGTGCGACAGAGAAAGAGAGATGAGAGAGACAAAAGATATATCCTTCTCTTTCTTTCGAGTCAAAAATGATCAATTTTCTGTTACTTGCTGAAAATTATACAATGTTGGCAGTTTATAAATTATAAAATATGTTTTTCTATTACATTTTGTTCTAAAATGAAAATACAAATTTGAACGGAAGTTATCGGTCTATTACAACAGGAGTTAAACGCATTATAAATTTTATAAACTTAATTATACATTAAACAATGAAATTTCTTATGCAAACTTTATAAAAACATTAGACTATTCATTCTAGCTAATATTTCAATTATATTACTAAATTATTTTATTAAGTTAATACATTTTTCTTAGGTCTTCTATTGTTTATTTAAAATATTTGAAATTTAATTAATTGCTTTGAATATCAATGTGTCAGAATACAACTATTGTTTAGTAAAAATATTTATCTAATGTATATAGTTCATAAAATTTGCATTTACAAATGGAAATCCCTTATTAATAGTGTTAATGTTTAATTAATGAATAAGAAACATACAGATTACAGTGTATTATTCAAATTTCGAACAGGTTTATTATTTGAACTTAGTAGCTAGTTAATTAATCCAGAAAAAAAAAACAAAGGATTATTATTTACTATAAAAATATAATATGATAATGATTTTTATCAGCTCATAATTTTTATTTAGCATAATACAACCGTTACTTAAAACAGAATTATTTTCCTAATTATAGTTATTGAGATATTTGTCGTTAATCTAACATAATATTCTTATGCTACAGTACGTTGAGTCCCAAAAGATGCTGGAAAACGCGTCTCCACGCAGGAAGACTGAGGAAATCTATTTTTAGATACGCCATGTGCGTGAGACAGATTGTACAGATAGACACCCTCTTTTCCTCTCAGCATTTTCTTATTATTAATAATCCTGAATATTTTACAAGTATAAGGTTATCTACTTTATTAGATAATTGTGTAGAGAATTATTACAAATTTGAATGAAAACGTTGTGATTATTTTGCCGGTAATTATTCACAATATTAAATTTATTAATACTTAAAGATCTAATTTACAATGTAATTACATTCGATAAATTTACAAACGGTCGGTTATATAAAATGAACTAGTGGTAAACATGACTTATTGCTTTATGTAATATATTAAGTATTATAGTAATCATTTATCGTTTGTTAAAAAGATTCTTTACATGTTTATTGGTTGCGTTTACAAAATGCATATGGTTAGTTATAGAGTTATATTTTTGGGTTCTTGTTAATAGATCTTAATATTATTAATACGGAAACAAGCAAAAGCTGTTGATTGCAATTTAACAAAGAATATGGAATTAGTATTATTTTTCCTAATTTCCTTACTGCTATATTTAATATTCAAAGTTGTTAAAATAATTTTATCTTTAACGGTGTGAGAGATATTGTCTAATAATGTAAATAATCTTTTCAGTATATAGTATATGTCGTGTATTCAAAACTCGGAAAAGCGCGTCCCCGCGTGGGAAAGCGTCATATCTATATTTAGTAGGGCCATGTGTTTTACAACAATCAAGATAGTGTATCCGCTCGAAACAAGCGTCCCTTAAAGCTACTTTCACATTTTGAAGGAATGTTTCCATCTCACATGTAATTGTTTAAAATCCAAAATGTTTATGTAATAGAAACATTTTATTTATTCATAACGGAAGAAAAAATAAAAGTTGAATAAGTTTTATTATTTGATTAGGGAAAATATTCTTTCATGAATGTGTCTGAAAGTAATTATTACAACCTTAAATCTATTTTACAATGTTATACTTTTCATCCCACGCCTGAACGGTTGCTAATTATTGGTTACTGTACCTATTGTCAGAAGAAACTTAATTTATATATAAAAATACAAAAATACTCAGTCAAACATATAAAGGTAAAATTTCAATTAGCGATTTGTACTTAAGCTATTATTTAGAACATATTTGTAGGAACTTAACCATACTTTATAACTAGTGCGTTAATGCAAACAAAATAATATTGTTAATAACAATCAGTAATATTGTACTTCTCCTAAAGGTTTTACTATTATAATTTTTATGGCTTATGAATATCATTTTCTTATTCAGATTAGTACATAATTTCGTTATGTTAATAATTAATGTCTGGTGAATATTTCTCCTAGAGTGGATTACTTATTTTGTATAAGTAAAGGTAATAATATTTGGTAACAGATTTTCTAATATAGTTTACTGCACTCGTAGTCGTGGGTATAGTTGATTACAATATTTTAGTTTATTGAGATTAATGTTTGTTCTTCATCAAGAAGAAAAGAAAGTTTACAGTCCGTTTAATATAAAGTCTAAATATAGCCTTTTAAGGAAAAGGAAATTACAAGATTAAAAATTCAGAAATTTTAAAGCATGAGCCGCGTCGGTGTTTTATGACAGCTTGAGACTCCGAGAAGCGCAGGTTACATCTACAACCCTTGGTGCAATAGTGTCGGTAGGGTAATAGGTGTTCAGGGTTATGACTATGGTTCATCGCATAAAAATATATACAAAAAAAAATTTTCCCATCGTAGACGGTTCCGTTACACCTGTACAAAAGTCTGGTTACATTACAACTAATACTTAAACTAACGATTTATTCATACTAGTAACACGAACCTTTCGTAACTTTTATATCATTAACTATTCATATAAGTACTTTACATTCAAGTAAAGTACTCACTTTACGCACTCGTGAAAGAAATCCGGATACTTTAGGCATGCTGAGCAGGCATTTAAGGACGTTCTCTTGGTCGAAATAGCAGTTTTCGAATTTTTAACTTCTAAATAATGTTTAATTAATTTAATAATTCAAAAGTAAGTACATATAACAAATATACACTAGAAGGAACATAAAAAAAAATTTTTTAAACGAATTCAGGCAATAGTTACCATGATATTGTTAAAATTAAAGACAAAAACTTCAATAAGCTACCTAATTTTTTTTTGTTTCTTATGCAATCTTAACGAAATAAAGCTTATTTTGTTCGTTAAGAAATTTCAGAGGGAGTATCGATGGGAAAATTTATTATACGAGTTACCAATACGACGTAATATCAATTTGTTTATTAAAACTTGACTTACTTTTCTTAAACAAATTGATATTACGCCGTACTGGTAACTCGTATCATAAATTTTCCCATCGATACTTCCCCTAAAATTTCTTAACGAACAAAATAAGCTTTATTTCGTTAAGATTAGATAAGAAAGAAAAAAATTAGGTAACTTATTGAAGTTTTTGTCTTTAATTTTAACAATATCATAGTAACTATTGCCTGAATTCGTTTGAAAAAAATTGTTTTATGTTCCCTCTAATGTATATTTGTTATATGTACTTACTACTGGATTATTAAATTAATTAAACCTTAATTGAAAGTTAAAAATTCGAAAACTGCTGTTTCAACTAAGAGAACGCCCTTAACGTAGAGTTTCACGCGTTCAATTATAAAGAATAGTAAACGCAACACGTGCGAAAGCCAGTAATCTTTACACGGGTACTTTACCGGCATACTTTACGCAGTAGTTGCGTAATGCACTATTACCTACTCGATGTTTGTTTTTATTTCTGTACATCTCCTAAAAATAATTTCTCTAACCTTCGAATCTATTTACCTGTTCCTTGTCACATAATGGGAGAATTCTTTTCGGTGCATGTGGTTCTTTTATGCATAATGGGGGGGGAGTATCTATACTCTTTTATCACGGTGAAGGTTGGGTATCTCGCACATTTCTATTTCGCGATGTAGACGTTCCAGGGTTCAGAATTCGCGCGGCCAGTCGGGTTCTATATTCTCCCTTCTTTATTTCGAATTTTGTTCTTTAGTTGCGTGGCTCTGAGTGTGCGCTTTACGTTCGTGCTCACGTTCGATTTAACTTAATACGCGGCCTTCTGCAGTTTAGTTTACGTTTATACATATAATATGTGCTTCGCTTAGTCTCTGATTATGACTCATTCGTCACGAGCCAGACATGTTCGATTGTTATCTCTGAAATCTGTCGTGTGTACCTGCTTGCAATTTTCTAAGGATTTGGTGATAGTTTAAGCAAATCATTCCAATGATAGAAGTTGAAATAAATATTATTAATATTGATGAAAACTGGAATATTTAAATTATAACTATAATAATCCTTAAAAATGTACGAATTAATAAATATATTTAATACTAAATTCGTAATAATAACAATAATAATTACATATGAATACATAGCGTATACCCCCGCGCTGGCCTACGATTTCCTTGTATGACAAGTTAGTACTTTAATTTTATATATTCTTAAAACATTCTCATGGGTTTGCGGTTCGGTAAAAGCAATTTGCCATCCCTTGCCTATGCAGAACTCGGATTTTTTTTTTTTTTTTTTTTATAAATGAGTAGGCATGCGGTTCACTTCATAACACGCGTTTTATCGTATATGCTTTAGTGTGCCCCACTATAGCCCTATAAGCGTCGTGGGAGAGACACTGCAAGCAAGCTGGCGTTTCCCCCTCCACGTCACGCAAACGTTGAGCTCAAAGCTGCACAGCGTTGAGATACGACTTGCGTCATTCCATTTTTTATTCATGCAGCCGATTGAGGTCCGCGACTCACATATGCAGCTCCCATTCGCCACGTCTCCGCCACGACTCCACTCCGTAAGCGTACTTCCTCCCTTTACGAGTACTCGAATCGCTAATTCGATACAATACAAGGGAGCTGACCTTCGAAAGGTCAGGGAGATAGCGCGTGCGGGAACCTACGATTGGGCCATCGCTCTATGTCTGAGGGGAGATAGGGTGCTTGCGCGTGCTTCGTTATACGTATGTACATATAGGTTTTAGCGAATTCAACCCGACTACTCATTTTTAATGCGTGGGTCGTACGTCTGTTTATATTAAGAGGTAAATTGTTTTTCTCGCTTGCTACCATGGAATTTTATGAGTTTTTTTCTTTTTTTTTTAATCGGGAATCATATTTCGGCGCCGTAAGTTAAAAATTTGCTTCTTGTCTCCCCGTTTGTATTTTCGTTTGAATTATTTTCTTGTAAGTGTGAATGATTTGCTATGACTACAGCGTACACTAAACTTTTTATTTATGACACCTTTTTTTTCGAAATTTCGACGCATACAACTATTATTGGTATTCTAGTGATACTCACTACCGACGCTCAAGATATTTATTATTAATTATTTAAAGAATTGTATGTTTGACATATCTTTGCACGTGTAATGTGCCCTTTTTCCCTCGACTTAGGCGCGCGAACTCCTCGCGATTGGGCCTGTTTTTTTTTTCTTTAGAAGAACGTACGAGATATCGACCTTTATACGCGAGGCGTCTGAGGGGCCGCAGAAAGAAATGTTCGTTCTCGCTTTTAGCGGTGTACGTAGTATTCGCTCCTGCCGTCTGAGGGGCCGTGATAATTTTGCACCATCGCCCATCCCTCCTGAAGCTTTATTTACTCGCTTATCGAAAGCTCGCGATTCTCTGTCCCTTTGGGTAGTTCATAACTTCTTTTTAGGAGATTGAGGTGTACTATTCGCCTTTGTTTCCCCTTTTATATGTTGGCGTGTAATTTATTTCGATGATTTCGCACGATCCCACGATCTCCCGGCCTGTCTTGCCATGTTTGGGTTTTTTCATGAGGTATACCATTTCCCCCTCGCGAAAGTGTTGGGTGTTTTGTTTCTGGTCATAATAAAATTTAGATTTATATTTTGCTTGGGCTAAGTTCATGGCCACCAATGTTCTCAGCTGTGCTAGCAATTGTGTAGCGTTGGCTAGGTATTCGCTATAAGTTAATAGTTCCTCCCTGGAAGGGAAGCTGGAGGCGGTTCAGGCTTGGTCTCCGAATACTGCTTCGTGTGGGCTGTAACCTAGTCCCTCATGTACTGTCGCATTGCACGAGTGCTGTGCGAGTGGCAATAACTCGTCCCAGTTCTCCCATGCGTTCAGGTACATTTTCAGATACTCATTGAGTGTGTGGTGCATTCTCTCAATTTCCCCATTTGACTGCGGGTAGTAAGCTGTAGTGCAGAATTTATTTGTCTTAAAGGCTTTTGCAAACTCATTCATCATCTTGTTCACAAAGTGGGTTCCTTGGTCGGATATAATACTGCTGGGGGCCCGAAATAGCTGATTAGATTCTCGATCAACGCGCGAGTCACTTCTTCGGTCGTAGCTTGCTTAGTTGGCACCAATATGCAATACTTACTGAAATTGTCTTGTATTGTCAGAATGTATTGGTTGTCTCATCTAGTCACCTCCTTGGAGCTCACAAAATCTATTGAAGTTTGATGAATGTTTTTCTGAGGGTGTGTCACTTATTATCATGGGAAGCCGTGTTTTCACTCGGATGAGTTTGTCGATTTGGCAATCGGGTCAGACCCGCACGAACTGTCGCACATCCGACTGCATGTTCCTCCACTAATATTAGTGAGCCAGTCTATCATACGTTTAGTTATTCCCTTATGACTCCCTATAGCTGATTAGTGATATTACTTAATGGTCCGGTACTGATCCTCTACCTTTGGTACTGGAAGGTTATTCTTAAAGAAGACTATCGCGATGTCGATTCCCTTGAATGCTTGGTTACACTGAATAAGAAAGCCCTATTCGACCAGGGTGAGGACGGCCAAGTCCCTGATGATGCCTATGGACCTTATCTTGAATTTTATAATCAAATGTTTTAACGTGCGAATGCATTGCCTTATGTCGGGTCGCAAAGTCTTACTATCTGTGCGTGTTTTGACAAAAACCCCATCATGCGACCTCTACTTGTCTCCGTAGTGTGTATATTTCTCCAATGACATGCGGCGACCCTCTCAAGTCATCTTCCGAAATGTATCGTCGCTCTAGAAGAGTTTGTAGTACCTCGGTTTCAAGGTGTATGTCCGTCGGTAGTAAGTATACTAAATTTTCTTTGTACGCGAACGGTTGTTCATCCAGTCTTGGTACGTGTGTAAATGTCCCATTGTTGACACTGTCTATTAGCCATGGGGGCTGCATGTGCGATGGTCTTGCGTCGGCTACTAGGTATCGGGTCATTAATCCCGTGTAATGCGCGGGAATCGGGGGTGGCTCCTCTATCTGGATATCGTCCATGACTCCCTCGGATGCTATATTGCGTTCAGGTTGATCCGGGGTGTCTTCCGTTGTGGGGAGGTATGGAGTGTAGTGGACCCGTATTAGGTTTATGTGTGCGCATTCGGGGTTTTCGTTAGCTCTATAGTGTAGAAACCTCACCTGCTCGTTTATGTGAAAATGTATGCATAAATTCTACTTGTATTACTGTGAGAATACGTAAATGCAGTCTTCACCGGCATACTCGTTGATGTCTGATAGAATACAACAGGCTTCCAGAGGGTTCCCACTGGATGCCCGAACCGGGCTCTCTAATAATTTTGCTCGTATTTCGCCCGGGGATGTATCTAATCGTAGTGCTTTAATCAGGGAGAAGAAGAGGCAGTTCCCATTCGGAGAACTCGGGATGTCCTCATCTTGGGCGAAGGGTAGGTCCGGCTGTGCGCATTGCGACTCCTCCCTATATACATAAAACCCTTGTGCTGAAGTCAACGGGAGGCCTTCGTTGCTGACATTCATAAGGCTGGTGACTCACTGGCTCAAATTCCCTTCCTCTTCGCAGTGGGTTGATGGCGGGTCACGGCCCCAAGAGTCGTTCGCTAGCTCCTCCTCGTTGGTAACTTTCGCAGGACTTGACCCGCCTGACGACTGAGCATCTCCGTTTATTCCATGGTTTTGGCTGTTTAACTCATCCAGTGGTGGATTATTTTCCTTGGGATATGGGGCCTCTGGCTCGCTGCCAGTAAAAAGTCCGGTTTCCGATGCCTCGGCTGGTTTTGTGGTTTCGGGGGTGTTGCTCCATCGGTCAATGCATCCAGCTCGTGTGCCGGGGTCCGTTTTATTCGATTCCGGAGCCGCGTCGACGTCATTCACGGTTTTCATGCTAATATCTCTATCGCTTATCGAGGCGACGTTATAATATCCTCGGCGCGAGCCATACTATGCGTGTGCCTGGTTGTCTTCTATATCCTCGGTGTAGGACGGCATTTCTGTATCGGGAGCTAAGTCCTCCTCGCCTTCTGATCGATTTTCCTGTCTTTCTCTCGCGGGACTAGCGTTTTTGATTGGCGAGATCACTGCTGAACTTTCATTCCACCTTAAGCGTGAATGCTGAGCTGGCGACCCTTTATTAGGCGTAGAAGTACCTTGGGGTCGAGCGTCCTCTTCCGGATGAGCGGGTGTTTCCCATACATCTATACGGAACCTCGATTAGCTGTTTTTCTCCCTTTCCTCCATTTCTACCGTAAATTTTACTCTTGTCCCTCTTTTAGCGGGGCTGTTTAGCAACTGGCGCAGCCTATCCTTCACAGATTCGCTCGCGGGGTCTATATTTTGTGAACCCAATGTGTTTTCGAGAAGGAATTCGTTACTTTTGCTGCTTTTTTGGATGACGGTTGCCCTATATCGGACTCCTATCTTCCGGTTCGACAAGCTCTTGGTGTGACAGGATACTCCGCCTGTAGACGTGGGTTGCTTGCAATTTCATTATTATGCAAAGGCCGTGGCTCTAATTCGAGGGATTCTTTCAATATTTGGTATATACGTTCCCACTCCGATTTTGACAGGTGATATCTGTAGTTCGATATTTTCGTCAGACGGACATTAGTCAGTATGCTTTCAATTTCTATGTTTTTGTGATAAGACAGTGTGTACACGTGTTTATTGTCGTCTGACTCCGTCAGCCAGTGCACTCGCACCTGGCCCTTTGATTTGAGTATATCGCGGGTTAACCGGCAGAGCCAAAAGCCGTTGTCAACATTACGTACGGCGAAAAGCTCTCCTTTTTTGTACAGGGTCTGAAATTCCCTTTTATCCAGGTTTTCGTTTTCCTTTTGTTACAATGTTTCGGGGTTTACTCTCGAAAGCGCAACAATGGGCCTGCCCTGCGGGCCGTTTGATTGACCTTATAATGAAACCTCGTTAAGATTTATTTCACTCGTTGCTGTGTTGGTATGAGTTTCACCGAATTGTGGTCCTTACCCGCACATGGGTGGTTGCGCTCGCGTGGCGCCCGGAACCTGCCCGACGGCTGAGGTTAATGGCGTACTGGCTGTGTGAATCACTACCGAATCTCCGTTTAGTTCTACCCCTTGCTGGATCTTCTTGCAGACGGGAAGCCTTCGCTCTGTCCTTCCTTCTGTTTGTTTCCGGTACCTACGCCTTCTTGAACCTAGAGTCCAAGTTTCCGTGTCCCAGTCCGTTGACAAGTCCTCCTGCCCGTCCGAGTAGTCCACTCAACACGAGGTCCATTAGGCCCTGAAAGGTCGCGGGCGCGTTGCGCAGGCCCATACCCATTCGCGTATACTCATAGTGCCCGTACGGTCTGGCGAAAACAGTCTTGTGCGCGTCTTTCGGATCCACAGAAATATGGTAAAATCCTGTTTTCAAGTTAATTGCTGTAATATATTGGACCGTCGCTACGGATTCTATAATATCCGTTGTAAGTGGGAGTGGATAACTATTGCCTACGGTTATCTCATTTAATTGGCGAAAATCTGTCACCATTCGCCACCTTTTTTCTTCATTCTTGCCACTTTCTTGGGGACTACGCATATCATCGATGAGTAAGGATCGGAGGGTGTAACAACTCTTTCCTCTAAACACTTTGATATTTGCCGCTGTATCTCCTCCTTTATAGCTGGCGGGTGACGCGGCCTCTTTGCTTGTACCGGCTCGTCTGTTGTAGTCACTGTTTTATGTGTAACTAAATGCGTCACTTTTAGTTTTTCTCCCGATAATTCAAAAATATGTGCCTGTTCCCTTATTAGTTCTTTAATATGCGCTATTTCTTATTCATTTAGGTCCTTTAGGGTGTCGGAGTCTAGTGCCTAGAATACTTTTGTTGCCCGATGCTCTTCATCGTCAGACAGTAAGCGAAACACGTTTGCGTGCTCGAGTTCACTGCGAGCATCTATGTGCGGCCCGCCGAGTACTACGTCTTCTTCGCGCATGGCTTCGCAGGATTCCAACGTGACAGTTGGAGCCTTAATTCGCACGGGCTCATTGTTAATATTGTAACAGAGTGCGTGTACCTTGCCGTCTCTATTTTCGGCTACGCCAAAATAATAGCTTGGGCCCTACTTTCTGCAGGGGAATTAATCCTACTTTGTCTTCTTTATTCTGGACTCTCGCGTAAATTACCTGCCTTGTATGGGGCGGTATTAGGAATTCCTCTCCCCTCTCAAAGGGTATTACTAATTGCCCTGTCTCTAGGCATTTATTAGCGGCATTAACTCTGATGCCATGTTTAGCTAATATGTCCCATCCTAACAGTCCGCCTTTATCTACGGGAAAATCGTTAGGGATTACGTTTGATTCGCAGGAGAGTCCACTTAATTCTACACTTATGCTTCCTAGGGTCAGGCATTTGCCATGCGTGATGCCACTTATAGTAACTAACTTTTCTGTATTTATTACCCCGGTTCTGACGCACTCTTGCTTAATTAGTGACATATCTGGTCCTATATCAACATAAAATCGATCCTTATTTCCTTCTGGTCTACTTGCGCTTGCCTTCTTCCTTACTTGCTCCGTCCCGCAGGAATCTGGTGCCAAGCATCATGGAAGTTTAAAGGACAGGTCGTGCTTCCCCTATTCGGCTCATCGTTGTTAACGTTACTCCCCGTGCTATTCCGTCCCTCACCATAACGCCGATTGCTGTTCCGATCGTTGTATCTCCGATCTTCACTGTGACCTTGATAGCGATTCACGCGATCGTCTCTATTATTTCCATTGTACGTAGGACGGTAGCGCGTACCACGATTTACGCGGCCTCTCTGGTTTCTGTAGTTATTGGGTCGGTATTCCGGTCTCCAGTTTGTTTGTGAGTCCCGAATATTCCTCGGATCCCTGTCGGAGTAGCGGTCGGGTCGGCCCTCGAAGTCCTTTGGACCTTGCCTAGTTATGTCGCGCGGTCCGACCCGAGCGTTAATGTTTGGAGTTTCCGCAGGATACGCTGCTGCCGAATACGTCAACGGGGGAGCCGAACCGATCGGGTACAGGGCATATACGACTTTTGGTGGCAGTGGTGGCGAAGGCGTCCCCCCTCCGGTTTGTCCGGGTTCCCTACGGTAACTTTCGCGTTCTTTAAGGCTTTTTGTAGAGCGTGGCAATTGCCATATTGGTCGCTCTTCTTCTGGCAGTAGATGCAAAATTTCGTGCCCGCGCCCTTATACTGGCACCTACCCTCGGGGTGATCATCCGTGCCGCAGACACCGCAGCGATACCTAGCGGGGACCCTCCTAATCGTGGCCTGCAGATTATCGTCTTTTAGTTTAGCGTATTTTTCCATAAGTTCGGTTAGAATCCCTTCGGCGGAGATGGGGCCTGCCTACGTCCCCCGCGTCGTGCACCGATTCCCTGTTCGACTCTTACGGCTTCCGTTATTGCCTCTACCAAGGTTTTGGGATTCGCGGCTCTCACTTGGTGTTGTAGGTCCCCTTGGAATACGTACAGCAACTGATCGAGGGCTTCCGAGCCACCCCTCTTTTTGTATGTTAATTTCTCGAAATCTTGTAGGGACGTATCGGCATCATAGGTATTTAGTAATCGATTTAGCAAGATTTTTACGTGCTGTCTATAACTTCCGACACTTTCCCCGTTCTTCTGTTTGATAACCTTAAGTTCGGCCAGCAATCTGTCGGTGCCACCGACGTGCGTATACCTCATCGTAATGTCCTCGAGTACTTTTTCAATCGATGTAAAACGGTTCATGAGACATATATAATCTTCCGCAGCTCGTTAGTGAAATTTTGGGGCTAATGCACTCATCAACCAGCATTCTGCTGATGAGCCAAATTCGTTTAGTACATTGTGCACAACGCGGCAAAAGAAGACCACCGAGGTGGGATTCCCGTCGAACGGGGGAATCGTATTCATAGCCTGCTGCAGTGAAAATGTTCACGCAGGGTCTCTCGGGCGGGCGACGCCGAGTGCGGCGCACAGTGGGAAAAAATGGACAAAATTCTTGTGACAGCTCAGTTTTTGACGAATCTTGATAATTTTTATTTTTAAATACTCTTAATCTTCTAGAGAATAATGTGTCACTGCGAAAATTACGATAATATTGCCAAAAAATAAATAGCGGCGATAATATATTTATAACGGAAAAATTCTAACTCTATCATCTATTTTATGTACTTTAGATACGTAAAAGTTTGTGGGTTCTGGGTTCATAGGTTTAGGGTTTATGGGTTTAGGGTTTATAGGTTTAGGGTTTATGGGTTTAGGGTTTATGGATTTAGGGTTTATGGGTTTAGGGTTTATGGGTTTAGGGTTTATGGGTTTAGGGTTTATGGGTTTAGGGTTTATGGGTTTAGGGTTTATGGGTTTAGGGTTTATGGGTTTAGGGTTTACGGGTTTAGGGTTTACGGGTTTAGGGTTTACGGGTTTAGGGTTTACGGGTTTAGGGTTTATGGGTTTAGGGTTTATGGGTTTAGGGTTTATGGGTTTAGGGTTTATGGGTTTAGGGTTTATGGGTTTATGGGTTTAGGGTTTATGGGTTTAGGGTTTATGGGTTTAGGGTTTATGGGTTTAGGGTTTATGGGTTTAGGGTTTATGGGTTTAGGGTTTATGGGTTTAGGGTTTATGGGTTTAGGGTTTATGGGTTTAGGGTTTATGGGTTTAGGGTTTATGGGTTTAGGGTTTATAGGTTTAGGGTTTATGGGTTTATGGGTTATGGGTTTATAGGTTTAGGGTTTATGGGTTTAGGGTTTATGGGTTTAGGGTTTATGGGTTTAGGGTTTATGGGTTTAGGGTTTATGGGTTTAGGGTTTATGGGTTTAGGGTTTATGGGTTTAGGGTTTATGGGTTTAGGGTTTATGGGTTTAGGGTTTATGGGTTTAGGGTTTATGGGTTTATGGATTTAGGGTTTATGGGTTTAGGGTTTATGGGTTTAGGGTTTATGGGTTTAGGGTTTATGGGATTAGGGTTTATGGGTTTAGGGTTTATGGGTTTAGGGTTTATGGGTTTAGGGTTTATGGGTTTAGGGTTTATGGGTTTAGGGTTTATGGGTTTAGGATTTATGGGTTTTGTGGGTTTGGCTTTGTTGGGTTTAAGATTTATGTATTTATGTTTATCATTTATCAAGTAATTTATGTCTTTAGTCTACATTGCCTGTATAAATATCGTTATAAGGTCTGTACCTAACCTCAAAATTTTTATGAATACAAAAACATGATTTTCGCAGTGAGAGGTTGTTCTGTAGTATCCTCTGAATACGTATACCAATTTTGGTGAAGTTTCGTTGAAAATTGAGTTGTCACAAGAACTTTGTCCATTTTTTCCCACTGTGCGACGTCGGCGCGAGCCGCCTTTGCGAGTGCCAGTGCGCGACCGCGCGCACACGCATATAGAGCGCGGGCGCACCACCCGAATCGGCGCGTACCCAGAGTACACGCCGCGCGTGTAAATAGTGAACAGCTTCCAGGGGCAATAAAGATAATTCTTTGCTTTTACTTGTTCGCGTATTATTTCACGCATCCTACTTTCAATTCCCTATTCGGTGGCACGGTAAAGAATGCCGCCGGCCTCCGCGGTCGCGAGTACGTAGTACTCGCGTGATAACTGAGCAGCTGGGGCAGCACGCTCAAGAGAGAGCGCGACGGCAAAGTCGCGCGTTGCAACGGGTCGAAAAGGCGCGGCTGCTGCTGAAAGCAGCCGACGGCGAGCAACAGCACGGAGCTGACGGGCCGCTAATCGTCGAGGGTTGGCACGAGTAAGTGCTCGCGCCTGTCAATTGCTGCGCCGTTCATCGGCAAGTCCGCGTTGAGATATAGAGCACCGAGGACAGCTTTTAGCCCGTTACAAAATTTTATTTTAATAATTTATTTAATAAAATTCAATAATTGAATAATTAATTTCAATGAAATTAATTTAATATAAATCTAAAAATTTTAAATAATTTAAGTTTAAAACTACACAACTTTAATTGCAATAATTTATTTATTTTTATGTTTAACAATAATTGTAATAATTTGTTTAATAAAAAAATTAACCCTACGTAAAATTAATTAAATGAAAAAATCAATTATAAAAACCAATAACATTTTAAAAATCATTAATTCATCTCTAATTTCCTTACCCACCCCCTTAAATATCTCAATTTGATGAAATTTCGGATCTCTATTAGGCTTATGTTTAATTATTCAAATTATTACAGGAATCTTTTTAACCATTGTAACGGGGTTAATTTAAGGGAGGGTCTTAGTCCCTCTCTAGGGCACGCGAAGGTAATACACGGGCGTCTACCACGCCCGGGGCGGCTCGCCGTTGTAGAATGAGCCGCAGGCCGGCAAGAGCGCATCGGCACAGGTTCCGAACGTGCGCGCGCAGGCCTCTACTGCAGAAAGCTTAGGCCACTTTCCACAAGAGCCGACGCTACGCTCTGCCGCTGCTGCCAACTTCGGCGCATGAACCACCGGTGGCCGGCTATGAACTAGCCTTACCTACCTTCGCCGGTGTTCCCGTACAACGCCGCTCAGGTTAACCTGAGCGACTTTAACTTACAATTTCCGCGTTGACGTTGCTCCTCTTTGAGGTGATGCCTCCGACTAGCTGCAGCTGCTGAAAAGGTAGAGGGCGGTATTCGGGGAGATAGGGAACGGTTACTCGCAAAATCAATGACTCGACACTAACGAAGTAAAAGTAAAATAAGAAGGGTTTATTAACCGACAGGATCGCGCTAAGGGGCGCGAAGCCCGAACAAATCTTCTGTACAAATAACGCGCCCAGGCCGAGACTTTACGCGGAGCCGGCTGAACGCACAGCCGGCATGTCCGCGTCGCACGCTGCCGGAAAATGGCCGCCGCACGCGCGCACACGAGGCCGCTTGCCTCTATGCAAGCGGCGTCGGTTAACCGCGAACACAAACCCGCGAGGCCGCTCGCACGCAAATCCTACGCGGCATACAATTACGGGACGCAACTTACTTTTGCGCTGGCCAGCGCGTCGCACTTCTCACTCTCTCTCTCTCTCTCTCTCTCTCTCTCTCTCTCTCTCTCTCTCTCTCTCTCTCTCTCTCTCTCTCTCTCTCTCTCTCTCTCTCTCTCTGGGTTGGTAAGTGTCAACATCGACAAATTTTTGCTCCTGACTTATTCGAGTATATCTAATAAACTATTCACTCCTCGGAGTGTTTTGTTAACAGAAAAGTAGCTCCAGCGGCTTTCAAGCTCTCCGCCTAAGGGCCCATGTATTACATGGTGTTCTATGAGCCAGGAGTTACTTTTCTTCAGAAGACGCTTAACATAACCTCCAAGGCCGACAACCAACCAACATAACAATGAGCACATCCTGGCTTTAATCGTGGATGACAACGTTGGCATCAACAACACTCCTCGACATCTACTCCTCGCCAATCCTCCACTGCACTGCATCACACGGCAAGTTACTTCATAGTCTTCACTGCAACAGCTTTCCAAACATCATAACGGCGAATTTGAATAACACGGGTAACCGGCGAATGGTAGCAGACGGAAAGCTGCCAACAACAGCAGAGGTGACCGTGTATCTGTCGCGAAACATGGATAAGAGGTGTGCTGTATGTGGTGAATTTTCGACGAGGCAGCTGGGAGTGTGCCCGAAATGTCGTCGGCCGTGCCCCTCCAAATGCTCCGGCAAGAAAAAAGGTGCCCTGTGTGACTTATGCCGCAGTGAGGAGTAGCCAACAACATCGGCAAAGGCGTCAATTTCTATCAAGCCTACGGGTGCGCAGGTGAGCACGCGTGCGTCGCTCTCGCAACGGCGCACGCCTAATTCCTCTAATATTGACCCCCACCATCGCGCGCCACTTGGGTCATCGACACCTGCTATTGAGCTCTCCTCGCGCGGCAGCAGCGCGCGCACGTCTTGCTCGCGGCCTGCTACCAGCGCTGAGTCAGCGGAAGGGGTTGCCGGAGTACAGGGGGCAGGAGCGCCAGAGAGAGCTATCGGGCGGGACAACTGCCCGCAGGCGCCCGAAACTCAGTGGAACGACAGTGCTGCGAGGTTCACTGTCTCGCAGCCGCCCATATCACCAGGCACCGATACCGGCATTCGGCCAAGCGATTCGCTTCAAGCGCTATGTTTACACGAAAGCGCTTCACCACTGGCGGATATAAAGCGTAAGGGTGTGGAGAATCTGCTGATCCCTCTGACCACGATGGAACTACTATTCCAACGATTTGACATGCTCGAGGGGCAGCTTGACGACTTGAAAGCACTCGAGAGTCCGTGTCGCCTAGGACTGCCACCTCGTCTCCAACATTGGAAAATAACACTTGTGTTACGGAGCTGGCCACGCGGGTCTCTGCTCTCGAGGGGCTAATTAATAATCAAAATATTCTATTAGAAAGTCTGAATATAACATGCAAGCTGCTTCTCGAGGAAAATTCAATACTTAAATCTAAGTTTGACAACGCGCAAAATAGTATTTTTGATATAAACACCAACCCTTGTGATGCTGGTGGCTCCAATCCAACTACAAGCAATCACTGCAACCGAGTTTTCCGACCTCCCGGCCATGCCCTGGGGTTCCTGTCGCGGGATCTGGGGACTGCGGTGCTGAGTCGTGTGAGGTGATATTAAACGGCGTACTAGAAAGGGAATGTGAAATAACTAACGAGGTTCGAAATGATATTGCCTTCGCGGTCCTCAGCACCGTCCTTCCCTCTCTCAAAAGGGAAAATATCCTTGGAACACGTGATCTGCGGTCCCGAGGCCTGCCTGAGGAGGTAGGAGAGGCAGGGGAGGGCTTGGCTTCGCGTTCAGGTGCCCCGCGCTCTTGTGTAGTGAACCTCAGGAGCGCGGACCTTGTCAGGGAGGTGATGCGGGCAAAGCGTGCGCTCTCCAACAATTACTTAACATCGTCGGATATTAAGTCTGAACTGCTTAGACCGGACTCTGCTGCCTGCATGCCGAGATCTAAGATTTTTATAAATGAAATGCTGTCCCGAGAGAAATTTTTGTTTTTTAAATGTTTGAGGCCATAGCTCAGGGGCTGGGCTTCAAATACGTCTGGCATGCGGGTGGTCGGTTTTTGGCTCGGCGCAAAGGAGGAGAGCGAGCGCACGTGTTCGCTTCAGCTGCCGACTTGCAAGCCATTCGTACGGCGTACCAGTCTGCTCCCAAACAACTTCTGCCTAAAAGTAACTCGCTGAGTAACGTAGTTACAAAGAACAACACTGCTGAAATGAGGCAGGGAGCAGCCCAGGTGGTAGAGTCGGCGCAAGCCTTGTGACTGGGTCCGACTCCTGTCGACGGAGGAGGGGGAGAGTGCCCGCTCAAGGCGGGGTTTCTGAACATAAATTCTATTAGACCGCGAATAAATAATCTTCGCACGTACCTGGCTGAGGATCCTTCCTATCACCTCTTTGGTATAGCGGAGTCATGGCTGGGCCCGATTGTTGACGACAGTCTCATTCGGATTGAGGGCTACTCGGTGATCAGGCAGGATCGCAATATCAATGGCGGCGGGATTGCGCTGTTTGCGCGATGATTTCAGTGTTATAAAATTGGCATCTTTTGATACTCAGGGATTGGAAAGACCGGAAATTCCTGAGTATTTATTCTGCCGCGTACAGAAGGGTGATTCTCCCCCCATTTTGGTCGGTGTTATCTATAGACCCCCGCATATTGCCATGCAGAAAGATACCGATCTATTTGATGTCCTGCGCGATCTTGCCGGCGAGTATAGCCACAAAATCATCATGGGGGATCTGAATGCTGATTTGTCGTCGGCAACTGATGCAGATGCATATACTATTAGGAACTTGGCCAAAGAGTTGTCTCTTCAAATTGTGCAGCATGGCCCGACTCACCATAAAACTCCAACAAATCACACGTGGATTGACTTGATCCTTGTAGATGACAATGACGAACTGCTAGGGCATGAGAATGAATGCTTACCCAGTTTCGGCAAACATGCCATCATTGATGCTACCATCGCACGCTATGTGCCTGCTCCTGTAAAAGAGTCATTCTCTTACAGAGATTATAAAAAGATATGTCCTGTCACACTAAATGAACTGCTCGCACGCTGTGACTGGGTAAGCACAAATTCTATTGAATCCGATCTGGAGGAGGCGTTAGATAATTGAACTTCGAATTTGAACCTAGCTGTTGATCACTTAGCACCTTTAAAAACTGTAAAGCCCAGAAAAAAATATGCTCCGTGGCTTGGTCCCGAGCTGAGGCAGCTCATTGACAAACGCAATGAAACGCACAGACGCTACAAGCGTACTGGGCGGGCGGTGCTGTTCGATGAGTTTCTTCGGCTCAGTAACGAGGTCGACTCGCGTATCGCTCAAGAGCGTAACTCCTTCCTTCACAAATGTCTCTCAGACGCTCTTGATGCTAACAAGGATGTTTGGAAGGAAATGCGCAACCTCGGCCTCCTACCGCCGCGAAAAGAGGAAAATCTTCACGGTCTTACACCGTGGGAGTTGAACGCTCACTTTGCCGGGATATCCATGTCCCCCCTTGAAAGCATCGAAGTTGCAATGAACAGCATACTATCTGCGAGCGAGTAAGGTTTTTCTTTTAAACCTGTTGACCTGAATGACGTAGTGATTGCAATATCTCACTTCTCCTCGCAGGCAAAGGGGGCAGACGGGGTTCCCCAAAAGGTCATCGTGTAGGCTCTTCCGGTCATAGGCGAGTACTTGGTTAAAATCTTTAACACCTCTTTTGCACAGGGAGTCTTTCCGGGCTCTTGGAAGCGGGCGCAGATAATTGCGCTGAAGAAAAATGCAACCTCGTCTACACCATCGGACTTCCGTCCAATTGCGCTACTCTGCTTCCTTTCCAAGGTACTTGAAAAGATTGCCCATGACCAAATCACGGAGTATCTCAAAGACAATAGTATACTTGATCCTCTCCAAGCCGGATTCCGTAAGCACCATAGCACTCAGACAGCACTTCTCAAGCTGACCGATGATATTCGTATGGGTATTGATAACAGGAAACTGACGCTACTGTTACTGTTTGACTTCAGTAAAGCCTTTGGCACGCTTTCACCGACAAAACTCCTGCGCAAACTCCAACAGCTTGGATTCTCCAGGTCGGCTCTCCTGTGGACTAAATCATACTTACAAGGTCGCACCCAGATGGTAATTTCCAACAAAAGTGGAAATTCTGATTGGCAAGAAATGAATCTGGGAGTTCCACAGGGTTCCGTCCTGGGTCCTCTGCTGTTTTGTCTATACGTAAACGACCTACATGACATACTTGACGGGCGGACGATAAAACACATATTCTATGCAGACGATCTCCAAATTTACCTGCATATCACTAAGGATGAAATTTTGGAGGGCACGGCTCGGCTATCTGATGCGGCACGAATGGTGGCTGAATGGGCTGAGAGCTCTGGACTGCATCTCAATCCTAGCAAAACCAAAGCAATTCTATTTGGTTCTAGAACCGGTGTGAACACGGTAAATTCACTGGGATTGCAGGGTATTGGCCTGTGCTCTGGAGAGCTTGTTCCATTCAGTAGCGAGGTCGTGAGTCTCCGTGTTACCCTTGACAGCAAACTAACATGGAAACCGCATATTGAAAAACTTGCAAAAAAAGTCAATAAAGCCCTATATAGCTTGCGGTTTATTAGGGCATGTACCACCGAGACCCTTCGCAGGAGACTAGTTGAGTCATTAGTGAAACCGCATTTAGACTACTGTTCGGTGGTCTATATCGATGCAACCAAAGAATAGCGCGAGAAAGTGCAACGATTAAGCAATGCAAGTGTGAGATATATAACTGGGGCTAGGAAGGATGAGCACATAACACCCGACAGGAGACGCCTGGGTTGGCTCTGAACGGACTCACGCAGATATTATTTCGCAGCAGTATTAATGTACAAAATTCTACGGCTGCGTGAGCCTAGTTATTTGGCTGCTTTCTTTACGGAGCACAAGCACAGGCCTACCAGTCGCGGTGTGCAGCCAGAGTTCAGAACCCCCGCCTTGAACTATAAAACGACCGACAGGGCATTTCAGGCGCAGGGTGTCAAACTCTGAAACTCTCTCCCTCCCTCTGTACGCTACCTACCATCGTTATTGTCATTTAAGAGGGCGGTGCGCCAGCACCTATTTGATCTTGACGCCTAGCCTTTCCAGGAAGGCTGGAAGCTGCCAGCACGGGGATGTACATATAGATTAATACTTTAACTTTGCGGACTAAGTTTGATCTGCGTTATTTGACCAAGCAGCTGTGATTTTTTACACTAACTACTCGTATTACTGTGATATTACTATAATAGGTATTTCAAATGTGATATCTTATAAAATGTTTCTTAAACTGTGATTCTTTTACAAATTGTATTCTTAACTGTGATATCCATTTTAGAGTTTTACAAAATGTATTTTAACTGTGATATCCATTCTAGAGTGTAGTATAACCAGCTGTGATATTTTTACTCTTTTTTATAAAATTAAGATCCGTGCGTAAATAGGTATTTAATATTGTATTCTGATTTTATCTTTTTTGTTATATTCCATTTTATTTTTTTTTTGTAAATTTAGACGCATTCTTTTATTGTATTTTTTATCTTCTTTTTATTTTTATGTTCAAATTGTATTTTTATTTTAACTTATGCATTGCATACATTGTTGTATAAATTGTTTTGCCACGAAGGCAAATAATAAAATATCTATCTATCTATCTATCTCTATCCCTGGCTTCCTCGCTTCGAGGCGTCGGGCCTCGTGGCGGATGCCGCCTTCAGTGCCGCTGACTCTCTCTCTCTCGTTCTCGTCCCTCCTCGGGATCGGCCGGGCTGTTGCAGGCAGCCGGCGTTGCGTGTGACGGAGCGGGTGCGTGTAGGCGTGGAGGGCACGGGCTTTTAAAGGCGCTGCACTGGCGGAGCGGGACGGCACGTGCGCACCTGTTGCGCTGCGACACTGAACTGTCTCCAAAATGGCCGCGGCATCGCTTCCGCGGCGCGGCGGCGTCTTCTTCTTCTTCTCGCTTTGCCTTTCGCGCGTCCCGCTTGGCGCGCGGCGAGCCGCTATACGTGCAAGCGCGCGAGATTCAAATCTCGCTGCGCGGTATATGCGACGACCTTACCCTAATGCATGCGCCCGTTACACCCCCCACCCAGATCTGACGTACCCTGGACGTAATATCGGGGAAAATGGAGGGCGCAGAAATAAGGCGTACAACTCGTTAGGTGGAGGCTGTTCCCTTTATTTCAGCCTCTGGGGCATTCGTCACCTGTTGGCGTGGCGTACAAAAATAATATTTACAATAAAAAACTACATACAACAAATTTTTACAAGAAAATGTACAGGACTGCCCCTCGGAGGGAGGGGTCTTTCGGCCCGTGAGCGTCTCTCCCCGGGCTAGCCACGGGGAGACGCGTCAGGCTTCGGTGGATGCCTGGCTGCGTTCGGGCACTTGCGCGGCACCCGCATCCCAGGCCACCCGCACACATAGCAGTGGCGGAGGCGTCCTGCCCCCGGGGGCCTTGGTTCAGGGTGTGGCGGGCGCTCCTTGGCCAGGTCCAGGTCCGCTGCAGCCCTCTCCTCGTCGCGGCGGGCTTCCTCCCATCTGGCTCGGCCTCCTCGGCCAGGCGGCGCGCTTGGGCTTCCGCCAGGGCGCGCTCGGTGTTGGCGCGGAGCTGCTCTTCCTCCTCTTCCCGCTGGCGTTGGAGGCGGGCCCGCCTCTCGGCCCTCCAGGCGACGAGGTGCTCGGCCTCCTCGTTTTTGGCCACCGCCATCCGGCGCCAGTAGGCGACTTCCGGGTGCGGCTCCGCGCACGTTTCGGCGTGGCGCTCCAGCGCGTCGAATACCTCGGTGCGGAACTGGTGGGCCGCCTGGTCCATCGCGCGGGCCCTCATCAGCCCGGCGCGCAGCTCTTCCAAGCTCGGATCGGGAGGGAGTGTCGACCCGTCCGTCTGGACGGCGGCATCTCGTTTTCCCCGCGGATAACCGGCGGGGATCGCGCCGCGCGGCGGCGGGGGGAGCTCCTCCCGAGGGGACGAGTACGGGACTCCCGGACTGGAGCTCGCCTGAGCTCGTTCGGCGTCGTCCACCTCCTCGAGCGAGGGCTCGGCCTGCAGGAGCTCCCGAGCCTCCTGTTCCTGGCGAAGGCGTCGTTGGCGGAGCAGGTGCAGCACCGCCTGTGCTACGCCCTCTACGGCTTGCCCAGGTCGAGGGAGATGAGGGTGGCCATCGCCTGCTCCAGGGTTTCCTCGGGGATCTCCAACATCTGAAAAGGAAATCTCAGGTTAGACTTCTGGAGGCGAGGTCCGCTCAGCGCGCGCAGGTGGCTTGGGAAGCACACGGGAAAAAGGGGCGTCGCGCGCGCGAAACTACGGCCATTTCTGGGGCCTACCGCGCCCTCTGCGCGGGGCACCCGCGACTCCCTGCGCTACCGGGGGTGGTTTGTCCGGGACAGGTGCTTCGCCACGCGGTCTCGGCGGTCTCCCCCGCTCTTTTGGGAGTTGCTCTGGTCTCGCGAGGGATAGCCAATTCACCCGAAGGGGTTGGTTCTGAGTCGCCGCTCGCGCCTGCTTCTGGAGGCTCGGGCGACTCACCGTGGTAGGGCTTGAGTTGGTCCGCGGCTACTATCTCCTCAACTTGACCGCCTTCGCCTACCAAACGGTAGGTGTTGGAGCCCAGTACGGTCGTAATCCCGTACGGCCCTTCGAACTTTGGGGCTAGTTTAGCCGCGATGCCTTTTGCGGCCGAGGAGAGTGTGTGGCCACGTTTCCAGACTCTATCGCCCGGTTTGAAGTATGGCTCTCGCCGGCCAGCGTCGTAATAGTTGGCTTGGCGATCTTGAGCTGCGCTAGCCTTCGAGGCAGCGTGTCGATGGAGATCTGGAAGGGCGTCAAGCCGCTCCTTCCAGCGAGCCAAACTTTCTTCTTGAGCCGGGGCTTCCGCCGCCACCTCTTGCCGCCTACGCTGCGTACCACGGGGCTCTGGCTGCCTGCCGTAAAGCAGCATGGCGGGGCTTACTCCAGTAGAGCTGTGCACGGCCGCGTTCATGGCGAAGAGAAGTTCCAGAAGCTTCTCATCCCATGTGGTGTGCCGCTCCTTGAGATAAGAGGCGACCATCGTCTTTAACGTACGGTTTGGGCGCTCCACCGGATTAGCCTGCGGGTTATAGGTGGGGGTGTTGGTGTGATGCACACCTCGCTCGCTCAAGAAGTCTTCGACGACCCGGTTCTTAAACTCGGTGCCATTGTCGAAGAGGAACACTTCTGGGCAACCGAATCGGAGGAATACCTTCTGGTTCAGTTCACCTATCACCGTCTTCGCATTTGCCTTGCGTATCGGCGTGGCCTCCGCCCACCTGGAGAAAAGGTCTTGGAACACGATGATGTATTCAAAGCCTTTGGAGGTGCGGGGCAGTGGTCCAATAATGTCCCCCGCCACCACCTGCCATGGTCTATCGACGGTGCGTCGTCCCATGAGGCCGGCAGGAGCTCGTTGTTCAACCTTGAACCGCTGGCACGTTTCGCAGTTGCGCACGTATTCTTGCGTCTCCGCGTAATAGCGCGGCCAGTAGTAGCGAAGCGCTACTCTGGCGAATGTCTTTTCCCTGCCGAGATGTCCAGCGGTTGCGTCGTGGCATTCTTGCAGCACCTCGCGACGATGCTCTTCTGGCACTACCAGCTTCCATGCATCGTCGTCGCCGAGGGTTGACTCTACTTCCTGGCTCGGGCGGTAGCGGTATAAGTTACCGGCTACGAGTTTGTACGTCGGGTACTCGTTAGGCTGCTCCCGGACCTTGGCGCTCCACTCCTGATACCACGTGTCCTCCGTGTCCGTTGACCAGGACACCGCGGCCACCTCCGGGCCCTCCTCTTCCTCGTACATGCGGGAGAGAGCATCCGTTACGTAGTTCAGGGCGCCTTTCCGGTGTTCAATGGCAAACTTGTGCTCTTGCAGCTCTAACGCCCACCGAGCTAGCCTGCTCGTGGGATTTTTCATTTGGCAGAGCCACCGCAAGCTGCACCGCAAGCTGTAGTCTGTCACGACTTTAAATTCGTAGCCGTCGATGTAGGGGCGAAATTTGCCTATCGCCCAGACTACCGCGAGGCATTCCCTCTCGGTCACACTGTAATTGCGCTCCGCGGGGGTCAATACCCGGCTCGCGAACTCGAGGACTCTTTTGACGTCGTCCACTTCCTGGAGCAATACAGCGCCGAGGCCAACGTCACTCGCATCTGTCTGCACAATGAACAGGCTGTTCGGGTCTGGTCGTTGCAGTGTCGGTGCGATGATGATCATTGCTTTGAGCAGCTCAAAAGCGCTTTGCTGCTCATCGAGCCACTCGAACTTCTGGTTCTTCCTCGTAAATCGTGTGAGGGGCTCAGCGATCGTGGCATAATCGGGAATAAACCTCCGGTACCAGGAGGCCATGCCTTGAAATTTTCAAAGATCCCTCAGGTTCTTCGGCTTCGGATAGTTCTTGATCGGCTCTACCTTAGCCGGATTCGGCCTCGTGCCGTCTCGGTTAACCAGAAACCCGAGGTACGCCACCCCTGGTTTACAGAACACACACTTGTCCGGGTTAAGCGAGAGTCCAGCGGCCACGAGTCTCTCTAACACGATTTTGAGGCACTCCTTGTGTTTCTCAAAAGTCTCGGCAACGATGATGATGTCGTCGAGATAGGCGTAGACGTGCGGCTCTAGCTCGGGCCCGAGCACGCGGTCTATGAGCCGCTGGAAGGTAGCCGGCGCGTTGGTGAGGCCGTAGGGCATGCGCCGGAATTGGAATAGCCCCAATCCCGGCACGGTGAAGGCGTTAATCGGCCGCGCTTCCTCTGCCAGCGGTATCTGGTGATACGCGCTCTTGAGGTCGAGCGTCGAAATAAACCGGGCCTTGCGCAGCTTGCGCAAGATGTCCTGCATGTTCGGCAGGGGGTAAGCGTCCGACTCGGTAACTGCGTTGACCTTACGCAAATCGGAGCAGAACCTTCGAGAGTTATCGCTCTTCCGCGTCATTACGATTGGGCTCGACCAACCGCTCTGCGAAGGCTCGATTATCCCCTGCTGCAGCATCTCGCGCACGTGTCGGTGCATTTCCTCCTGCACCTTATCCGACATCGGATAGTGTCGCTGCTTTATCGGCCGGGTATTATGCACTTTTATTTCGTGCTCGACCCCCTTCACACAACCTAGTCCTCAGGACGGACTCGACCATCGCCTTCAGCTCCTCTCGCTGAAGGTCCGTGGTATCCGCGAGTCCAAGGGCGGCTACTGCTGCGGGCTCGGTTGTCAAACTGGCTACTTCCAGCTCGACGTAGGTGCCTGCGTTCTTGCAGAACAACCGATCCGTATCTGGGTCAAGTACGGCCCGAAACGCACGTACGAAGTTGACGCCCAGATAGCAGTCTGCGTCTAGGTGTGGCATTATGGCTATCCGTATCTCACGTGTGAGCCCTGCCACGGTGATCGGCAAGATCACGTGTCCTAGCAAGGGGCTTGGACTTCCATTCGCGAGTCGTACACCCCGCTTCTCGGAAGGTGTGACCTTCCGCTCAAGCGCTGTGGCTAGCTGGAGGCCTACAGTGCCCGTCGTCGACGCTCCAGGATCTAGCAGCGCGCGAAGTTTAAAGTCACCTACTTTGATGCGAAGCCACCACCTGGTTTCAGCATGGCAGGAACGGCTGGTCGGGGCCTCTCCTCGACCATCGTTCGGTGACGGAGCATCTTGCTCTGGCGCGGTAGCGCGGCTATCACACGCGGCCACACCCTCTTCGCTCTTTGGAACCTCTACTGGGGAAGGGGCAGAAGCGATCCCGACTCCGCGCCCCTCTTCCCGTTTCCCGAGCAGTTCGGGCAGAATCGGGCAATGTACCCAGGGAGACCGCATGAGTAACAACTCAGAGGCGGTCTCGGCTCATTCAGAGGATTTCCTCCGGAGCCGGTGGGTGGCGCGGAGCTATGCTGCGAGCTCGGCGCCTTTTGTTCGGGTCGGGGGTCAGAGTGCCTCTGTGCCCCGCCCCTTCCCGGTGGCTGGTAACCACGTCCTCTACGCGGCCCAGCCGGCGTACCCTTCCCGGAGCGCTCTACTCCGGGCCGTGCCAACTCGGAAAGGCTTTGCTTCAGCACGCGCCGAAGCATCTGTTCCAAGTCTTCAGTCTTGGTGCCTTTCTCCTCGACCGCAGAAACCTTGCTGTCTTTAGCGTCGGGCTTGTGCCTTTTCTGCGTGTCGGTGGTTGCGGGGGGCTTGTACGCCATCTCTGGCAGCAAGGCTGCTGCTGGCAGTGGCGGAGGTCGAAAAGTTTTCGCGTTTTCGAGCATCTGCTCCGCGTCGACTGCCAGCTCTAGCAGCTCTTCCACCGTGTGGAAGTCGGTTCTACGGACCATCGCCTGTAGTTGTGGCCATAAGTTCCGATGCAGCTGATCCAGCTGTTGTTCCAGGCTAGGAGGTGGCGATATTTTCCGAACGATCGCGATGAGGCACGTGATGTAATCCCTTACGGCCTCGTCTACCCCTTGTGTGCGGTTATTGGCCTCCGCTATCAGTCGCTGCTGGTATCTTTTGGTGGTTCCGTACCAGCGCCTCGCCGCCGTCACGAAATCTTGCCACGTGGCCCATTTACCCTTCTCGTTTCGGTACCACGTGACCGCTGTGCCGAAAAACAGTTCCGACAGTGACAACAGCACCTCTTCCTCGGAGAGGTTTGCCAAGACACGGCAGTCCTCCAGCCTTGCCAGGAATAAGTTAATGCTCTGGCTCTTGTCCCCAGAGAATTTGATATTCCACTTCCTGACTATTTGACCTATGTCTCTCGAGTGAAACCTACTCGACCTCGAGAAGTTTCCTGTTCCGGGCGTGCTGTAGTACGGCCAGCTCGCTCCTCTCGCCGAACTTCGGCGGTCACCCTCCGCCCAGGGTGCGCTTACCCCTGGTAAGCCAGCCTGTACATCTTGGCGAGCTGGTGAGGGTGCCGGAGGCACACCCATCCAATCATCGTTGTGGATGGTGTACGTTGTGTCCTGTTCTGCCATCCGCAATATGCGTGCTGGAAGCGGCTTGTCGCTGTTGGTCTTGCACCAAGATCTCCAGCGACCGTACCTTTGCTATTAGCTCTGCTAATAGCATGCCTACTTCCCTCGGGACGCAGAATTCTGAGCCATCCGTCGCCAGGAGGCGTATCGTCCCTCCTGCGCCGTGTGGTTGCTCGTTGCTGTCTCGATCTTGCTCGCTGTTCCGCCTGTCATTTGGCGTGTGCTGGTCTTCTTGTGTCCTCGAGTTGTCCCTTCATCGCTGAGGTGTCCTGTCGTTTTCTGCATTATTTTCCATGTTGGCTGTGGGGTTTAAGTGTGGTGCTGTCTGGGGTGTGGATGCGGCTTCTGTCGTCGTTCTACGCAGTATTTCCAGAATTTGCTCACTCTTGAGGACAACGTCCAGTGGATGAAGGTCCCAACTGGATGCCTCCATAAAGGAGCCGTCATCCTCTGAGAGGATTCTCCGTAAAAGATTCTCTCTGAGTGTCTTTTGCCGGGCGATTACATCGCCCGGTCCTTCAGGTTCATCGAACTCCTGAGGTGCATATATTCCCAGAACCCACTGGCTCAGCCTGTGCAGCTTCAGCAGCATGACGTCCTGTCGCTTCAGCTGTAACTCGGCTACTTAGCCGGGCTACTTTACGCCCCGGCGTGCACGTGAATTGCCTAACAAAGAGATTGAACGCTAAACTTGTTAGTGATAAAAAAACATCGCAGTAAATAGAGTAATATGTAATAAATAACTAATTGTAAATTAATATCTTTGTTACCCTCACTAAGTACTTCAACAATGCTCGGCCTTCACAAGCAATGCCCTCGCTAAGTACGTGCAGACCGGGTTATTCCCTCCAAGCCAGGTTATGAACCACCAGTTGGTTCCCCTTGCACACACTGTACACTTTTATTACAATTAATTATCCCTCGCGATAATTAATTGTTCGCAGCGCGAGTCTCGACCTGTTTATTCCGTCGTATTAATTGCGAAATAACCTATTCCTATTTTTATTGTGCTTTCCCAGCACGTAATGGGCGCCAGTTGTAACGGGGTTAATTTAAGGGAGGGTATTAGTCCCTCTCTAGGGCACGCGAAGGTAATACACGGGCGTCTACCACGCCCGGGGCGGCTCGCCGTTGTAGAATGAGCCGCAGGCCGGCATGAATTTTTACGCGTCGAAAAATCTCTTCTCTCTCAAAAGTTATGTGCACTTAAACTTAAATATAAAAAAAAATCAACAAAAAAAGCAAGGAAAAAAGATGATATAAAAATTGTTATTTTTTTTACTTATGTTTAAATGTTCAGAACTTTTGATAGAGACGCGTAAAAATTCATATTGAAGGTTTTCTCTCTACTTTACTTTTATTTTTGAATGGATACTGTAGGAATATGAGAAGATATTGCAAGATGAGTTATTCCCTACTGAAAAACGCCACACGGGATCCAGGTGGGACCCACACGGGATCTTTCATAGTTTCTATATGGTACCCACATGGGTTTCACATAGGACCCATGTAGGGTTTTGTCCCAGGAACCACATGGGTCCCACATGGGTCCCAGTCTGATGCAGAAAAATATAAATAGCCATTTGGGAACCATGTGGGAACCATGTGGGAGCCATATGAGAAACATATAGGAACCTTGCGTTTATAAAACGTTTTATAATATTTATTTATTTATTTGTTTATTTATTTATTTGTTATTATAACTTGGAAACGGCTACAGATAGAGCAAAATGGCTTGAATTTGGCGGTCACTAAAGGAATATTAGGATTAGTGATAATTCAAATCAATTTACTGTTTATTTGCTAAGGACTCTTCAGTTTATTGAATTTTTTATAAATAAAGAAATAAATAAATAAACATTATTCTCATATGACTCCCATATGGTTCTCATACAGTTTACACATGGCTCCCACATAAGTACTACTTGTCATCAATTATCAACTCAGAAATTCTTAATTAAAATCAAATATGGGTAATTATCAGTTTTTATTTTTTTAGAGTAAATTTTCAAACACTGGCAAGATCTGAAGATTCAGTCTGATAGAGAAAGTAAAAATTAAATAAGAGATATGTAATTAATAGTCGCAACTTATGTCATTATAAAAAGAAAAACTAAAAAAAAGAAAATTCCTTACAGTTGGAAGCGAATGGGATCTAAAAACCGCCTTCTCGCAACCCAATTACAGATAAAAGGTCAACACTTTAACAAATACTGCTTTTCTTTAATGTGTGCCATTTTTTAATTATCATTGAAAACATTGTCTTCTTTTCTGCTATCTTAAGGTAGTCGCGTCAAATAAACCCTGAATAATAATGAAAATTTCCAATTATTTTGATGAGAAACCGCCTTCTCGTACACAGCACAACACCAAATATTAGCTGATAAAACAAATCTTGCATATATTGTATATAATGTATGGATCTCAAAAATTAATAAAAATACTGTTATGCATTATACTTTTTTCACTTTTTCGGAAAAATAGCAAAACCAGCAAAAGAACTGATAAATGAAACGATTGGTATCATAAAAATTCAACAAGAGAGTATTTACTTTTCACTGTAAATAATTTCTTTGTAAAGAAGGAACAAGAATAAATAAAACGTTGCTGCGGATCAAAGTGGCTTTCTTCCAAAATCAGCCATCTCGCAACCCTGTTAGAGATAAGACGTTACGACCGCATTACAGCCATTAAGTAGCTTTCATTAAAGCCAGTTGAAACAAGTATAGCTACGGGGTCCGCCCTGATTATTAATCCACAAACAGCCGGCTCGCAACCTTCAGGAACTTAAAACACCACAACACCTCAAAGGCAAAGAACTATTATGTGTATGGTCCAGTTTTAGATTTAAATGAAACAGTGAACCTGCATTTTGCAACCTTAAGAATGTTACCATGAGAAAACCGTGGATAATGATAATGATAACAATAAATATCCATTATTATTCCAGAAACCGCCGTGTCGCGACCTGCCAATAATTAAAAAATGGCGACTCCTTAAATGCAAAAACGTATTATTGTATAAAGGATAGATTAACATGGAATCGGTGGACCATGTTATCCATCATAAGGCAGTTATAAGATGCGTATTCTTCCGCAAACACCAACTCGTTTCGAACCGTGAGGATATCTCTGTTTTTTTTTCTTTCCATCTCTATAGCAATAATCTATGCAAGAGACTAAATCTTACTGTATTTTTTGTAATATTTTCCAGTACTACTTGTCATCAATATCCAACTCAGAAATTCATAATTAAAATCCAATATGGGTAATTATCAGTTTTTATTTTTTTTTGAGTAAATTTTCAAACACTGGCAAGATCTGAAGATTGAGTCTGATAGAGAAAGTAAAAATTAAATAAGAGATACGTAATTTATAGTCGAAACTTATGTCATTATAAAAAGAAAAACTTAAAAAAAAGAAAATTCCTTACAGTTGGAAGCGAATGGGATCTAAAAACCGCCTTCTCGCAATCCAGTTAGAGATAAAAATGCCCCACTTTGACGATTAATACTTTCCTTTAATTTGAGCCAGTTTTTAATTATCGTAGAAAACATTGTCTTCTTTTCTGCTTAAGATAAGGTAGTCGCGTTAAATAAACCCTGAATAATAATGAAAATTTTCAATTATTTAGCTGAGAAACCGCCTTCTCGAACACATCACAACACCAAATATTACAAAATTCAAACACTAAATAGCTTGTCACGGCCTGCCGTACCGACGTCGATAATAAATCGGCAATATATATGTTCGTAGTAATGAACGTTAGATGGCGCCTCGATGCAGTATTGGAGCTGTATCGAGAGCATGACGAAGGTACCGGGACAGACGCGACCGGCATCAGTGTGGTTGTTCTCGTTCGGACACAGACGCGCGCGATAGTCAGTTCGCGATGATATCGCTTTTTTCGCGATAATTGTGAAGTGTTTGACAGTTGTAACCTCAGGAGTGCATACGTGATGCATCCTGAGGCCACTATCGTGATCCGCGAAATTTGTTATACCGTACCTTCGACGGAAACACGAGGAGAGCTCAGAGATAGTGCGACAGGCTAGAACTACCTGTCGTACTCCCGAACCAGTAACATCCTAGTGCAGTAAGCATGTTCGCCTGGCACGAAAGCAGCAGAGAGTATCACGATATAATGAAGCCAGCCTAGCAGCGAGGATGCTTGCGAGAAACCTAGGCGACCCCGTAGGAATCTAACCTACAATAACGGTAAGCGTGCACGTATCAACCGCGTCGCGAGTAAGTACGCGTAACCGTTTGTCCATGCTCGTCGCCACCTGGACAGCGGTCCCGAATAGGCGCTCTTGTGCGGAGAGAGCGAGCATAGAGAGGGCTCAGGTCCGCGACTTATTTTGTAGAAGGTCACCGGCAAGGTTTGGCTTGCCGGCAGTTCGTAACCTGCAAATGCGCGTAAGTAGTGCGCAGACGACACAGCGTAGTAGCCTGTTCTCTCTCGCGCTAGGTTAAGTGTGTGTGTGTCGCGCAGCGAGCGCGACCGCTCTCATCACTCACGTATTCGACAATGGCTGCGTAACGTAGAATACTGTGTACGCGCGGCGTATGATACCACGCGTGCGCGGCGTATATTACCGCGAGCGTGACGTCAGCCTCCGAGACAGCTGACGTCTGATTATATGTTCTGGCGCACCGTTAGGTAGAATCTAACCATGTTTTAACGTAATCATTTTATTATACAGACTTTTAATCATCATTTAACTTCATCATCTTTTATTTAATAAACAACAGTCTTTTATTATTAACTTTAACCTCTCGAGTTATCATTTCGCGACCTTAGTCATTCCCCGTTCCCCGCCGCCACCGCGGTCGTTACGTTAGAGAAAACGTATCATTTCATCTGAGCAGCCGGCACACGAACCAATGATCAGAAGAGGGTTCGAGTCACTGGTAAGAAATAAAGTGCGAGTCTCCGACTTGCGTGTTGCACGGTAAGTTACCAGATTAGGTTAAGCATTACACAACGTCGTAGCGTCAGCTGCTTAATCTGGCTATTATATCCCCGCGAGTTGAACCGAGAGATATGGAATTGAACCGCTAAGGTACGCAGGTGAAACGTGCCTTAGCCGGAAAATAACCACCCCGTGACAAGCTATAGCGGATAAAACATATGTAGCATATGTTGTATGTAATGTATGGACCTCAAAAATTAATTATAAAAAAAAAATAGATATGCGTTATTATACTTTTTTCACTTTTTCGGAAAAATAGCAAAACCAGAAAAAGAACTGATAATAGAATGGATTGGTATCATAATTCAACAACAGAGTATTTACTTTTCACTGTAACTAATTTCTTTGTAAAGAAGGAACAATAACAAATAAAACGTTGCTGCGGTTGTGATTCTTAATTTTACTAGATTATGTGTGACAATTATGGGTTATTAATTTAAGTTGATTCAATCAATAATAATTTCATATGTACTCTATAGTGTTTGCAACTGAATAATTTTTTCACGAATTGTGGATTTAGAATGATGTTTTACAAATGGCTATAATATCTGGGCTGTTGCGAATAACTTTGATCAAGATAAAAGTTATTATGTTTAAGGGAGGTGAATAATTATGTGTTATGAGGTTCATATACTTTATAATAAGCTTTTGCATAACAGAAAATATTGGTGAGTGACACGTGAGCATAAATATACAATATAATTTATGACGCTGATTTGAAATATTGGTCTGAGACTTGGTTTAAAAAAAATTTGTCATCTTCAACAAAATTAGTTTATATCAGTGCGCTGTGCTATTGGACATATTTACTCAAGCACCAGTTAAAAGAATATGTTAAATGAATATTGAAATATTTTAAAAAGCGAAAATGATGTGTTATTGTGAAAATTTTAGTGAATAAAAATGCTCAGTTAATCTAATTTATAATTTTATCACAGTGGGAGACGTCAAAATGTTTCAGATGAGTTCTTAGTAAATATTTTTCTACATAAGATTTAGATAATAATTTGAAAAAGTTATATCCATTCAAGAATGTCAAGAAAGCTTTAATAATTCTCAGTGATTCTTAGTTCATAAACTGGTTGTGTTTCTTAATTTTACTAGATTATTTGTGACAATTATGGGTTATTAATTTAAGTTGTTTCAATCCATAATAATTTCAAAAGTTCTCTATAGTGTTCGCAACTGAATGATTTTCTCAAGAATTGAGGATTTAAAGTGATGTTTTATGGTACATAAATGGCAATCATATCTGGACTCTTACGAATAACTTTGACCAAGATAAAAGTTATCATGTTTAACGGAAGTGAATAATTATGTGTTATGAGGTTCATATACTTTATAATAAGCTTTTGCACACAAGAAAATATTAGTGAGTATAGTGACACGCAAGCATAAATATTATGAGGTACATAAACTTTATAATAAGCTTTTGCATAGAAGAAAATATTGGTGAGTGACACGTGAGCATAAATATACAATATAATTTATCACGCTGATTTGAAATATTGGTCTGAGACTTAAATTGGTTTAAAAAGAATTTGTCATCTTCAACAAAATTAGTTGATATCAGTGCGCTGTGCCATTGTACATATTTACTCAAGCACCAGTTAAAAGAATAAGTTAAATGAATATTGAAATATTTTAAAAAGCGAAAATGATGTGTTATTGTGAAAATTTTAGTGAATAAAAGTGCTCAGTTAATCTAATTTATAATTTTATCACAGTGGGAGACGTCAAAATGTTTCAGAGGAGTTCTTAGTAAATATTTTTCTATACAAGATTCAGATAATAATTTCAAAAAGTGATATCAATTCAAGAATGTCAAGAAAGCTTTAATACAAATGATAATCATATCTGGACTGGTGCGAATAACTTTGATTAAGATAAAAGTTATTATTAAATATTTTCGATTTAAATTGGTTCCTAGATTGGAGAAATATTAGAAATTTGGAGCAAGGGATTTCTCAATTGAAAATGACCAAAGCTGAGCTTTTTGTCAAAAATAGCTAAATATGAGGCAATTGGAATTGGTGGCTTGGGCTTAAACGAGAAATAAATCGATTACAACATTCAAAAGCTCTGTTAGCATCTAAAGAAGGTCACTTAAGGTCTCAAGTAGAATCAGTTTAAATGTTTAAATAAAATTGGAAGGTATGAAACAACGTCATGAAGAACGAAAAAAGACACTTGCAGATACAAATAACTCGCATGACAGAATATCTAGATTTATAAATAGGCTACAGAAAAAGATGCAACTTGTGACAAGAGAAAGCAACATGTACAGGCAACAACTAGATACATATGAAATAGAAATATCTGGATACCAAAATAATAGTTAAGAACGAAAGCAAGTTAGTAAAGAAAAACAAGAAAGTTAACTAACGAGAATGGTAAGAATTCTGAATAAATGGTTGACGTGAATGAAGCTCCTTAATATAATACAAAATAAGGAACACTAAAATTTCATTTACTATTTTGATCATGGCACTTGTAAATTAAATATCAATAATTTTAAGTATAAATAAATTTCTACAAAAAGTTGCATAAATTTTTTCCTTTTTCTAATTTTAATTTTTCTATTCTTACATAGTCTCTTAAAAAGTTGTGGAATCCAGAAATATTCTACGAAAGTCATAACTTATAGACAAGTGTATATTATCATTCCTTGCCAATTCTTTAATTTATTAATAAGAATTAAAAGTTCACGCAAAACCTACGTGTTTGGAAAATAAATTATTGTTATTATCTCTCTTAACAACTGCAAAGTTTCTTTTCGAAAAACAATAATTACATAAAACATATTTAAATAAGAAAAATGAAAAGTTTATGGAAAACTTATATGCTACCCAAAATAAATTATTTTTATTATCTCTCTAAACCACCGTTAAGTCGCTTTGTAAAAAAAAATTCAGCACCCCCGTCCCCTCCTTTTCTCTCATCTTTTCTTACTTAACAACTGTATAACGACACCACGAAAAACTTTCAGAAGAGCCTAAATATTTTTTTGAAACAGCCAACAAGACATTCTGTACAAGAATAATATACTAACAAACTTTATTTGGAAATTAGAACTACAGAATGTTTGAAAAATGTTTTTTCTAAAAAGAAATCATTAACATTTTTTTCTCGAAAATAATTTTTGATATATTCATTTATCTAAATTAAAGTAGAAATAATAAAACTTTCTGCGAAAGTATAAAATAAGGCACGTATAAGGTTTTCCTGGAATCTATAAAAATAAAAAGAAATATATTTTCATATGACTTTACAAATTAATAGTATTGAAAATTTATTATCGTACATAAAATACAGGTTTGATTTTATTATTTCAAGAAACGTTACTAATGTAATCATTGTATCGAGCTCCTTATAGAAACATTCAAATTTAAAACTTTTATTGTGACTAACAATACTTCTATTTAATAATAATATTAAAAATGTACTACATAATAAACTCTCATAACATTATACAAATGTTTAAACTAAGGCAAGTATTAGCATCTCTCTCTTCCTCTCTCTCTCTCTCTCTCTCTCTCTCTCTCTCTCTCTCTCTCTCTCTCTCTCTCTCTCTCTCTCTCTCTCTCTCTCTCTCTCTCTCTCTCTCTCTCTCCCCCTCTCAACCAACATTCGTCAAACTGAATACCAAAAACTTTAATAAGAGCTTAAATATTTTTTTTTAAACAATCAACACGTTTTTAAGAAGAAGAAATTTTTTAAGTAAGTTTTAACAACACAATTTTTAAGCAGTCCTTTTATTTCTTCGAATCTTATCAAGTCAATAAGCACACTTTGCAAATGGTGATAATTTTTTCATAACTCTTCAAATAATAATATTGTTAATATAAAACTTTCTATGAAAGTATAAATGAGGCAAGTATAGTATATTATCCTACGCCTAAATCGATTTTTCTGCTATAACCGTTTCCGAGAAACGTGCTATCTGCTAGCTTATAAAATTAAGCTAGCAGACCGCTTTCTGGTAACTTTGCGAGTATTCGATTTGGCGATTATGGAAAAAGGACATATTTTTGTGCTTATTTTCTGCTGTCAGATAGCCGAAGCTAAAAATCACAAAATCATTTGGGAGTCCCAGTACGAGACATATAAGGGAGTTACGTAGACGTCGAATAATTAGGAAAGATAATTATTAAAATAATTCTTAATCGCAAGTAGCAGGGAAAAGCAAGGTCCCCGCGTATAAGGGAGTTACGTAGATGAGTCTAATTAGGCTACAAAATTATTGGGCATACGTGTGCCCCATTAGTCAAGAAAATTATTTAAATGATCCTAAAATCCAAATAGCCGGGGGAAGCGAGGTCCACGCGTATAATGAAGTTAGGTAGACGTGCAAAATTAGGCAAGATTATTATTTATATAATTCTTAATCGCAAGTAGCCTGGGGGAACAAGGTCCTCGGGTACAAGGGAGTTACGTACTCGTGCTAAACTAGGCACAATCATTATTAAAAAATTCTCAAACCCAATTAACCGGGGAAGCAAGGTTTACGCATATAAGAAAGTTACCTAGACGTGCTAAATTAGAGAAGACAATTATTTAAATAGTTTTGAAACCCAAGTTGATGGGGAAAGCAAGGTCCACGCTTATAAGAAAGTTACGTAGACATGCATAATTAGGAAAGACAATTATTTAAATATTTTGAATGTATAACGCCATTCATTTTTATATTAAATAGTTGAGGACGATCTTTGGAGGCAAAATGAAATGATCTTATTTCTTTATGGCGACGTTTCGTCGGCTTATAGTACGCCAACCTCATTGAGTCGAGAATAACATCTGATCGATGTATGATATATACGTTTATAATTTCGGCCTGATGAGGTTGGCGTACTAAGCCAACGAAACGTTGCCATAAAGAAATAAGATCATTTCATTTTGCCTCCAAAGATCATCCTCAACTATTTAAATTATTTAAATAGCTCTAAGACCTAAGTAGTCGGGGGAGGCGAAGTCCACACGTACAAGGGAGTTACGTAGATGTGCCATATTTGGCAAGACAATTATTTAAATAATTCCAAAATCCAAGTCGAGGGGAAAGCAAGGTCCGCGCGTATAAGGAAGTTACGTAGACGTGCAAAACTAAACAACATCATTATTGAAATTATTCTAATACACAAGTAACCGGGGAAGCAAAGGCACCGCGCACAGCAAAATTACGTAGATGTACTAAATTAGGCAAGGTCATAATTTAAATAATTCTAAAACCCAAGTAGCTGGGAAAGCTAGGCCCACGCGTATAAGGAAGTTAACTAGACGAGCTAAATTCGGGAAGACAATTATTTAAACAGTTCCAAAACCCAAGTTGGCGGGGAAAGCAAGGTCCACGCATATAAGGGAGTTACGTAGATGTGCATAATTAGGCAAGATTATTATCTAAATAATTCTTAATCTCAAGTAGACTGGTGAAACAAGGTCCTCACGTATAAGGGTGTTACGTAGACGTGTAAAACTAGGCAACATCATTATTGAAATTATTCTAAAACACAAGTAACCGAGGAAGCAAAGGCATCGAGCACAGCGGAGTTACGTAGACGTACTAAATTAGGCAAGGTCATAATTTAAATAATTCTAAAACCCAAGTAGCCGGGAAAGCAAGGCCCACGCGTATAAGGTACTTACCAAGACACGCTAAATTAGGTCAGACAATTATTTAAATAGTTCCAAAACCTAAGTTGGCGGGGAAAACAAGGTCCACGCATATAAGGGAATTACGTGGACGTGCATAATTAGGCAAGACCATTATTTAAATAATTCTAAAATCCAAGTAGCCAAGGGAAGCCAGCTAGGTACTTGCGTATAAAGAAGTTAGGTGGACATACTCAATTAGGCATGATTATTATTTAAATAATTCTTAGTCGCAAGTAGCAGTGGAAAGCAAGGTCCACGCGTATGGGTTTTAGAATTATTTAAATTATGACCTTGCCTAATTTAGTACGTCTACGTAACTCCGCTGTGCGCGTTGCCTTTGCTACCCCGGTTACTTGTGCATTAGTATAATTTCATTAATGATGTTGCTTATGTTTGCACGTCTACGTAACACCCTTGTACGTGAGGACCTTGTTTCACCAGGCTACTTGCGATTAAGAATTATTTAAATAATAATCTTTCCTAATTATGCACATCTACGTAACTCCCTTATACGCGTGGACCTTGTTTTCCCCGAAACTTGGCTTTGGAACTATTTAAATAATTGTCTTCGCTAATTTAGCACGTCTAGGTAACTTCCTTATACGGAACGACCTCGCTTCCCCCGGTTTATTGTGTTTTAGAATTATTTAAGTAATGATCTTGCCTAATTTTACAAGTCTAGGTAACTTCCTTATACGCGTGGACCTTGCTCTCCCGGCAACTTGGGTCTTATAATAATTTAAATAATTGTTTAGCCTATAATTATGCACGTCTGCGTAACTTCCTTATATGCGTGGACCTTGCTTTCCCCGCCAACTTGGGTTTTGGAACTGTTTAAATAATTGTCTTCCCTAATTTAGCTCGTCTAGGTAACTTCCTTATACGCGTGGGCCTAGCTCTCCCAGCTACTTGGGTTTTAGAATTATTTTCAATTATGACCTTGCCTAATTTGGTACATCTACGTAACTTTGCTGTGCGTGGTGCCTTTGCTTCCCCGGTTACTTGTGTATTAGAATAATTTCAATAATGATGTTGCTTAGTTCTGCACGTCTACGTAACTTCCTTAATAGCCGGGAAAGCTAGGCCCACGCGTATAAGGAAGTTACCTAGACGTGTAAAATTAGGCAAGATCATTGCTTATATAATTCTAAAACTCAAGAAACCGGGGGAAGCGAGCTCGTCCCGTATAAGGAAGTTACCTAGACGTGCTAAATTAGCGAAAATAATTATTTAAAGAGTTCCAAAGCCAAGTTTCGGGGAAAACAAGGTCCACGCATATAAGGGAGTTACGTAGATGTGCATAATTAGGCAAGATTATTATTTAAATAATTCTTAATCGCAAGTTGCCTGATGAAACAAGGTCCTCACGTATAAGGGTGTTACGTAGAAGTGTAAAACTAGGCAACATCATTATTGAAATTATTCTAAAACACAAGTAACCGGGGAAGCAAAGGCATCGCGCACAGCGGAGTTACGTAGACGTACTAAATTAGGCAAGGTCATAATTTAAATAATTCTAAAACCCAAGTAGCCGGGAAAGCAAGGCCCACGCGTATAAGGTACTTACCAAGACGCGCTAAATTAGGTCAGACAATTATTTAAATAGTTCCAAAACCTAAGTTGGCGCGGAACAAGGTCCACGCATATAAGGGAGTTACGTGGACGTGCATAATTAGGCAAGACCATTATTTAAATAATTCTAAAACCCAAGTAGCCAAGGGAAGCCAGCTAGGTACTTGCGTATAAAGAAGTTAGGTGGACATACTCAATTAGGCATGATTATTATTTAAATAATTCTTAGTCGCAAGTAGCAGTGGAAAGCAAGGTCCACGCGTATAAGGGAGTTACGCAGACGTGCATAATTATAGGCAAAACAATTATTTAAATTATTCTAAGACCCAAGTTGCTGGGAGAAGCGAGATCCTCGTGTATAAGAAAGTTACTTAGACGTGCAAAATTGTCGCAAGATTATTATTTAAATAATGCTTAATCTTAAGCAGCCGGGGGAAGCAAGGTCCACGCGCATAAGGGAGTTACTTAGGCGTTCAAAACTAGGGAAGACAATTATTTAAATAGTTCCAACACCCAAGTTGCCGGGAAAGCAAGGCCCACGCATATAAAGGAGTTACGTGGACGTGCATAATTAGGCAATACCATTATTTAAATAATTCTAAAACCCAAGTAGCCAGTGGAAGCAAGATACTTGCGTATAAAGAAGTTACCTTGACGTGCTGAATTAAGTAACAAAATTATGTAAATAATACTAAAAACATTCTAATGCCCTCCTTTACGTGGACCCGCCGTCCTTCGGCTACTTGGTTTTTAAAATTATCTAAGTAATTATTTTGCCTGATTTTGCATGTCAACATAAGGGGATTTTGTGCGTGGATCTTGTATCCCCCGAATATTTAGGTTGTAGAATTATTTAAATAATGACTTTGCCTAATTTTGCACGACTATAAATCCCTTATACGCGTGGACCTTGCTTACCCCAGTTAGTTTAGTTTGTTAGACGTAGAAAATTAAGCAAGATCATTATTTAAATAATTCTAACTTTAAATAAAGTGAAGCGACCTTCATTTGTAATGACGGGGAGTCGGAGGGTGCGAGAGGCAGTGCCGTCCATCAATCTCGGTGTCGTGACTCTGGCGAGGATTGTCGTCCCGAAGGAACTCATCAAGAGAGTCAATGTGACGGCACTGGTACCGCCGCCAAGAAGAGAAGACTCCCAGTTGGTCAAGCTCCTGGGGCGCCAGAACCCGGTGTTGGATACGTCAAAGTGGAGGATTCTCCAGTGCTTGGAGGGGGGCCCGGCTTGCCTCCTTCGCCTGGGGGTTGACGAGGCCCCTCTGGGTGTGCTAGAGGCCAGGGTTGGCAAGGCCTTCCTGGGGACAAGCGAGATCACCTTTAGCTGGTCTTCGAAGAATCCGGTTGGCGAGGACGCGAAAGGGAAGCAGGATGATGTAGGGGTGGATCAGCATTGAAATGGTTGATACATGACACAAATGGACATCCTGCAAATTAACTTGCATCACAGTAAAAGCGCCTCAGTGGTATTAACCAGGTGCATGACTGTCAGACACACATGCCCAGCTATTGCGCTGGTGCAAGAACCCTGGCTGGTCAGGAACGAGATAAAGGGACTATCGGTCACGGGGCGTGTCTACGCGAGTGGGGAGCATGTCGGGCAAAGAGCGTGCGTGGTCGTGAAATGGCTGGAGGCGACGCTCATGCAGGAATTCTCAACGAGAGACCTAGCGGTGGTAAGAATTCGTGGGAAGTACGGCGTCAACAGGGGCAAAGAGTTCATCGTAGCATCTGCTTACTGTGCGCATGAGAGAAAATCTCCCCCAGAGGAGGTTAAAAGGTTAACCAGGTACTGTAGGAAGGAAGGACTCGGGCTCATTGTTGAATGTGATGCCAACGCCCACAATGAGGCGTGGGGTAGCACGGACACAAATGAGCGGGGGGAGGAACTCCTGGAGTATCCGATTGAGAAAAACCTCATGGTTTTAAACACAGGTGCGGAACCGACCTTTGTCACGTCTAACAGAAGCGAGGTACTCGATACCACCTTCTGTTTGGGACTGCTGAAGGGATGGGTTCACGACTGGAGAGTCTCTGAGGAGCCCTCCATGTCGGACCATAAGATTATCAGAGCGCCACCTTGAGGGGCATTGTCCCCAACGTGGTCTGGTATAGGGATCCCAAGCAAACAGACTGGGATGGCTTTAGAGCCTCAATACGGTGATGCACAGTCGGGTTCAGGGGGCGAGATATGGTACACCGAACGAGCTGGAACGCACCGAAGCCTTTATCAGGACGGTGATCACAATCGTGTTCGAGGAAAATTGTACCATCACTCAAAAAACCACTGGACGCAGCAGGCGGAGTGGAGTAAAGAGTCGGAGGCAAGGCGGAAGGAAGCAGGTAGGCTCTTTAATAGAGCGAGGAAAAAGAACACGATAGAGATTTGGGAAGCCTACAAGCTTAGTCAAAGACTATAAGAGCCTCATTAGAGAGGAAAACCGTGACTCTTGGAGGAAATGGTGCTCAGAGTGTAGCACAATAAGCGACACGGCTAGACTTTTCAATGTCCTAGCGGGGGCTCCAAATGGGAAACTAAGGCTAATAAGGAAGGCTGATGGGAGTTTTACTAGGACACCGGAAGAGACCCGGCAGTGCTGCTGGAGACCAATATCCCTGACTTCAGGCGGACGGGCGGGACGGACGAGTCCCCCTCCCTCCCAGAGGGCTGGTAGAAAGGCGGATTGGAGCATAGCAGAGTAGGTAGTCACAGCGCAAAGGGTCAAAGAGGCTATCATGTCCTTTCAGCCATACAAAGCACCATCCCTGCAGGCATGGATAACATCACCCCAGTGCTGCTGGAACAGGACCTGGAGGAGATTACGGGACTGCTGGCAGGGGTACTGACGGGCTGCATAGCCCTTGGGTACACATCCAGGCAGTGGCTTAAAACAAAGGTGAATGTCATCCCCAAGCCAGGGAAGAAGAGTTACACGGATGTGAAAGATTACCAGCCCATTAGCCCACGTCATTTCTTTTGAAGACGCGATTGAAAAGCTTGTGGATGGTAATCGTAAAGAAGGTCCTCTGAAGATCTGTCCGCTTCACGAGGAACAACACGCGTATCGCACGGGCAGGTCAGTGGAAACAGCGCTCCTTTCGGTGGTCAACCTCGTTGAAGAACAGCTTGAGCTGAAAGGAGTATGCATAGGAGCCTTTCTGGACGTTGAAGGAGCGTTCAATCGGACCTCTAGAGAGGTGATCCGGAAGGATGCGGTAGAACATGGTATCCCTAAGAGCATCATTGACTGGATCATGAGCTCCTTCATGGTGAGTAGGGAATGGTGAGTAGGGAATCCTGGATGGGACACTCGATCGGTGGGCGAGTATCCGAAGGCTGTCCCCAGGTTTTGTCCCCCCTGCTGTGGAGCCTGGTGATAGACAGCCTACTACGAGTACTAAACGGGGTGGGAGTCAAGGCGGTAGGATATGTGGACGATATAGCTATCTTAGCGAGGGAAGCTTATGAAGAAGTTCTTAGGGACTTGGTTCAAGGAGCCCTCAAGGCAACGAAGGAGTGGTGCAGTAGCAAAGCATAGCGAATTCATGGGGATAAATCGGTAGCCCTTATCTTCACAAAGCGCTATAAAATTAGAAAGCTGAGGAAGATGAAGGCGGGGAACTAGGAGATTCCTTTCGCGGAGGTAACTAAATATCTGGGAGTTATCCTCGATAGAAAGTTACTCTGGCGCAGGTACCTCGAGGAGAAATGTAGAAAAACAATCTCCAATTTCTGGCAATACAGAGGAGCATTGGGTTCAAGGTGGGGAGTGGATCCGCGGCAAATGCACTGGATCTACTCTGCCATTATTGTGCCGAGGTTAACGTTTGCCTCAGTAGTCTGGTGGAGCAGAACATTGCGGAGCACGGATTGCGCGAAGCTGAATCGGGTACAGACGCTTTTCTTAAGGAGCATAACTGTCACTAGAAGTACGCCCTGTGCCGCTATGAGGACCATGCTGAACCTACCGTCTCTGGCACTGCACATCAAGTCTGAGGCAATGAATACGGCATACCGGTTAGGTTGCGTCGGTCTGTGGAAAACGGACAGCAAGAGGCATAAACGGCTGTTCGGGGATTCACTGAGGGAGCTCTGGAAAGAACCGCAGGATATAATACCACCTCAATCGGTAAGGAAGGGGAGATGCAAAATCCACATTCCGGAGAGGGTGAGGTGGAAGGAATGTAGACCCAAACACGGAGAAATTTGGTTCACGGACGGGTCTAGGGCAAAAGAAGGGGTGGGAGCTGACTTCTGTGGACCAAGGCAGCAGGACAGCTTCTGCTTTAAAATGGAAAGCTACAACATGGTTTTCCAGGCCGAGGTACTCGCGATCAAGTCATACGCGGAGGGACTAACAAGGGCTGGCAAGTCGGGCTACATTATTTGGATCTGCTCGGACAGCCAGACGGCATTGAGAGCCATCGAGAAGACCGTTACTTGCTCTAAGTAAGTAATGGAAACAAAGACCTCGTTGGATGCACTAGGTATGGTTAACCTTCTCAACTTAACCTGGATTCCGGGTCACTCCGGGTGGAAAGGTAATGAAAGGGCGGATACTCTTGCTAAACAAGGGGGTCGCACTCACGGCCCCATTAGACAGCAAGCTGGCATGTCGGCGCAAGAAGGCCGGAGCAGAATAGCTGCTCACATCATGAGCCTATGCGAAATGAAGTGGCTCGCGACTGAGCGTTGCAGCAAATCCAAGGCCATGTGGGGAGTAACGGGTGACCAATGGGGCCGAGAACTTCTCTCCCTCAGCAGGTGGCAACTCAGAAGGGCAGTAAAACTGATAACAGAGCACTGCGACCTGCGGGGCTTCCAACACCCAGGTGCGGGGAAGACTGTGAGGAAACGCCAATCCACGTGATCTGTGAGTGCCCTGCACTGGCGGAATCCAGAAGGAAGTGGTTTGGCAGGGCGGTGGCAATACCAGAAGAGATCAGGGAGCACAGAATTAGGGGGGTCCTTGACTACTGCTCTGCAGTTGGCCTCCCCTAAGGTGGGACCCGAGGTAGGTGGGGAATAGCGTACAATGGCAAGCAAGCTAAGAGCGCTACACCGTTATGGTCCCCGCGAGTTTACAATCTAATCTAATCTAATGAGGGAGTTACGTAGGCGTGCAAAAAATAAGCAATGTCATTATTTAAATAATTCTTAAACCCAAGTTGCCACGGGTAGCGAGGCACTTGCGTATAAGGGAGTACGTAGGCATGGACAATTGGGCAATATCATTATTTAAATTATTCTAAAAATGAAGTAACCGGGGGTGTAAAGACAGTCCGAATAAGGAAGTTACGTAGACGTTCGAAATAAACCAAGATTATTATTTAGATAATTTTTAATCATAAGTTGCCGGGGGAAACGAAGTACACGTGTTTCAGGTAGTAACAGCGACGTACAAAATTAGGCAAAATCATTATTTAAATAATTCAAATACACAAGTAGCTAGGGAAGGCAACGTCCATGCGTATAAGGGAGTTACGTAGACGTGCAAATTAGGCATGATTATTATTTCAATATTAGAAAACTCCGGTTGCCGATGGGAGGGAGGTTCACACGTATAAGGGAGATACGTAGATATGAAAAATTATGCAAGATCATTCTTCAAATAATTTTGAAACCTAACTATCCGTGGGAAGCGAGGTCCACGCGTATAAGGGAGAGATAGGCGTTCAAAATTAGGCAATTATATGATTGAAAAAGTTCTTAAACATAAGTAGCCGGGGGAAGCGAGGTCCTCGTCTATAAAATTACGTCTATAAATTAAGTTACGTTGACATGCACAATCAGGCAAAACAATTACTTAAATAATTTTGAAACCCAAGTTGCGGGAGGATGGGAGGTCCACGTAAACTAGGGCATTAGTTTTCCAAATTATTTACATAATTTTGTTGCTTAATTCAGCGCGTCTGTGTAACTTCCTTATTCGCGAGGACCTGGCTTCCCCAGGCTACTTGGGTTTTAAAATTATTTAAATAATTTACATCCCTAATTTTGCACGTCTAGGTAATTAACCTAATACGCGTCGACCTCGCTGTCTCCGACAACTTGGGTTTCAAAACTATTTAAATAATTGTCTTCGTTAATTTAGCACGTCTACGTAACTTATTCCTTATACGCGAGGACCTCGCTTCTCCCGGTTACTTGTTGTAGAATTATTTAAGTAATGATCTTGTCTAATTTTACACGTCTAGGAAACTTCCTTATACGCGTGAAACTTGCTCTCCCGGCAACTTGGATTTGAGAATTATTTAAATAAGTGTTTTGCATATAATTTAGCATGTTTAGTTAACTTCCTTATACGCGTGGACCTTGCTTTCCCGGTAATTGGGTTTTAGAATTATTTAAATAATAGTCGTACTTGGCTTTGCACGTCTATGTACTCCATTATACGCAAGGATCTCGCTTCCCCCGGCTACTTGGGTTTTAGAATTTATTTACTTTGGTTTATATAATTGTCTTGCCTCATGGTGCACGTCTATCCAACGATGTCATACGCATGGATTTTGCTTTCCCAGGCTACTAGCGATTAAGAATAATTTAAATAATAATCTTTCCTAACTTTGCTCGTCTACGTATTTCCCTTATACGCGTGGACCTCCCCACCCCCGTCTACTTGGGTTTTAGATTTATTTAAATAATGATCTTGCCTAATTTTCCACATCTAGGTAACTCCCTTATCTGAAAAATCTCAGGTGAGATCTCAGGTGATTTCTCAGGTGAGATCTCCTGTAAAATCTCTCGCCAAAATCTCACCTGAGATTCTGCTCCAGATGCTGCAGAAAACTTACGTTAATTAAAAATCAGCTTCTTCAGTATTGGGAATCGCCTTTTAGGATGTTTTACCCCCCAGATAAGCTCAAAAATACATGTTTAAAATCATTTTACACAATTTTTCAATTTTTAAAATTGATACATGATATCTCACCTGAGATCTCACATGATATATCACATGAGAAATCACCTGAGATCTCATGTATCAAATTTTAAAAATTGAAAAATTGTGTAAAATGCTTTGAAACATGTATTTTTGAGCTCGTCTGGGGGGTAAAACATCCTAAAAGGCAATTTCCAATACTGAAGAAGCTGATTCTTAATTAACGTAAGTTTTCGGCAGCATCTGGAGCAGAATCTCAGGTGAGATTTTGGCGTGAGATTTTACATGAGATCTCACCTGAGAAATCACCTGAGATCTCACCTGAGATTTTTCAATAGGGGTTGCTTTCCCCGGCTACTTGGGTTTTAGAACTAGTTAAATAATGACCTTGCCTAATTTAGCACGTCGATTAAGAATAATTTAAATAATAATCTAGACTAACTTTCCACGTTTACGTAACTCCCTTATACGCGTGGACGTTCCCTTCCCTGGATACCTGGGTTTTTGAGTTATTAAAATAATTGTCTTGCCCAATTTACGGCGCATACGTATCTCCCTTATATTCGTGCAGTGGACCTCGCCTCCCCCGTCTACTTGGGTTTTAGAATTATTAAAATAATGATATTGCCTAATTTTCTACGTCTAACAAACTAAAGTAGCTGGGGTAAGCAAGGTCCACGCGTATAAGGGATTTATATTCGTGAAAAAATTAGGCAAAATCATTATTTAAATAATTCTGCAACCTAAATATCCGGAGGATACAAGATCCACGCACAAAATCGCCTTACGTTGACATGCAATATCAGGCAAAACAATTACTTAGATAACTTTGAAAACCAAGTAGCCGAAGGACGGGGGGTCCACGTAAAGAAAGGTATTAGAATGTTTTTAGTATTATTTACATAATTTTGTTACTTAATTCAGCACGTCCAGGTAACTTCTTTATACGCAAGTATCTCGCTTCCACTGGCTACTTGGGTTTAGAATTATTTAAATAATGGTATTGCCTATTATGCACGTCCACGTAACTCCCTTATATGTGTGAACCTTGTTTTCCCGGCAACTTGGGTTTTGGAACTATTTAAATAATTGTTTTCCATAGTTTTGGACGTCTAAGTAACTCCCTTATGCGCGTGGACCTTGCTTCCCCCGGCTACTTGAGATTAAGGATTATTTAAATAATAATCATGCCATAACTTTGCACGTCTACGTAACTTTCTTTTACGCGAGGACCTCGCTTACCCCGGTTACTTGAGTTTTAGAATTATTTAAGTAATTACCTTGCCTAGTTTAGCACATTTAGGAAACGTCCTTATACGCGTGGACCTTTTTTCTGGCTACTTGGATTTTAGAATTATTTAAAAAATGACCTCGCCTAAGTTAGTACGCCTACGAAAACCTGGGTTTTAGAAGTCTTTAAGTAATGATCTAGCCTAATTCTACACGCCCACGTACTCTCTTATACGCGTGGACATTGCTTTCCCCGGAAACTTGGGTTTTGGAGCTATTTAAATAATTATCTTGCCTAATTTTATACGCATACGTAGTCTCTTATACGCAAGTATACCTCAGTTCCACTGGCTATTTGGGTTTTAGAATCATTTAAATAATTATCTTGCCTAATATGGCACATAATCTACGTAAGTCCCTTGTACGTGTGAACCTCGCCTCCCCTGGCTACTTAGGTTTTAGAGCTATTTAAATAATTGTTTTGCCAAATTATTCACGTCTACGTAACTTCCTTATACGCGTGGACCTTGCTTTCCACTGCTACTTGCGACTAAGAATTATTTAAATAATAATCATGCCTAATTGAGCACGTCCACCTAACTTCTTTATACGCAAGTACCTAGCTCGCTTCCACTGACTACTTTGGTTTTAGAATTATTTAAATAATGGTCTTACCTAATTATGCACTCCCGCATGAAAATGTAATATGAGATCTCATATGAGATTGTAATTGAGATCTTATATAGATTTCACATGAGATCTATATGAGTTCTCATATGAGATCTCATATGACATCCTTATACGAATTTCAGACATTATATAACTCATGTGAGATCTCATATGAGATCTCATCAGTCATTTTCTATTAAGTAAAAAAATTTGAGACATTAGATCTCATCTGCGATCTCATATGAGACCTCGTCTGCAATTTTCATCAGTTAAGAAATAATTTATTTTTGCAATAAATTTATTTTTTATAATATTTATTTTTTTAATAAATGTTATATTTTATGGAATATTTAGAAATAGAATGAAATAAAGTATTAACATTAGTAAAACGTATTGATAAAACTTTATTGCTTTTTTTTAAGATTCATTAAAATATACTGTTTATTCATACTTTTACATTAACAATAAATTATTTATTAATTAATTAAAATTGCAGAGATCTGAGATCTCATATGAGATCTCATATTAGATTTTACATGAGTTCTAAGGTCTGAAATTTTTTTATTAATTATAAAATTGCAGATGAGATCTCATATGAGATCTCAGATAAGATCTAACATCACAAATTTTTTTACTTAATAGAAAATGGCTGATGAGATCTCATATGAGATCTCACATGAGATATAATGTCTGAAATTCGTATAAGGATCTCATATGAAATCTATATGAGATCTCAATTACAATCTCACATGAGATCTCATATTATATTTTCACGCGGGCGTCTACGTAACTCCCTTATACGCGTGGATCTTGCTTTCCCCGCCAACTTGGATTTTGGAACTATTTAAATAATTGTCTTTCCTAATTTAGCACGTCTAGGTAACTTCTTTATACGCGCAGATAATGCTTTCCCCTCTACTTGGGTTTTGGAATTATTTAAATAATTGTCTTGCCTAATATGGCACATCTACGTCCCTACTGAAAAATCTCAGGTGAGATCTCAGGTGATTTCTCAGGTGAGATCTCATGTAAAATCTCACGCCAAAATCTCACCTGAGATTCTGCTCTAGATGCTGCCGAAAACTTACGTTAATTAAAAATCAGCTTCTTCAGTATTGGAAATTGCCTTTTAGGATGTTTTACCCCCCAGACGAGCTCAAAAATACATGTTTCAAAGCATTTTACACAATTTTTCAAGTTTTAAAAATTGATACATGAGATCTCAGGTGATTTCTCAGGTGAGATATCATGTGAGATCTCACATGATATCTCACCTGAGAAATCACCTGAGATCTCATGTATCAATTTTTAAAAATTGAAAAATTGTATAAAATGCTTTTAAACATGTATTTTTGAGCTCTTCTGGGGGTAAAACATCCTAAAAGGCAATTTCCAATACTGAAGAAGCTGATTTTTAATTAACGTAAGTTTTCTGGAGCATCTGGAGCAGAATCTCAGGTGAGATTTTGGCGTGAGATTTTACATGAAATCTCACCTGAGAAATCACCTGAGATCTCACCTGAGATTTTTCAGTATGGGTAACTCCCTTGTACGTGTGGACCTCGCCTCCCCCGGCTACTTGCGATTAAGAATTATTTATATAATAATCTTGCCTAATTTTGCACGTCTATCTAACTTTCTTATACGCGTGGACCTCGTTTCCCCCGGCTATTTGGATTTTAGGATCATTTAAATAATTTTCTTGACTAATTGGGCACACGTACGCCACCCTCCCGCTACTTAGAATTAATAATTATTTAAATAATTTGGTAGCCTAATTTGGCTCATCTACCTAACTCCCTTATACGCAGGGACCTTGCTTTTCCCTGGTACTTGCGTTTAAGAATTATTTTAATAATTATCTTTCCTAATTATTCGACGTCTACGTAACTCCCTTATATGCCTCGTACTGGGACTCCCAAATGATTTTGTGATTTTTAGCTTTGGCTATCTGACAGCAGAAAATAAGCACAAAAATATGTCCTTTTTCCATAATCGCCAAATCGAATACTCAGAAAGCGGTCTGCTAGCTTAATTTTAAGCTAGCGATAGCACGTTTCTCGGAAACGTCTATAGCAGAAAAATCGATTTAGGCGTAGGATAATATACTATACTTGCCTTATTTTATACTTTCATAGTAAGTTTTATATTAACAATATTATTATTTGAAGAGTTATGAAAAAATTATTACGAATTGCAAAGTGTGCTTATTGACTTGATAAGATTCGAAGAAATAAAAGGACTAGTTAAAAATTGTATTGTTAAAACTTACTTAAAAAATTGCTTCTTCTTAAAAATGTGTTGATTGTTTAAAAAAAATATTTAAGCTCTTATTAAAGTTTTTGGTACTCAGTTTGACGAATGTTGGGAGAGGGAGAGAGAGAGAGAGGGAGAGAGAGAGAGAGAGATAGAGAGAGAGAGAGAGAGAGAGAGAGAGAGAGAGAGAGAGAGAGAGAGAGAGGCTAATACTTGCCTTAGTTTAAACATTTGTATAATGTTATGAGAGTTTATTATATAGTACATTTTTAATATTATTATTAAATAGAAGTATTGTTATTCACAATAAAAGTTTTAAATTTGAATGTTTCTATACGATAACACATAATTATTCACCTCCCTTAAACATAATAACTTTTATCTTGATCAAAGTTATTCGCACCAGTCCAGATATGATTGCCATTAATCATTTTCAATCAGTTCTCAGCTCCAAAATTTAGTCCTATGGCTGGCATTGCAATGTACACGTTTTTCTGAAATGAAAAATAAAACTCACAAAGTATCTATTCGAATAATTTTTATTCACCTTGTACTAAATTATTAATGTCAATAACAGTTAATAATTGTCAAAAATTACTTAAAACTATTTGTAACTGTTTATAAATGTTACGAAATATAGGATTTTGAACGCAGTTTCAAATAGTTTATACGAGTTTGAAACACTTTCAATTAATTTTTAATGACATTTAAAATGAATTAATAATTGGTAATTAGCAGTTTATAGTAAACTCTTACCAACAGTTTTTAAAACTTTATAGAACAAAAATATTTCCGCTAAGGCAAAAACTAAAAAATTATTAGAATATAATAAGTATATAATACATATCTGAATTCTCTTCATCGCTGCTAAAATATGTTCTTGTATGTTAACATCATAATTTCCACAAATTTACTTGTAAAAACGAAAATTCAACAGAACACTTGATTCTTTTTAACTTGAAACTTACTTAAAAAATTTCTTCTTCTTAAAAACGTGTTGATTGTTTCAAAAAAATATTTAAGCTCTTATTAAAGTTTTTGGTATTCAGTTTGACGAATTTTGAGAGAGGGGAAGACAGAGAGAGGGAGAGAGAGAGAGAGAGAGAGAGAGAGAGAGAGAGAGAGAGAGAGAGAGAGAGAGGAAGAGAGAGAGGCTAATACTTGCCTTAGTTTAAACATTTGTATAATGTTATGAGAGTTTATTATATAGTACATTTTTAATATTATTATTAAATAGAAGTATTGTTGTTCACAATAAAAGTTTTAAATTTGAATGTTTCTATAAGGAGCTCGATACAATGATTCCATTAGTAACGTTTTTTGAAATAATATAATCAAACCTGTATTTTATGTACGATAATAAATTTTCAATACTATTAATTTGTAAAGTCATATGAAAATATATTTCTTTTTATTTTTATAGATTCCAGGAAAACCTTATACGTGCCTTATTTTATACTTTCGCAGAAAGTTTTATTATTTCTACTTTAATTTAGATAAATGAATATATCAAAAATTATTTTCGAGAAAAAAATGTTAATGCTTTCTTTTTAGAGAAAACATTTTTCAAACATTCTGTAGTTCTAATTTCCAAATAAAGTTTGTTAGTATATTATTTTGTACAGAATATCTTGTTGGCTGTTTCAAAAAAATATTTAGGCTCTTCTGAAAGTTTTTCGCGGTGTTGTTATACAGTTGTTAAGTAAGAAAAGATGAGAGAAAAGGAGGGGACGGGGGTGCTGAATTTTTTTTTACAAAGCGACTTAACGGTGGTTCAGAGAGATAATAAAAATAATTTATTTTGGGTAGCCTATAAGTTTTCCATAAACTTTTCATTTTTCTTATTTAAATATGTTTTATGTAATTATTGTTTTTCGAAAAGAAACTTTGCAGTTGTTAAGAGAGATAATAACAATAATTTATTTTCCAAACACGTAGGTTTTGCGTGAACTTTTAATTCTTATTAATAAATTAAAGAATTGGCAAGGAATGATAATATACACTTGTCTATAAGTTATGACTTTCGTAGAATACTTGTGGATTCCACAACTTTTTAAGAGACTATGTAAGAATAGAAAAATTAAAATTAGAAAAAGGAAAAAATTTATGCAACTTTTTGTAGAAATTTATTTATACTTAAAATTATTGATATTTAATTTACAAGTGCCATGATCAAAATAGTAAATGAAATTTTAATGTTCCTTATTTTGTATTATATTAAGGAGCTTCATTCACGTCAACCATTTATTCAGAATTCTTACCATTCTCGTTAGTTAACTTTCTTGCTTTTCTTTACTAACTTGCTTTCGTTCTTAACTATTATTTTGGTATCCAGATATTTCTATTTCATATGTATCTAGTTGTTGCCTGTACATGTTGCTTTCTCTTGTCACAAGTTGCATCTTTTTCTGTAGCCTATTTATAAATCTAGATATTCTGTCATGCGAGTTATTTATATCTGCAAGTGTCTTTCTTCGTTCTTCATGACGTTGTTTCATACCTTCCAATTTTATTTAAACATTTAAACTGATTCTACTTGAGACCTTAAGTGACCTTCTTTAGATGCTAACAGAGCTTTTGAGTGTTGTAATCGATTTATTTCTCGTTTAAGCCCAAGCCACCAATTCCAACTGCCTCATATTTAGCTATTTTTGACGAAAAGCTCAGCTTTGGTCATTTTCAATTGAGAAATCCCTTGCTCCAAATTTCTAATATTTCTCCAATCTAGGAACCAATTTAAATCGAAAATATTTAATAATAACTTTTATCTTAATCAAAGTTATTCGCACCAGTCCAGATATGATTATCATTTGTATTAAAGCTTTCTTGACATTCTTGAATTGATATCACTTTTTGAAATTATTATCTGAATCTTGTATAGAAAAATATTTACTAAGAACTCCTCTGAAACATTTTGACGTCTCCCACTGTGATAAAATTATAAATTAGATTAACTGAGCACTTTTATTCACTAAAATTTTCACAATAACACATCATTTTCGCTTTTTAAAATATTTCAATATTCATTTAACTTATTCTTTTAACTGGTGCTTGAGTAAATATGTACAATGGCACAGCGCACTGATATCAACTAATTTTGTTGAAGATGACAAATTCTTTTTAAACCAATTTAAGTCTCAGACCAATATTTCAAATCAGCGTGATAAATTATATTGTATATTTATGCTCACGTGTCACTCACCAATATTTTCTTCTATGCAAAAGCTTATTATAAAGTTTATGTACCTCATAATATTTATGCTTGCGTGTCACTATACTCACTAATATTTTATTGTGCAAAAGCTTATTATAAAGTATATGAACCTCATAACACATAATTATTCACTTCCGTTAAACATGATAACTTTTATCTTGGTCAAAGTTATTCGTAAGAGTCCAGATATGATTGCCATTTATGTACCATAAAACATCACTTTAAATCCTCAATTATTGAGACAATCATTCAGTTGTGAACACTACAGAGAACTTTTGAAATTATTATGGATTGAAACAACTTAAATTAATAACCCATAATTGTCACAAATAATCTAGTAAAATTAAGAAACACAACCAGTTTATGAACTAAGAATCACTGAGAATTATTAAAGCTTTCTTGACATTCTTGAATGGATATAACTTTTTCAAATTATTATCTAAATCTTATGTAGAAAAATATTTACTAAGAACTCATCTGAAACATTTTGACGTCTCCCACTGTGATAAAATTATAAATTAGATTAACTGAGCATTTTTATTCACTAAAATTTTCACAATAACACATCATTTTCGCTTTTTAAAATATTTCAATATTCATTTAACATATTCTTTTAACTGGTGCTTGAGTAAATATGTCCAATAGCACAGCGCACTGATATAAACTAATTTTGTTGAAGATGACAAATTTTTTTTAAACCAAGTCTCAGACCAATATTTCAAATCAGCGTCATAAATTATATTGTATATTTATGCTCACGTGTCACTCACCAATATTTTCTGTTATGCAAAAGCTTATTATAAAGTATATGAACCTCATAACACATAATTATTCACCTCCCTTAAACATAATAACTTTTATCTTGATCAAAGTTATTCGCAACAGCCCAGATATTATAGCCATTTGTAAAACATCATTCTAAATCCACAATTCGTGAAAAAATTATTCAGTTGCAAACACTATAGAGTACATATGAAATTATTATTGATTGAATCAACACTTTAACAATTACTGCTTTTCTTTAATGTGTGCCATTTTTTAATTATCATTGAAAACATTGTCTTCTTTTCTGCTATCTTAAGGTAGACGCGTTAAATAAGCCCTGAATAATAATGAAAATTTTCAATTATTTAGCTGAGAAACCGCCTTCTCGAAGACAGCACACCAAATATTACAAAATTCATACACTAAATAGCTACAGCTGATAAAACAAATCTTGCATATATGGTATGTAATGTATGCATCTCAAAAATTAATTATAAAAGAAAACAGATACGCGTGATTATTCTTTTTTCACTTTTTCGGAAATATTGCCAAACCATCAAAAGAACTGATAATAGAATAGAATAGATATCGTAAAAATACAACACGAGAGTATTTACTTTTACCTGTAGATATTTCTTTGTAAAGAAGGAACAAGAACAAACAAAACGTTACTGTGGTTCAATGTGGCTTTCTTCCAAAATCCGCCATCTCGCAACCTGGTTAGAGATAAGACATTACGCAACCGCATAACAGCAATTACGTTTATTTATGAAAGGTCCTTTTATGAAAGTTCAAATATATATCAATTTGATCCATGGTGTGAAGTGGTAGATTAAATATTCTTCCACATCTTCTAATATGGTGTTGAGATATTTGCTGTAAAGTTGAAAAATTATACCCGCGGAATTATAAATAAGGGGTGAACGATCGCGTTTTAAATCATACACACATTAACTGCGGTCAGACGAATAATTAGGTTAACGACCACTTTTGTATTTTATTAGGTTTATCCTTGCTTATTATTATACTCGTTCGGTGGGTGGTTCTGCAGTAGATTATCCATTGTCAAGAAAATATATGTACCCTTCTTGCGCTTATCCTAATACGATGCTGTTGGTAAATCAGTTGTAAAATCCATAAATTTAATCACGAAGGATTTCACCTACAGATTCACAAGCAATGGACCTGAAGTTTGGAACGTTGAAGTGCAATGAAATAAAAAAAAAAATTAATTTTAATTTGAGATTATAGTGTTTAATATTGATATTACGCATAAATTTAGTGTTTAATCTTATAAAATAACTTTATAACAAAGGCTTAGATGCCATTTCTAATGTTTAAACATTCTGTACAAAATTATTTCGTTGCATTCCAACGATGCAAACTTCAGACACATATCATTCAAACGCATGCATACATGCATCCACCAACCGGAAAAAACGCGATTGATTCTGAGACATACTTCATTCAATGCATTTATACTTACTGAATTCAGAGTTAATCATTTCCGACTGTTATTAGGTAATCCATTACATCCATTAATAACACATTGAATCTTCGTCCACAATCTCCATTTTGATGTTGTATGATTACTTGTTATAGAAGTCAATAAAAGTTTAGGCGCACGGCTTCGTCTACCATTTAACGAGGCTACGTACACCTACATACATACATCCACACATCGGCCGGACGCACGCGATTTATTTAACGGCACACTATATTTAATATGTTTATCACTACTTATCATGAGTTTTATTCTTCTGATTGTTTACCAGTGATCCATGGTGTCAAGTGGTACATTAAATATTCTTCCACATCTTCTAATATGGTGTTGAGATATTAGCTGTAAAGTCGAAAAATTATACGCGCGGGATTATAAATAAGGAGTGCACGATCGCGTTTTAAAGCATACACACATTAATTCCGGTCAGACGAATGATTAGGTTAACGACCACTTTTATATTTTATTAGGTTTATCCTTGCTTATTATTGTACTCGTTCGGTGGGTGGTTCTGCAGTAGATTAACCATTGTCAAGAAAATATATGTACCCTTCTTGCGCTTATCCTAATACGATACTGTTGGTAAATTAGTTGCAAAATCCATAAATTTAATCACGAAGGATTTCACCTACAGATTCACAAGCATTCAATGGACCTGAAGTTTGAAACGTTGGAGTGCAACGAAATAAAAAAAAAATTAATTTTAATTTAAGATTATACTGATTAATATTGATGTTACGTATATATTTAGTGTTTAATCTTACAAAATAACTTTATAACAAAGGGTTAGATGCCATTTCTAATGTTCAACTCGTTCGGTGGGTGGTTCTGCAGTAGATTATCCATTGTCAAGAAAATATATATTCTCTGGTAAGCTGTCGAAGAAAATCCCGCGATAAAATTTTGAGTAAATTCATAATCGCTGGAGATAGAATTTTTGTAAGGTATTTTTCATGTATTTTTAGTCATTTTGCCTCACTTGCACGCCCCTGAACGAAGTTTCCGGAAGGATTTTGGCATCGGTAATTTTTTTATGGTTCTCTGGTAAGCTCTCGAAGAAAATCTCGCGACAAAATTTTTGGTAAATTCATAATCGCTCGAGACAGAAGTTTTGAAAGGTATTTTTCATGTATTTTTAGCATTTTTGCCCCACTTGCACGCCCCTGAACGAAAGTTTCCGAATGGATTTTGATATCGGCAATTTTTTTATGGTAAACTCCCGAAGAACATCCCGCGACAAAATTTTTAGTAAATTCATAATCGCTGAAGACAGAATTTTTTAATGGTATTTTTCATGTATTTTTAGCCGTTTTGGCCCCATTTGCACCCCCCTGAAGGAAGGGTTCTGGATCGATTTTGGTGTCGACAATTTTTGATAAGTTTCTGGTAAGCTCATAAACTCATAAACTCTTAAAATATAAAATTTTTTATCATGTATTGTCTTGTGGGCGTGGTTTTAGAGCTGATTTTGGGGGATGATCACTTCGGAAATAACTTATATCACAATTTCTATTGGTTTTATGCATATATCTAACAGATAATATAAAAAAAACCGATTTTGGAAATTTTCGATATTTCGTTCACGATGAACGTTCAGAACATCAAACAATGCCCCTCAAATAACTATTAAAAAATGAAACCAATTTTAGCGACTACAAAACAGATCAAATTGAATTATAAATAAACCATGAGTTATAAATTTTAATGAAGAAATAGGTTTTCTAAATACATGCTTGGGTGGTAAAAATAAAAAGAAATCGAGAAATTATCGCTTATGAAAATAGATGCAAAAGATACTTATCAAATTAACCTTAATTTACAGTAACAGCATGTTACACAGGTATGCCCGCGACAAATAATTATTAAAAAATAAAACTAATTATGGCGACTACAAAACTGATCAAATTAAACTATAAATAAACCCAGAGTATAAATTTCAATGAAGAAATAGGTTTTTTAAATACATGCTCCGGTGGTCAAAACAAAAAGAAATTAAGATATTATCGCTCATGAAAATAGATGTAAAAGATACTTAAATTAAGCTTACAATTAAGCTACAGCATGTGACACAGGTATGCCCCACAAATAATTATTCAAAAATGAAACCAATATTAGCAACCACAAAACTGATCAAAAATAATTATAAATAAACCCAGAGTTATAAATTTCAATAAAGAAATAGGGTCTCTAAATACATGTTTATATGGTAAAAGTAAAAAGAAAACGAGAAATTATCGCTCTTGAAAATAGATGCAAAAGGTCCTTATCAAATTAACCTTAATTTACAGTAACAGCATGTGACTCAGGTATGCCCGAAAAATAATTATTAAAAAATAAAACTAATTTTAGCAACTACAAAACTGATCAAATTTAATTATAGATAAACTCAGAGATATAAATTTCAATGAAGAAACCTGTTTTTTAAATACATGCTTGGGTGGTAAAAATAAAAAGAAATCGAGAAATTATTGCTCTTGGAAATAGATGCAAAAGATACTTATCAAATTAACCTTAATTTACAGCCACGGCATGTGACACAGGTATGCCCCCCAAATAATTATAAAAAAATGAAACCAATTTTCGCGACAACAAAGCTGATCAAATTTAATTATATATAAACCCAGAGTTATAAATTTCAATGAAGAAATAGGTTTTCTAAATACACGCTTGGGTGGTAAAAATAAAAAGAAATCGAGAAATTATCGCTCATGAAAATAGATGCAAAAGATACTATCAATTTAACCTTAATTTACAGTAACAGCATGTTACACAGGTATGCCCGACAAATAATTATTAAAAAATAAAACCAATTTTAGAGACTACAAAACTGATCAAATTGAATTATAAATAAACCCAGAGTTATAAATTTCAATGAAGAAATAGGTTTTTTAAATACATGCTTAGGTGGTCCAAATAAAAAGAAATTGAGAAAAATTAAAAGTTCATAATTACAGACTGATATCATTAATATCGAATATTGGAAAAATTTTTGAAAAGGTAATCTACAAAAGAATTTTTGATTTTATTAACAAACATAAAATATTAAGCGAAAAACAGTTTGGCTTTATTAAAAACAAAGGAATCAGAGATGCTCTAAGCTGTATTACAAAAAGGATCTATGAGAACTTAGATAAGAGTAAGCCCATTATAGTCGCATTTCTAGATCTAGCAAAAGCCTTTGATACAGTTGATCATAATATACATAAGTTGCAAGCATACGGGATAAGAGGCAATGCTTATAAATTAATGCAATGCTACTTAACAAATAGAAAACAGAAAGTAAGAATTGACCAAAGTGAGAGTGAATCGATAACAATAACGATGGGAGTGCCCGAAGGAACAATCCTTGGGCCACTACTTTTCATATTATATATAAATGATTTACTGATAACAATGCCAGAAAACTCAATTTTATCATATGCTGATGACACAGCAGTTATATCGTCTGGTAAAACCTGGAAAGAAGTTGAAAGTGAAATGAATCAATATCTTGAAAACGTAGCTATATGGCTCACACTGAATAAACTGACATTAAACATAAGTAAAACTGTATACATATAACTTTCGGGAATTACTGTGACAGTGTACCAAAAAATTAGATATTTATATTAACAAAGAAAAATTAAAGAGAGTTGACTCGTGTAAATATTTAGGAGTTAATTTTGATTATAATCTAAAAAGGGATGAACATATTAACTACCTAATCAAAAAAACAAGTTACTTAAATTTCATCTACTACAAAATTAATAAATTTATGCAAATAAGTACGTTAAAGGTTATTTACTATGCGTTTTTTCACAGTGTTATTAATTATGGGATAATTGCCTGGGGAGGTGTATATAAAAACAATCAACATTTACTTCAAAATATACAAAACAGAGTACTTAAACTAGTTTTCAAAAACACTTTCGAGCAAAATAAACCTATGAATATTAAGCAACTATTCACATGGGACTGCATAAAATATCATTACAACGAAATCAAAAATATATTCACAAACGCAAATAGTAAGACAAGAAATAAAGCTATATTATTACCTAAAATTGACAAAAGAGTAAGCGAAAAAAACAATCACATAACGGCAATAAAGACTTTCAATCTACTACCAAACGAGCTCAAAACTCTAGATATAAACAAAAGACCCAATATGTACAAAATAAAAGAATGGATTGTGAAAAATATTTATTGAAAACGAGTTGAATATTACTTGAAAACGATTTGATACTATAATTTTTATTATAGTAATTCAAGTCGAAAATTTAGTTAATTGCATATAGCATAAATACATGTTACTGTTTTTAGAAAGTCTATTATAATATTAAAAATATTTCATAGTTTTAAGAATTAGTATTAGTTTTAGTTTTAAGTATATCTATACTCCGGACCTGCAAACAGGAAATTTATTTTTCTCTGCAGGGTTACAACAATGTAATGTACTTTTGTAATGTACTCTGGATAAACTGATAAGAATTTTTCCATCGGTCTTACAGTCTTACTAATTAATTTAAAATAATTAATATTTATGGCAGTCAGATTGCCCTTGTTTATAATCACCTCCGCAGAATCTGAAATAAAAACTTAATTAAAACCTGGAAAAATCTTTGTTAGCAAAGGACGATCTGACTGCCCCCCATGTGATGTGTTTAATTCTATCCATGATAGAATTAAATTCACAAAAGAAGTTGAGAAAGATAAACAATTGAGTTTTTTAGATATTAGAGTCATTAGAGCTAATAATAATAGAGTGAAATTAGATTGGTATAGAAAACCTACATGGTCAGGTAGATTTTTAAATTTTGATTCTCACCACCAATTCGGAAACAAGACAGGGGCGATCAAGGGTGTCATTGACAGAGCGATTAAATTGTCACATAAAGATTTTAGAAAAAAGAATTTAAATTTAGTTAGAGAAACATTTATTAAGAATAGTTATCCGGTAAAATTTATTGATAAAATGATTGATGAGAGAGTGTGGGAAATTTATAATGGGGGATTGAAGCAGCAGGTAGATAATCAAACAAGGAATAGAAATGGAAAGAACGCATATTTTAGTTTACCATATGTTAGAGGTTTGTCCGAAAGGATTAGAAGGGTTTTTAGTAAACATAATATTCAAGTTTCTTTAGAAACGATAATAATTTAGAAAGGTTATTTAGTAATTGTAAAGACAAGGATGATAAATGTTTAAAATCGGAAGTAGTTTATAGAATTAATTGTAGAGATTGTAATGGTTGTTATATTGGTCAAACGGGTAGATATTTGAAAAAAAGAATATATGAACATCAATATAGTTTACGCAGCTCAAGTTGTACATCGGGTTTGAAAGAACATTGTTTAAATAATTTGCATTCTTTCGATTTTGGGAGTGTGGATATTTTGGAACAGGGGATTAAGAATAAATATAAGAGGGAAAGCCTTGAAAGTATTCACATTCTAAGAAATCGGAATAATGTAAATTTAATGATAGAGTCAAGTAAATTAGATAACATTTATCATTCTTTATTAATTTAAGTAAGAATGAAAGGTGGAGAGGGGAAAATGGATGGTGGTGGGGATAAGAGAGAAGAACGGGTATATAAGGAGGTGTATCGCGGGTTTCATTTCAGTCCCTGAGGAGGAGCCGGAGCGGGCTCGAAACGTTGGACAAGGTGGTGGTAGTGGGGGGCAGTCACATCGTCCTTTGCTAACAAAGTTTTTTCCAGGTTTTAATTAAGTTTTTATTTCAGATTCTGCGGGGGTGATTATAAACAAGGGCAATCTGACTGCCATAAATATTAATTATTTTAAATTAATTTGTAAGACTGTAAGACCGATGGAAAAATTCTTATCAGTTGATAGTAAATTGCAGTCGACATAAGTAATATTTTTAATGATTACTCTGGATAAATAAATAAAATAAATATCGCTCATAAAAATAGATGCAAAAGATACTTAAATTAACGTTAAATTAAGGGTAATCAAATTAATTTTAATTACAGAAATAGCATGTGACACAGGTATGCCAGACAAATAATTATTAAAAAATAAAACCAATTTTAGCGACAACAAAACTGATCAAATTTAATTATATATAAACCCAGAGTTAAGGCTGAAGTTTGGACGAGTATATCTCAGAAAGTAAACAATAAATCGCTCCCAAATTTAAAGGTTATACTCATTGCTACCTAAATTAATTTTGCTGAAAGTTTTAAAAAGAAATCGAATGAAATCGTTTTAGGGAATAACTACCTTAAAAGAATGATGACGCGCAGCATGCCTGAACTTGCTAGTGTAGTAAAAATACAGCTGATGGTAGTAGTGAATAATGCTTGACGTATTGCGTCTAATGGCCTTGGTACTACCAGAAAAATTTTCTGTTAATACAAAGGTAAAAAAAATTTTCTCGTAGTACCAAGTGCTAATGGCCTTGGTACTACCAGAAAAATTTTCTGTTAATACAGAGGTAAAAAAATTTTCTCGTAGTATCAAGGCCATTAGACGCAACACGTCAAGCATTTTCTGGTATTGTTCTTAAAGAGTTTTACCTTGATCATTTCCCATTTCGTCCTCATTTAAATTTGATAGATTTCTCTTTGATGTATCAAAATCTGATTTATTTTCTGTTACTTTCTGATTAAATTTTGATAAATATACCTGCAGTTTGTCAGAACATATATTATTTTTAATATTCTCCAGAACATTTTCATTATCTGTAAAAAGGTTATAATTTATTTATAAAAAACATTACTTCATTTACGGATACTAAAAAATATTTAAATACTTACTGTTGTGTGCTAGTATTGAACATTGGTATTTATACCCACGAAATGGAGCATAAACCACGCCATTTTTTACTGTAATCCTTGAATGCTTCGTGACATGAAAAACGTCATCGTCATTGAAGCGTATCAATGAATACATGTTTTTGGATTTTTTTAAATTTTTGATTTAAAAGTGCCGGTAAAATCCACAATGAATCTAAACCTGCACTTTTATGTCAATGAGTCCTTTTTTGCCGTTGTAGGTTTTTTTTTACTATAAATTTGATATCTTTTTCTTATGTAGGGAGTATGTTCTCTACTTACAATTAGAAGTTAGAACAAGTACTTATCTCACGTCATTTCTCACGTCATTTCTCACGTGACGATTTGGCGCGATTTCTCACGTGATTAATCACGGGAAAAATCACATTACAATACAAACATAAAAAAATAATATATAACGCTTATTCGTTAATGAAACTTGTTTCCTCAATGGATAGCAAATACATTATCGCAGAAAAAAACGATACAAAAAATTTCCGACCCAACCGAGAATCAATCTCACGAACTTTGGGTTCCTGCGCAGGCACGCTATCGATTACGCTATCACTTGATGCTTGAAAGATTGTGGTCATTTTCTCCTACATAAGCTGCATTCTCCATATTTATTGGTATTTCAATTTGATTATTTATGTAAAATATCAATGATGTGTAAAAATTATTTATTTATACACTATTTAATAAATGCGTAACTTACATTAAAACATTAATTAATTAAATTCGAATAACTTAAGAATGTAGTACCGGTAAAGTAGAAATCAGGTAACTACAAAATTATTTTTTTTTTTTAAACAAAATACCGAATTATTTTTGTAAAATGTTATGCATGTAAAATTGTAAATAATGATCATTACGTTTTTAAAAATTTTTATTACTTTTGAAAAAGTTATTCGAATTTAATACATTAATATTTTTATATAAGTTACTCATTTTCTTTAAAGAGTGTATAAATAAATAATTCTTAGAAATCATTGATATTTTAGATAAATAATTGTCCTTCATATTTATTTAATTGCTGGTTAATTTTGATTATTTAATTGCTGGTTAATTTTGATTATTTAATTTGCTATTTAATTTTGATCATTTTGAAAATAAGTAATTTATATTGAGATATTAAATAATTAAATTCGAATAACTTTTTCAGAAGTAATAAAAATTTTTAAAAACGTAATGATCATTATTTACATCTTTATATAACTAACATTTTATAAAAATAATTGGGTATTTTGTTTCAAAAAAATTAATTTTGTTCTTACCTGATTTTTTCTTTACCGGCACTACATTCTTAAGTTATTCGAATTTAATTAATTAATGTTTTAATGTAAGTTACGCATTTTATTAAAATAGTGTATAAATAAATAATTTTTACAAACCATTGATATTTTACATAAATAATCAAATTGAAGTAGCAATAAATATGGAAAATGCAGCTTATGTAGGTGAAAATGACCACAATCTTTCAAGCAAGTGATAGCGTAATGGATAACGTGCCTGCGAAGGAACCCAAAGTTCGTGAGATCCATTCTCGATTAGGTCGGAAATTTTATATTTCGTTTTCTTCTACGATAATATATTTACTATTTTTTTATGTTTGTATTGCCATGTGATTTCTCACGTGATTAATCACGTGAAAAATCGTGCCAAATCGTCACGTGAGAAATCACGTGAGAAATGTTTCCATGTTAATCTATCCCTTATACATTATGCGCCATTGCATTTAAGTAAATACTCTGTTGTTGAATTTTTATGATACCAATCGGTTCTATTATCAGTTCTTTTTCTGGTTTTGCTATTTTTCCGAAAAAGTGAAAAAAGTATAATAACGCATAACAGTATTTTTATTATTAATTTTTGAAATGCATACATTACATACAATATATGCTACATATGTTTTATCCGCTATAGCTACTTAGTGTTTGAATTTTGTAATATTTGGTGGTATGGTATGCGAGAAGGCGGTTTCTGAACAAAATAATTGCGAATTTTCATTATCATTCAGGGATTATTTAACGCGACTTCCTTAAGATAGCAGAATGGTAGACAATGTTTTCTATGATAATTTAAAACTGGCGTAAAGAAAAGAATTAATTGTTAAAGGCTTGACCTTTTTATGATCTCTAACTGGGTTGCGAGAGGGCGGTTTTTAGATCGAACTTGCTTCCAACTGTAAGGATTTCTGTTTTTCTTTTTAGTTTTTCTTTTTGCAAAGACATAAATTAGGACTGTTAATTACATATCTCTTATTTCATTTTCATTTTCTCTATCGGACTGAATCTTCGGTTCTTTGTCAATGTTTGAAAATTTCCACTCAAAAAATAAAAACTGATAATTACCCATATCGGATTTTAATTATCAATTTCTCAGTTGGACATATTAATGAAAAGTAGTACTGTAAAATATTACAGAAAATACAATAAGACTTAGTCTCTTCTTATGTGTAGATTATTGCTATAGCGATGGAATGAAAAAAAAAAAACAGAAATATCTTCACAGCTCGACACGACTTGGTATTTGCAGAGCAATAATAACCTATAATTATTGTAACACCCATCTTATAACTGCCTTATGATGGATAACATGGTCCACCGATTCCATTTTAAGGTGATGTGAAATACCGACTAAATTTTTAAATGTGTACATCTCATGAAAATACCAATACAATCATCCACAAAAAAATCTGAGTATAGTATTAACATATACGGAGCGTTTGACGAACGTGTTTTCCAAAAAAATGATAAGAATTTATATAATTAAATAAAAACCATACTCTCGGTAAGTAGGAATCTGCAATTGACCTACTTTTCAAACGAGCATAGCTAACGAAAATGCTAATAGAATCACTCAAAAAAATTCCTGGGTATAATGTTTATGCGCACGGAGCGATTGACTACATTTTTTCCGAATAAACGCTTGAATGTTGATTTAAAAAATATTGAAATTCAGGGTTTTACGTGGCCTTAATCTATCCTTTATACAATATACGTCTTGGCATTTAAGGAGTCGCAATTTTTCAATTATTGGCGGGTCACGAGAAGGCCGTTTGCAGAATAATAATGGATATTTATTGTTAAAATCATCATCATCATTATTCACGGTTTTCTTATGTTAACATTCTTAAAGTTGCAATACATGCAAGATATGAATTATCCGCCATACCTATTTACTGTTTGAAAGTAGTAATTTTTGGTGTTGTGCTGTGTGCGAGATGGCGGTTTCTGAACAAAATAATAATATAATAAAATAATAATAAAATAAGTAGGTCCAGCAGTACATTTCTCTAGTCTTGTCCAATGTAAATGATATAAACCGAGAGAATACCAAATTAAGATAAAATTCATGTTGACGGTGTTAAGGAATTAGCAGAGGTCCTCCAAATATCTAAATGTTGAGACGAAAAACTCAAATACACTTTTTTCTAAATCTGACAAAAAATATAAAACCCTCTGTATTTCTATGGAAACGCTTAGAAAACTGTGAATAATTGTGTAAAATCAAATATTTATTACTAGGAAACTGTGATATTTCTGAAAAATTAAATATTGCAGTAAAGAACTCTATGAAGCCGGAATACAAGATGGTCGCGACAAGTAGGTCAATCGGTACATTTTTTTATTACTGTGCAATCTAACAGATATAAATCGTACTGTAGCCAAATTGAGTTAAAATAAAAATCAATGGTTTTACAGTATTAGCAGGAGTCTTCCACATATCAGAAGGTTAAGCAAAAAAATTTCAATACTCTGTTTTATGAAAATGCTTAAAAAACTGTGAATATTTATGGAAATCTAAATATGTATTACTCAGAAACCGTGAATATTTCTGAAAAATTAAATTTTGTAGTAAAGATCTCTGTTATGCCGGAATACCTGAAGGTCGCGAAAAGTAGGTCCAGCAGTACGTTTCTCTACTCTTGTCCAATCTAAATGATATAAACCGAGAGAATACAAAATTAAGATAAAATTCATGTTGACGGTGTTAAGGAATTAGCGGAGGTCCTCCAAATATCTGAATGTTTAGACGAAAAACTCAGATACACTTTTTCCTAAATCTGACAAAAAATATAAAACCCTCTATATTTCTATCGAAACGCTTAGAAAACTGTGAATAATTGTGCAAAAGTAAATATTTATTACTAGGAAATTGTGATATTTCGAAAAATTAAATATTGAAGTAAAGAACTCTATTAAGCCGGAATACAAGATGGTCGCGAGAAGTAAGTCAATCGGTACATTTTTTTATTACTGTGCAATCTAAGAGATCTAAATCGTACTGTAGCCAAATTGAGTTAAAATAAAAATCAATGGTTTTACAGTATTAGCAGTAGTCTTCAACATATCAGAAGTTTTAGCAACAAAATTTTAATACTCCGTTTTCCAACTCTGGCAAGAATAAGGTAATCGTCTGTATTTCTATGGAAACGCTCAAAAAAGGGAATAATTTTACAAAACAAAATATTTATTACTCGGAAACTGTGAATATTTCTGAAAAATTATACGTTGGAGTAAATAACTCTATTAAGCCGGAATACAAGAAGGTTGCGAGACGTAGGTCTATCAGTACATTTTTTTATTACTGTGCAATCTAAGAGATCTAAATCGTACTGTAGCCAAATTGAGTTAAAATAAAAATCAATGGTTTTACAGTATTAGCAGGAGTCTTCGACATATCAGAAGGTTAAGCAAAAAAATTTCAATACTCTGTTGTCCAACACTGGCAAGAACTAGGTAATCCTCTGTATTTCAATGGAAACGATAAAAAAATGTGAATAATTTTGCAGAACCATATATTTATTACTAGGAAACTGTGATATTTCTGACAATTTGAATATTGAAGTAAAGAACTCTGTTAAGCCGGAATACAAGAAGGTCGCGAGAAGTAGGTCAATTGGTACCTTTATGTATTCTATACTACAAATGGTAATAATTTTTTCATGACTGTACAAATAATCTTAATAACTGAAAACTTTCTTTTCGAAAAAATTAATTACAAAAAAAAAAACAAGAAGAAAAATGAAAAGTTCATGCAAAACTTATATGCTAACAAAACTAAATTATTTTTACTATTTCTCTAAACCACTGTTAAGTTGCTTTGTAAAAAAAATCCCCACCCCCTATCTCTCTCGTCTATTTTTACTTAACAACTATGTATAATAACTCCATGAAAAATGTTGAATATTTTTTTAAAACAGCCCTCAAGACATTCTGTACAAGAAAAATACAATAACAAACTTTATTTTGAAATATCTACGGAATCTTCGAAAAATGTTTTCTTTAAAAAGAAAGCATTAATATTTTTCCTCGAAAGTATTTAATTTATAAATTTCTTTAAATTAAAGTAGAAATAACTTTAATGAGAGCTTAAATATTTTTTTAAAACAATCAACACGTTTTTTAAAATCTAATTTCTTAAGTACGTTTTAACAATACAATTTTTCTAGTCCTTTTAATTCTTCTAGTCTAATCTATTCAATAAGCTCTCTATACAAATGATAATAATTTTTTCATGACTACAAATAATAATTTTTGTTAGTATAAAACTTTCTACGAAAGTATAAAATAAGGCAAGTATAAACATTTTTCCTTTATAATCTACTCTCCCTCCCACTCTTCGCCCGCCCTCTCTCCCCCTCTACCCCCCCCCTCTCTCTCTCTCTCTCTCTCTCTCTCTCTCTCTCTCTCTCCCCCTCTCTCTCAATATCCGTCAAACTCTGTATCAAAAACTTTAATGAGAGCTTAAATATTTTTTTAATACAATTAACACGTTTAAAAAAAAAATTCTTTTTAAGTACGTTTTAACAACACAATTTTTGTTTAGTCTTTTTATTTCTTCCAATCTCATCTATTCAATAAGCACTCTCTGCAAATGATAATAATTTTTTTCATGACTGTACAAATAATAATATTGTTAATATAAAACTTTCTACGAAAGTATAAAATAAGGCAAGTATAGACGTTTTTTCTGTATAATATCTATTAAATAATAATATTTATGATTTTGTAAAAGAAATAAAAAAATACCAGTGAAAAAGTCTTTTACTTCTTTGAGTCATTGTATAATGAACAAATTATATGTAAGTAAGTACATTCAAATTGTTCACTGCAAATCAGACAAATGAAAGTTGTGAAATCAATTATCGATAGTCAAGTAATGCAAACCACTCTCGGAAACTACTGTATGACTGTTCTCAGAAATGTATTCAAATTTGTTAATCTTTCTGTACAAATTAAACACAAGAAAGTACTGAAATCAATTTATTGTAGTCAAGTACCCATAAGTTAACTTGACTGACATAATACAACTTTTCGTACCTACTCATCAAACATATTCAGCCAGCGAGCATAAATTACTACTTAACGCCCAAGGGGCGTAATAGCTCATATATACAGCTCTTACAAAACTTTATAGAACCTACGCACTTTACGTCCATGTGGGAAAAATTATTTGAATTGTATAATATTATATATAAGTACATTCAAATTATTCATTGTAAATCAAACAAACGAAAGTTGTGAAATCAATTACCGATAGTCAAGTAATGCAAACAACTCTGCGAAACAATTGTATAACTGTTCTCAGAAATGTATTCAAATTTGTTCATTCTTCTATACAAATTAAACACAAGGAAGTTCTGGAATCAGTTTATTGTAGTCAAGTACCCATAGGTTAACTTGACTGACATAATACAACTTTTAGTACCTACTCATCAAACATATTCAGCCAGCGAGGATAAAGTACTACTTAACGCTTAACAGGCGCAATAGCTCACATACTCCTACAAAACTTTATAGAACCTACGCACTTTACGCCCATATGGGCGAAAATTATTTTAATCATATAACTACTATGCCTTCTTTTTATTTCTAAAATTCATAAGAATTCAGATATTTACGAAAAGTCAAAGCCTATATAAAAAATTACATAGTTACCACCATATCACCATTTTTCATTATTCTTTCTCAATTTTGAAATTTCTATAATATTACGCATCTTGGGAGGGCAATAGAAGTCTATAGAGCTGCTCTAGCAGGGGTGGTCTTCCAATCTCCCATACATACTTGGCGGGCCCGACGGTTTGCAGTTTAAGGTGTAGACATGATCATTTTCATATAAATATTCATATGTTTACAGATCAGATAAAATGAATAAATAGGTTGCTTCTACATATTAAATACTAATACGTATTGAATGTATTACTCTGTTTTTAAATAGAAAGTGCAAACCCGCATGAAAATATCATATGAGATCTCATATAAGATCTCATGAGATCCCATAATATATAAAATTGCAGATGACATCACATATATCATACCTCATATGAGATCTGATGTCTGAAATACTCATATAAAATCTCACATGATATTTACACGTTGGAAAAGGATAAAAAATTAGTGGCTTATACAATGATTAGTAAAATCTAAAGCACTTTTGAGTAGACTATAAATTTGATGTATTTTTTATATCAGATTCCCGCTTAAAAAAAAAACGGACACAAGGAAAAATATTTTGGGTAATGGAAGTACATCATGAGATTTTGCACATGTAGGGATATTATATTTAAACGGTATCAATTCAAAATTAGAGCCAATGTAATTATTTATAGTGGACTTATAAGTATAAACATTGTTAATGAATTTATGCAATAATATAGTATTCTACATTTACAAAGCCCACCGGTAAACTGCAAACCGTCGGGCCCGCCAAGTATGTATGGGAGATTGAAGTCCACCCCTGCTAGAGCAGGTCTATAGACTTCTATTGCCCTCCCAAGATGCGTAATATTATAGAAATTTCAAAATTGAGAAAGAATAATGAAAAATGGTGATATGGTGGTAACTATGTAATTTTTTTATATAGGCTTTGACTTTTCGTAAATATCTGAATTCTTATGAATTTTAGAAATAAAAAGAAGGCATAGTAGTTATATGATTAAAATAATTTTCGCCCATATGGGCGTAAAGTGCGTAGGTTCTATAAAGTTTTGTAGGAGTATGTGAGCTATTGCGCCTGTTAAGCGTTAAGTAGTACTTTATCCTCGCTGGCTGAATATGTTTGATGAGTAGGTACTAAAAGTTGTATTATGTCAGTCAAGTTAACCTATGGGTACTTGACTACAATAAACTGATTCCAGAACTTCCTTGTGTTTAATTTGTATAGAAGAATGAACAAATTTGAATACATTTCTGAGAACAGTTATACAATTGTTTCGCAGAGTTGTTTGCATTACTTGACTATCGGTAATTGATTTCACAACTTTCGTTTGTTTGATTTACAATGAATAATTTGAATGTACTTATATATAATATTATACAATTCAAATAATTTTTCCCACATGGACGTAAAGTGCGTAGGTTCTATAAAGTTTTGTAAGAGCTGTATATATGAGCTATTACGCCCCTTGGGCGTTAAGTAGTAATTTATGCTCGCTGGCTGAATATGTTTGATGAGTAGGTACGAAAAGTTGTATTATGTCAGTCAAGTTAACTTATGGGTACTTGACTACAATAAATTGATTTCAGTACTTTCTTGTGTTTAATTTGTACAGAAAGATTAACAAATTTGAATACATTTCTGAGAACAGTCATACAGTAGTTTCCGAGAGTGGTTTGCATTACTTGACTATCGATAATTGATTTCACAACTTTCATTTGTCTGATTTGCAGTGAACAATTTGAATGTACTTACTTACATATAATTTGTTCATTATACAATGACTCAAAGAAGTAAAAGACTTTTTCACTGGTATTTTTTTTATTTCTTTTACAAAATCATAAATATTATTATTTAATAGATATTATACAGAAAAAACGTCTATACTTGCCTTATTTTATACTTTCGTAGAAAGTTTTATATTAACAATATTATTATTTGTACAGTCATGAAAAAATTATTATCATTTGCAGAGAGTGCTTATTGAATAGATGAGATTGGAAGAAATAAAAAGACTAAACAAAAATTGTGTTGTTAAAACGTACTTAAAAAGAATTTTTTTTTTTAAACGTGTTAATTGTATTAAAAAATATTTAAGCTCTCATTAAAGTTTTTGATACAGAGTTTGACGGATATTGAGAGAGAGGGGGAGAGAGAGAGAGAGAGAGAGAGAGAGAGAGAGAGAGAGAGAGAGAGAGAGAGGGGGGGGGTAGAGGGCGAGAGAGGGCGGGCGAAGAGTGGGAGGGAGAGTAGATTATAAAGGAAAAATGTTTATACTTGCCTTATTTTATACTTTCGTAGAAAGTTTTATACTAACAAAAATTATTATTTGTAGTCATGAAAAAATTATTATCATTTGTATAGAGAGCTTATTGAATAGATTAGACTAGAAGAATTAAAAGGACTAGAAAAATTGTATTGTTAAAACGTACTTAAGAAATTAGATTTTAAAAAACGTGTTGATTGTTTTAAAAAAATATTTAAGCTCTCATTAAAGTTATTTCTACTTTAATTTAAAGAAATTTATAAATTAAATACTTTCGAGGAAAAATATTAATGCTTTCTTTTTAAAGAAAACATTTTTCGAAGATTCCGTAGATATTTCAAAATAAAGTTTGTTATTGTATTTTTCTTGTACAGAATGTCTTGAGGGCTGTTTTAAAAAATATTCAACATTTTTCATGGAGTTATTATACATAGTTGTTAAGTAAAAATAGACGAGAGAGATAGGGGGTGGGGATTTTTTTTACAAAGCAACTTAACAGTGGTTTAGAGAAATAGTAAAAATAATTTAGTTTTGTTAGCATATAAGTTTTGCATGAACTTTTCATTTTTCTTCTTTTTTTTTTTGTAATTAATTTTTTCGAAAAGAAAGTTTTCAGTTATTAAGATTATTTGTACAGTCATGAAAAAATTATTACCATTTGTAGAGAGTGCTTATTGAATAGATGAGACTAGAAGAATTAAAAGGACTAGACAAATTGTTATTAAAACGTACTTAAAAAATAGCTTTTAAAAAACGTGTTCATTGTTTTAACAAAATATTTAAGCTCTCATTAAAGTTTTTGTTACTCAGTTTGGCAGATGTTATGGGCGCGAGGGAGAGAGAGGGGAGGGAAAGAGAGAGAGGTCGAGAGAGACAGGGGAGAAAGAGAGGGAGGGAGAGAGAGAAAAGGAGGGAGAGAGGGGAGGGAGAGAGAGACTAATACTTGCTTTAGTTTAAACTTTTGTAAAAGCTTTTTTAGATAGATTTCACAATTTTTGAAGAGAAAATAATAATTACATAGTGTGATAACGTTACGAGAGTTTATTATAGTATATTTTTAATATCATTATTTTAAATGGTATTATTTATTTGTACAGTCATGAAAAAATTATGACCATTTGTACAGAGTGCTTATTGAATAGATGAGACTAGAATAATTAGAAGGACTAGACAAATTGTTCTTAGAACGTACTTAAAAAATTAGCTTTTAAAAAACGTGTTGATTGTTTTAAAAAATATTTAAGCTCTCATTAAAGTTTTTGGTACTTTATTCCTTACATTCATAATATTGCACAATCTATTCCTTGCAAAATAGGAGCTTTCAAGATATTCGTCTACTGATATACTGTTTATATGACACATAAATTAATTTTGAAATCACTTCTTTTGTTTTCTTTAATTAGTCAAAATAGTCTATAATATACTTTTACTTCCATAAAAGTCGACAAATATATTTCACTGAAAAACCTCATGGCTTTTATATTACAAAAACAAGTCATTTCATACATAGCCGATATTTCCTTCTATCTGTAATCTGTATACTAAAAAAATTTCCATTGTTTATTTTACACTTTTCTTATATCTTCTTTCTTCATTGTTTGTATATTATACAACCAGTTTATGAACTGACAATCACTAAAAACTTTCTTGATATTCTTGTATGGATCAAACTTTTGACGTCTTCCACCCTGGGAAAATCATACACGAGAATAACTGAGCACTTTTATTTTTTGAAATTTTCACAATATAACACATCCTTTTCGCTTTTCCCATTTGATATAATCTTTTAGTTTCTGTATACTAAAAAAATTTCCATTGTTTATTTTTCACTTTTTTTACATCTTCTTTTTTCATTGTTTGTATATTATACAATCAGTTTATGAACTGAGAATCACTAAAAACTTTCTTGATATTCTTGAATAGATCAAACTCTTGACGTCTTCCACCCTGGGAAAATCATACACGAGAATAACTGAGCACTTTTATTTTTTGAAATTTTCACAATATAACACATCCTTTTCGCTTTTCCCATTTGATATAATCTTTTAGTTTCTGTATACTAAAAAATTTCCATTGTTTATTTTACACTTTTTTTACATCTTCTTTCTTCATTGTTTGTATATCATACAACCAGTTTATGAACTGAGAATCACTAAAAGCTTTCTTGATATTCTTGAATAGATCAAACTCTTGACGTCTTCCACCCTGGGAAAATCATACACGAGAATAACTGAGCACTTTTATTTTTTGAAATTTTCACAATATAACACATCCTTTTCGCTTTTCGCTTTTCCCATTTGACATAATCTCTTAGTTTCTGTATACTAAAAAAATTTCCATTGTTTATTTTACACTTTTTTACATCTTCTTTCTTCATTGTTTGTATATCATACAACCAGTTTATGAACTGAGAATCACTAAAAGCTTTCTTGATATTCTTGTATAGATCAAACTTTTGACGTCTTCCACCCTGGGAAAATCAAACACGAGAATAACTGAGCACTTTTATTTTTTGAAATTTTCATAATATAACACATCCTTTTCGCTTTTCTCATTTGACATAATCTTTTAGTTTCTGTATACTAAAAAAATTTCCATTGTTTTTAACACTTTTTTTACATCTTCTTTGTTCATTGTTTATATTATTAAAATTCTTGGTCATTCTTTGATGCATTGATATGCAATGAACTTCATCATTTTTTAGTGTGTTTTTATCTATCTATTCCATCTTCTAAAAGTCTATCTAATAATTGTATTACTTGTAGTCTATGAAGACTTAGTCAAAATGTAATGAGAAGTTACTGGCATTACTCCTGGTGCTGCTCCTTCGATAAAAATCTGTTCCAGAGCTCAAAGGCTGTGAAAAAATTCTATAATCTGCAAATGAAAAAAATTTTTACAAAGTATCTATTCTTTATCTTTATTTTTTTTCAAGTTATATTATAAATATAATACTTATCTATGTATAAAAGTATGCTTATGCCATCAGCTGATTGAAATTCATATTTTTTTTTTTTAACCTAATTACGTAGTATATTTAAAATACGTATTATGTTTATATTTAAAAATTAAAAATATCATATACAACATAAGATATTTTGAGGCTATTGTAGAGTCACAGTTTTAACACATCCTTTTCGCTTTTCCCATTTGACATAATCTTTTAGTTTCTGTATACTAAAAACATTTCCATGGTTTTTTTACACTTTTTTACATCTTCTTTCTTGATTGTTTATATTATTAAAATTCTTGGTCATTCTTTGATGCATTGATATGCAATGAACTTCATCATTTTTTAGTGTGTTTTTATCTATCTATTCCATCTTCTAAAAGTCTATCTAATAATTGTATTACTTGTAGTCTATGAAGACTTTGTCAATGTAATGAGAAGTTACTGGCATTACTCCTGGTGCTGCTCCTTCGATAAAAATCTGTTCCAGAGCTCAAAGTCTGTGAAAAATTCTATAATCTGCAAATGAAAAAATTTTTTACAAAGTATCTATTCTTTACTTTATTTTTTTTCAAGTTATAATTATTATTATATAATACTTATCTATGTATAAAAGTATGCTCATGCCATCAGCTGATTGAAATTCATATCTTTTTTTTTTAACCTAATTACGTAGTATATTTAAAAAATACGTATTATGTTTATATTTAAAAATTAAAAATATCATATACGACATACGATATTTTGAGGCTATTGTAGAGTCGCAGTTTTGTTGCTGTTATCTATATATATATATATAGTTACAGAGCAGTGGTCGGAACAAAACAGCTGATCGAGGAGAGAAAAGAAGAAGAAGAAAAATTTTGGAGGATAAGAAAAACAGCCCTCGGAATATATAAACTAGATATACATCAAAACGACATAATATTTTTAATTGAAATTTTTTATACATGTAGTATATCAAAAAAGCTATCCAGTGATATATTTAAATATAAGATAAAACATAACACAAAGTCGTAAAAAATAAGTGAAATTCTCGCACACCCATTTCAAAGTATATGTAGCGCGGTCGTCCCTCAGGCTTCTTCTACATTGGACAGATACTTGCCTTCGGAGCGCTCCCGCGCTCCTTGATCCAAATTAAGATAAGATAAATATTGATGGTGTTAGAGGATTAGAAGGAGTCTTCGACATATCTGCACGTTTAGAAATACATTGACCAACTCTATTTTCCAACTCTGGCAAGAACTAGGTAATCCTCTGTATTTCTATGGAAACACTCAAAAAAAAGGGAATAATTTTACGAAACAAAATATTTATTACTTGCAAACTGTGAATATTTCTGAAAAATTAAATCTTGGAGTAAAGAACTCTATTAAGCCTGAATACAAGAGGGTGGCGAAAAGTAGGTCAATCGGTACATTTTTCTATTATTGTGCAATCTAACTGATATAAATCGTACTGAAGCCAAATTGAGTTTAAATCAAAATCAATGGTTTTACAGTAGTATTAGCAGGAGTCTTCGACAAAACAGAAGGTTAAGCAAAAAAATTTCAATACTCTGTTTTCCATATCTGGTAACAACTAAGTAAACCTCTGTATCTATGCCATATCTATGAAAACGCTTAAAAAACTGTGAATATTTATGCAAATCTAAATATGTATTACGCAGAAATCGTGAATATTTCTCCAAAATTAAATTTTGTAGTAAAGATCTCTGTTATGCCGGAATACCTGAAGGTCGCGAAAAGTAGGTCCATTTCTCTACTCTTGTACAATCCAAATGATAACCGAGAGAATGCCAAATTGATAAAATCAATGTTGACGGTGTTAAGGAATTAGCGGAGGTCCTCAAAATATCTGAATGTTTAGACGAAAAATTCAAATACACTTTTTTCTAAATCTGACAAAAAATATAAAACCCTCTGTATTTCTATCGAAACGCTTAGAAAACTGTGAATAATTGTGCAAAACCAAATATTTATTACTAGGAAACTGTGATATTTCTGAAAAATTAAATATTGAAGTAGAGAACTCTATGAAGTCGGAATACAAGATGGTCGCGAGAAGTAGGTCAATCGGTACATTTTTTTATTACTGTGCAATCTAACAGATCTAAACAGTACTGGAGAAATTTAATTAATATGCTATTGCCATACATAAAATCTGAGAATCACTGGTTCCTTGCGACCTTTCGCGACCCAGAGTGATTTATGATGTTTAGAAGCCTTTTAGATTACAGTTGATAATATAGTTTTATGGACTAGAAACATAGTTTAGGAAAAGTAAATCAGAATATAGCCATCGCTCATTCCTCGCACTTCCGTGTATAAACAAATATAGTAATGTGTGTCATAACCATATCTGTTTCCTCTTCTTTTTTACCTGTAACTGGCCGCAGAAACAGACGGACTTCGAGTCAGCAGTGATAGATTTTACGAGTGCATACGTGTCTAAGTGCTCAAGAGTTTCGGTAGACAGCGGAACGCGTACCAGCTTGTAGAGACAAGGGATCAAGAGAAGACACGATCGCGTTGACTTGTAGACGACCACCAATACTTATTAGCGCGTAGATCAACCCGCATGAGTGCGTACTATCCGCTGCGAGAGGGCATATCCTAAACTCTATATTAAAGAGTTGAAGTAAGTGCGATTTCTGTGTATGTCTGCACGTGATTTAACCGCAGACTTGACAGGACCACGAATTGTAGTGTTGTTTTACATTAATAATATTGTTTCTATTGTTGGTAAATAAATATACTTTAATATCTATCTCTCGCCTACTCAAAGTTAGTGTTACATACGAAAAACTGTATAAAAAATATGCGACGAGTGGGGTTCAAATTCAGGATGTTTGGATGACGAGTCTTGCGCTCTACCACTGAGCTTAGGTCGCGAAGCTTGCTCGACGGTATCACGTAGGTCCTTCTTCTCATCTCGATGTGAATACGTCAAGGACCAGATGACAGTCGAACTAAGTCCGTGGCAGTAACCCACCCGAACCTTCAACATTTCTCCACCTTAATTCCTGGCCCAACTCTAGAAGCTTCCGTCACGAAAAGCTGAACATAAGAGCTGAAAATATAGAAGAAATGGGAACGCTATACTGCTTCAAACACTTAGTAAACTATTACTGCTCCAAAAAAGATAATTACAGAAAAGACAAAAATTGACAAAATAAATGCTAATTAAAAAGGTTAAATAAATTATAAAGGAAGGTGCTGTATTAAAGTAGACAAAAATCCTTGTTTTAAAATTTTAATTTATATATGATTTATTTAACAGATTACATCTGCACTTATGTCGCCATAAGGTTTTCACTGAATCGTGAGCATGGCAGTTCGGGCATTGCTTACAGTTTCCGGTTCCACGCTCAGAAACTGGTTTTATTTTTTTTTGTTTTTTTATATTCTAGACCATAACCGATGTGTCTTATATTACAAATAATTGTCCGCCTCTTATCAGCATTTTTTGTTTTCAAAAATAATTGTACATCAGGCTCATTACGGTGGCAACATTCCAAATGTACATGAAATTTGGAAATGTATTTGAAGCAAAATGGGCAGTAGGCTCTTGCGAGATGCTTCTGAGAGCTTCTTATTTTTGCAGGAGACTTCTTCCGACGCGTTTTTTTTAAAATCTGTAACAAATATTTTTAAAAATTAAAAAATTTCGTAATAAAATATAAAAAGCAATTACACGATATTTGTAGAATAAGACAATAAAGAAATTGGAGAGGATCAGAGTTCCGAATTACGAATTGAGTTAAAACTGTGGGATAAGTTTTTGGATAAGAAATATGGTAGAAGCTGAAATAGTAGACCTTAACACTGAAAGGAACTAATATTCTGGATATTTGTAGCTTTATTCTGAAAAAAATTTTAAATATCAATTCAAAAATAGGAAATAAAACTAAAGAAAATGAGTTTTTATTTGCTATTTTAAAAATTAAAAATATTCAATTTCCAAAATTATGAAGTTAAAACAGCAAAACATGCAAATAGTCGAATAGTGAATTTTGGAATTCAACATATATGTTTAATTCCCAAGTTTGAATTTCACCCATGATCTATGGTAGCTTGATTCTTTCTTCTATTTAGTTTTATCGGTAAAATACAGAAAAATTTTATTTTTATATTATGAAAAATATTTGTGGCTTCCAGGAATGACCACGACAATTTTTTCAAAATCAATTTAATGCGATATGTTTATTCTTAAGTGATCCTATAGCATGTAATAACAAAAAATTATAAGGTTTACTTCTTTTTTCGAACACAAGTAAAAACATAAATTCATATCCAGCGACAATTATATATTTTAACTTTTTCTTTTTTTATTCAATACTTCAGAAAAGGCCGAATTATGATAATAAAGATCTTATTTCAGTATGAAATTATGTATGCAGAGCTACATTTAATTTCATTTGTATTGATTTCAAACACTGATGCGAAACTTGATTTTTTCAAAATCATGAAACGTGAAAATATGCAGTTGTTCCGGGAAACTACAGATGTGTATTGGTGTATAATTAAATTCAGACATGCCTTAGAGATTCAAAAATGTTTTCAAAAGTATCAAAAGGCGTGGCAGCGCCCTGCTTGGCGAGTAATTTAAAATATTTTAAACACATTTAAGGGAGTCTTACACCTAAAAATTTTGAAAAATTCAAATTTTTTTTATTAAACTTTTTAATTATTTATGTTATTCTAAACCCAAAAAAACAAAAATTAAACAAATTTAAAATAATATAGCTGAAAAAGCTTACTACTTTATATTTCATAAGACCTGTTGGATATTTTACATCTACATATATTAGTACTATAAAAAATAATATAACTCAATACAAGATGTTAAAAAGTGATTTAACAGTGGATAAATCAAAAATACAAAAGGAGAACAGATTGTTACCATGTTGCTAGTTTAGAAATAACTACTAATACAACGAATGCATATAAGGTACCAGAGCTTCGATATTAACCATTTTATATGGGAAAACAGCTATCAGATATACAGGAAACTGAGTTTCAAGAAGGAAAAGAATGGGGATCAAATGGCTGCTTATTTTTACAGTTTTATGTTATATTTTTCTTTCCAGGCTTATTTCTAAAAATCTTGTTTTTGAAAGTTTGGCGTTACTTCTAAAAAAAAAAATTGCATCAATATTAAGAGGGTGTTCTACTCATGTACTCTGTTTTATCGACGGAACACGATAATATAGAATTTACCATATTCTGTCGGTAAAACAGAGTACATGAGTCCAACACCCCGTTAATGGGAGAGGGCCTGAATTACTTGAAATTTATCCAGTTATGGCCCGAAGAGTTGAAAATATAAAATTACTTACTCTAACTAAAAAAATTGAATCTAAAAAAGAATGTAAGAAATGGACACTATTTGATAATAGCTGTTAATTTTCTGCTTTGTAGAAATAAACTAAAATAAATATAGTAGGAATTTAAAAAAAAGTATTAGCGAATATTATGTATATTCAAAAGCGAAATAAATCTTACACTCGTAGTATTTCAAAATAAATTGTATAATTTAAGAGAAAGGAAGAGTGGACGTAGTAGGAACTAAACTTAAACGTATGCCTAAACTTGCTAGTAATAATTAAGATGAATAATAAAAATTACCTGACAAGTGAACATGACTCTGTAGAAATAATTTTTTGTCCTGAAGTATTTCTGTCAAAGAGTTTATCTTTCTACGGTAAAAACAAATAATACTTTGATTTTCCTTCTGCATTGCCGTGTCAAATCCTCTGAAATCTTTATCATTTGTTATTAAGATGTTTTTCACAGGTTACATATGTACTTATGCAATAATTAATTCGGGAATATTGGGATGAATTAGGATATATTTGAGTTAAATATCGAAAATGAGATCTCAAAAACTAATACGCCACAATATCGGCATAATGATGTGTACCTCTTTAACTGGGACCATACTAGAAGGAGAATATGGAAAAGAGCAATAATTGAGTTTAAATCCGGAGCACTGATAAATTATACTTATATTGTATTATTTCGTTATCATATTTATACTAATCGTATGTGTACGGGTGTAAGGTGGGGCGATGTGGATATTTTCGGTTTTAAAAATACTAATGGAACTTTGAAAAATATTGTCACACGCCTAAAGTATTCATCGATTCTCTATCTAAAAATAAATATACTTCATTATTTATATTAATGCAAAGATATGGAAATGTATCAATTCAACGAAGGCAATCACTGGAAAAGCCAAATCGACTCATGTGGTTTGCGGGTGGAGCGATATGGATTTCCCCGTGTAAATCAAATGGAGTGAGGCGGCCATATTGATAAAAGATTTCCAAGTGGGGTAATATGGGTACTTTATTAATTAAGTTATTTATAATCGACTGTTTCAGTTTCTACCACTTCAAGTGCATTTGTTACAACTTTAGCTATAACTAAACAAATTTGCAGCGTAAAATAGTTTCTTATTTTCTAAATATCGCCAAAACCCATATCGCTCCACTGCCC